>OX359246.1:32895174-33513431 GCA_947179485.1 Allacma fusca
TGTCGGCCAAGTTGCACGTTTGGCCGACATCTGACGGCCGAGTTGGGCGTATTTTTGTCGGCTGTCGGCTAGGTTGGACAGTTTGTCGGCTATCGGCCGTCTGCCAAGTTGTATATTTAGCCGACATCTGTCGGCGAACTTGGACCAATATTTGTCGGCCGTCGGCTAACTTGGAGCTTCCCAGTCTGTACCCAGTTCCTATATTCACTAGTGATGCCAATGGTCTGGTCTGATCCAGATTTTATAAAACTGGTCTGGTCCGAAGCCCAGACCAGACCAATGGTCTGATCAAGTCGTTTGGCCCAGACCAGACCAAAGACCATGGCCCAGAAAACCATTGAGAGCAATTAAATAATCACATTTTATCCAGTTAAATTCTTCTTTTATCCCCAGAAATTACATTTTTAATATGTTCCATCGGATTTCGTTAACTCATAAATTTTTATTTTGCGTACTTTTGGGACCATGGTCCTGTGGTCTGGTCTGGTCTGGTCCTGAAGCTGGACCAATTGAATCTGGTCTGGCCCAAGTGTTGGATCAGACCGGACCAGACCATACAAATCTGGGACCAGACCGGACCAAACTAATAACGGACCATTAATAATGGTCGGAACCACACCATTGACATCCCTATATTCACCATATGATGTAAATTTCATGACCAATTTCTATTTACCGATTTGACTGAAAAAATTAGGAATTTTAGAAGCCAAAATCAGGGATTTCTTATTGTTCTTCTTTTAGTAGAGTTTTTTGAGACGTCTGTATTTCAGTTTGAGCAAATCCGGAGTTTTTTTAGATTTATTTGTTGCTTCCAGAAATCAAAACACCGGAATCCCTGTAATAAAACTGCAAGAAATAATAGGACCCCTGAAAACGTCTAATTTTATTTAATCTTATAAGATTATTGTAAGGACTAATGTACACATTATATCCAAAGGTTGTAAGGGCTTAGGCCAGAATATCGACCTCAATAAAGATTATTATTATATTATTATTATTATTATATTATTATTATTATATTAATATTATTATATTATTATTATTATATTATTATTATTATTATTTAATCTCAAACTGAGTTTTCGAGCTTGGCTCCAGGACCTGAGAATGATTTTTTATTACTAAAGTCTTTCTCTCTTGTCACAATCATTTCATCCCCTCTGTTTTGTTTGAACGGCGTAAAAAGGAATGATCCCTTACAGTTACAGTTACCCGTATGATTCTGACATGAGACGGCTCAGGCCGCAAGTCCTTACACACGACACGACCAAATAATAATAAGAGCCAGACAAGCCGAAGCCCGCGTCCTCCAATTCAAACCCCATGTGCCTCTATAGTAACGGCATAGTGACTTCTGTCCCATTTGAAAGCAGCCTTTCTCCGCTCATTGACCACACGCACTCCCTACCTTCCACTCGTACAATTCTAATTTAGTTTGTTTGCCCTCAAAGATCAACATCGCACGGACCGAGCTCTCGTATCACATTTCATACGTGGATTGCATGCTTCGAGTGGAATTTTAAGAGGATTGTAAAATAACCTTTTATTAACTTATAAAGTCATTGTGATTGTGATATATAGTGAACATACAAACTTTTCTAGGAAACTATAAAAATAATTTGATGGGCTGTACGTACAATTTCTCACCTTGCAAAGGGAACCCATGAAGCTTTTATTTATTTATAGGATTGATCCAACTTTCGAACTTGACGTTGCGCCAAAAAAAACTGTTGATTCTTGTTTATTCGGATAATCTGACATCTGAGTTGACTGAATAGAAAGAAAGCTTCGAGACTTATTAAACTGGATTGTCAAAATAAAACATCCCCCATGAAACATTTGATCCTCTGTGAAGACTTGACCTGGGAAAATTAAAGGATGGCAACTACAAAGCCACCTTATTACTGGAAAGGTAAATTTGTTTTTTGTAGTGTCTTTGTAAGGATAGAAAATGGTTCGGACTCTGTTTATATAGCTATAGAGAATGTATGTATGTATATTAATATATGAGAATTACTTCATCTGTGAAGGTTCTGGCTTCTGGCTTCGGTTTAAACCGGGCTAAACCGTTGATGCAAGAAATGAGCCCAAGGGAAGGCTGGTTTGTATTGATTTTATGGCCGGACTTGTTATGTTGTTATTTGGGCTGCGGAAGCTATAATCACGACATGGGAATCCAAGGAATGACCTTTGGATTTATCAGATCAATCAGATGATTCCGTGCTTTTGGACAAATTTATTCTTCGGGCACATTTGTGCAGTTAGTATTTTTGTGGGGAGTATCTAGTCGTAATTACTGATCTATTTCGCGAGTGTATTAAGGTGATTAGTGAATTGGTGAGGGATTGTTTTTGTTGGAAGCAAGTCTGTGTATGGGGAGACTACAGGAAGTTGCTTTGAATTAAACAGTGTGAGGGTTCTAATATTTTTGAGTGTTTGTAAGTTTGTAGGGAAATTTGGAAGGTCAGAACGCCGATTACCAGTCTACGCTGAATTAAACTTTGATTGAATTAGTTTGTGGAACATAACCTGAGCCATCCCAGTTGTATTGTAGTGAATTTAAGTGGGAAGGTTGAGAGAATTGTTTTTTAATAGATTCATGTTAATTGATTTTGGTTTGATGGCGTGTCTGAGACGTCGTGAATGACTTTTGCTGGAAATTCCGCTGCAGAGTGGTATCCCGGTGTCGGCTTGCATTAAGGAGTGGAGTGGATCATTAGTTATAATTTAATTTGTATTAAAGTGTGCCTTTTTGTTTGGTATTTCAGTTCCTTCAGCTTTAGAAAGAGATTACATGTATGAGAATGTGCAGCGGATTCGGAGAACGGCGGCCCAAAATAAAAGTAGGGAGCCTATGAAAGCTGCTTTTATTCCGGGAGTTACCAAAAATGCGAAGTATGCTCATGTCACTTCACGAGTGTCCGAGTTTCTTCGGGTAATGCTGAAATTATGTAACACTTATTGTTCTACATATTGTCCCTACAAATTTGAAGTTATCAGTTTGAGCATTAAATTGTTTCAGGTTCGGATGAAAAGGGTGTTTCAAAAAGTGTTAGAAATGGTATTTCAACATGCAATACATTTTTATTATTTTATTAATTGTGGCCGAGTATTTTGCCCTTCAAGGTGTCCCAATAGTAACAATAATTGCTTTGAAAAAATTCAAGTTCGGTCTTACTGTGGTAATTAATTTGTACGGTACATTCAGTAACACTACCCCATAATTGATTTTATTACATGGAGAATGCAAATATCAGATAGTTAAATTTCAAGAAATTGTAGAGTTTGAAATTGCTTATGATCAGCGCTCATCGTTTACAAATTAATTATCCAAGAATTGAATTGTTAATATTGTCTCCATATACTAGTTGTTATAAAAGGAATATACTTATTTGTATAGTTTACTTTGCTATCATTGAATGTATGTACATCATTATTTACTTATTGATTGTGTTTGTCTTTCATAAATGAAATTAGCAACCCAACTTGGGTGGGACCGGAGACATGGCCTCCCTGCAAGGCTTACAAGGTGCTACAAGATCCAGATCGTCATTGTCGACTATGAGCAATAATTCCCAATCAAAGCCACGTGTTTCCATACCTGAGCAAAGGGGCATGCCTGTGAATCGAAGGCTCTCCCGCAGCTCCACAGATTTGGCGTCCATGACAAAACAGAAGACTGGCTACACATCAACTGCGACAAGTGCCCCTCCAGGCCAGCAGCGTGGGATTACTGTTGATGGACCCGGGAATTACATCCCACGTGCTAGAAGAAAACCACCCGGTTTACAAGTTGAAGATGAATCAGTGTACAACTGGCGCTTTAGCGACAATTCCACCCCCACAAATTTCTTTAATTCCGCCCAAAATCCGAAAATCAAGACCTTCCATCGAGTTGAGTATTTGCCTTGTGATGGAATCTGTGCAGATGAGACAGTAGAAGATCATGGGTGTAACGGAAGTGGACGATCATCCTCGAGAACATCCAGAGGTATGAACACCGAGGAAACTAGAATCATTCAGGATATGCAGGAAATGCAATTGAGTTCCCCAAGAAGTCAAAGTGTGGAGAATTTGGCGGATGTAAATAAAGGGACGATGACTTATGGCAACTGGAAAGGTGACAATGGCATACCAGGAATTGAAGAACAAATCATACCGAAGGATAAAGTCAGCTTTTCTATAGGTTCTCAGAAGAACCCTGAACCTGTAGTGATGAAAAACATCTCCGCAAGGAACAACAACACCAATTTTCGCTCTACCAATGTGACAAGTAATAATGTTGGAACTGGGACAGAACTCCCACACAGTTTAGGAACTGTACCAAAGTAAGATACATGCACCAATTCCCTTAATAAATATATACAAAAATAACATAGTAACAGTCATATATTACATGACTAGCATTTGCATGCACGTTGTATTATGCAAAGTATTTCTTTGAACCCAGATATTTAAAACAACGACAAGATGAATGGAAGACCCAGACAGATCAAGCAGCAGCTGCTGCAAGTGCAGCTGATGTCCCTCCCGGTCACGTTTTACTGTCTGAGCAGGAAAGAGTGGAAACCTTGCAAGAACTTAAGTCAAGTAAGCAGTAATATTAAATGTTGTAGTTGTAATTTCTTATCAATCTCCATATAACACAACAAGTATCTTCTTTCAGTAAATGTTAAATGTGACACTGAATTTGAATGTGACACATATTTTATTCGTTAAATGAATTATAATTTTCAAATTTTTGCTTCTTGCAGAATACTCCATGTTAATAAACGAGCTGAACCGCGTTCCAATCCGTATAGATACAATGCGTGTCCGGGAGCATAAGATTCAATTAGAGCAACAACTGCAAAAACTGGAGCGAGGAATGGCGATTTTTTCACGTTCACGCGTCTTTGTCAAACTCCCGGAATCTGGTCCAGTTGGAGAAATTCCATCCCGAGTGGCCATTTAAGACGCCCAATAGTGCAGATATGAATATACTTGATAAATTCGAAACATACCAATAGCAATATCTATTCTTGTTGTAGACTCGACACAAAAATGTGAGAACTCGTGTACAATTTAAACTCTTACGCTAGCCTTTTGGAGAGGCTTCATTCAACAACGATTACTTATTTCTAATGAATGCCACTATCATAGACTTTACTAATTTAAAAATGATCAAAAAAGTAATTTGAATCATGACAATAGTCGCATTCCGCACCTTCTGCTTTTACTGTATATAAGTGTACAACATATATGTAATAATTATTTTATTTCTCTGTTTGTAACTTTTGGTTAAGAGAATTTTGTGTCCTTACAACATACATATACTTTTCAAAGTGACAATGTGAATTTAAATTTTAAAACCGTTTCCACCAAGTGATAAATAAATTATGTCCGTCCATTTTCTCAAGGAGTAGTTGTCTTCGAATCCTTCGTACATTTTTTAACACGGCCTGGAATCGAAAAAGTAGTTAGAAAAACAAACTGTAATATAAGAAACATGCTCTGTCTTCAGTGCAATGCTACAAAAATATTTATTTTTCTAGTTCTCCAAGTTCAACCGTCCCTTATACTTGCCTTCCTCTCCTGTACAGACAAGGCCACTGAAGCATTCCTCAGCTTTTGTACACATCGACCCGAACTTGAGTTTACACGAACCAAGAACATCCTTGTCATCCGCTTTGTTTATTCTTTTCACTTGCAAAACTGACCTGCCGATTGTTGGCTTCGCATCTTCATCTCTTGTTGCTTGCGGGTCCCACTCCATGCCCTTCTGGCACTCACAACGAGGCGGACTTCCCGCATCATTGCAGTGCAAATGTCTCAGAACCCCGCAGCTTACGTGGTCACCTTGCTTCTGATCCTTTGCGGGGTTACATGTCTGACCGTGCAGACCTACCTCTGCCAATGAATCCCATGTTAACTCCCGTAAAACTAGTACAATTATTAACATTCTCCGCAACATTTTAAAGCTGAAACAACACAACCTCAGAAACTTTTCCAACTTTTGCAAGTATTTTAAGAAACGAAGTAAACTTACAATTTATTTTTGTTACTACATGCAATAATTACTGTAAAGCATTTAAAGAAAAAATTAATGCCACAGTAAAGTGTGCGCAAAGTACCTCTGGTACCAGTACCCCTAACATTTACTGTTTTCTTAATTTGCTTTAAGGAAGTATGTGCTAATGAATAATTGTTTCTACTGTTAGAATTAAAATATAAACAATTCCTGGAAGTGGTAATAGAAAAAGATCATCTCCGGTAATAACTCCAAAGCAAAATACGATAACCATGTTGCCCCAATGAAACTGTTTTTAATTTTTATTATTTTCCAGATCCGAATATTCAACCCGGGAAAAGGATATTGCATTTGGACCTTGAATATTGATGTACATGTATGGGTTAAGTTCAAGCCCGCATCTTCGAACTTGAATAAATTTAATCCTAACGTGCGTATACGGCTCTCTCCAGTTGATATCATCATTGGCTCTAGGTTCTTCCAATTAGACTGTTGACTCATTACCATTGACTCACAGTACAGGGTGACACAAGACGACTCCCCCCATGTAGCCCACACAAGGTTGTAACTCATAAAATAGTTGTCTATTTCCAGAAAAATTCGTTCCCAGATTTTCTAAAATGTATTTCATTGACCACAGTCAACTTTTGAGGTCAGAATTGTCAGGAATGTGAAGTCTAATCTGAATTTGTTTTACGGATTTTGTATTGAACAATTGTTTATTCCAACACAATGTTCCCCAAGAATATGCTTTAACGCTCCTTTGTAGGGAATTTATGGGAGCTACCTCAAAGGTCTCTAAGTTATCCGACAAAACTACTAATACCCGAATATCTAAGAAGTTATATTTAGGCTCTGAAGAAGCGCACTGTTCGTTCTTGAAAGCTTGGCGTAATAAAAGTTATTTTAAGCATTAACCACATTGCAATTATTACAATGATTGATTATATCTAAGAATTGCTGCTATTGTAAATTTTTCACAGCAGATGCGACCGTTGTAAAAACACTTCAAAATATTAATCTTAATCAAAATTTACTTTATGATTCACTTGAATCTAAAATGAACACTGCAAGTCAAAATCTACTCTCCAGTTCCCAAAAATATAAGGGTAATCTATGTGTTCAAAACGTTTCCATAAAAAATAATACATTTTAAAAATCTACGCCCACCAACTTTAAGACATTTCCTTGAAGAAACTTTATATTGTAATAATATAATAGTTACATCAGAATTCCTTAAAAAAAAACCCGACTTTGCTTCAACTTCCCGATCCCTGACACCTCAAAACTTGACCGGGGATGAATGAAACAACTTTTAAAAAATCCAGATAAGAATAGATAGGGGGCAAATATTTTTTGAGTTACTCCCATATGTGTACAATCGATTTGGGACATCTGTACATAAGAACTGCTAATATGCTAATTAATTCTATTACTCATTTTTTTTATTACTTGACAGGACAGACATTTAATCCCAGAGAGAAATAACAGTCATAGAGCAAAGGCGTTAAATGGTACTGAATACGTGGCTTTCACTGGCGGTTCCCTTCAAGCTTGTCGAAAGTTCCAATCTGGTTTCTGTTTCTTTCTGGTGTCCTACTCTTCTTCTCCCAGCTCTCATCTAGCGTCTTGTCTCAACCTCTTCCTCATCCTCGTCAAGCACATCAGACTGATCAGAGGAACAGCCAAAGATAAAGCAGCTCACATACAGTTCAAGTTTTAAGTTCCGGATTTAAAAGAAGTAATTGAAAGTGAACTGAGGGAGAGAAAAAAATATGACAATTCACTGCCCCTCAAATCCGTACTTTCACCACTAGTACTTTATAGTTACTGTTTCTGTTATGTACATGGTACACGTGTGTTAATTGACTTTAAAAAAATATTGAATGAAGGAATTATTATTATTGGTTGTGAAAGTTTCGTGAGAAGAAGGAACAAGTTCAAAGATTTTATATATTCTATGAAAATAGTAAGAGTTATTTGAAGGACAGTCTCCGACCCTCCAGATTCATAATTTTGTTGGAATTTCCTCTCTGTGTCGTTACTTCCAGTTATTATCACATGTTGATATAGAATTTAAAAAATGTACAATCCGGATGATGATGTCCTGCAAGAAATTCAGTCATCCGACTCGGATGAGGACATTTCCAGCAGATCCAGAGCCCAAGGGAAGGAGATCCGAGAATTGGTATTTTAATTAAATCAAAAACTGAAATATTAGGCATATTTAGTCATTTCTGGTCATTATATTTATTATGCGGGATTTTTGGATATGGGCAGTACAGTAATTATTGTGTTAATTGTTTTTTATGTTTAGGATTTAGCTTAAGTAGCCTTTCATAAAAAGTTTTAAATGCAGAATTATATTTCCTTCAGATCTCAGATATGCCAATATTTTTAAAGGAAGGACAACAAGAAGAAAGAGATGTATGCCAGATTTGAGATCATTTGAGTTTGATTGGTTTTTTTTAGTTAGTTACTAATCATTTTGAATGGTGGGAGGAAGTAAGAGTTTTTTTTTTAAACAAAGTATTTTAGCAGTATTTAATCCTTTTTGTTTTCTTTTCTGGTGTGGCCTTGATTGACATATAATTGTTGTATTATTCGAGGGGAGAGACAGATGCGTACATTGTTGACCTTCGGTACAAGAGCAGCTTCCTAATTGTGTATGCATGTAAAGTGTGTAAGGAAAAAATTATATGCCGTTATAATCCTATATATATATGGATAAAGTTGCTATGGAGTACAAAAGACAATGGTATTGTGTAACTCACGTTTTGATGTGTGTGTACGTATATGGTATGTTGATGTGTATTTAAAAGCATGAGATGCATATATGTGTGTGTTTTATTGTAGGGATTAGAGTCAGCTGTTGCATTTTTAATGGTAACAAGTGTTTGGAAGGGATTGATGAGGATGCTGATTATGTGGCTTGTATTATGAACAGGTTCACGTGAAGTTATCTCAGTTGCATGAAATAATTTCCGACGATGAAGGAGATGATATTACGTCTCCGATCGGGAGTCCTCCCGCGGATATATCGGCACTGGGCGGAAGGGACAAGTTCCTGCAGTTGAAGAGGAAGCTGGAAGAAGATCAAGCGAAGTTAGTTTGAGCAGTTTGATGTTTTACATGAAAAATTGAAGTGATTATGCCCAAAATGCCAAAAATGCCATAGATTCCCAAAATGTCATAAAATGAAAATGTTCGAAATGTATTTGGGACAGGCGTGCCGAAAATTCCAAGGCATTTTTAAATGTGCAGTTCTGTTAGTGATCATCGAATATTTCTATTTGTTTGATGACACATATTTTTGTCATATTGCAATACTGTGACGTAGAGAAATAAGTAAAGAGCAGTACCTTAGCTCAGATAATTCCAGTTAGCTTGGGTTATTTGACGGAACCTTGAACGTATTGTTGGTAGATAGTAGATACTTCTAAGATGAAATTACATTTGAAAAATCAATTTATAACATAACAACGTCACTATATTCTTCCAGAACCTTCGAGTCCATTCAGCCCATTCAGGTGACTGATGTAGAGACGCTGCTGGAATCGTTCCGGTCGGAACGGGACCAGAGTCGTAGTTCGACAACAAGAATTGTGAGTACAGATATAGAACTAATTATGTCTAACGTTGTTGGTTTTTGTAATACTGAATAATGAATGAGACCTTCAAACTCATTTCAGGAAGCTAATCCAAAGTTCCTGGAGCTCTACCAACAGGTAAAGGATCGAGACCATCGTATTCTGGATCTAGAGACAAAGCTAATGGAGCAGAATCGAAAAGTTGTGGATTTAGAAGTACGTCTTCATCGTGCTTAATGTTACAAGCAGTTTTTTTAATTAACTCGAAGTTAAAATTATTAACTATTACACCTTAGCATGTCATATTAAGATTAGTTTTAAAATCATTTAAATGCTTTATTTTCTTCGTCATATTTTCTAGGACAATCTGAGTGAAAAAGAAAAGCTACTCACGTCTAAGAACGAGGCAGTGAGCGTAGTTCAGCACAAATTTGAAGCAGAACTTCGTCTGAAAAAAGATGAGTTAGAAAAATCACAGCGGTTACTTTTTGAACTTGAGCGTAATCTTGGCAAAGTTCAAGACCAATGGAAGGAAGACAAAGATCGATTTAATTCTGAGCTTCAGAAGCAGGAAGAAAAGTATCAAAAGCTTTTAGACTCCAACAAGTCCCTGGAATCTACCCGTTTCCAACTAACAACACAAATAGCCGAGCTCCAGGAGCAGCTTGTCCACCTCCAAACATCAAATGCTTCCTTGATTAAAGATAAGACAGCTTTAGAATCTTCCAATAAAGAACACTCGGAAAAGTTCATTGCTGACCAACAGGAGTTTGAGAAGGCGAAAGAGCAACTAGAATTTGATCAAGAATTATTGGAAAGGGAGAAAGAAATTTTGGAAAGAGATTTAAAGTCTTTGGAAGATTCTAAAGACAATTTCACCACTGAATTCGAAGATTTTCAATTACAAAAATCTATTTTCCAGGAAGAAAGTGTAGCCTTAACTGAGGAGAAAATTGCTGTGTCCAGGGAGAGAGAAATAATTGATACAGAGAAAGAAGCCTTCTATGCTGAAAAGGAATCCTTTGAAAATGAGAAAGAAACTTTCGAAACCGAAAAAGAAAAGATTTTAGCCGATTATAAACAACAGCTTGAAGAGAAGGATAGGAAGATTCAAGAGCTAACTGAGAGTGTGGAGAAACATCAGGCGAATTTGAAAAAGCTCAAAGTGCAGTTCCAAACCAAGTTGAAGGCCTTGAAGGAGGAGAAGGCTAAAGAAAACGAACTAAAATCAGAGGTACGCCTAAAAATAATATTTTGAATCTGAATGAATAAATTACACATTGGAAGATGCAATATCCGTTTACACGGAATTCAACATCCGTCACATACTTTAAAAACATATTATTACATCATTTGTAGGATCAGACCGCAAATATTGTTTCAGAACTGGAAGCGAAGGTGGCAGGACAGTTGGTTCAAATTACCGAACTGCTCAACAAAGTTACGGAACTTGAGGAAGAAAAGGGTAACTTATTGCTTCGTCTCGTCGACTTTGATGAACATCAAGGTTTTTAGTTTTTCTTTTTGTTCACACTTTCACCTGTCATTTATTTTTACACTCAAATTTTTGTGGTACCTCTTAATACTATGCTTCTTAGTTCTTATGTTTTCACATCCGTAAAACTTAGTTGCCTCATGTTGTGTCACATATAGATTTCACAAATATGTGCTTATTTATTTATTATTTTCAGACTTACACCAACTGAAGGAAAGCCTCTCCACAACGGAAGCCTCACTTGTAGAAAAAAATCGCTCCCTCGCGGAACTCCAGTTCACATTAGAGAAGGAACGTGAGAGCCTGTCAGTCCAAAAGCAATCCTTAGATTCTGCCCTAGCCCAACTATCTGCTGACCAAATTTCTCTCGAGACTCTCAAAGAGCAACTCTCTCACCAACTAGAATCTCTTGAAAAAGAGCAAGAAACCCTCCGGACTCAACAAGAAAATGTAGATCAAGAAAAGGCCACATTGGTGGAACAACAATTAGTTTTAGAAACTTCTCTTCAAAAATTATCTGTGGATCAAAACACGTTACACGACGAAAAAACTTTCTTTAACAAGGAAAGAGAAAATGAAAACCTATCTTTGAATTTTGAACGGGAAGCTCTTCGCTCTCAGTTGGAAGCTTTCCAACAAGAGCAGGAATTACTTCGATTAGAGCGTGAAGAGTTGACTAAAGCACAAGAAGACCTTTCAACTGAGAAAGAAACTCTCCGGACGGATAAGCAGGGTCTTGCTATGGAGCGTGAGACTTGGCAGTGGCAGTCCCAAGAAGCTGACGACTTAAGAGCTAATCTACAAAAGCCTGAAGTATCTCATGAGTCAATAGACCAGCATTCGGTTCTACATTTGCAAGAAAACATACAAGATCAAGCTGCAACTATCCAAGGACAATCGGTAAAAATTGAGGAACAAGCGTCTAAAATCAAGCAATTGACCGACGAGGCCCAAGAACTAAGAGAACAGTTAGAAACGGCTAGAAACAATGTAAAAAAACTAAAGATACAGTTCCAAGCTAAGCTAAAGCAAATTAAAGAAAAAGCAACGAGCGGAGCTCCTATTGATCCAGAAAAATTGACCGAATTGCAAAATAAGGTCGCAGAATTAGAAGAAGAAAAAGGTCAACTGTTGCTTCGGTTGGTTGATTTCGAAGAACTTCAAGCAACGCACGAAGCCCTAATGGCGAAGTTGGCTATAACGGACCAGCAGGTCAAAGCTAATGAGGCCAAGATTCGAAGCTTGGAAGCAGGTCGGGAGCAATTCCAAGAAATACCCTTATCATTTGAACCTATAGTGGCCTCAAATCAGCACCAGTTAGCTTCTACGTTCGCTACCCAATTCACCGATCCATTTGAGGACCAGTATATCCCCCCACCGTTGGAAGATGACCAGGTTCGAACTCTAACAAAGCAAGTAGAAATCCTGGAACAAAGTCTTCAAACGAAAGCTAAAAGAATTCAGAGTTTGGAAGAAGAAATTAAATCTTTAGAAGAGCAAATCCAATTTAATCGCGAGGATTTCTCAAATGCTGTTGCGGATTTTGATCGCGCTATTAACAAAAAGAATGACGACCATCAAAAAGAGCTAGACACTGTGGAACAATCCGCCTTAGATAAGCAACAAGAAATCGATAACCTCAAGCAAATGCTTCAAGAATTAGAGCTGTTTACAGTAGACCAAGGTGAAAGGGAAGAAAGAACCAAAGGAGAGGCTTCCATAAATCGAAAGATTCAAGATAAAGAGCATATAGAAAATCAAGAGCTTTTAGAATCCCAGGAAGAAAAGCAAATTGAAATTCTTCGTCTCACCGGGGAAAATGCAGACCTCTACCGCCAGCTTGAAGATACTACTCAGACCCTTTCGGAGAGAGAAAGGGATCTGACATCAGCCCAAGCCAAACTAGCAGAACTTACAGTGGAATTTAATTCAAAAAAGTCCGCAGAAGAAGAGAACCTTCACGAGCTGCTGGAAATCCAAGAAGTTAAAGAAAACCTTGAGAAATCCCTGGAAGCATCCACTGAAGAAGTGCAGCGCCTGTCCAATTTGAATCTTAAACTGGAACAACAAATAGCTCAAGTATCCGAATCCTTGCAAAGCGCTAGTAACGACTATAGAAAAATCCAATACTCTGCAGCAGAGGTTCCGGCATTACAAACGGAAATTGAAAGATTAACCCACGACGTGGCACTTTTGAGAGATGTTGAGGTACATTTAAAAACGGAAGTGACCACTCTCAAAGAACAACTGCTCGAGAAAGATGAGGAATTTGATACAACTGGTAAGGAACTAACAGACCTTAGAAATAAGGTTGAAGAACTAACCGCCGAAATTCATACCCAGCGCGTTGCGTTGGAACCGTTGCAAACCGAAATAACATCTTTAAAGAATCAATTGGTGGAAAAAGACGAAGAGTTAGAATTTACCAATGACCAGATCATGACCTTAAGTGTGAAGAGCGGGCAAGCTGAAAAATTTGAGAAGGCATTACTCGAAGCCCAGCAAGCTCTATCCAATAAACAGTTTGAAGTAGATAGGCTTCTGTCGGAGATTTCTTTATTAAGCGAAGCGTCTGCACTAAAAGAAGCTAACTCTCGGCAAGAGTACGCTGGGAAGATTGAGGAACTAAAGAATAGCTTGGCAGCTGCGCAGTCACGTTTCCTCAACGCGGAGGAAGAGAATAGAAAATTAAATGATCAAGCTGTTGTGCTTCATGAAGAAATCCAAGGTAAGAGTACACTTTTGGAGCAGAAACATGGCGAGCTTAGCCATTTACTCGTGGAGATAGAACGTTTGAATGAAGAATTGAAGAAAAGCACTGAGCGTGAAGGCCACGTAGGTACTCTTGAATCTAAGGTTCAGGTCATCGAAGAAGAAAAGGCGGCTTTGATTCAATCTCTCGCGGCTGCAGAAAGTTTGCTGAAAGCCAAAGAGACAGCAATTCAAGAGAAAGAAAACACACTGAAAGATACCACCAGAATAATGAAGGAAGCTGTGGCTGCAAAGGAAGCGGCCATATTAGAGCTTGTTCAGACGCAAGCTGATTTCGACGAAGTTTTACGCAAACAGCTGGAATCAGCCATAGCACATGCTCTTCAGGAGAAAGACATTTTTGTAGCTCGCACTTTGGTAGAGAAGGACCAAGAAATTCAAAAACTTCGGAACCAGGCATCTGATGTAGAGAAATTACTTGAAAGTGTCAATTTTGAGCTCAAGGGTAAAGAAGTGGAACTTGATTTTACGCGTGAAGAGATGGCTAAATTAATGGAGGCGCTCAATCATGTTGAACAGGTTGTCCTGAAGGAAGTTCAAGAAAAAGAAGATCAAATGAAAGTACAAGTCCTCGAACTAACCACTTTGGTCAACGACAAGGACCAGGAAATTAAGAAAATCATGGCGGACTACGACGAGTATTACAACCAGGCACGTCTTGAATTGGATGCCAAATCTAAGCAGTTGGAGACATTAGAGCAGGGACTCTTCGAGAAGAACGAGGCACTCACAAAAGTTGAAGAGAGTTTGAGGGAACTCAAAGAGCGACACCAAGCGGAGGTCTTTGAAACGATAGAAAAACACAATGAAGAGGAAGAGTCTTTATTTGCGCGTATCGGATCGCTCGCCGAAGAAAATTCTCAATTAAAATCACAGATCAGTCAGTTAGAAGCGCAGATCAAAGAGCTCAGCAACCAACAGCGCGAACCAATAGTTATAGAAACTATGCACCAAACTGCCGCCGCTCCCCTTCAAGGCACCCTACAACAGCCCGTTCAGAATCCTTTCCAACATTTTCAAAATCAAAACGCAGGTGACTTCTTCGATAATCTTTCAGTCGTCACTGGTCCAGAGCAACCTGCAAGTATCTTATCGGACTCAACACCTACGGTTGTAGAAGTTTCGGCTCAACAACAGGAAGTTTTAATTGAAAAAGAAAAGCTGATTTATGAACAATCTGTGCAAATCACTGAATTAGAAATTACAGTGGACGAGTTGCGTGCGCAACTATCGGAAATAACCGAACTCAAAATGGAGCTTGAAGTCTTACAACACCAAAATTTCGGACTAACAACGGAAGTACAATCCCTTCAAAAACAAATAGCAACTTTGCAGTCTGAGCGCACGCGCAAGATTGAGCAGTTCTTGGATATGGAATCTATATCCGGCCCTAAAAGCTCCAGCTCTTCCCCCGCTCCGTCCTCGCTGCCCATCATTGAGGAACCTTTAGTTCGAGCTACAGCTTACACCACAACTGACCAAGATCCTAGCCTGGCTGCCGCGCTGGAAGCAAAAGAAGCCCAAATAACTTCCCTTAGTACTGAACTCCGCGAATTGAAGGTCAAATCCGGCCGAGTCCTTCAAAAGCTCCGTCAAACCACCAACAAATACGAAGAGCTTCAAAAAGCGCACGAAGCGCTAAAAACCAAATCGGAATTTAGTTTGGAGTCTGCGCTTGAAGGTGAAATTTCCGACCAATTGAAGAAAAAGGATACCATTATCGCTGAGAAAACTAAGCAAATACAAGAAATTCAAGCAGAACGTGTCAAGCTCCAGAATCAAGTTGATGTTTTCGAGCGTGCCAATGATAAACTAACGGAGGGTAAGGAAAATCAAGATAGGATGTTAGAAACCCTAGCCCAACAGAAGAAGTCTCTGGAGCAAGAGGTACAAGGGCTCAAGTGGAAACTAGAGGAAGTTGAAGAGGGAACCGTTTTTAATGCTGCACCTGAAAGCATTCAAGGAGATACTTTGACCCTTGAAAATAATTCCCTGAGTATTCAAAATACTGCTTTGGCTCAGGAAATTGAAAGATTACAACAAGAAGTCAATTACCAGAGACAAGTCGTTGCTAATTTACATTACCAATTGGAGCAAGTTGTTTATAGTCAGGGTCAGGCACAACTTCAAGGGCTTCCTTCCGTTCCAGCTGGTACTATAAGTTATACAATTTCCAATAATATATTATATGCATAATTAAAATTAGTGCATGACTAATAATATTATCAATGTTCGTTATTATCCAATATTGTCATATGTATTTGCCAGTGACAACATACTATAGTACATTATACTGACTGATTGTATTCTCTAACTGGAAGGTAACCAACCCTGGGAGCAGCAGTCATTTGAATCCCAAAATGAGCAGCCCGCTCAGTCGAACGTTCAGTTTGAAACTGGACAACCCTCTCAACACCTAGTGCCCTCTCAAGACCAGCTGCAACAATTGGCTGAAGAAGAAGTAGTCGAACGTGCAATTCTGGAACGAAAAATAGAATTATTACAAAACAAAATTTCGGAATTAGAAACGAACGAAACGAGATACTATGACGAGTTACAGAAGACAAAATCACATGCTCAAATGCTAGACATGGAAAATCTTACAAACCAAGAAATTATTTTGGATTTGAATCGCAGGCTTAATTCCACGGAACGGGATAATCTAAAGAGCAAGATTCTGCAGGAGGAAGTCAACAGATTGATTCTCATCTTGGATGAAAAGGATAACGTCAAGTGTGATCAAGTCACTTCGGAGATTATTCGCGTAGGAATGTTTCATTTATATAAATACTAACAATAAAAATCATAGTAAGAGACAAGAGACAACGATGAAGAGTTAGAATTGAGAACATCAAATATGTTCTTTCGTATTTATAACATTGTAGATGTTCCGTGTTTAGTGAATTTCGCAGATTTGTTTACTTTTGTATCGTTACCGTAAATGGCCTGGCTAACATATAATTATTTCATTTCTTTTTAAACCGCTATATTTTTGCAATCATGTGAAACTTTTCCAAATTTTGTAAGGTTTTGGGAGTGTTTATGTTCATTCTATATGTTACAACTTTGAAAAGTTACTTCGGTGTATAATGTATACTTTGACATAAGTATTTTCTTATTATTTGTTGTATTAATCAATTAACTTTTTTTTATTAACAGCTCCAAGAAGAAAAGGCAGTTTTGGAATATCAGTTAGCAATCTGCTCCCAGCAGCAGCAACATTTGCTGATTCCCGCCGAAGATAAACCATTAGATTCGCTTTTGGCTTTACGGGAGCAGCTGGCAGAACTAGAAAGGAAAAACATAGTCCTAGAAATTGACCTGAGACGAGAAATTAATGCTAGGCGAATAGTACAGGAACAGTTATTCTTCAAACAAGCTGCCAAAAGTCAGAATCATAGATTAGGAATCCTAGTGGGCAACCCATTGTCATCTCCGGCTTCATCCTCTCCTTCCCGTGGTTCTCCCATGCCTTCCCCCGGATTTGGGATATTTTCCAGTAATAAAAACTAACTTGTTTATATATTTAAGTTAATTTTTTAATGATTTATTCACGTTTCTATTCAAAATCTTGATTAATTTCCGCAATGAATATTGCGAATTATTTTTTTTCTGTGTGTGATAGAGAATGTGCGCTTGTATTTATGCTGTAAAACACCAGCTTTTACTAACTTTTTGTTTGTGTTGGTTTTGCTTTCAGCACCTTCGACCACAAATCAGTCGCCAAGAGTAGCAACGCCGGACTCCAGTCCAAAGCTACCGCTGTAGCATAGTTAGGGCAACTTGAATTTGTAAATTAAAAATTAATTTGATTGTAGTAAGAATTGAGTGAGTGAATTTTATAAAAGGGATTTTGGAATTCGTTACATAGAAGAATGTCACTATAAGAAGACTTATCTCGTAAATTATAATTATATAAATGTGCCTTGGGTTGTCTCCGTAAATGAACCAAAATTTCCCACAATACTTTGCTTTTGAATAATTTTTGCTGCTTCTTCTATGTACAGATAACATTACTTTTATTTTAGTTCCACATGAGTTGTTTTGTAAACTTAATTATAAGTTGTCGGTGGTGGTATATATTCCAGAGTCAGTTCCAGTTTCTATACTTTCTTATAACCTGTCAGAACTTTCAAACATAAATGATCAGATATGAATGAACCTTTTCTGTTTTATAGATTACATTTAAAATGATTTGGAATTGCAACACTGCACAGTACTAGCTATTAAAACCCTAGTACTCGTAAGGTTTATGTAATTGAGTTGTAATTGCTCTGCTCAGGTATCATGTTAATCATGTTACTTGTAAAAAATGTTAAAATTAATTATGTACCTTCTGAATCCTAACAACCAGCGCATGGTTGTCAAGTGGGAGTGTTCCTGTTGGCTTGAGTGTCTTAACATAGGACTTATTTTAGAAAAAAGTATGTACCTAATATTTACAGTTAAATTCTTTATGAATGAATTTGCCAGGTGCTAATTATCTATATTCAATATGAATCGCCGACAATTATTGTATTATACAATTTATAGATAGCATCACCTAATAATATAGCTGGCTACAAAAAACTGTATTACGTGCACCATTTACTTAAGTAAATGTTTACATGAAAACAATTCTGTATGTAGGTATGTATGTGTACACATCATACACATATTAGGATTTTCTGTACAATGTGTAAAATTAACACCAACAATCTTGTATAGGGGATGTTCTGACCAGCAAGCAGTTCGATACTGCTTGTCAAGTTAGCTATTAAAAAATAATTGTATTAAGTACAGGGAAGCACTCAAGTTCATCGGAATTAGGTAATTTTAATTTACTGTAAAAAACAAAATCAATGTTACAGAATGAGACTTTGTACAGCAATGAGTAACGCTACACCAATGCTTGGTCTTTGAAAGCGATACTGAATTAATATCCCAAAAGAATAATCCAAAAAAGTATGTAATTCTCCAGAAGAGTTTTTGTAAGGTATCAAATTGCTAGGCAAGGTTTATATTAATTATTTTAAATTACAAATTCAAGTAAGAAAATTAATTTAAAATGAAACAAAAAAATAATAATTACCAAAAAATAATGTAAATTTCCCCATTAAAGTACTTCCAATTTAAATTAAATACAATCTTCAATGAGTATTTCAAAGTAAAAACAAGATTCATACTTTTTTCCCTTGCTGTTTTGTATAGTAAATATAACAATAACATACAGAGTTATTAGATGTATCTAATAGTGTGTCAATACATGGTATCGTCTTTTAGCCTTTAATGTCGTGGGATGCTTCTCCCCCAAAATATGCCTTGCAGAAGTAAACACCTGTCCAAATACTCCCTTCGCTTCAGAAACTCGTCCTTGACCTATCAAGCACTCCCCAATCGCCGACTGCGTCTTCAGTATGGTGGGATGATCATTTCCTGCCTTGTCCCTCTCTTTTGCAAAAACATCCTCCAACATCTCCAGCCCTCGCAGATGTTCCCCCCTCTTGCTTAACAACGCTCCGATGGAATATTGCATCACAAGAGTATTGGAATGATCCGGTCCAAAAATCTCTCGGAAAATATTGAAGAGGTCTTTGTAAATTTCTACAGCATTTTTATGGTAGCCCTGGGACTCCAAAATGGTTGCAAAAGTATGGAGAGCAGCCAAGGTAAGGACGTGATCCACTCCAGATATTTTAGTTTGATTTTCTACCGCCAGGGTTGCAAGTTGCAGAGCTCTGTCGAACTTCCGGAGTTTTCGGAGGACCCAGGCCATATTACTCATTGAGTGCCAGGTAAGGGCTGCGTCAAATCCCAGGGTTTTCTGACGACTCTCATAAACTTGCGTATGTATCTGGAGGGCTTTGTCAAAGTGACCAAGTTCTTCCAGAATTAAGGCCATGTCTTCCAATGTGCTGAGAACATTAGTATGATCTGGAACGAAATATTCCCTTTGAGTTGCCAGGAGTTCATTGTAAGCTGCCCAAGCTCTTTGATACTGTCCTTGCTGCTTCAGGGTCCAGGCCATTAGATGCTGAAGAGCGAGGAGGTCCTTAGGATGAGTTCTTTCAATCAGATGAATTCTGTAACTATTTTCGAGCACTAAGTACGCTTCCGAATACTTCTGGTTCTCAATAAGGTCTTCTGCAGACGACATTTTTTGTAAACAAAAAACTGTTCCCTTACAACTTAAGTTTAGTGTTCAATTAATTACTGTTACAGCTATTGTGTGAACACTCTCTAGAGAATATTTAAGCTTCCATTTGGAATGAGTTAGAATTTAAGAGTCATAAGCACTTCGTTGGTGATTCAGGAATGCTCAAAAATTCAGGGTTTTGTTGTTGGAATTGCACGTGAACTGCTCGTAGTTTCTACTGCTCAAGAAATATTGTCATGTATGAGATTAGATAAAAGCAGCGTAACTTTCTGAGTGGACGTTTAGTTTATTTGTTTTGAAATCAATCAATGCATGAGACAAAATACTGATAATAATTATATTAGATGAAGAGTATGTGCTACTTGAATCTTGAGATTAAAAGGATTCAATTTAAAATTCAAGTGTAGTAGTATTTGTAGAAATGCACAATTGAAGGGAATTGTTAAATTTCAACCGTTATAATATATGAAGCATGAGTAGTTTCAGTACACTGACTGTCAGATCGAAAAATACCAGGACGAGGAAGTCTGTGGGGGATTATGCACTAAATTAGGGACAGACAAATAGTATGGAGCAAAAATACACACCTGTAGGGTAAAATTATAGAAATGTACATGCCACAGATATTATACCCCCGGTGAACGCTATTGGGGCTGTAATCTTACTGTGGAAGCAGAAAAAGGATTTAAAGGACAAATAATTACCTGATATAGTAGTAACTTGATTCACAATTCACAACTGCATTTATCTACTGACGTCAATGTTTTTTGTATTGTCGGCTAAATCCGGGGCATACTGAGAAACGAACGAGCTGGGGAAAGAACGACAAAATACTAACAATAAGCCATATGACAAAATGTAATGTTGCCATACATAACATTGTGAGCCAATAAGCAAATGGAATTACACACAACACTATTATCTACTTATACTCACTCTTCCCACTCAATTTTGAACACCGATTTTGCTACTTACCCAACTGCTAAAACAGGTCACGTTCGATGAGTCCAGGAACTGTACAAAGTATATAATTACATATATTACAAACGTGAGTATGAAATCGAAAAATTTAGATTAGACGTACTTACACAGAAAAACTTCAATTTGGGCTGAGTACGTACAGATATATTACAAGTGAGTCCAGAATGACACATACATTGATGGATGACTTGACGTCCCGAATGGTTTAACCATCAAATTTATCTATGCAATTGCATGTACTAGTAGATTCTTCATACGTATGTACAAAATATGTTTGCATGTGGTTCATGAGGTATCTTATCATGAAACTCTTATTTAGATTAAAATGACTGTTACTAGTTTGACAGTTGTCACTTCAAAAGCATTTAGAATACATACCTTATTTCCACAAGTGATATTTTTTTATACTCGTATTTACTACCTCTCCACACTCTATTTCTACGAAGAACCAATATGCGCAGTTCAACTGTAATAATTTTATAGGCCTGTTGTAATTTTTTTGTGAATTGCAAATATGGATATATTTGCTGCGGGATGGTGCCAGACAAATACTTTTCATTTCATACACCTTTTGTCAAAATGTTGTCAAAGACGCGTAATAATAAACATGCACCAGGTCAGGATACACAAATAATATTGTTTTACAATTCCTACTATCTGTATTGCAAATAATTGTATCTACACACATGCGAATTGCTTAAGCATGCTAATATATAAGAAATAGTAGTATAAGAAATACTTAAGGAACTTTTACGCATGTTTTACATTTACGTTCGAGCTGAGAGTAGCACGACTTTTATAGAAAGAAATTAGGTGGGGTTTGTAAATAGAACAAACAAGGAGTTAAGGGTAAGATGCAAAATGTTAGTACAACCAGACAGAACTTTTAGTACATGGTGAATTTAACGTCCGATCTTTAAAAACCAAATTCCCCAAGGGTTTTAACAAATTGTATGTCAATATTTCAATAGCTCTGCTAATACTGGAGAATGATAGCAGGACAAATTGGACTACTAAATTGATGCTCAAAAGTTTAAGTGTTGGTAAATATAATTTGTTAAGCTGTTGCTTTTGCCGAGACATTGCGACTTTTCTAATTCATTTTGCTCAAGCATTTTGTTGACTAAGGTATGAGCTGACAGTGGATATAAGTTTTTTTAATTTTTATAAAGCGGTTTTGGCTGCGAAGAGAACCATTACAATTTTGTGCGTGAGAATTGAATACATAGGGTTTCATGACATTTACACAGTTTACTTGCAAGCAATTTTACTCCGCGCTGTTAATTCCTGTATCGATAGTTAGTAAAGAATAATGGTCAGGGAATTTCAAGCTCTATCTATTCTTGGTTGGTTATCTGGCTGCTTCCCTGTCTACTGTCCTTACACGAAAAACGTGTCAAGTCATAAATTCCGATGGGTCAGCATAAGCTTCTTGTACTGGATCTGTTCCTTCAGTTACATGGCGGCGGTAGCTTTGGACTTCATCTGTAGCAATGGGGCCATTTATTTTGACAGTGTGGAAACCCTGTCAGGAAAAGGCCGGCGGCTCCTAACCGTAGAAATTATGAGCTGGGTCACTTGGTTTGGCTATTTAGGCTCGGCTCTGGTAATTCGATTGAATTCATTGATGTACATACGAGAAATGATCTCCATGTTTGAAAATATTCATCGTATTGAGGCATTGCAATCCAAAATACTAGCAAAAGCAACAAAGATTTCTGGCGTCATTCCAATGATTGATTATAAGAAAAATTGGGGTAGAAGCTGGTTCATGGTTTTATTCGGCTTAGAGATACTATTAGGTTATCATGGTACAAAGATAAACATCGAGTTCGTCAAATTTGTAACCGCCAAATCTTTTCGATCTGTGTTTTTTTCAAACATGAACCAACATGTAGTCGTGGCATTTTACTGCGTGAGCGATTTGTGCCAGCATCTACCTGCACACTTTGCCATGTGGCTATTTGTCATGGGTGGGATTAAACTTCAAAGGTTATACGGGCAGTTTGGTAATTTGTTGGAACAGTACTGGAAATCGCCGAGTCAGAATTTAATGCTTTCTGGAAACGACCAACTACAACTGGCAGGTATCAATCTTTCCGAATTTGCAATAATCTGTGGCTTTAAAAAACTCAACAATATACTATTGCTAGAAAATATGTTACTACAACCCTGGATTTAATGTACTCTTATTTGAGTTTCTAGAAATATTTGCAACCATCGAGTTCGGGCTGGTTTTTTTTTCCCGAAATTGGTATTTTATATTTTAAAAGGAAGTGATAACAAGTTTGAAGGAAATTATATTTTATTCCTGTTAAAATCCATTCAAATACTGAAATTGCGAAAGTTGTACTGCTGAGTTTTGAGTTCAGCTTCCTGCTATGTATTCCAACACAAGTATGTACATATTTCAATTCTAAAACTTTGGTAGAAATCTTTTCTGGCGTCCAAGATTCGTTTACTAGCTTCAGTTCAATCTGTGGATTCAACTTGCTCTCTATTGTCATAATGAATACAATGTTACTTGTGAGCACATTGTATGGGTTGCAAATTGAGGGGCAGACTTTCTACGTGACTGGATTTGTTGGACATTGCTTAGCCCTCCTGATCATCTGTGGGTTTGGTTATTCATGGGAGGCACACGTAAGCAAGGATCAGGAATAATTATTCTACGAATAATTTACCATCCCTAATATTTTTTCTTGTCCTCACTCTTGTTTCTGTAGGTTCCATTAATAATAACAATTAGTACATTTATAAGAGTAAAGGAGGTAAAGAAAGTTCTGTATGGCTCTTTGGCGTATTGGAGTATGAACCCCACTATTTTTTTTATTAAAAATAATTATTATTATTACAAAAATTGACATGCAACTTTTAAAATGACTTTCCCTTAGATTCAATATACCAAGGACAGGGTTGAGCGGTATAAAATTTTCAGAAATGTATCTTACAACGAAAAACCATTCTCCTACGACAAGGTTCCTCCTCAGCTAACGGAAGTAACTCAATGGTTCCTAAATTGGCAATGGTCATTTTGTCTCAAAGGTTTTTTTCCTCTGAATAACACCTTGATGCCGATGGTATATACATAACTGTGTCCAAACAGTCATAGGAATATACCTTTCAATGTATTGTCTGTCTTTTAATAATTCCTATTATTATTGTTCCTACATCTGCAGATTGTCAGCTCCGGCCTGACCTACATCATTTTCATATTTCAGCTTAAAGCTACTGAAGGGTGAGCCTAGTGAGACAATGTCATTCATTTATGGGAGACAGCAATATTGGATTTTGATCTTGTGAGGGGATGATTTAATCTTTCAGTAAATGTGCCTAATCAATGGCTGTACTGTGTTGACACTATTTGCATATGAACTAAGCATAATTTCATTTTTTGTAAACATTTCTAAAGTGAATGTTACATTTTTCAAGTTCGTGTCGTGAATTAATAATTTGTAAACGGACATTTTACGCATTTATCTCACCTACACAAGCATGCGTACGTAGACGACTTTGCCTCTTCAACGACGATATGCTTACATGTGGTTCAGGCGAGGTATCTTATTGTCTTCAAACTCTTATTTATATTAATATTACTGGTACTAGTTTGCCAGTTTTTCCTACCCAAAAAGCATTTAGAATGCATGCCTTATTTCCCCAAATGATGTCTTTTGTATACTCGTATTTACTACCTCCTGCACGCACTGTTCTCAGCAGTGTATCGCATGGGTACAAAAATTTTGTACCTGGACCTGAACCTGGACCCAAATAGTGGGTACCGGCAAACATCGTACCCAAACCCGTACCTGAATAAAAGTACTCATTAAATAAATGTTTGTACCTGGACCTGATTATTTTGCAAATAGTGCGTACCTGTACCTGAATTTTACCCGTACCCAAAATATACCCAATATATGGACTTGTACCTTAAAAATTTTTCTTACGTACCTGTACCCAATCTGGTACTTTAAAAAGAATTACTGTAAACGATTCAACATGAAGACATTCGATGATTTACATCACAGCAATTACAAGCTAGAAAAAATTCTGCCTCGTCATAATTTTTGCAATACTAGACATCTTAATAGAACAATAACTTCTATACCATCTGAGGTATTGCCATCTCCAATTAAATCTTCCACTTCTAGGTCATCCTCCATAACCACAATATCATTTAACGCCATTTTTACTAAATCACAAGTGGAATTTGTAATTACACGTACTTATTGCTGGCACGTTGTGCTAAGCCAATCACCTCTTTTCATAACCGTATGCTTTTTCAAAAATTACGCCGCACTCCTGAAAACACGCTGAATATTAAAATAAACCTGTAGGTCGGAGAGAGAGTCACATACTGCACTAGATGCCTCGTAAGATGGATTTCTGTTTGTAGTAAAAGTATCCACATTTTCGGGCATTAATTTGTCAGGTCCAGGTATATTGGAAGCTTCTACCTGTTCCTGTCAGGTACAACCCAAAAAATTCCAAGTTTGTACCTGTACCCAACACCTGGTTTTGTACCCAAAATTTGGGTACATATAGTTAGTACCCATTAAGTACTCATTCAGTTTGGGTACTTAAACAGAGTACCCATTTCGGACCTGGACCTGTACCTGTACCCAAATACTCAGGTACTATCCGTTCCCATGCGATGCACTGGTTCTCAGAAAGAGCCTGAATATAAGTACGCCGTTCAGCTGTAATTATTTTATACGCTTGATTTGCATACGTGCGGAGCGTGTTTCTTTTAAAAATGAATTAGGTGGGGTTTGCAAATAGGACATGGGACAGCATTAGTTCAGACACAAGGTATGATGAGTACGATCAGGAACCACTTTAACCGCTCCGGTTTTTAAAAGCATCTATAGTTTTTGTTATCCAAGGAATAATATTTTCCGTTCCTAAAATTGGACTATTGAATTGAAGCTCAAATATATAAGTGTAGGCAAATATAATTTGTTAAGCTGTTTTTACAGAGGCACATATACATATGTGAATATTCTTGCTTCTGTATTACCTGACGAATCCTACAAAAGATTCCTAATTCATTTACCTCAAGCATTTTGTTGAAGAAGTTATACGCTGACGGTGGTTGTAAGCTTTTATCAAACGGTTTGGGTAGGGAAGAGAATTATTACAAATTTAAAAAAAAATACAGGGGCTTAATTATATTTACAAAAAGTGTTGCTGCTCTGTATTAATTTCGGCAGAGGTATTTATTACAAAATAATGGTCAGGGAATTTGAAGCTTTAACCATTCTTGGCTGGTTATCTGGCTGCTTCCCCGCTTCCTGTCCTCTCACAAGAAAAGTGTCAAGTTATAAATTCCGATGGGTCAGCATAAGCTTCTTGTACTGGATCTGTTCCTTCAGTTACATGATAGCGTTAGCTGTGGACTTTATCTGGAACAATGGGGCCATTTATTTTGACAGTGTGGAAACCGTGTCAGGAAAAACGCGGCGGCTCCTAACCGTAGAAATTATGAGCTGGGTCACTTGGTTTGGTTATTTAGGCTCGGCTGTGGTGATTCGTTTGAATTCATTGATGTACATACGAGAAACGATCTCCATGCTTCAAAATATTCATCTTATTGAGGCATTACAATCCGAAATGTTAGTAAAAGCAAAAAAGATTTCTGGTGTCGTTCCAATGATTGATTATGAGAAAAATTGGGGTAGAAGATCCTACCTGGTTTGGTTTGGCTTAGAGATAATATTAGGCTACCATGTTACCCACTTAAATATAGAGTTCGGCAAATTTTTAACCATCAAATCTTATCGATCTACGTTATTTTCTCATGTGAACAGACAAGTAGTCGTAGTACTGTATTTATTGAGCGAATCATGCCAGCAACTACCCCTACGTTTTGCCACTTGGCTTTTTGTAGTGGGTGGAATTAAACTTCAAAGGTTATACGGGCAGTTTGGCAATTTACTGGAACAGTACTGGAAATCACCGAGGCAGAATTTATTGCTTTCTGGAAACGACCAGCTACAACTCGCAGGTGCCAATTTTTATTAATTGTAATAATTTGTCTTTAAAAAACTATTGGGTTATAAGAAATACAATTTCGAATTCAAGTTCGATTTTTCTAAAATGGGTTAGATGTAAGGAAAAATATAGTACATAATTGATAATGACTGAATAAACTAATGACCCCTGAAAATTTCTTAGAAATGTTCGGCCACATCCAAGATTTATTGAATTCCTTCAATTCAATATGCGGGTTTAATTTTCTCGCTATTGTCGTAGTCAATACCATGTTACTTGTGAGTACATTGTATGGGGTGCAGGTTGAAGGGCAGGCGTTCGAACTAACTGGTTTTGTTGGACACTGCCTCGTCCTACTGTTCATCTGTGGATTTGGTTATACTTGGGAGACACACGTAAGCAAGTTCAGTAATTAAGTGTAATAATTGCACCATCAACAATTTAATACCCATAATATTTTTATCTCCTTGACTTCAATATAGTAAAAGTAATTCCGTGGTCATTAGAGCTTACAATAATTATCTGAATGATTTTCCCTTATTTCCAGATTCAAAATACAAAAGACAGGGTTGAGCGGTGTAAAATTTTCAGGAATGCCTCTTACAACGATAAACCATTCTCCTACGACGAGGTTCCTCCGCAGCTAACGGAAGTAACCCAATGGTTCCTGAATTGGCAGTGGTCATTTTGTCCCAAAGGGGTTTTTCCCTTGAATAACACCTTGATGCCGATGGTATATACTATGTAACTTTTTTCAAAAAATCCTAGGAACATATCTTTCAAATGTATCGTCTGTATTTTATTAATTCCTATCATTATTGTTCTTACATCTGCAGATTGTCAGTTCCGTCATGACCTACATCATTGTCATATTTCAGCTTAAAGCTACTGAAGGGTCAGCCTAGTGGTCCATTGTCATTGAATTGTGGGAGACAGCAATGTTGGATTTTTTTCTTGTGAGGGGACGATTGAATCTCTCAGTAAATGTACCCAATCACTGGCTGTACTGTACTGACATTATTTGCATACGAGATAATAATAATTAGAGTAATGTCAAATTTTGTAAATAGTACTAAAGTGAGTGTTTCATTTTTCAAGTTCTTGTCATGAATTGAAAATTAGTACACAACATTTTGTGCAGTTTTCTCACCAGCATTAGCCCTTGCACAGACGTATGCATATGCTACATACATTTATGTATGACTTTAAGCCCATAATGGTTTAACCAGCAAATGGACGGGATATACATACATGTATCTATGCCTTCGTATGTATGTACAAAATATTGTCGCTCATGGGGTAAAATTGCTTAAGTACTCTACAAAAGCTATCGTACGCGGACGACTTTGCCTCTTCAACGACGATATGTTTACATGTGGTTCATGCGAGGTATCGTATTATCTAGAAATTGTTATTTAGTATAATATGACTGATACTAGGTTGCCAGTTGCTACCGTTAGAATACGTAATTTCTACAAGTGATATATTTTGTCTACTCGTATTTACTAACTCTCCCCGCACTATTTTCAGAAAGAGCCTATATATACGCAGTTCAGCTGTATTAATTTTATACGCTTGATTTGCATACGTGCGGAACGTGTTTTTTTTGCAAGGAATTAGGAGGGGTTTGTAAATAGAACATGGAACAGCATTAGTTGAGGCTTGAGGTACAAGATATGATGAGCAAATCGAATTTTAACCAACGCTCCAGTTCACAAAAGCATCTACATTTTTATGAGCGAAGCAATATAATGTAATGATCTCGGTTCTGACCTAGTGGACACAGAGGTTTACATGCTATTCAGCTTAACTGGAAATCAATTTCAGTAGCACAACGTCCTGACCACATAGATGTACAAACCACTTCAAATTTTTCGAAATTTAGAAAAAATTCGAAAAATTACAAAAGCGCTATTTACGTTTCAAATTTGGCTAGCACGTTTCCCTGAACTCGTGATTGATCAAACCACCACTTCGAATTTCCAAAGATTATGGGAAACTTCTCAACAAATAGAATCCTGGAGCGATCTCTGCTTTGACCTCGTGGACACAAAGACTTCTAAACGATTATGTATGCTTAGATGAAAAACATTTTGCCCAACACAAACACTTGACAATGTAGATGTGCAAACTACTTCAAATTTTCAACGTTTAGGTATTTCGAGAAATTTAAAAAAATTTCAAAAGCATAATTTACTGTTTAAATTTAACTTGTACATTTCCCCGAACATGGAGTTGTGCAAACCACTTCGAATTTTCCAATTTTTGAAAAAAAAATAGAAATGTCATACAAACTTGGAATCCGTGTTAAACTTCACTTCAACATTTCAGTATGCATGTATAGAAACTAGTTCAAATTTTTCAGTTTCTCAGAACTTCGGGATAATTTCAGAAACAAATTCGCTTATAAAAAACAAATTGCGCTACCACAACAAGCTGCGAAATTAATTTACGTGTATGCTGACGAACTCATACGATGTCAATCGCTTCGCTCATTGAGCTCTCTGTTAACCGATTGCAATTTACGATTTCTTGTAATCGAAGGAATAATATCTTCCTTCATAATGAAGGAGCTGAGCTGCACAGGAAGACGTCAGCCACTGCTCCACATCTAATCGGGGAATTTAACATCCGCTTTTAAAAACCAAAATCCACCAGAGTTTTGACAAATTTCATATCAATATTTCAATTGTTCTGCTAATACTACCTAATGGTAGCAGGAAAAATTGGACGATTGAATGGAGGCTCAATTATAGAAATAGTGTTGGCAAATATAATTTGTTAAGCTGTTTTTATCGACACACGCATATCCAATATCTGTAGCTGAATATTCTTGTTCGGGTGTTACCTGACGAAACCAACAAAAGTTTCCTAATTCAGTTATCTCAAGCATTTTGTTGAAGAAGGTATACGCTGACAGTGGATGTGAGTTTTTTATCAAGAGGTTTGGGCATTGAAGAGAATTATTACAAATTTAAAAAAAATACAGGGGCTTAATTATATTTAAAATTAGTGTTGCTGCTTCCTATTAATTTCGGCAGAGGTATTTACAGATATTACAAAATAATGGTCAGGGAATTTCAAGCTCTATCCATTCTTGGATGGTTATCTGGCTGCTTCCCCGTTTCCCGTCCTTTCACAAAAAACTTGTCTAGGTATAGATTCCGATGGATCAGCCTAAGCTTCTTATACTGGATCTGTTCCATCAGTTATATGGTGGCGGTGACCTCGGACTATATCTATCACAACGGGGCTAATTATTTTGAAAACGTTGAAAACCTGTCAGGAAAAACGCGGCGGCGGCTCCTAACCGTGGAAATTATGAGCTGGGTAACTTGGATTGGCTATTTAGGCTCGGCTCTGGTAATTCGATTGAATTCATTGATGTACATACGAGAAACGATCTCCATGCTACAAAATATTCATCGTATTCAGACATTGCAATCCGAAATGCTAGCAAAAGCAAAAAAAGTTTCTGGTGTCATTCCAATGATTGATTATGAGAAAAATTGGGGCAGAAGCTGGTACCTGGTTTGGTTCGGTTTAGAGATAATATTGGGTTATCATGTGACTCACTTAAATATAGAGTTCATCAAATTTGTAACCATCAAATCTTTTCGATCTACGTTATTTTCTCATGTGAACAGACAAGTAGTCGTTGTACTTTACTTATTGAGCGAAACATGCCAGCAACTACCCCTACGTTATGCCACTTGGCTATTTGTCATTGGTGGGATTAAACTTCAAAGGTTATACGGCCAGTATGGTAATTTACTGGAACAGTACTGGAAATCACCGACGCAGAATTTAATGCTTTCTGGAAACGACCAGCTACAACTCGCAGGTATCAATTTTTCCTAAATTGTAATAATTTGTCTTAGAAAAAGTGTTGGGTTTCAGGGAATACAAGTTCAAGTTTAAGTTTGGTTTTTCCGAAGTCAGTTATAAGGAAATTTGCATAAAAAAAGTAAATCATGATCCCTCAAAATTCCATAGAAATGTTCGGCCACATCCAGGATTTATTGAATTCCTTCAATTCAATATGCGGATTTAATTTCCTCGCTATTGTCGTTATCAATACCATGTTACTTGTGAGCACATTGTACGGGCTGCAGATTGAAGGGCAGGAGTTCGAACTAACTGGTTTTGTTGGGCATTGCCTCGTCCTACTGTTCATCTGTGGATTTGGTTATACTTGGGAGACACACGTAAGCAAGTTCAGTAATTAAGTGTAATAATTGCACCATCAACAATTTAATACCCATAATATTTTTCGTTTCCCTCCTAGACGTCAATAGTAAGTAATTCCGTGGTCATTAGAGCTTACAATAATTATCTGAATGATTTTCCCTTATTTCCAGATTCAAAATACAAAGGACAGGGTTGAGCGGTGTAAAATTTTCAGGAATGCCTCTTACAACGAAAAACCATTCTCCTACGACGAGGCTCCTCCACAGCTAACGGAAGTAACCCAATGGTTCCTGAATTGGCAGTGGTCATTTTGTCCTAAAGGGGTTTTTCCTTTGAATAACACCTTGATGCCGATGGTATATAAATGTGTTCAAACAATCATAGTAACATATCTTTCAAATGTAAATATTGTCTGTCTTTTATTAATTCCTATTTTATTGTTCCAACATCTGCAGATTGTCAGTTCCGTCATGACCTACATCATCGTCATATTTCAGCTTAAAGCTACTGAAGGGTCAGCCTAATAATGGCATTCATTTGTGGGAGACAGTAATATTGGATTTTGAACTTGTGAGGGGATGATTGAATCTCTCAGTAAATGTACCCAATCACTGACTGTACATTATTGACACTGTTTGGACATGATCTAACAAGTGTGAAGTTCATATTTTGTAAACAGTACTAAAAGTGAGTGTTTTATTTTTCAAGTTCGTGTCATGAATTGAAAATTAGTACAGAGACATTTTGTACATTTGTCTCACGAACAACGGCCCTTGCACAAACATCGGCATAAATGTGCAGGTCTATATATAAGTACTAGGATGATGTAATTTTTATGAAGAAAAGAACATCTTTCCGCAATGTTTTTATAACGTAGAGCTCATACGAGCTTGTAATACACATTCGAGTACGACCACCTCGAGGCGTTATTACCACACGCGTGTTTATCTATTGACGTGTTTGGCATTCATAAAATTATAAATGTGAGCATATATACAGACATACACAGTATTGATAAATTGCTACTCGGAATAAAATGCACTTGTATGATCTACTTTCCTATATTGCTTCAGACACTTTTAAATAATTACATAGATAACAAGATATGTGGGGCCATTACATATGTACATGTATCTAATTATGTATCGTACCACTCACTTGTTATTACTTGACAGATTACGTTACAAATAATGCTGATGCGGCAACAGATGCTAGGTTTTCCACTATCTTATCTCCCTATTATTATACGAGTCTGCAAGAGTGAGCAGGCGGTTTCACATTTGTGCAGTACTTTCTATGGAAGCACTTTCGTTGGAAGTGACATAAAAATAAATGTGACATTCAGAACAAGTACGTAGCAACTAAAGGACAATTTCCCGATAGTTTTGATTCCCTGCTTTAACTACAGTTTTTTTTCTAGTGCTCGTGATATATTGAGAGTAGTGTTTAAAATTAAAGTGATTCATGATTACTCTCCATTGTGTCCCTCCCGAAATGACCCGATGGATATCAGCCTGTTTTCAATGAATAGGGTAATTACGGAACAATAATTTTTAATATACGAATTTTTTTTTCTGAAGAATTATTTTAAATCATAAGTAACTCCAAATCTCAAAATTATAGCCATGGAACATCCAATGAACCTTGTGGTGAAAGGCGTTGAGAAAGTGGACGTTTGGTACTCCGATTATAGGGAACGAGCAAAACAGGCCCAATTGGAAAAAATGGCCTCCCAGAAAAAAAGAGCCTATACATTAATTGACCTGGGCCAGTACGACAAAGCCCTCACACTCCTCAATGAGGTGGTCAAAGAGGAGAAGACAATCCGAGGGGAGGATGATCCCCACACTTTAAAAACCCAGCATAATTTAGCATACGTCCTGAAAAAAATGAAGAAGTACGACGATGCTTTCAGTCTCTACGTTCACGTATTCGAAAGGCGCGGCCAGGTATTGGGCAATGATCACCCGGACACCCTCTCCACACAACATAATTTAGCCTCGGTCCTCCATGACCAGAAAAAATACCGGGAGGCTTTGAAGATGTACTCGGACGTTTTGGAAGTTCGGACCGAGACCCTTGGATTTGATGATCCGGCGACGCTGAATACCCAGCATAACATTGCACTGGTGCTGAATGCCCAGGGGAATTATGAGGAAGCTTTCACCCTCTTTGCTAACATTTTAGATATCCAGAAGGATATTTTACATGATAATCATCCCAACATCCTGGCGACGCAGCATAACATGGCGGCAGTCCTGGAACATCAGAATAAAATCGAGGAGGCCTATGACCTCTACTCCCATGTCTTTCAAATGAGGTCCACCATTTTGGGAGAGAGGCATCCGGATACCTTGAATACAAAGGAATGCATGGATGCTCTTGGCTGATTTTAATTTTTTTTGATTTATTAAAATACATAGATGTCATCGGAAGAAATATATAGATTTGTACAAAATATAAATGTGTAGTTTGTAAATAATTATTTTTTTCAAGATATTTTCGTTGTTTCCTTCACTCTGTGCAGAATTTCAAGCCTGAAATATTTAAATGAATAATATTAAGAACAGACCAAAAGTATAAAAATCGTCAGGACAATTTTTATATAAAATTTGCCTTTATAAGAGCAACTCTTATATAAAGTGCCAAAATTATTTGCCCCGATCATTCCTTCCACATTACCATTTTCCTTTTACTAAAAGTATATTCATATGCTTGTTATAATAAAATGTAAGCTAAAATAATATTATAGAATAAAAGATCAGCATTTTCTACAGTTAGGGGAGGCCCCAATATGCAGAAGCACACTAGGATTTAAAATCGGACCAAAATCCCAAGATTTTCAAATTCTACCTGTCATTCGCTCAATCCATTCCAAGTACTTGTCAATTCTTGTCAAAATACTGATGTTATTCTTGTAATTGCATCTCCCAGTTCTTACACTTTGGATTCCAAGGGCATAAAATCTTCTTCTAGCGTCAGGAGTGTCGATGGAGCCCCCTGAGTCACCCTGAAATTGTTGTACATAGAGTAAGTTTAAGTGTCTATAGACATTATTAATCCCGAAGACTAAATTATTGAAACATTTTAAAAATAGCATCTGGCTATAATTTACAGGTTGAGGTGTATTTTACGTCTGTGGTCACCTTGGGAATAGGGATTCGTATACATAATTACATATAACTAACCTCACAAACGTCAGAGTTATCAGACTTGATGCACATTTGTGTTTGATTGACATTGTAAGGCCAACCGAGGGATTTTGCCAGGACAGTGCAGTCATCAAAGTCAACTATGTAGAATTCGGACCACTGTAGCACATTCGGACTTTCAAAGCTTCCCTTCGCCCCCTTCCATGCTCCCCAGCCTGAAGCATAAGTCACGTAACCAGTGTACTTGGCCTCCTTGGATTTGTAAGGAAGGCAAATTGGCCGTACCTGAAAAAACCCGTACCGCGAACATACTACCACATTACAGCTCATGATAATAATTTCTGTCAAGAATTTCTATTGAAAGTTTCTATGAATTTCTATAAATTGCAAGTGCAAATTTGCTGTAGTTAGTATTAAACTTTTCCAGTATTTGTAGACCAGATATTTCCTCACTCCATTTAAACTTACAGAGTCAGTAAATGTAAATCCACGTAATAGCCGGATAAGGGCAATGTCACTCATGAAGTTCAAATTTGGGGGTACATTGCCGTAATTGTTGTGGATGAGCACGTCCGTACCGAGAACATTCCAAAATAACGGAGTTTTGGAAGTCAAAGTTACATTCCCATATTCAATCTGAACAAAGTACTTGGATGGCGCCAGCCCTTTAACACCGTCAAAGCAATGTGCAGCAGTGAGGACCCAGTTTTTATCGATGATAGTTCCACTGCAACCCGAACCTTTCCTTTGCCCAATTTTTCCAACGAAAAGGGAAACTCTCCAAGGGAATTGTCCCTGCTTGGCATCCCTCCCATTAAAAATCCTTGAATTGCCCTGCATTACAAATGCAATTTTTGTAAAGATGTGGACGCTGCACTTGCCAAAGCTATCTATGGTACTGAAAGCTTTTTTTAATTTAAAAAATATAATACCACTCACAGTCGTCATGGATGACACCCCACAATTTCTGCACAAATCCTCTATCCTCATTCGCTCCTGTAAAGAAGATCTCGGATTCTGACCTGATGCTCCTGTAAAGGTAGAACCCAGCTGAAGAAATAATATTAAAACCAACATTTTTGAGTAATAGGATTTTTGTAAATTTTAAGTCTCCTCTCAAGTCTGCCATGGAGATTACTGGAGGAGGTTTTAAAGCCTCATGAGAATTTAAGTAAAATAACCTGCTCTTGTCAGGAGCATCAACCCGGAACGGTGGTCACAAACCGTGGCAAAACACACAGTTTTCTTCCAGTGGCAGGTGAAACAGTGTGTTAAGAAGCAATAATTTTCTTCATGTCGGTGTGAATTTGTTTTTAAAACCACGGTTACATTCCCATTACCCCAAAAAAATTAAATAACTAATTAACCTGATACCTTCCAAAGATACAAATTGCAAATATGCCTATAAGTATTATGTACACATGCTCCTCATATTTTTTCTTCATATAAAGAATCAAGTTTTTTTTTCAAAATGTTGGACAGACGAGTTTTTGCCTCTTTTAGCTGAGGAAATGGAAAATGTAAATAGATAAGCACGTGGGAATTAGTACAAGTGCAAAGCGGACGGTGGATGAGATTTGACAGTGAATAATTACAGCAATTATAAGAAACTCCCTTGTAAGAGTAATTTTTTTTGGAAGAAATATTTGGGTGAGTATTGCCTTGTACAAATACACATGTAATTATGTTAAAATGAATTTTTATAATCGTATTCCAAATTGTGCTTCTTTTATATAGGGATGCTCTTACAACGTGAGTGCACTGAGATGGGAAAACTAGTTCAGATAGGAGCTACCCAATGTTTAAAAAAAAAGACTAAAAAACTGTGGAGTTAAATGTGAACAGCTCGTACAATAATACTAAATTATTTAATTAATGATTTATTTATTGCGATCATCATTCCCTAATCATTATTAAAATTTCAGAGGTTATATGTATATATATTAATATTTAGGTACATATGAAATAAACGGTGATTTTAGTCATTACATTGCATAATACTAGTTCGGTTCTGAAACCTTGGTTGAAAAATGGATGCTTGTCTCCATATACATAGCCTTACTTCAAAGCTAAAATCAGATTTGACTGTTGGAATACCTACAGGTAATTACTAAAATGGTACTTGGTCCCTTCCAAGTTCCACAGAGCAGACAATGCGGGCTTCTTGAGATTTGGTTAATTATAAATATTACGATAGTTTCAATACAATATCCACTTAATATGTAAGGAGCAATATTGTGAATGAATTAAAAATTATTTCGTACTGGAACATTTACATTTCTGGTTGTAAGAGGGTACTGGCCTCAGGGGATAAAAGGGGATTCAAGTCCCCTTTCCTGAGAATGGGTGTGAAATGAAGGCAGTCTTCCGGAACGGACTGTTTTAAAATCCCTTGGAAAATAGTTCTTGGGGATACTTCTACAACTAAAGCCCTATTTGGTATATGACGTACAGCCTCGTAGAACCAGACTTGATGGAGCATGTTCCTTACAAAATATTCCCCGGAGCAGTGGGTCACATCTTTCAAATCCCAGTCCCGGGAGGGGGCTGAAGTACAGATCCATTTACTACTTCGGGGTTTCTCAATTGAAACTACCCCTTGGAGATTCTTACGGAAGAGCACGGCGGCATCGGAGGCTAGGGGACTATGAGGGGAGCAATCGCAGGAGTCCACTACTTTAGCATAGACTCCTTGGGCCTGAAGATCATTCACAAAATTTAGTACGGAGTCAAGTGAGCCGGAGACGGTGACATTTTTGGAGGCATTATTGCAAGCGGGATAGACATCTGGAGGGCATATGTTTTGAATCTCTTGCCAGGATAACCCAACGGCGGCCATGGCCCCTAGCACTGGACGTGCCTCTTGCATAGCCCGCCCCCTCACGTCACTAATCACAAGTACTTGCTCGGCTGTGAGGCATCCATCCGCATAGCCACAGAGTAGCTCCCCGGCGGAGTGCCCGATAAAACCACTGGGTGTCGTATTGAAAACTGACTGGAGTGTGTCGTACAGCGCCACCTGTTGATATCAAATTTTTTCATTTAATTACAAACTAGAACATACAAGTGATTACTGTCTTTACAACACATTAAAACTAATACTAACGAGACCTTAAACCTTTTTTATTTTTGTTTTCCCTAGTTATGAGTGATAAGAGTAGAATAAGAACTGAATATTCGGAAGCAAATGTAAAACGCAAATTTTAAAGATGTAGGACGAAATTGGCCATTGATTCCCTGGTAAGATTTATGTTCAGAGATCAAGGATGATAAGAGCTATGTATGTTCAGATCAAGCTGATAAGAGCTATGTTCAGAACAAGCTGATAAGAGCTATGTTCAGATCAAGCTGATAAGAGCTATGTTCAGATCAAGCTGATAAGAGCTATGTTCAGATCAAGCTGATAAGAGCTATGCTCAGATCAAGCTGATAAGAGCTATGTTCAGATCAACGCTGATATGAAGGATGATAAGATCTATGTTCAAAGATCAAGGATGATAAGATCTGTGTTCAAAGATCAAGGATGATAAGATCTGTGTTCACAGATCATGGATGATAAGATCTATGTGTTCACAGATCAAGGATGATAAGATCTGTGTTCACAGATCAACGCTGATAAGATCTATGTTCACAGATCAAGGATAATACAATCTCTCTTCAGATCAAAGTCCCTCAACCATTCCCACGTTATTTTAGGTCTAATAACGTATAGTTGATGGAGTCCAATGGAATCATACAGAGGAGAATCCTTGATTGTTTTACAATCAACCCAAAAAATGAAACCTAATTTTTTTTAACCCGGTGAATCATCCTATAGTTTTAAAAAACTCAAGGAACTTCCTCCCCACTATGTTTCTACCACTAACTGATTCCGTACATCACGTAAACAAAATGAGTGACTCTTGCAAAAAGATTTTGAGTACTCTTAAGGAAAGTAAGAACAATTATATGAAGTGCCTATGATATCAGTATATATGTATGTACAACAATCATTTAGTATGTTAGTCTGCCTCGAGACAAGAACTGAGCAGAAACTGCCTCGAATAATTGTTTTATAATATAAGCCAAATCCACCATGTACCTGGATGGCAGCAAGGGAGACAAAAGCCGCTTGAATATCCATAAAAATCCTATCATTATTGGGCTTGATGAGTTGATCCAGATCTAATCCCAAATTCCGCATCGTCAACCTGGACTCCCTCATGGATTCCGCAAAGGGCTCAAATGAGAAGAGTTCCTTCGGGAGTGTATTCACCTGTGAGCCCAGCCCCGAGAATACAAACCATAGAGGTCGTCTCGTCTCACTCTGGAACTCCTTAACCTTGAGGTCCTCATTAAACCTATGACTCGTGACAGGTCTGACCGAGTTGGAATTCGTAAATATTTTCCTCTGTCAAGACAAAACACACGAAAGGAATCAAAACAAATATACAGGATCAGTTTTCTTACAAAAGCCTCATACACACAATTATTCCTCCCTTAAATTACTCCAATAGGCAGCAGGCTAGCCCTGTGAATGGAACTTACTTCAAAGGTCCGACGCAAATCCCCAAAACTTTTTCGAATGGACTGCATCTTGACGAGAGTTCATCCGACGTTTGACGCTGCCTGGTTTTGCACTGTCAGTAGAAAAGATCCTTGGAGGAAATCAGGCCCTTTGACATACTCCTGCTGTAAGCAGACGGAGCATTGAGACAGTCAAAGTCCCGGAGTAATTACTCTCGTATGGCTTCTGTAATTTAAGTTCCTACGGACTGAACGTCAAAGATAATTAAAAACTCACGCTTTCCCATCATGATCATACCTTTTGAGCTCGAGTGAGGTTGAAATGAAGAAATGGCACTCAGTCACATGATATTATTTTATGAGTCATCGTAGAGTCTTGTGATTCTCCTACGATATTCTGAGCTCAAAAACGGGTTCTCACAGGAACATTATAAGCCAAGGCTAGTACAAAAAAATAAAAAAGAGAAACTATACTACCCAGTCACAAGGTACACTTTTACCATCAAATAAACCCAGCCTATTTTACATAACTCACATCTAACTTTCAAACTACCAATTGTTCACAATTGTGGGAAATTATTTACAAGTCTACTATATGAGCAGTGTTAAAATCTAATCCTCAACGAGGGTCTGGATGGAAAAACTAGTAAAATTCTTCCGGTTGTGATTTAATTAATTACCCAAATCAAATTCATCAATCGGATTTAATTTCCCTAAATATTATTTTTTAAATCCGTCCAATTGGGCAGGAGTTTATTTTTCCTCCAAGGGATTTATGACATTCAAATGTGAAGCAATGAAAAACAAATTATAAATGCACTGTACAGTACACTATAAAGCTCCATCTCTTTGTACACGTGCCCTTAAAAGGGACTAATTTTTGATTTGCCACAATGACGAATGCTCTTAGAAGCAGAAAGAAAAAGAAAAATAATAAAATAAATAAATAACCCTCCCTGCCCAAGAGAGTCCCTAATAGCGAGAGTGGACTGTACACTATAATTTTTCCATACAATAAGGAATCATCTGGAGAGATTGAGAAATATGAAATCTGTAATTTCCTGGAATTATTAATGTTCATATAATTCATGTTACTACTCTGGAAATTTCCTCCTCATTACAAAGTTCTCTGAAAATATCTGTAATAATTTCAGTTATTTCATAAATATTTATTTCCGGTGTTTATGGAACATTCAAGACTCAATTATACTCTAATTTAAAAAAAAAAACTATTATTTTAAATTATATCTAACCCTCATTCAATTTGTTTGTAATAGTTTGACTTGCTTATAATTGACAGCCTCGTCAATCGATGATGAGATGGACAAGACAAAATTGACCTTAGCAATGAAACGCTGGGAAATGGACTTTTTTTTTTATGTTGCTATCTCTCTTGAATTTACGTAAGGGCCATAAGGCAGGCTGAGGTTCCCTGGGGATAAAACTAGACGTACGTGGGTGGAAAAATTTCCCCCTGTTTCGACACTTGCTCATAAGTATATGTTTAACAGCTCGTGTGTAATAATTATTACGCCAAGACATGATTCATATGAGAAGCCGCACATTACGGTTAATTTGGGAATTCCCAGTGGAGTGATACAAATCTTGCCTGAACACACATGCACGAGTATGAGCTGATATTTCAAAATTGAGACGGGGAGAGAGCATTGATTACATACAGAATTAAATACGGATGATGGATGGGTTGTAATAATTGTGTGCGTCATTTATGTATGTCAAAAAGTGTGTGCTTGTGAAAATGTGTGGCCGGTGAACACGTCTTTATGTTTGATTGTATCTCAATTCATATGTATCTATCTATATATATATGGTAGCTATAAGTAGATATACAGAGACCCATTTTAATGTACATAATTACGCTCCAGGTAATTAATGACGGTTCTCATCAATGTAATTCTAATTAACTAAATGTAGATATAGACGTCGAGCTATTCCGGCCCCAATATACACCCTTTGAGTATCTACTGTCATCCTATAGTAATTTATTATGTATGTATTTTAAAGTAGATACGGCTCAGAGGATCTCTCTTTCTCTTCCTTCATTTCCGGATACTGACCTTTTTCCCCCAATCAAAAATACATACAAGCTCTACAAGATATGTACTGCTAATTGTAAGGCAGTGAAGCTTATAATAAAATATGAGACACAATACTAATCCTATGAGAGCTATTCTTAACAAAATGAGAAAAAATCCCTGGATTGTGTGAACGAATTATTCTTTTCAAGACGTTATATTGGGATAGAGATTGAAAATTGAGAAGGAAAATGCTATCAAAGAATATCTCACTCATCCTATCATTTATGTACTTATTCTCTCATCCCCTGTAACAGTCACATTCACACACAGAGAGAGATTCCAGAGCGGTGTTACCAACCTTTTTGTCTGTTATGTATGGTCATTGTGGAAAAAAGGTCTGTAATTGAAATAATTATTCACGGGAATCGTCCTTACTCAATTGCTGACATTATAGGTTAAGTGCCTTGACCGGAATTCCCAGGCTAAACCTATGGGAGTGGTAAAATTGCTATATGCTCTAAAATTACGGAAGATATGCTTTGTTAAAGACCATCCATGAAATTACATTGCCCTAAAAATATCTCTACCGGAACAAGGAGCAATTAACTGCTATGCAATGAGATAAACTCATTTTTTCCGGAAGCTCACTCTGTCAACCAGAGTTTAATGAGGGGCTCCACAGAGGTCGAATTCCTGATAATGAACTTCTTTTTCCTCAAAAGATTTCTCCTATCTGTCACAGACAAATTTTACATAAAAATTTGACAGGCAAATATAGACGCTTTTAATATTATAATTTATTACAGTAAGAGGGAGGGGAATTGAACTTTCTGCCAAATATCTGTAAATACTTTGGCGTGCGTAAATATTCCTTGAGAGAAAGTGATCTTCCAAGGGGGGCTCAATCAGTGAGGGAAAATTGACTGGGCTCTTTATTTAATATTTCTTCACAAGAGTACATATAATTACGTAATATGTACATGTAAAGTTATGTCATACATTTATATAATAGAACATTCTTAATGGAATCGTGTCTCTGCAAATATTATGCTCCTCACAGTAACTACCAAATGCGAAAATAATTTACCTGTAGACATTCGCAAATATGAAATAGTCCCATATTCCAGGCTAGGTGTCAAAAACAATCAGTCAGAGCCAGGAATGCCAATGAGTGGATGATACTACTCTAGATTAGTCCCCAATAAAGAAGCATAATACAAATAATTAATTACATACCTACGTTCTCCACCCAAGTCACAAGATCCAACAATAATACCCAAGACTCATAAAGTTTAAATACTGATAAATCCACATGCCTGGGAACCACCTTCCAACCTAAGGAGTCAAATCCCGTCAAGGAATGAGTCTGAAAAAAAACAAATGTTTCCCATCACGTGAAATGTTATTACTCACACTGTAAAACTCTTCCTAACTGACGTTCCCTGACTGATGTACAGGATGATGCATAAAATAAATCTCTCCCCTATTCACCCTCAGGATGAAATTCATGAGCAGTACTTACAAAAAATCACAGTCCCCCAGGAGGACGGGATACTTTGTAAAAGCATGGAGTACTGTTAAATACATGGAGTCACACGCTATTCTAGAAAAATTAGATTTGTTTTTTTTTTTAAATTTCCCAGTAATGTTTTAGGAGAAAGGAAAAACCACTTATGTAAGAAGATATAGAAGAAATGGTCATAATAATTTGGATTCTACTCCCCAATCAAACAATTAAACGTAGATGTTGAACATTCGAAGGGAAATTTGTTTCATCTCTTGAATGCTGTACTGTCGGATGGGAAATAATTATTATCCCAAAAAATATGGGGAAAATCAAAGGGGAAAATTTATACAAAGTAAATCAGTACATTTTATGGACCCTACGAGATCCAAGGAACAGAAGGAAGTGTGTAAACGCTATTGGTAGTAATTATGTATACGTCGTGAGTTTTAAACCTTGGGATAATTTTTTATTTGGACCATCAAGTAATAATAATATTGTATACTAGCACAAGACAAAAAGGGAGAGGGATTCCAGAGCCATCCTGTATCCCATATATTATTGTGGGTAAACCAATTAGCACAAGAACAATCGGAAGTTAAAGGAAACTTCGAGAAACTGGATTTCTTCACAATTGTTATACGTCAGGATTTTGCAAAATAGTGTAACTTGTGAGGTTACTACGGAGGAATCATTGTAACCAGCAAATTACAATTCTGTGGACGATTATACTCCTCCTTATCATCATCATAAACTCACATTGCCATTTGAATTGTGCCTTACGAGGGGAAGGGATAGATAGATACATATTTGAGGGAAAAGTCCCAGCCGAGAACTCAACCACCAGATCCCAGTCAGTTTCACCCCAGAGCATTTCAATTTCTCTTGTTGTTGTAGATCGGGTCTGGGAAAGTCAGAGTGAACTCCTCTAATTTCAAAAGCAGGACCCTCAAACTCTCCTCCACATGTGGGAAGAGTATCTGAAGAGATTTTAGTCCGAGTTCTTCCCATGTTATAGAATTTTCTGCCCTGTCAAAATATTATTTTATTTTATTAATCACATACTCTTGAGTGTCACTTATACCTCTTCCTTCTTTTTTTTCAATTCAATATTTTAACAATAATTGACAAACGTGCTACATTCCTCTCACACAACAAATATAAAAATGGCACTTAAACTCAACAAGGAAGACAACATCGGGGGTCAAGATAATCCGGTTAGCCGGTTACGAGAAATGGTTGAGTTTAAAAAAAAAACAAATAAACAAATAAAAAAAATCCTTTTTAAATTTTGCTAATTACTGGAATAATTAAAGTGTTAATTTGTCCTGCTTTTAAATATTTTGGGTCATTTTTTGGTTTGTTTTCACAGGCATTCAAGCCTCCTAAAAGAATTGCTAATTATGCCTATGTCCAGTCAATGGATGACTACGAGGCAATGTATGAGTTATCTGTCAATGACCCGGAGAAATTTTGGGGGCAAATTGCAGAGGAGTTTTATTTTGAGAGGGATCAACCCGAGGGGGAGCCTTTCTTTCACTATAATTTTGACATCACTCAAGGCCCCATTTGTTTTAATATGCTCAAGGGCGCCAAAACCAACGTCTGCTACAATGTCCTGGACTGGAACATCCAACGGAGAGGGATTGGCAAAAATATTGCCATTCACTGGTATTTATAACACATACATACATAATTATGTCTTTCCTACATGCACAGTTCCATATTTTAAGACTTTTTATTTTATTTTCATTGTATTTTGTGTTTTCATTGTATTTTTTCTTTTCATTGTATTTTGTGTTTTCATTGTAGTTTTTATTTTCATTGTATTTGGTATTTTCATTGTATTTGGTATTTTCATTGCAATTTATATTTTATAATTTATGTGCATTGAAATAGTCAATCAGACAATTCTATTGAGTCTCCCTATTTGTAGGACGCTCTTCACATTTAATTACCATCACCGAAACCTTTGGCAGATCTAAGTCTTCCAAATTAAAGCCCAATTTTTCAATTTCAAAGATCTGAGATAGCAATAGCAACGAACATCCATACATTATGTAACATTATGCATACAAATTTACTCTTGCCCCAAACACGGATTCTACTGTATACAAGCGCGTTTTTCTCTCTCCCTCACCTCATGAGCTTAGGAGTTCACATCAAAATATTTTCAGTTCTATTTGCTTCTAATATTTTCCCATGGATCGTGCAAGTCTTAAAATTTAATCGCAGGTCTTCCTCAAATTTCCAGTTTCTCTGTATGCATTTGTCCTCTTGGTATTGGCCTCAAGGTTATTTCTATTTGCTCCTTGTTAAAATTGCGTATGTAAATAGATAGTACAGTATTTGCCCTTCCCCTTCTGAGAGACCCGCTGGTAAGAGCAATGTTTTCCAGTGAGGCTGTTTTTATTGTAAGAGCACCTGAAAATTTTAAAACTTTAGTGCCCTAACTAGATTCTATAAAATTATAGGAAGTTACCCACCCTTGTGGTAAATCAGAGATTATTTAAATATTATTTGAGGGGAATGCTTTTGGAGAAAATTCTCTTAGAAAGAAGATGACTGTAAATATTCCTTCCTTTTTTATTAATTTTTATGTACAATATTACAGGGAGGGCAGTGAAACGGACGATCATTGGAGCATCACCTATGATGAGTTACTAGTTGAAGTATGTAGATTCGCTAATGCTCTCAAGTCCCTCGGGGTCAAGAAAGGGGACCGAGTTGTGGTTTACATGCCGATGATAGCGGAGATCACAATTACCATGTTGGCTTGCGCCAGGATTGGGGCAGTTCATTCGGTTGTGGTAAGAGAGGGATTTGAATATAGCTTCTTGTAAATAGTCAGGAGTTATAAATCCTAATAAATAATTATTACTTGAGTATTATACTTAATTAAAAAATATATTTATTCACAGTTCGGAGGCTACTCAGCTGAGTCCTTGGCTGGAAGATTAATAGATGCGAAGGCCGTGGTAGTGGTTACAGCGGATGGGGCATTTCGAGGGGATAAAGTCATACCATTGAAGGAGATTACGGATAAGGTGAGAGTTTCTTATGTAAATATGATATAATAGAAATATTTTATCCCTAAATTCTATATTATTCCCACAGTTTATTGAATTTGACAAAAGCTTTATTCCCTCAGATTCTTGACTAAAAAATTCCTAAGAGGGAGTACAAAAGCAATTAAAATTATTTTATATCATGCAAATCTCATATTATATGCTAATATTTATTTTAATATTACTCGTATTACTTGGTTTATAATTCGAGGACACGGGATGGATCTTCGTCCGTTAAGTCATTGATGGATTTGGTGAGGTCTAAAAAAACTTTTTTTCAATATTATAGGCTATTCAATTATGCCTCGAGCAGGGTCATAATGTGGAGCATTCGATCGTCGTGGAACATTTACCAAGGCTCAAGAAATATGAATTGATGGGGAAAAAGGTTTTATACTTTTACCATAAAAAAAAAATAATTCGCACAGGGCTGACACGATGCATGTACTTTCCTGTGCTTTACAAGAATTAAAGTCAAGCCTGCCAATTTTATCAGGATTTGTTATTGTGTTCCAGAGCTGTATTCAAGGCCCATTGGATAAGTCATACCATGATATCATTGCTAATCAGTCGGACATATGTGTTCCGGAATGGGTGGATGCTGAGGATCCCCTTTTTATCCTGTACACAAGGTATAGATACGTCTATGACATGACCTTTTTCTGCGTCGTACACGGAACTGACGATATGGATATGTGTCATGAGACTTTTGACTATCGTCTAAGAATTTAAATATAATCTTTGCAATTAAATTTATTTGTGCAACAGTGGCTCAACTGGGAAACCCAAAGGAGTTTTGCACACCACAGCGGGGTACATGATGTATGCGGCTTTAACATTCAAAATGGTCTTTGACTACAAGCCCGGGGATGTTTTCTGGTGCACGGCGGACATTGGCTGGATTACTGGTCATACCATGATGGTGTATGGACCACTTGCTAATGGGGCCACTGTTGTCCTCGTAATAATTTTTATAGTCTATAATTCTCTTGCTCATCTTGAAATATTTTGGGATATATTGGAGAAAAACCCCTGAAGATATTTACTTGAAATTGCCTTTAACACTCCAATTTCAATGATTTCCAGTACGAAGGAACGCCACTGTACCCGTCCTACACTCGGCCTTGGACTGTCATCGAGAAATACAAGATCAGCCAGATTTTCACTGCCCCTACCGTCATTCGGAGTTTGATGAAGTTTCGGAACAGTCCGATGCTTCGGTTAGCTAACTTAACTACAATTGGGTTAACAATTTAAAATTAACATTCCCACTTCAGCAAATACTAATACAGTATGTAGGTCCACAGGGTTTGTCAATTTGAAGATTCTCCATGGTATGAAGGAGCAAATCCAGCTTAAAAGAAGGGCTTTGCCTCTAGTTGGATATCATCTGACAATGAATATTTCTTGGAATTTTTTTTTTATTGAATGTTACATTTTACAAAACGGAAGTATTTCAATTCTTTTCAATGATTTCTTTTCTCGATTTGCTCGAAGGGCATTGTTGATTGTTAACCATGCTTGCTCATTAGATTGTTAACAACTAAATGCTCAAAATCATAACATTCAAATTGACCAATCCTAATAGTTATTACTGTTCCTCATGTGAGACACAAACTGAACTGCGCATGTATTCTTTGATTTCATAGGCATGATATCTCCTCTCTCAAGGTCCTTGGAACAGCTGGTGAGCGAAGTTTCCGATTAAATTAAAAGCTGCTTCAATAATTACAATAGTATAGATACATTATGTAGGAAATTATGAAGGAACAAAAAACTTGATTATATTAGAAATTGGCTAAAAATAAAACAAATATTTTGGTATTTAAGGGGAACCCATTAACCCAGAGGCATGGCTATGGTATTTTCAAACCTTGGGGGGTACGAAATGTCCAATTGTAGACACTTACTGGCAAACAGAAACAGGCGGACCTTGCATCACACCATTGCCAGGGGCCACGCCCACTAAACCCGGTTCAGCTGTAGGTTTATAGCATTTAAATAATAAATTTATTATTGGTGGATAATGCCTAGTCTTAAAACTATGTATGTATATTTACTTCAATATTTTAAAATTTGCAGACATTCCCATTTTTCGGAATAGTTCCAGAACTTTTGGATGAGGATGGTCATGTTGTTGAAGGTGAGGGGGAAGGATATTTAGTTTTCAAACAAGCCTGGCCCGGTATGATGAGAACAGTTTATGGAGATCATGCACGTTTTGAAGAAACGTATTTCCGAAGATTCCCCGGTTATTACTATACCGGTGATGGTAAATCAAACTTTGACAATTAAAACTCGAATTAAACTTCACAATTAGAAATGTATGTTTTTAGTCATTTGAAGAAATATTTCAAGTTGATTCTTTCTTGATTTCAGGGGCAAAAAGAGATAGCGATGGGTACATCTGGATCACGGGCAGAGTCGATGACATGCTCAACGTTTCTGGTCATTTACTTAGCACAGCACAAGTTGAGGCAGCCATTTTAGAACACAAATGTAAGGAACCATCCTAATAAATATGACATTAATATTGGTAAAATAACACAAAATATTTTTACTATAAAGTAATTGTATAATTACTTGAACTGTGGTTTTATTCGTGCAATTAGGTGTATCGGAAGCTGCAGCAGTACCTATTGAGCATCCTGTAAAAGGAGAAGCACTCTACTGCTTCGTTGTTCTGAATGAAGGCCTGGAAATGAATAAATCTATAATCGGAGAGATCAACGATAAAGGTTTGGGAAATTCATAGATAATGGCAAAGCTACTTTGAATTATTGGAACAAGTATGAAAATTTGCAAATCAATTTGATTGGTTTTATTTTTAGTGCGAGATAAAATAGGCCCCATTGCCACACCTGAGAAGATCCATTTGGCACAAGGCTTGCCCAAAACTAGATCGGGGAAAATTATGCGGAGAATCCTGCGTAAAATTGCAGCTGGCGAAACTGATTTCGGGGATATTTCTACTCTTGCTGATGAATCTGTCTTAGCTGCTCTTATAAAGCCCGCGAAGCAATAAATATGAATGCACAGATTTTTAAATTGTTGCGTCATTATATTTAATATAATCTTAACATGTTCAAAACAACATATTTTCGGATGGTACTGATTTTGTTGTATCTCAAAAAAAAATCCAACATACCTATATACCGTTAGTAAGCTATGCGCTGGTTCGTTGATCTAATAGGGATACGATGTTTCTCATCAGAAGAAAATCCTCAAACCAATGTTGTGGCAGGTCTAAACATAACAGGATTAGCAATATTTTCATTTTGATCTTTACTATTAATTTTAGGTTGACGCGAAAGTATGTATTTTATGCTATTTAATTTAACAATAATTATTCAGGAAGTGACTTAATAAACTATTTGAAAATTAATTTCATTAATGCTGAGACTCTTTCGTGAACTAGCCACATGAGTTAAGTATTTGTTTACAGTTGTAAGTAGTATTTGATGGGGACAATTTGCATGATTGTTAAAGGGAAAGGCTGCAGTTGGAGGAAATCTTAAATATCATCAAATCTTTCAACTATCACTATAGCCGCGAAGGGTCCCATGGAAATCGGAAGCAGCAATTAATTTCAACAGCTAGCTAATCAAAGCGTTGTTGGGCGTGAGGAATTCAGGATGTCTAAAGGGTGTCATAATGTTTGTAGGGTTGGAAGTTGGAATTTACTAAGAAGAAAAAAACCAATTGGTTTGCAGTCAAAAACGTACGACTTCTCGGGTCTTAACTTGCGGATTGCGGATTTGGATGGGATTCAGTTTGAACTTCCAACCCACAGCAGCAATCCTAGTGATATTGGTGACGGAATAAAACAAGAAATGCAAATATGGGTTGTAGCTGTAGCTCCAGCATATGGGATACTTGAGCGACAGTTATAATAAATTGAGACACATCCCTCAAATTCCAGTTACTTTGCTTGGCTGAAGTACAGACCCACTTATGACTGCGGGCTTTCTCATTTGGAACCACCCCTTCCAGATATTTTCGAAAGAGGTTACCTGCTGGTAACGCCAGAGGGCTATGTGGGGAATAGTTTCAGGAGTCTACCAATTTGGCGAAGATCCCTTTTCTTTGAAGTTCTTCTACAAAGGTGAGTACAGGGCCAAGGGATCCGGAAACCGTTACATTTTCAGCGGCGTTATTGCACGCTGCGTAAACATTGTCTGGACACTGATTCTGTAAATCATTCCAAGACATTCCTACGGCTGCCATGGCTCCTTGTTCCAACCGTCCTTCATGCATGGCCCGACCTCTCATGTAATTTTAAATTTTTAAAATTTCTCGAATAATTACAGACTTTTTGTAATCCATATATCCCGTGTTTTCGAGCTATCGGGATGAAACAAATTCTCAAAAAACGATTTGCTAATTTCTGGGAGAATTCAGTATTTTTTGCCATTTGTCTTTATATGGGCTGGGGTGGGGGGGGGGGGTTCAGGTGTGTATTGTTTCTTGTAGCTTTATAATTGGAGCTGTTTAACTTTGAATTTTGCAGATGGGAATGCTCTTAATTCCTTTGGCTTGACAATACTTCCCACTAATCCGGTTTTCCTAGCGTCACTTGTACTAATTCCAGTATATGTATTAGGTTAATATACATATATGTAAGAGCATTATATCCACTACAGGCCTCAATAGCAGGATCCACCAGTCCCTACCTTTTTCAGTCCAAGTCAAAATCAGTCTTACGTTTCTGATCAGTCAGTCAGTCCTTAAGTCTGTTTGCCGTTTCCTATGAGTCTCAGTCAGTCACAGTCATTATAAGAGTCGCTGGAATCAGTCTCAGTCCCAGAGGGCAGCGTGTAATTTTCAAAAATACATACTTTTTGTAATTTTCTTGTGCTGCATTTCAATACGATTGATGACCTTTAATCTGCTTTTGTAAAATACTACCAAAAACTCACATATTTTCAATGTAGATTTTTGCTCCGCTAGATACGGTATGTACGCTTTATGATTTTTCTTGATTCCTACATTGGTTTAAGCGTTCGTCTCAGTCTCAGTCAGTCCCCTGAACCAGAAATAAGTCTAAGTCAGTCAAAGTCTTGAGCTGTAGTTAGATTTATCAGTCGCAGTCTCAGTCAGTCATCAGTCAGTCACTCAATGTTGCAGTCAGTACTTCAGCATCAGTCTAAGACTGGTCTATCCTGCTCAATAGTATACATTCTGCCTTAAAATAGCATGAGTATATGTAGTGGTTCTTGTTCCAGTCCACACCATAAATATATGTATGTGACTATCGAAGTATGCAGACGTATATAAACTGTTATGTCATGTTTTCAATTATTATTCCTTCGAATTGACATAAAGATTGTTCGAAGTTTTTATATTGCTATTTTATCTTTCATACGCCGTGCAGCTGAAATAAATAGTTGAGTAGGAATACATACGTGCATATTTCTATTCACAGCATTTCTCATAGACTTGCAAAGAGCGAGTGCTTTTTAGAATGCAAAATACACATATAGAAGGTTAGCCTAGTTCAAGAACTATGTAGGTCGAATGTCCAATTGTCCCATCCTTTGTTGGAGTCAAAGTAAAATTACTCCATTATTTCATATTGCCCTACTAAATTACACTTCCGGTACACGTAAATTTGTATTGCTATTTTATTTTGTGTAGAGCAAAATTTTACAATTCGTAGCGAAAATTCTATGGATCTCTGAAACCCGATTATAATGATAAGTTACAAGTAATTATAACGTACACAATTATTGGAGATTGCTCCGAAATGTCAGGGTTGGATTAAGTTTCCAAAACTTTGACTTAAATTGATGGACCCGATTAATAGAATCAAATCCTCCACTGGTTTTAACATATATGTCGAGGAAAGTGACCAATTGGAGTCGCAATGTCAAATTATGTTCATGAGCATACACACTTCCCTGGTTGTAGCATATGTGAGCGGAAATTCGTAAGTCAGTTATAGTTACAACCAGACATGTGTAACCTCGTGTAGGATTCCCATAAGCGACGTCCCGGGATGACCCCTTACATATATGTATATTATACTAATACATATACTGGAATTATTGAAAGAGTAGGTTATGGGTATACCATTAAATCCTAACTCCTGGAGTATTTACTTATGTAATTATTGAGAAATTGTAAATAATTGGAAATCGTGCTGATGGAAGGAATGATTATGAATAAACGATTGATTGTGATTTTCTATTAATCCGAAGACTAATTACTTTTATGTAATAATCGAAATCAAAAGGAAAAGGAAATGAAGATTAACAACTAAAAATAGGTGTTAATGGAATGACTCTCAGTTATTCACTTAAGAGTCTGGAAGAATCTTAAACTTAACAAGTGGCTACTTGAGCCTATTTTTACAATCTTAAGTCTAGACGTTACATCATAATGGATGTAACCGGACGTTGACATTTGTCGGCTTGAGCCGGTGGGAAGTGCTTACATTGCACCTTTACAATAAAGTGTTTGAGTTACTTTGAACTGACTTAACCTATGGTTGTGTCATCACAACTTAATTATTTATTCATGTGGGAACTTAACTAATTTGTGTAATTTCTATATACATACCTTACATTATTACAAGTGACCAGGGATGTCAACGATTAATAATCACGATTAATGATTAACGATTAATGATTACTAATTATTAATCATCAATCGTTAATTTAGTAAGCTTGGATTGTTTGAAATAATCATCAATTGTAATCATCAATTAACCTTTTTGCAAAAATCAATCATCAATTGTAATCATCAATTAACCTTTTTCAAAAATCAATCATCAAATGTAATCATCAATTAACCTTTTTCAAAAATCAATCGTCAATTGTAATCATCAATTTACCGTTTTCAAAAATCAATTATCAATTGTAATAATCAATTAGCCGTTTTCAAAAATCAATTATCAATTGTAATAATCAATTAGCCGTTTTCAAAAATCAATTATCAATTGTAATCATCAATTATCGGGCTGGCGACGTCTCCAAAATTCTAAGCAGTCTAGGGTTCGAAGAAGTTTTTACTAAGCAGTGTCCGGTGTATCTGGCTGATAATATAAAGGATATAATACACTCTGTTTACGATCAGAGCAGTTTACACGACATGAACAGAATCCTGAACTCCTCGTCTCACCCTTTGTACAAGTTAGCTTATTAAAATGATAAATGCAAGCAGTATCTAAATACCCACATTACATTGTTAATTGCAATCCTCAATTAATTAATTTTCAAAATAATCGTTAATCGTTAATTGCAATCATCAATGAAAATTATTTTTAAAGTAATCGTTAATTGTAATCATCAGTGAAAATTATTTCTAAAGTAATCGTTAATTGTAATCAACACGGAAAATTATTTTTAAAGTAATCGTTAATTGTAATCATCAGTGAATAATATTTTCAAAGTAATCGTTAATTGTAATCATCAGTGAAAATTATTTCTAAAGTAATCGTTAATTGTAATCATCAGTGAAAATTATTTCTAAAGTAATCGTTAATTGTAATCATCAGTGAATAATATTTTTAAAGTAATCGTTAATCGTAATTATTAATTATTAGTTATAAGCCCATTAATCATTAATTGTAATTATAAATTCATTTTGTTTTCGAAGTAATCGTTAATCGTTAATTGTAATCACAAAATTGGAAATTGACATCCCTGCAAGTGACGCAAGGAAAACCGGATTAGTGGGAAGTAGTGTCAAGCCAAAGGAATTAAGAGCATTCCCATCTGCAAAATCCAAAGTTACACAGCTCCAATTATAAAGTTACAAGAAACAATACACACCTAAACCCCCCCCCCCAACCAGCCCATATAAGGATAAATGACAAAAAATACTGAATTCTCCCAGAAATTAGCAAATCGTTTTTTGCGAATTTGTTTCATCCCGATAGCTCGAAAACACGGGATATATGGAAGTGGAGCAAAGTCTGTAATTATTCGAGAAATTTTAAAAATTTAAAATTACTATAGAAATTCTTCTAAATTACTACTAGAAAAATATTAAAAGCTACTCCCGCTCTAATTACAATTTTCTGTATTTACAAGTTTTGACAGCAGAATTTTAAGGGCGCAGCAAGAGGAAAACAAAAAATTGATTAAACTTTTAGAGCACGTCAATAACCTTGTCTCAAATTTGAAACACCGTTGCGTTGGAGAGGGCCGTAAAGACGTGGAAGGTTTTCCAGAAGTTGAAGAGGTCAAAACAACGGGACCTAGGTCAGATTTGATTTTGACTTGATTTATCGTGCATTATAAAAGGTCTGATCTCCCCAGAGTAGCATTGGAGAAGGATAAAGTTTATCTACAAAACCATTTCTTGATTTGAGTATTCTTGTTTGGTTTGTTATGAAGGTTTTGTATACGTAGAAAGTGGTAAAAGAGTTTGACATAAAAACAACACTTTTTACACAAAATTTATGCGCACTATCTCAGTTATGGTGATAGGGAAAATTTAAACTGCAGTATTAAGGAAATGAGCTGGTTTGTAAAGGGTTTGAATTTCCCAGCAACCTGACTGCAAGACGAGAGCGTCACTTCCCCCAAAGGGAAAGTGACGCTTTGAACTCAACAATTAGGGACAGGCTTTGAACGGTTCATGTGCGGTACTCTCGCTCACATGGCATGATTATGTGAACATTTATGTAAGTTTCTCGCTTAATCTTCTGAAAAACTCTGACATTCCTGATAATAACTTTTCTATTGGAACCTTTATTAGCCCAAATTTAAATAATTGATTAATAAATCCATTAAGATCCAACTTGAAGTTGGATTGTATGAATAATGTTTTTACAATGAAATATTCAACGATAAAAATGAATTGTTACCGTAGTTTAATTACCTTAGGGATGAAATCCTGCTAGCTCGTTTGACTCGACATTTATGTCTGTGGTTACGTTAAGTACCCTCTAACTTAATAATACTACTTTATTAGACATAAAATATTTTCACTAGTAACCGTTCTGGCTTCAGATTTTTTGAATCCCTGAGCAAACTCGAAACTTCTTTAACTTAATTAAATAATCGTAATAATATTCATGTACATACATGCAAATTATTTATTTATACAGTTTACTCAAACTACAAAATTTCCAACATTGTACAAAACACAAAGTTTAAACTGCCACTTTTGTGGGGACCTACCTATTTTATAGAAATGTCTAGCCAAAAGTGCGAAATGTCCCTAGAATGCTGGACATTTTCAAAACAAGACACAGTTGGAATAACGATAATTTAGTTTTATTCAAGTCCTGCCTCACAGTATGGCCAAAATATTTGTCCGCATGATGGTTTTGACAGTTGGAACTGTAACTCTTCACACTTCTGGAAAAGAATTTCGTTAAAAATGATAGAATCACACGTTTAGCATCGTTGGCCCTTAAATATATTATCTTCAAGTACTTGTTAAGTTTAAGATCCTTCCAAGCTCTTCAGTGAATAACTGAGAGTCATTCTTGTAACATGTAATTTTAGTTGTTCAATCTTCATTTCATCTTTCCCTTTTATTTCTGTTTTAATAAAAACCAATAATTAGTCTTCGGATTAATGTAAAACTCCAATCAATCTTTTATTCAATCTCATCCTTCATTCAGCACGATCAATAATTATTTACAAATCACTGTTTTATCCCATATTCATTATCAAATCAGTACGTAAATAATCTATGAGTTAGGCTTAAATGGTATGATCATAACCTACTCTTTCAATATTTCATACTGCACACAATTCCGTAGCACTATTGGGATATAAAAATCTTTGAGGTACAATACTGAGATTTCTGCGATGTTATTAACGTCGGGAAAAATAGAAACCAAAGGTGTAAATTTACATGAAACTATTGATTTGGAGACTGAAGGAAATACCAGCACATGTTCCGATCAACAAGAATCGAAGAAATTCAAAAATGCATTTTGTGATCGTATTATCACTTATGACAGGGACAGGCTAATGAATTTATTCTATTCGTTCTGAACTTGAAGGAAGCATAATAATTGTATTTACGGATTATCGGATATCCGCAGATAGGATCGGACGATGAAAGATGTTTATCCGAAATTCTCCGATAGCCATTCCGATCCGGATAGCCGGTTCAAAAAAGTTTCGGATAAAATATTTTAATCAAAAATAGTAAATTCGGATAGGATAGGATAGGATGTAGTTATATTCAAATTTGAGGATATAAAAAATACGGGACCCATAATGGCTTTATCCTATCCGTGCAGAGCCTTACTGGATACATTTTTAAGAATATTTTGCAGATCTTAAATACATCTTTTCAATGAAAACACGTTTATCTAGTTCCCGACATCCCAGCTGGATTTGTTTAGAATAATTTTCGGATTTATTCATCATTGTAGTACCAGAAATATTTTTCTGACCTCTCTCTTACTTGGACTGTGGTTCTAATAATTACTATTGCACACACATATGATGTGGTCCCCACCCGAAACATTCTTAAAAAATTCCAATGATTTTATTGATCCCCAGTATTTTAAAAGTGTTCGTAATGTTCTTAAAATGCAGAAATTAGACGAGAACAACCCTCAGAAGACAATATAGGATTTAATGTACCATCTCGGAGAACGGGTACGAAATTGGTACAATCCTTTGGAACCGTCTGTTTTAAAACTCCTTGAAATATGCTCTTCGGGGAGACTTCCACAACCACAGCGTTATTTGGTATGTGAAGGGTTGCTTCGTAGAACCAAACCGGTTCCAGAAAGTTCCTTACAAAATACTCCTCTGAGCAATGTGACACATCCCTCAAATTCCAGTTACTTTCCTTGGCTGAAGTACAGACCCACTTATGACTGCGGGCTTTCTCATTTGGAACCACCCCTTCCAGATATTTTCGAAAGAGGTTACCTGCTGGTATCGCCAGAGGGCTATGTGGGGAATAATTACAGGAGTCTACCAATTTGGCGAAGATCCCTTTTCTTTGAAGTTCTTCTACAAAGCTGAGTACAGGGCCAAGGGATCCGGAAACCGTTACATTTTCAGCGGCGTTATTGCACGCTGCGTAAACATTGTCTGGACACTGATTCTGTAAAACATTCCAAGACATTCCTACGGCTGCCATGGCTCCTTGTTCCAAACGTCCTTCATGCATGGCCCGACCTCTCATGTCGCTGATGACAAGCACTTGCTCTGCAGTGAGACATCCGTCAGCATAGCCACATAACACTTCACCAGCGGAGTGTCCAATGAAGCCGCTAGGTTCCGTGACGAACGTGGCCCGGAGTGTTTCATAAAGTGCCAGCTAAAGGGATGGTTTTAGTGTAAATAAATAATTTTTAATTCATAAGTTTGTAATGTTATATCAGGCACCTGGAGTGATGAAGAGCATGCAAAAGCGGAACGAATATCCTTAAAAATTAAGTCGTTGCTCCTCCTCAGAAGTGGATCCAAGTCGATTCCCAGGTTCCGTAGCGTCACTCTTGACTCTTGTATGGAATTTCCGAAGGGCTCGAAGGACCATAATTCCTTCGGAACCTCATTACACTGTGAGCCCAGGCCTGAGAATACAAACCATAGAGGGCGTCTTCTATCTTGGATTTTGATCGACAACCTGTCGATGCCGATGTCCCGAGTAAGACTAGCACCAGATTGGACTGAGCTACCGAAAAATGTCTTTCGTAGTTGACCCTTCGAATCCAATTTCATAATTTTTAATTACTAATTCATGTATATAATCAAATAAAATTTGATATTCTCACTTGAAATGTTGTTCGGAGACCCGTGAAACGATTTCGTGCCGACTGCATCTTTGTTAAGAGATCTTCCTTCAAAATTAGATCTAAGACTCTTGATGACTAAATTTGCTTCCATGAAATGTAATTGAATTGTAACTTTACAAACTTAACTATATAATTTTCCTTGAAGCATATTGTTATAATAGAGGAACTAGAGACAGCAGGTTATTAGGAACGAATACAGTCATCAATTGACATTCACATAATGACTATTTTATCTACGTGTGAAGTTCTCATATTTATTACGGAAAAAACAGATTAGATGTCGGATTTCGATATAGAAATAGCTTTAATGACAACCTTCAAAATGCTACAAAGTTTTCGAATCAATTACTAATCACCAACAGGGACCATTGATCCTTTGCTCCCCCCTCTCCTATAGAGAGCAGTAGCTCATCAAATAATCAAGTCTTTTATCTGGAAGCCAATAATTCTCTTGAAGATTTTCAAGAAAAATTTCCATTAACCCGCATTAATATTCCCAATTCCTGTCACAAGGGTGGAATACATCAGACAAACTGGGAGTTTTGAATTTTTTCCCCCAAAATCGTTGTTTCACTGCCTTAAGGTGTTTCGTATGTTATACGTAAGACTATTTTGAAGGGAACGTTAAGGGCTTCTCAGAACGATGTTTAGCAAACCACTCAAATATAGATACGGGAAGATAATCGATGTGGTCAGAATGGATATCACTGAATTAAAATCCTCCAGATTTTTGAAAGCTACAGGAAATGTTTGGCTACACACGAAGACATGAAAAACAGTGTTAGAAATGGGGGGGGGAGCTCGATGCCGAGAACTCACTTATTTTTGTAATGGTAATGAAAGCAATAAGTTTTTTTTTGAAAGTCCGTAGTTCATGTACCTACTTAACATTACTGCTGTGTAGACCGTAATAGAATTCCCACATCGTGAAACACTATTTCCTGCTTTTTAAGCTCAATTAAAACTTAGCTTGCAAATGGACTCAATGGTGTATATTTTACGCTACAATTACACGAGTAGAAACCGTTCTTCTTCGGGCCGACGGCATACACCGTATGTAATTATTAATGTATGTGTGTGTATGTATATAAAATATTACGTATGTATTGGTATAAATCCTCCTCGAAGCTTTTATGTGTCTATTTTATATTCCAGCTGAAATGAATGGCTGATTAGGAATATACATATAAATAGTTGTAATCGTGTAGATATTCCACTCACGTTCTCACAGACGTGCAAATAGCAAATACTTATTAGAATTCAAAATACACATTATATAAGTTTAGCCTAATTCAAGAACTTGGTCTAATGTCCAATTGTCCCATCCTTTGTTAATCCTGCTTGTTAATAAAATCATCCCTTTACTTCATACTGCCAGAACGTATTGACTCTCACACTACACTTAAATTATTGTTGCTATTTTAATTGTTGTAGAGCACAATTTTGCCACTTCGTAGCGAAACCCACATTTTCCTTCCGTCTCCGAAGTCAACTGAACTGGGAAACGCAAACGTCATAGTCATTTTGGTCGGTAACTCTTAAAATACAATTTACAAAAACCCCATTTAAGGCCATACAACTCCTATTCCAAAACATCTAATTTCAGACTAACTTTGAAAAATTCCATGGATTCCTGTAATCCGATTATAACTATAAGTTACATATATGCAAATGTATACAATTATTAGAGATTACTCCGAAATCTGAGGGTTGGATTAAGCTGAAATAATATTCACAATTTACAAACAAATATAATAGGAAAGAAAGTCTCAGGTCGTAGTAGGCCTTTGAATTTGTGTCTTCTCTGTACCGATTACTGGAAAGGTGGGGAACACGCCCGGATTTTTCTGTACACAAGAAATTAATTTGTCATCAAGAGGGCAAAAGAGAAATCTTCCTTAAAAAGTTGTTTTCCCGCCTCCAAAAACTTTGACTTGAAAATCAGCCAAAACGCTCAAATAAAAGAAGATTTTACTTAAATTTCAGATCATCCCCGTCATATCTGAAATGGTAAGGACGAGGAAAAATCCCGGTCAATTCTTTTAAGGATCCTTTCACCCAATTTATGTTCATTTATAATTTATTTTATTTTATCTAATTTTTATTTTGAAATGATTTCCAGACTTACCAACCTCCAAAAAGGATTTCCGACAGTGCTCATGTCAAATCTATGGAAGACTATGAGGCCATGTATAAATTATCAGTGGCAGATCCGGAGGCATTTTGGGGCCAGATTTCAAAAGAATTTCATTTCCAACAAGACCAGCCAAGAAATGAACCATTTTTTGAGTACAATTTTGATGTTAATAAAGGCCCAATTAGTATTAATATGCTCAAGGGGGCAAAAACTAACGCCTGCTATAATGCGCTGGATTGGAGCATTCAACGGAGAGGAATTGGCCAGAATATAGCTTATCATTGGTATTGTCCAGGTTTTTTTTTTCAAATAACAATTTTTTGGTAATTAACTATTTCTGCAAAGGAAAATATAGGTGATGGTATTTTGTTGTACGTCCTTTTTTTTATTAGCGGAAATAATTATTAGTATTTACACTTGGTGATCAAGCGTGGATATTTTATTTCACGCTTGTAAGGATATGGTATGATTTTGGTCAATACATTTTTATATGCACATAATGCCTTTGGAATTTTCAAGGGAAGGGAGTGAGGCCGATGATAAAGGGAGCATTACCTACGATGACCTACTGAGGGAAGTTTGCAGGTTTTCGAATGCACTCAAGTCCCTTGGAGTCAAAAAGGGTGACAGGGTTGTGATTTATATGCCGGTCATAGTGGAAATAACTGTGGCGCTCTTGGCTTGTGCGAGGATAGGAGTTGTACATTCAGTTGTGGTAAAGTTAGAATTTTAAATTATTCAAGTGCGTAGCATAGTGAGCCAAACGTTGAGGTTCTGTACTCGAACAAAAAAGTTGTAAAGCATGGGAATTTATTGCTTTTTTAATTTATGAAGGTTACGAGAACATTTATGTAAGTTTCTCGCAGATTCATCTGAAAAATCCTGTCATTCCTGACATTAATTTATTATAATGAAAACTTTTCTCAGGCCGTAATTTAACTAAATAGTTAATAAAACCAGTAATGTCCAACTTCAAGTTGGATTGTATGAGTAATGTTTTTACAATGAAATTTCCAGTGGCAAAAATATTGATTTTTACTCACGGATAACTACCTTAGGGCTGAAATCGTGCTAGCTCTGAGTCGACATTTATGACTGTGTTTACGTTATGTACCCTCTAACTTAATTATACTGCACCATAAACAAAATAGCCATTTCACAGTAATTACTCATTCTAGTCATTATTGTATTTTATTTGGGGCTTGCGCTGACGAACCAGAGTTTTTTGAACATTTCTGTACATTTCAGTTTGGAGGCTACTCTGCTGAGTCAGTGGCTAATAGGATTTTGGACGCCCAGGCTCGTGTGGTTATTACGGCGGATGGGACGTGTCGAGGAGATAAGATCATACCATTGAAAGGAATTACTGATAAGGTATATATGTATATGACACATATGTTGATAATTATACAATATCTGAACTTATTGTTAGTGCTGGGAATGTTCGGGTCTGTTCAAAGATATCGGGTCTATGGTCTGAACCTTATGCAGGAATGGTCCTTATGGCTATTTCAAAATATACGAACAGATTCATTGGTCCCTTATACCTTTGGAACATATACCCTTTGATTGATGACCCTATGGTTGGGAAAATTCCCAGCACAAATCTGAACAAGCATCAATAATTATTTCAGAATAATGTAATCCCCACATTCCCCACATTAAAAGCAATGATTTCAGAAAATAATCCAAAACCCACACTCAAACTATAAAGCGCATTAATACTCATTCCAATTTTTTTTACCTAGTTTCTTAAATCCCTGTAGTTTTTATTAGCTACTCTAAAATTTAAGCTAGTTTTTTAAGCATTTAGTCAATAATCCAGAATACAAGGGATAGTCGCAAGTTATTTTATTATTGTCTTTTTCCCACGCCTTTTTTGACTCATCCCATGAACTATAATTTTCCATCCACAATAATTTTTTTTAATGATTCGAAAATGTGACTGAAGTAATAAAATCTAATCCTTATCAAAATTCTTATAGGCGATTGAATTATGCAACGAGCAGGGACATAAAGTCGAGCATACAATTGTGGTGGAGCATTTTCCAAGGCTAAAGAAGTTTGCTGTAAGAAAGGAAAAGGTATGAAAACTTTTATAATTTATATCCCAAATTTTCAAGGACTTTCTTCCTAGTGCAATTAATTCCTGGGAGTTTTACAGTAATTGACAGAAATATTAACCATAGACTTAATCTTATCCTTCAATTAGAACTATGATCAAGGTCCGTTAGACAGATTGTATCATGATATTATTGCCAATCAGCCTGACACTTGTGAGCCAGAGTGGATGGATGCTGAAGATCCTCTATTCATATTGTACACAAGGTATAATAATTAATTATTACTACATGGGGTAGTTCCTGCTGGATGGTTTTAATTAATTTATGGTTAATAATTGTTTTGTTACAATCACTTGAATATTCCAGCGGGTCCACAGGAAAGCCCAAAGGAGTTGTTCACACCACTGGTGGTTACATGATATATGCCGCTCTGACATTTAAACTCATCTTTGATTACCAGCCTGGGGATGTGTTCTGGTGTACTGCGGACATTGGCTGGCTCACTGGTCACACCATGATGGTATACGGACCCTTGATTACTGGTGCCACCTGTGTTCTTGTGAGTCATTTTAATAGTATATGTCAAATGTAGTTGCATATGCACATAAGAGGTGTCAGCTTATATCAACAGTTACTCTTGCATTAATGTTTAATTTTCACAAAACGTTTTGTACATTATAGTTTGAAGGAATGCCGCTATACCCTTGTTATACTAGGGTTTGGGAAATCATTGAAAAATACAAGGTCAGCCAGTTGTTCTTGGCCCCGACGATTATCCGAAGTTTGATGAAATTCAAAGCCAATACTACACTTCCGTTAGTTACTTTTTAAAAAATTTAAAGTAAACACGAAACTACCTTCAGAATTTAATTCAAGAAGATTTTAAAATAGTAATCAAGAGGCTTGTGTGTTTGATTGTGCGCAGATACGATATTTCTTCTCTGAAAGTTTTAGGAACAGCAGGTGAGAAATCTGTAATAATTTATGGTAGTAAATATATGAGAGCAGGTACTCCGGAATGTTTAAGCAAGTGTGGGAGGGGTCACATTTTTACTTTTAAGGACAAGCCTAGTTTAAATATATGTAAGTTGTGCTGAACAATTTTAATTCCAGGATTTTATGAAGAATTCCCTAACAGATATAAAAATGTGTACATTAGCAAGCATAATCAGGTCTAGGCCAACACTTAAGATCACAGCAGTCAAACTAAAGAAGTAAAGACGGGAACTTTTATTCCTGTATTTTAGGTTCAAAACTTTTCAAAAAATAAAATTCAGGACTGTTATACATCTTTTCCAGAACAAATCCAATTTTAATTGCAATTGTTGCACTGATGTGATCGAAAAAATAAGGGGGCTGCAAACATTTCCAGCACTTCTGGTGCTTTGCTTAAATGGAACAAATCTTTGGCACAAAACTTGTGCATGCATATGTGTTTTGCCAAACACACGATTCCATGATTGAGTTTTTAGCTATTATAATTTTCTTGAGTTGAGATCCTATAAAGAAATGTTTACGGTTTTTATGATTAGTAATAAGTTAAGCCTGTAAAATTATTCAAAAATATTTTATTCCTTAAAAGTGGGGGCGACATTTGAACAGATTGTATCTTCTTTATTTTTCATTTGGGGGTGACAATCTTCGCTCATTTCGGAGTGCCTGTATGAGAAAACAAAGGTGTTTAATGAATACTTGCTGCTAATCCAATTGAAACTAATTACGTCACTTTTTCAAATAAGGGGAGCCCATTAACCGAGAGGCTTGGCTCTGGTACTTGGAAGTAATGGGCAATAACCAGTGTGCCGTTGTGGATACTTACTGGCAAACGGAGACAGGTGGACCTTGCATTACACCATTGCCTGGAGCTACACCTACCAGACCTGGCTCAGCCGTATGTTTAACTTGTTCCTTTGCATCTAAAAAAAATTACACAATTATTTAAATAATTTTATGAACATGTTTGAACGTTTTTTCACATTTCCTTCTCAGACATTCCCATTTTTCGGTGTGGTCCCAGTACTTTTAGACGAGACAGGTCGTGTGATTGAAGGGGAGGGAGAAGGATATTTGGTGTACAAACAACCATGGCCTGGTCTGATGCGAACGATTTATGGGGACCATGAACGCTTTGAAGAAACCTATTTTCATAAATTCCCCGGCTATTATTACACTGGAGATGGTCAGTTTTTGTTCCAAGGAGACTCAATCAGAGAGAGGGACCACTCAAAGACAATTTTGCAAATTTAATTTACAATTCTTATGCATTATTTCAGGGGCTACCAGAGACCGTGATGGGTACATTTGGATCACCGGCAGGGTGGACGATACGCTCAATGTATCTGGCCATTTACTCAGCACGGTTCAAGTTGAGTCGGCCATATTGGAACATAAATGTAAAAATGAATTCAAATTTAATTTGAAAGTCAAGCAATATCTACAAAAAATATTATTCATTAAATAAATTGATAGTATCTGATGAAATTAATAAATTCTTTTTAGCTGTGTCAGAGGCAGCTGTAGTCCCAGTTGACCACGTTATAAAAGGACAAGCTCTCTACTGTTTTGTGGTTGTAAATGATGGTGTAGAATCTAACAGGTCTTTAATGGCGGAAATTTCGGACAAAGGTTTGAAACGAATGATTTAGGGGATTTCTTAAAATAAATATAATAATTATTGGAGGGTAGTGACGACGGTTCATGTTGGAATAATAATGTGTGTTTGTGTTCATAGTGAGAAACAAAATAGGCCCGATTGCCAGTCCGGAGAAAATCCATTTTGCGCAAGCCTTGCCAAAGACCAGGTCGGGTAAGGTCATGCGCAGGCTCCTTCGTAAAATTGCTATTGGAGAAACTGATTTCGGAGATATTTCCACCCTTGCTGATGAGTCCGTCATAGGCCTTCTTCTTGAGAGGCCAAGAGCTTAAAATGCTGGCCCTTATGCATAGCATGTAGTACTTCATAAGGGTAGAGCATTTGTAGTAGTGGAGCCTATACCCACAAATAATATTTTATGTACTTCCAAGAAAACCCCAATACTATTTTAGCAAAAATAAAAACTAACGCATTTATTTGCTATGTGATATTTCAAATACTGTATCCACTGGAGCCACAGACAAGTAGAAAAGTTTTAGGTACCTGAAATATTGACTACATTGTGTTCATTTGAATTCAATGAGTAAATAAATCCTGTATAAAAACATTTTGCCTGTACAAGTTCCAGGAAAATTTACAGAAGAACCATTCTATAATTCTGATTCGGATTCTACCATCCAAGCTGTTCTTTGACTGGACGCTGATGTGCTAAAAATTAGATTCATGCTAGAAATAAGAAAAATGATTTTGAACCAATAAAATCCCAAAATAACACAATTATGCTTTATTTAAAAAACCAAGAGATTACATATTTGAAATATAGAATGTATGTATATGTCCCCATAGTCAATATATTCGTACGCATTATTATAGCTAAAAGTCAGCAATTGGACTTGCAAAGAATCATCGCATCAGAGTAAGGATCATGCTAGGGATTCCAAGTTCGAGTGGGTTCTCATGGAAGCAGTGGTGATGCCCATCGACTTCTATGACCTCTACCTTGTTACTGCAGTACTAAAAAAAGTAGAGTATTCGTAATCATTACCACAAAGCATCATCACAAAAATATGGTCCATCAAGATTCTCGACTAATTTAACAGCAAAAGTTTCATATGAAAAATATATGTTAAGGGGCTTATTGTAGTACATAATATATGTTCTTCCAATACACGCGCAATATTTATTACATAAGCGGTCATGTATTATTATTTACAACGAAATGACCCCCACAAAGATTTTAGTTATAGCTAGATTTTTACTAAAGTTATACTAAATTTGAGCCTCAAGACATACACATGCTGTATAACTGTTAATAAAATATTCTCACCTCCGGCAAGCCATAATCATTTCCCAAGGACTTGTCAAACCCACCTCGAAGCGTCTTTATCAAAACAGTCCTGCTCCTGACCTTATTGGTTGGCTCATAGCTATATCCTATCTTCAACCTCCCCGCAAAAGAAATAGCCATGCACATTATTTCCTGAATCTCAAAATTAACGTAAACTTCTGCAAGCTTTTTGGCAGTGAACAAAAGCTTGTCGTCAAAGCTACTGAGTTCGTTTAATTCTTTTTCAAAAATCCCCGGATCCGCTAAGGTCATATGCAGCATCATGAAATACATTAGCCAGCTGGTCTCATCGTTTTTGACACCTTTCTCGATAAAATTCTTGGTAAAAAATGCCTGCCATTTTGGGCAGCCATCAAGTAGCAATAATATGGATACTTCGGAACTTTCCCGCTCTAGCTGCACCGCCATCTCAAAAGCGACGGCGCTTCCGAAAGAATAACCAGCCAATTTGTACGGACCGTGTGGTTGGACTTTGCGGATCTGGTCGATATAAAAGGACGCTAATGCCTCCATAGAATTGAGCGGTGCTTCTGGTACACATTGCAATCCAAACACATTCAATCCTTCCATATAACTGACGAGTCTTTCCAGGAGGAATAAGGTGCCATCTATCGGATGGACAATAAAAATTGTATCTTCGGGGGTTGCATTGCAATTATTTGATTTCATTTTTATTATCGATTCCCGCGGCATAGCTTGCAACGGAAACGGTTGGGTGGAGCTCAAATTTAATCTTCCAGTGTTGACCACTCCTTCATTTTGAAGATTAAGTAGTGTTTCAAAAGTCAACTGACCGTAGGCATTGATTGGGAGGAGAAGACTCATCCTGGAATCTAACACTTGTTTGATTTCCGTTGCCATGAGAGAATCCATGCCAAGTTCGGTTAATGTAGCTTTCGGATTCAATTTCGACACATCCTTGATTGCAAGAACATGAGCGACGGCAGTGATAAGGGAATCCTTCAAATCAATGGAAGTAACTTTGCTCTCAGCATCCAAAACCAGGGATGAAACTACGGTTCTACTTTCTTGCAGTAGTGTGTCCAAAGTTTGGAGCCACGAGTGCATCCTTTGAGGAGCCAGTCCACCAAATATTACATCGCCCTTAGCACTTAGAACTTCGGAGACAATACCAACATCACCGATCGGACCCCACTGAATAGCTAGCGCAGGTAACTCATCAGCCCGACGCTGCTCGCAGACACGCTCCATGAAGGAGTTTGCGTATCCGTAGTTGGTCTGACCTGCATTTCCTCTTGCGGCCACAATGCTTGAGAATACCACAAAATAATCAAGTTGTGGTGAGAGGCCTCTTGAAGCATGATCCATTTCAACTGTTGCTTCTACTTTTGATTTACATGTTTCCTCGAAAGTACGAACGGTTTGGTTTTCAAAAAGGGCATCGTTTAAAACCACTGATACATTAAAGATTCCACCGATGGGTCCATAAGAACAAGCGGCTTTAATCAGGCTCGCAGCACCCTCCTTGGTAGAGACGTTCGTCTGATCCAAGATAACATTGACTCCACCCTGTTTGAGTATCCCAATACGGTATTCTTGATAAGTGGTTTTCACTCCTGAGCGAGAATTTAAAACCAAATGATGAGCACCTCGTTGCATCATCCAATGGGCTATTTCAAGGCCCATGCCGCCCAATCCCCCAATAAGAATATATACTTTGCTGGGGTAGAAGTACGTACGAGGGAGCGCTGGAATATACTGGAGATCCTCCATGTTTACCAAAACTTTGCCAATATGCTTTCCTGTAGCCATAAACCTAAAAGCCTCCTCAAGTTGATCACTCCTGAAAGAAGTGTATGGCAAGGGATTTATTAATCCAGATGCGATACCATCTTTTACTAGCTTTACAAGTTGTAACTTTTCTTCGGACTCGCTTTGCATAACTTCATCAAGTAATATCCCTTGAATATTGACGCTCTTCAATAGGACGGACAGGCCTAATTTAGAATTATTGAATAAATCAAATTTCCCAATCTCAAGGAACCTTCCATATTTTCCTAGACACCTGATTGAAGCTTGTAGTTTATCTTGGGCTAGGCAGTTCAAAACAATATCCACTCCTTTGCCATTAGTACCCTCACGGACACACTTTTCAAAATTTTGAGCGTCTCTCGAATCTGCAATATTTTCTGACCTCAGGGTTGGAAATCGTGTTTTCAAAAACTCTCGCTTTTCCACAGAACCAACGGTGGTGAAAACTGTGCAGTTCATATGGAGCGCCAAAGTTATTGCTGCTTGGCCTACACCTCCTGATCCTGCGTGGATTAGAACGGTCTCCCCTGACTTCAGGCCTCCTCTTATAAGTAGAGCGTAGTAAGCAGTTGCGTACACCACTGGGACCGTTGCTGCTTGTGCTAAGCTCCAGCCTTCCGGTACATCCCATAGTAAGGACGAGTCTGGTTTTACACTTGTTGCTAGACATTTTGCGGTATGGAGTCCACAAACCTTCTTTGATTTATAGATTCCCGAGAATTCCAGTCCCAGTATGCAATCTTCAAAGGCAGAGTCACCAGGAAGAGCATCTCTTGTTAGTTTCCCAGTTGCTAACATTATGTCTCGAAAGTTTAACGAGGCATAATGGATTCGACATAATTCTTTCTTCTCTAACTTTAATGGACTTTCAATCCAACGGACACTTGATAAATCTCCGGTGACTAAAGCATCAGCATAGGCTTCTGTAGTTGGTCTTGGTTTTGTCAAAGTTTCGTTTGGGATTGCAAAGTTTCCATAACAGCCCCATTCATTGTTTTTTCTCACGTTGAACACCAGATCAAATTTGAGCTGCTCCGATGCATCCTCAAAATTGAAATCTTTGTCGTCAATGGAATATACGCAACGAACATTCTCATAGCCATGCTCCGCGATTAGACATTTAACCAGACCCAGTATGCCTGAAGTAACTTTTGATGTAAGAATTATTCGTTCATTCTGATGTGTTCTCGATTTTAAAGCGTATTTAAAATCCTTTAACCAAGCAAATGCTCCAGCATCCATTGAAATAAACGTTTGCTTTAAAGATGTGTTTGGAACTTTCCGAAAGAGGGCGTACATGCCTTGTTGAGTTTGTTTTTGTGAAACTAAAACCAAGTCTTCGTTACCAGTGGTGGGCACTTCGCCTTTGTATATTAAGAATCCACAGTTCTGTATCATGCCTACGTTAAGACCTTTGTCTGTGTCCGTAAAAATTAAATTTGAAAATTTAAGCTCCTGTAATTCCTCAAGAGTGATTATCTTGGATCTGATTTGTGATTGTATAACTTCCTGTGACATTGGAACAAGGCGTAGATCAGGAGACGAAAATTTTGGTGGACAAAGATTTGTAACGATGGTGAATATAGTTTGGCATGATTCGGTCAACATCTCGGTCAAAGTAAATTCACGGCCAAAAGTATTATCAATTGCTATTCCTACAAAGAACTCAATAACTTCATGCACTGAAGTAAGTCTCCCCGGCTGTTCAACATAAGGCTTGAATAAATGTTCTGTAAAAATCGCGTTTGAACTCAATGATCTTCTTGCAGCAAGAGAAACCTTCATTCCACGAAACTCCACTCCTGGACATTGAGTGACCTCCAAATTATTCGAGTATTGAATTTGTATGGAAGCAGAATTTTCCGTAACGACGTTTTTAACCCTTGCAGGATCAATTGTTACTTTCTCCAAACGAATGGGAAGATAAAGCCCTCTCCTTGTAGATCTTACTATTCCAGTTTGGAGAATCGCATCCAAAAATGTAACCCAATTTTCATTCCAGTTAACTTCCGCCCAGTCGCCATTTGTCCCAATGGAGCTCACGCCTTGAAAAACTTCGGAGTATTCGTATCCTCTTAGGCGCAGGTCTTTGTAGAAGCTTTGCTTATCCAAATACGCATCCTTTTGTAATTGTTTTGACCCCAGTTTAAATACTTCAAGATCATAATTCCCCTCCATCATTCTGATTGATCCACGACAAACAGCCCCACTATTCTCGAGAACTTCGAATTCTCCGTTGTCCAACAAAATGCTTACAATGAAACTAACTGGAGCATTATAGTTCAGTACAGTGCTACGTTCAAATCTTAGATTTTCCAGTACTACTGGAAGCTCTTCGAAATTGACTCCTTGTTGTTTCGAAAATGCTTTCCAAACTAGCCAAATGTAGCCCGTGGCTGGAAATACAATTCGTCCATCAATTGTATGACCGGTAAAGAAAGAATCCATTTCGCTTGATAGGTCTATACTGAATTTAGTTCCTCCAGCTTTTGAGAGTTCATTTTTGATGTTAGGGACATCCCACGAAAGACTGTGATCCCACTTTATCATTGAACTTATCATTGGTGTTGATGGGTCAACAGGAAAGTTAACAGGTTCGTACAGTGATCCAACTTCGAAGTTAACTCCTAATTGGTACAATTTTCCCAGAGATTTCAAAAAATTCACTGAATTATCTACGGCATACTTGTTCATGAGTCCAAGCTTTGTCGTTAAAGGGGCCAAACCTTGTTTCAGAATAGTTTGCATAAAACAGTGTGGTCCAATTTCCAGAACAATTGCATTATTCGGAATGTGTTTCAATGTAGCATAAAAATATACAGGAGATAAAGCATTGTTTACGTGGTAATCTACAGAGGAGTATTTTGCCAGGTCGGAGTCCCACAAATTGTCCGGGATTGACGAACTTAGCCACTTGGTTGACCTCGGTTTTGGGTCTTGAATTACTTTCCCTAAAAGTTCCCGCATTATTTTTTCAGATCCGGCAACATAAGGTGAATGGAATCCATAAACAGCGGATTTAACCTCTCTAGCAAATGTCCCTTCGGCTTCCAGTTTTTGTAAAAATTCTCGAACCTTTTCCGGAGGACCGGATATTGTTACGTTATCTTTTGAGTTATGAATTGCTGGGTAAATTCCTTCAGGACACCTTCTCAAGGATTCCTCCCATGAAAGTCCCACAGCAGCAACGGTGCCTGGCGGCAAGTCCGATTCCAGAAAGGCCCTGGCTCTACCTAACGATACCAAAACAGCTTGCTCATGCGTAAAGCATCCGTCAGCGTAAGCACTTGCACACTCCCCGGTTGAGTGCCCAACTATGCCATCAGGATGTATTCCCAAGGAACTTAACAAATCCACTAAAGCGATTTGAATGGAGGTGATGGAAACAATTGAGTTCTTCAGATTTTCCAGTATTTCTGTGTCTTCTGTCTCTAAAACCTTGAGTAAGTCAAATCCGTTTTCCAGAAGTATCTGCGAAGATTTCAGTATCGAATCATGAAAAGTTTTAAAGGACATCATATCTTTGGACATTCCCACCCATTGACTTCCAAGGCCCGTGAAAATAAACCAAATCGGTCGTCTTGCATGGTTCAAACAGTTGTGAATCTGAATTTCTGGCTCCGACTCAGACAAAATTCCGTACCCTCTGTAAGGATGTCGAGATATATTTGTTTTGAAGGTAGCGTGCGTCAGGGCTATTAGGTTAAGATTCTCCCCATGATACCTGATTTGATTCAGGTGGTACTCAACAGCTTCAGACGTCCGTCCTGATGCCAGTAATAAAATTGGTATCCGGGGTTTATGAAACATGGGAAGTTCTTTGGGAGTGAGCTTTAAAAGAATGTGTACGTTGGTGCCCCCAAAACCAAATGAACTAAGAGCAGCGTATCTCCCACTAAATGGAGTATTTTCAGTAACTACTTTCAAACGTCCGTCCAGCAAACCAGGGATGTCTTGGTTAGGATGTTTAAAATGAAGATTAGCCGGAAGAAGACCGAAGCGATGTGATAAGAGTATTTTTGCTAGACCGGCCATTCCTAAATAATTAAAAATGTTAATATGGTTTTTCATCTAACTAACAATATATTTACTTTAAAACCAATCATCTGAGTCATGAAGCTAATTAAGTATTTACAGAATGGTCCTTCGAGCGAAATTTGGGAAATGAAATTTAAACTCAAAATAATTAATCACCTGAGGCAACCTCAGCATGCCCCATGTTAGTCTTCACAGAGCCAATAAGCAGAGGTCCCTGGCGTCCCTCGCAGAAAACATTAGCCAGGGCATTGACTTCTTGAGGGTCCCCTGCCTTGGTACCCGTGCCATGTGCCTCAACATAGTCAATCTCCAGTGGACTGACCCCACATTCAGCATACACTTCCCTTATGAGCTGCTCCTGCAATTCTCCAGAAGGAAAAGTGATCCCTTGCTCCTTGTACCCATCACTGTTGCACTTTGCATGAACCAGTGTGGCATAGCTTCGCTTCGCTACCTCCTTTTTACATATAAACAACACTACTGCTGCCTCCGAGCGGACGTAACCGTTTCCACTTGAATCAAAAGCCTTGCACATTCCTTCCGGGGAGGTGAGCTCCAAACCCTTAAACATAACTGACGTAAATGGGCAGAGAGCTATTTGAACCCCGGACACAACAGCTGAGTCACACTGACCACTTCGGAGAGCAACGAGCGCATTTTGTAGCGCTAGGGAGCTTGCGGAGCAGGAACTGTCAATGGCGTAGCTTGGACCGTGAAAGTCAAACGCGAAAGATATTCGGTTTGCTAACATGGATATTGGTGTGCCAAGACTGGCGTAACAATTGGGGTTTTCAGATGAGCGTTTCCAAATGGACAAAGCTTCCTCGCCGGCAGCGCCCACAAATACACCGGTCTTCGAACCACGGAGCTCGGTTGGATTAACGCCCGCATCCAATAGAGCTTCATGTGTCAGTTCCAGTACAAATCCTTATTAAAAATGCATACAAATTCATGCATTAAATCCCATATAGTACCATAAAATCACGTTTTAAAATAATCATAGACAAAATATTACATACGTAACCTCGGGTCCATTACATCCGCTTGCTTTCCGTGTACACCGAAAAAATCCGCATCAAACTTATCCAAGTTCTCTAGTTTACCAGCTCTTCTGGGTACATTAAATGAGTTCAAATCCCATCTTTGGTCATTTTCTAAAGTCAACACTTGGCCAATATTAATTACAAGGTTTTGCTAGCATGAGTACATGTTAATTATATTGTTTGTAATTTAAAATTATTTTAACCATATGTACAACACGAAAACTTTCCAAAATTGATTTCGTCACCTAATTTTTGAACAATCGGTAAAATCACAAGCAGTTACAGAAATTTAAGACCAAAACGTCCTAATTTAAGCAAAATTATTACAGGTATTACTCAAAAACTCAAATATTTACTGCACCTGAAACCATATCTTTTCCTTCGACGAGATTCTGCCAAAATTCATCCAAGTTCCGGGAATTCGGGAACCTCCCAGCAATCCCACTGATGATAAATTCTTGTTCAAAATTTTCCATAACGGGTCAAGTTTTTTAACTGTCAGCACGTACAACTTAAATAGAAAAAATTTAAATGAGTATATAAAGGATTTATCGGAAGGTCAGGAATTGATGTAAGGTTAACATTAAACAACAACTGTTGACTGTGTGCTCCTCGGATACAGCCTGCAGTGCGTTCTTAACAAGTGCACATTGAGCACTATGCTTTCGAACTTGTTGCACATTTCATTTAGGGAAAATTGAGAGAGAGAAACCAGGAAAATAATTATCTCAAAATCTTGTATAGCAGAGCAAGTAATCATTCTACAATGGATGTCATGGAATGGCTGTGTGTGTATTTTACTTTGTAAAAATTATGTCAGAAGACTTGAAAATAATTTTGCAGAAAAATCCCAGCGCAGTAATCTCTATATGTAACAATTCCTCCGAATCTTATTACCGCCGTACGTCCATGTAGAACATTTTGATTGCTAAATAATATGCATATGATCACCCAGCACGGATGGTGCTGAAGCATTACAAGATTACATGTTACATTTCGTAAACACAAACTCCATACTTACAAACGTTTGTTCCACCGTCCAGGGTTTGGGTGTAACTTTTCTGTCATGCCACAATTATATTGACATTTTGGACGAGTAAAACTACAAGTGTGAAATATATAATTTAGAACTAAAATCTTGGCTCAAACATCAAATGACCATGTGCACGTCTGGTGACTGGAAATGAATTTTTAGTAAAACACCTTCACACTAAAACAAATTCGATGACCGTCGAATTTTTAAGCTTAGAAGGTTAAACCATTTCTCTGTATAACATGAACATTTGTTCAGATCAACAGTGCAGAAGCAGTGCAAAACCAAAATATTTATTTTACAGTAGTTAAATATTGTAATTGGGAAAATTACCTTTAAGAGAGGAGATGATAATATGGAATTTAGAAGGAAAATGAACAAACCAATTAAGCTGTAGGGCTTAAGCATTCTAAAATGTTTCATTGTATTAAACGGTCATGCTTGTGGATGTGAGGTGATTATATGTGCGTTTTTAAATGTTAATATGTACTGGGTAAGTGTCACTGAATTTAGCTCATCCAACGGAATTTCCATGTATTCGGGATCATGCATAATCATACAGATTACAACTTGTATATGAAGATTTTAAATAACGTCTGCACAGGGTAATTCACTGACCCCTAGGAAATAGGAAAAAACATAAAATAATAATGTCCTGCCAAGGTTTCCTCGTTCAGCTTTAAGACAAAATCTTGTTGGCATTATGTTTGGAAATGTTTCCTTTTCTTTGCATGTACCTTTAAATATAAATTTTTAACCGGCACTGCCATCTCTGTCCGAGTTTTACACTTTTACTGCAGGAGCAAAGTCTTTTCGCAAAACGCCGTTTTGGGGAGTTGGTACGAAATTTTAATTTTAAAAATGAGAATTTCCATGTAACTACTGCTGGGTTCGTGGTTTGTTAAATTAATAATGGATTTGAGAAATTTATACTCACGCGTCATGTTCACAGTCCTCAACAAAGATACATTCTTAACACGTGCCATTTTTGAGCATCATTCTTCCAATTTTATTATTCTTCGAGATTATTCAGGAAAGATTTTCTGTTTTGATGTAAATGAAATTGATTACCAGTTAAATCCATACATTTTAATACTGTATGAATTCATACAAATTCATTACAGAATAATTGAGCTCAGTTGTGCATATAGGTTGAGTCTGACTACAATTAAATGAAAAGGAATATAAAATAGTAATAATAGCGATGCATACTGCTTTCCACGTCCAACCTTTTGACAATTTTTGGCCTCATTTTTGGAAAGGTGTAATTTTTTTTGTAATATACATAGTGTTAAATATAAATTTTGACCCGGCACTCTCATCTCTGTAATAGTCTTAAAATTTTAATGCAAGGACATAGTCTTTTTGTAAAACACGGTTTGACGTTCTAAGAGCTTCTAAGCCATTTTAATTAAATATGAGAATTTTCGTACTCCTTCTGGGCTCGTAAAATGATCCAAAACAAGTTTATGTTTCAATAAATATATTTTATTCTCCAGCTCTGTCATAAGGTACACTTTGAATTGGATTTCAATAAATACATATAGGCAGCATATCTAATTGAAAGCATGACCTAAACATGTGTCTACATCCTACTTCTATGAAAGTTTCTTGGTGGTTTCCTCCACACTGTACTTGACACTGTTGGAGCTAGAGACGAACACAGTGGGCTTCTTCCGAAGTGTCTTCCGGACTTTCCCATGCTCCAAATCCGCAACGATTGTGGAGGGCTCCGTCGCATAGTAATTCACTGAGTTGACATAATTCCTGTAATTGTCATTGTAGTTACTGCCATTACTGCTGTAGTAATCCCAGTAGTTGCTCAGCCCATGGGTCTTCTGCCCGCTCGGCATGTTGTAGTAGCTACCATAGCTAGCATTCCCATTCTTCTCCAAAGGACTCTGAACCACAGGAGTCTCAGCAGGGATCCTGAACGCCGGACTACACTTAAATTCAGAACAGTTCCCAGTCTTCGAGCCAGTCCAGAACGCTTGTTTGTAGTGTCTCAGGAGTTGTCGGGTCTTCCCCTTAGGAACGGACTGCTCCACAAAGTCCAGCAATGTCCTAGCAGTGACCGCTTCAAAAGTCCCGTTGTTCTCAGAGGGCATTAAGAAACTGCCAGCTTGACAGGCAAATCTCTCGGGACAGTGGTCCAAATCCAAACTCCTGAAACAGTCACACTTATTGTCATCCACATACACATCGGAGCTTCATTCGCATGGTCAACACAGTCCAGGACACTCAATTCCCAGGTAAGAATCCCACAAAGTATAAATTAATGTAAACATATTTTTGAAAAAAAAAAAAAAAAAAAATTAACTAGAATTTGCTTGCTAGCGTGACCGTACCTGGCGTAACGTGTGAGTAAGGCGCTGAAATCATGGTATATTAAGTTACCGAAGCTCCGGGCCTCCGCATTGTTATAGCCATGTCGAGTGGGCACTCCGGCATTCCTCATCATCATCATCATCATCCCTCCGTCCATCATCATCATCATCATCATCCCCCCCATCATGAGCAAGGGGAGGAGGAGAGCTAGGAGGGACAGGCCCAGGGGCAAGAGCAAGAGGGGTAAGAGCGGAAGGAGCAGCAATGGCAGGGCCGCAATCAGGAGCAACGGAAGTAAATAGTGCAAGTGATGGTCATTGGACTGCTGGGGCTGGGGTGGGTAATGGGACTGCTGACCCACTAATGGGACATGGTAATGGTAATAAGAGCCTGCCCCATGTCCACTCCCCCAACCGTGCCCATGTCCATGAGCCACTGGAGTTGCTGGATATGAACCTAATTTAATATAATTACCAGTTACAAATAATCCCCCAGCCTTATTGTTACCAGTCACAACAGAATCCAGCTGGACCCACAATATAATCTGCTAAGGTATTTAAAGATCACAAATTTTGCAAAAAATAAAGCTCTCAAAAAAATTATAGAATGATTTAAAAATTTTGAATATGAATCTTGTTTTTTTTTTAAGATTTTTTAAGAATCTTCAGAATTAAAAAAAAAAAACTGAAACCAGAATCTTACTATGTGACACTCCATAAGGCGGATCCACCTCATAGCTCTGGACGGACGAGCAAAGGACTCCAGAGATGAATAACAAAAACACGGCTTTCATTTTGAAAAAAAAAAAGGAAGAATTTAACTCTCAGAACTGAACTTGTTGTAAATTCAAGATCAACTGCTGGAATGACATTCATTTGCCAACTCCGAGGCTTTTATATGGGGAAGTAAGAGGGGGACAAAGATTTAAAATGGGAACTGCTCCAGATTAAAGTCTTATCTGAGGGAATAGATCATCACGACATCCTACCTTCCTATCTTTCACGGCACTTCTTTTACTCATTGACTTCCAATATACAAGTAGATATTATTCAGATGAATTTTTTTTTTGTTATTATCTGTGTCTTCTTAGTTCCTCATTGAGCAGGGAGGATTTCAACGGAGGAGCCGATCATTGATTGACAGGTTTCAGGAATCAGTCATAATTTGTGAGTCGTTTAGGTATCTATATGGAGGGATAGGTACTTACTATTGTCTGGGACATCTCTCAAATGTTGGAAATGATAGTGGGATATCCGACACTTTTTTGTTTTGTCTTCACTCAACATCATCTCAAATGATAAGAGAGATAGGGATCTGCGTAGAGTGAGTTCTGACAATAGGAGCGTTGTTTGCATAGGACTAAATGACGATGATGACTCGACATGTCTTAATTGGTGGAGACCGATTTCTCTCTCGAAATACCATTATTATTGACAGGTTGCCTCGTGACAGTGGAACCTGCTCGTGAACTACATTTGTAGCTCAGTCAGTTGATCTGTTTTTCCACTTTTCCAATCATTACTATTGACTTCCATTAATTTATTAAATGAATGGAATCAGGCTGAGTTCTTTGAGTAGCAATGAATTCTTTTTATATCCTTTATATGTATAATTATTTCAAATATTATTATGAATGTATTTGGAGGGGGACAAGTATTTGTTTGTGCGTAGGTAAGTAAAAAATATTACAGTTTTGACATATTTACGGTGTCAGTTCCCATTGGACTGTATTTAATCGGGTTTGAAAATATTCCATCTTAATTACTGCATGGTTGAGGTGCGTCAGAGGGGCTTTGAATTTTGTTAAGACCACACTGTGCTCGGTATTAATGCCTTTATAGTAAATACTGATGTCCTTGATTTAGCCCTTTTTATTATGTCAAATTATGTACACGTGATAAAAAATAGTTTGCCTTTTTAATTGAAACGTGTTAAAAATTTGGCAATAGATACATTTCATTGTCAATGTAATTGTATTGTAGAAAATGTTGACTGCAAATTGTCGAGCATTCTAATACTTCACGTTCGCGGAAGCAGCTCTGGGACAGTAATAGACATTTTATGAAAAAATTGAAAATAATAAGAAAAATGTGTATGCTCACTAGCGGCTTGAATGGGAAGTAATTAAAATGTAAAATGTATGAATGACATTTTGTAAGGATTCATTTTTGTGAGGGATAATTATTGGAAGCAAGGCTCGTGTAAAGAAATTGTATTACGTTTATTTTTGCATCATTTGCACAATTCTTACTGTAAAATCCATACTTTTTATGGGCATTCTTTGCCAGGGAATCTTCATCCGAGTCAAAGAAACTTGTCAGGTCCGAAGTGTAATAGTAATCAGGTACAAGACCTGGATATACCGATAGTCACTATGTTAAAAATAACCACACTTTTTTTCTACAGCAGTTGAGTCAACATCCAAAATTCGATTATTTACGAATTGCAATTTACGAGAAATTGTATACTTGCAAGATCACTATACACTATATGTATCTAACATAATATATATTGGCGCACAAGCTGACAAATATCAGTCAGAAACAAATAGTAGATCCTATTTTTATAATATAACTATACGTCTTGTAAGTTGTGTAAAATGGGAGCTCTGTGGCATTGCGGACTCTCACAAATCATTTGCGTTACCTTGTCTTAAAATTAATAAGTCAAAAATCATTTATACATGTAATTATCTACAGTAAGTTACTGTCGAAATATAAAAGATAAATGTAATCAAATGAGACAAAACTACGCTGATAATCACAGGTTACCCCAACACAGTTGAAGTAACAATAATCTTATACTGGATCTATATACTTTTGTAGGTTATTCTTCCGTAACAAAAAAAATTGCTTACTAACAAAAAAAAATATTTATCAAATTCACGCATCCCCTCGGACTTTCTGCGAGAAATTCGAGAATAGATCGAAAAATTGACGAGTATAACTCCTGACGGGTGGTAACGCCTTCCATTGCTCGTATAATTCGGGTGTCTTGGGTCCCCATTCGGATGTTGGCTTCCAGGATTCCTTGATTTTCTGGAATTTCAAATGATTTTTTACTTTCCTGTGTGTGAATTTCCGTTTTTTCTAGATAACTTAAAATTAAAACATTTTATGTAAAATAACACTTTTTTTTACCCCAGCCACAGTATCAGATTTCCTTGTAGAAATAGCATGAAGAGCGCAAAGTGGGAGGAGCAGGACTGCAATGGAGGATAGAATCCAACCGCAAACTGTAACACGAAATATCAATGATAAAGTTATAAAACATTTTAAATTCTAAAAAAGATACTCAAATTAAAAAATAATTACATGGCATTGAAATAAAATCAAATTTTGTAGCACTTACTGATGGCAGAGCTGGGGAAGAAATTTCCTCCATGCTTCAATGGCTCAATGGTGGCTAAAGTGTACATTAAAATAAGTGAAAGACCCACAGGGACAATGAATCCCCAGCAAATTTTCCAGTACAGTCCGATCTTTCTCTCCAACATGAACTCAATGTCCCGGATGATATTGCTCAGACCATAGACCCAGGCAATCCCAATGACTTCAATCACTGCCATCACATAGATCACAAAACCCGCACCAAAGTAATCCACCAGTTCAAGCAAAAATTGTCCACCCTGAAATTAGAGAGTAATTATTTCAAGGAAAAATCTCTTTTAATTAAAATCCAAAATAAAAATTGATATAGATTTTCAGAGTCACTTCGGCCCTAAAAAAACGTTTTGCTATATGGCTATTAGTGCTTATGACTTACAGGGGTCACGTAAATCAAGCCCGAGGCGAAACCAACCACACAAACGAGAGCCGTGATCGAGGGCTTGGTAATGTTAGGGAACTGGTCGTGAATGATGGTAATGATCCCTCCGGTAAGTGAAGTGGCGCTCCCTACCCCCAAAGTGAACAACATGAGGAAGAAGAGGACAGCGAATAACTGGAAGATTAAAGGACAAAATTAATTTAATAAAATCATTCTCTACAATAATTATCACCAATATTTTGTCCAGCCCACAATTTATACAAAAACCAATAATTCCCAGGGATATTTAAAATATAGAAAAATTTACCTGAGGAACAAACTGAAATGTGGAGATAGCAGCCGGGTACGCTACAAAAGCCAGGGAAGCACCCCCATCTGTTAATTTATCAATTGGGGTGTTGAGCACATGGGACAAATTCCCAAGGATGGCGAAGATTGTGAAGCCGGCGAGTAAGCTAGTGAAAGTGTCCATCAAACTAACGATAATAGCATCTCTGTACACATTATGTCGGAAGGGATTGTAACTGGCGAACCTGTCAATCAAATCAAATCGAGCCAATGATTAGATTTTTTTTATCCTTTAAATAAAAGTATTTCCTCCTTTTTTGCAAACCATAAATCCCTCAGAACAAAATAAATTGGATAGTTTGTCTCAGGAATTAACTCACATGATAATTGGGCCGAATCCAGTGGACAATGAGAAAAAGCACTGAGCAACTGCTGCGTACCAAACCTAGGGAAATTGACCAAATGAGTTGTTAATGAATGGGAAGGATCAGAATGGAGGTCATTGTTCATTTAAATATATGCCAATTCCCATTCAAGTATCTATCTCTATTTGCACACAACCACATCCTTTCGCACCCTTATCAATATTCAACATGTATACCTGAATGTGCATATGCAAACAAAAGATAGCTTCAATATACAAGAATTCACGTGAGCAATGAGACAAGTCAAACACAATCATCAATACAATAGAGTTCCTGTATCCTCACCTTAGGATCCAAAATCTTTCCCCACTGAGGCTTAATAAAGAAATAGATGCCATTAAATGCCCCCTCCAGAGTAAGTCCACGGATCAGAAGGATTACCAGAACCACGTAAGGGAACAGAGCTGTGAAGTAAGCGACTTTCCCGGCGCTGCATCATAAGAATTGAATGTAAGCAATTTGGAAATGACAACTTTAACATATAAAGTCAAATGCATTGTTTAGAGCTATTTCCCAAATTTTAAAACTGATGTCTACAAATCAAATCTTACCTTTTGACACCTTTGACTAGAGAACCGAAAATGATGAGCCAAGAGGCCAGAAGACAGAGCGTGAGTCTCCATTCGGGAAGACCAATTCCACTATCAATGTCCGGGATCTCCTGAAGGACATCTCGTCTATAAATGAAATATTACATTTACAATTTTTGGGCTGGTTTATTTTTGAGACAGCAAAAGCAATTTTATTACAAATTGTGTCCTATAGATCTTACCTGTAGTACAATCTTGACACGCTCTCTTCAGTAGCATTAGATCCAGGAGTGGCGCCAGCAACGAAGGCAGTGTTATTGACACAGGTCACATTCTCCCACTCGGGATTGCAAGTGGCCCAGGGTAAGTCCGTTTGGAAGGAGACACAGAAGTAAAATACTGTGATGGCCATGAGGACACAGTAGTAGGAAACGACGCAAAATGTTCTGGGAAAATAATCATACAATAATAAATCCTCAGCATGTATACGTATCGTAGTTAAAGACGTGTAATTAAATTAGGGGCACTCTGATAAAACTGATAAAAATCTATTTAAACCACTCAGTGGACACTTACCCATAAGCAGATCCATAACCGACTCCTTTAAATATAGGGGACATTTTCCAAACTTTCACTTGTCCAAAGGAAGAGAACTGACCAATGGCAAGTTCAAGGAAGTACATGGGCTTCCCAATGAAGAACAAAACGATCAAATATGGGATGAGGAAAGCTCCTAAAAATTACAAATGGATCATCGTACTTTGATAATATCAGGACTAGCATTAAGTACTAAATGAATTAACCTTAAATGAAGTAATAAATTTCACCCGAATAAAATTAATCCCAAAATTACCTCCTCCATTTTTGTAGGCAGTGAAAGGGAACCTCCAAACATTTCCCAGACCTACTGACATGGCAATACAAGAGAACAGAAACTCAATGGGCTTGTCCCACTGCTCTCGGCCTCCTTCCTCCTGTCCTTCAGCCCTCTGTAAAAAAAATGTCACGACAATGATAATAAAAATATTTCTTAAAAAAATAACAGGAACAACTTCAAAGTCACTCTCGTATTGTCACAAGGTTTACTATCTACAACAGTCAGTAGCTTCACTCAGTGGAGCTCAAGTCAGAGAAAGTGTACTGTACAAACTTTACATTTAAGTAAAAGATTTGAAGAAAAAATACGATTGTATCACAATACCCCTTTTTCCGTATCATTATTCACACTGGACTTGCTATCCGCGTTTATTAAGGCATTGGTGGAACTAAATGGATTTTGGAACTTCATTTCAGCCCAGATATATGAGCATACACTTATTTGTTTCAGGACAATATTTGAGGATATATTTCTTGATTATTTTTTTTAACAGCTGTATTTTTGATATAATTTGATGGTAATTTCTATTCCCGTACTAAACTAAATACTTGGAAGGAATTTCTTGAGTCTTGAACTCTCAGTGTGTACAATTGAGCTAACTCTCAATTTATTTTTCGTACTAAATTGATTTGCTGTCTATCACTTGGAATATATAAAGGAACTGAAATCTATGAATGGCTCAATGCTTTGTGGTCATCGATCTAACTACATCCACGATACATTTCTGGTACGATATACCTTTTCCCCATGTGGAGAAATGAGACAAGCAAATTCAACAAGTCATTTTACACATAGCTATAATACTACGTACATATGTCAAATTTGTAGTAACTGCAAGGAATCCTTGTAAAATACATACATTGCTTTAGTTTAGGTAACATTACCCAAGTAAATGTATTACACAAAACCCGAAGTACTATTATAGACTCAATGCAAATTGACTATGAGCAATTGCTTATTTTGCGGTTGTCTGGATTCCTATCTCTATTTGTATATTAACTTAACACGGAAAAATAAACAAAAAATGTAAACATGAGATCCTACATACATACATCAGTATTTAAGCGTGAAATACCAACTAACCCTACAGCGACCTGAAAAGACCGGCTACACCTCCCCGGACACAAGTTCCGAATGAATCACAGAATTTCACAGGAATTTGTAAATGGATGATTTTAAATATGCCATATCTACAGAGATACAGTCGTAAAAAATTTATCTTAATGTCAATGATATTCATTGCAAGATCCAGAGCATTAACGTTTCAAACATTTAATATCGACGTTTCTCTTTCGTTTCTGACATAAATCTAACTCCTCATTGATTCTCCGTTCAAATAGGGATTTCCTACTCAAAATACAATTCTACAAAGTCAAAGAAATGAGGAAGTTGTATTGATATGTACTTGCAGTAGCCCGAGCGGAAGTATATGCATATATCAACACGAAAAGTTATTACATACGCTATATATACACGTCAGAATTACACACATGAATATTAAGGAGAGGAAGTTCATGGTAATGTGTTTCAAAATCCCTATAGGGATCGTTCATATCTCTTGTACGTCTTTTATCACATGTAGCTATCCCGTCCGTAACTATTTAGATGAGCTCCCACTCAAGTCCCCTCCGTCCCATATCGTATTTGTAGCTCATAAATAACGTCCCTATCCGTTTCTTGTCCCTCACGTATCCCATATCTTTCTGTACTACACAAAATGCATGAATGACCCCCAAGTTTGTACACGCACTAACAGCCGGTCGAAGCTACATTTTGAAATAAAAAGGAAACATCGTTTAGACTTAACTGGTGTCGTCTCGCGTAGTCTTTTCTAACTAAGTAATAAGTATTATTTGTATCCGTTTGCGTCCGTCTTATGTCATTGGATCAGCCCGTCCCGTCCGTCTGTATCCACTATTCTTGAATGAATTTTCCGTCCCCTCCTACTCATCTCGTTTTGATACACATTAGTTCATGGGACAGAGGGCAGAGACGTACTGAGGCTCTCAAGGAGAGGAGCCAAGGAATTGAACGAGTGTGAGTAAACTCAAGACAAGCTTCGCTAGGTTTACACACAGGATGTTGACACGTATGAAAATTATTTTTTAAGTCTCTGCGATTGGAGGTTAGCTTGATCTTATTTTTGGTCTGAGCTGTTGTTCTAGTGAAGCTCATCTTCACACAGAAATAATGTGGTCATTTTTTAAAAGGGGGAAAATTAGATCATTTTGCTGTCGTTGCATTCGTCCTTCGTTAATTTCCCCAATTTGGCGTCAAGTCTCTCCAACAGGATGTACGTAACTTTCTCCGTGGTCCCACAAATGATTATTTACATTCTCCGGAATAAAGTCGGCGCTTAATCGTTTGTACAGGGGTTTGATGAATTGAGGGGAACATTGAGTATTACACTTACCGTGGAAGCCAGCTTTCCATTATTGATAGAGACAATCTGCTTACTGTACTTGGGATTTTCTCCACATACGAAGCTCGTGTTGTACTGGCCATTTTCCTGGAAAATGAGTAATTAGAACCATCAAATTTTTTTTATAGGTAGATATAATAGTTTCACACAAGAATAAAAATCCACAGCGATCCATACGATCACACAAGAGCATCTAGTATCGTAATTTCAGAGAATCTCAGATCAGTACAATTCCTAATGTGTGACCTTAGCACTTTTTGTAGTATCCCACTTTTTAATTAACATTTCTAATAGCAAATAAAAAGTTAACTTTTAAGCTCAATTTACTAACTTAAAGCTCTAGTATTGGATGAGTAATAGGCTAAACGCAACAAACCAGGGTTGGCAAAAAACCGGCTTTTATCAATACAGGCCAAGCCAGTGGCAAGAAATGGTAACAACCGGTTTTTATTGGACAGTGGACTTATTTGGATAGTATTAATTATGACCATTTTATACCAACCTATACAACAGGTCCGGGCCGGTTAGAACCAGATTTTAACCAATAATAACCAGGCCATTTCTGACCATTTGGCAACCCTGTGTTCATGCATGCGCAATATTAGCCAAGCCGGTGGTACGTTTTGGTTAAAACCGGTTTTTATTGAATAGTGGATTTATTTGGATAATATTAATTACGACCATTTTATACCAACCAAAGCAATTGGACCAAGCCGGTAAGAACCGGATTTTAACCAATAACGGCCAGGCCATTTCTTGCCACTTGCCAACCCTGCAACAAACATATGTTCCTGGGAACTTAGGTGCATTTGTTATGATAGGTTTTGTCTAGTGTGTTTTAGATAGAAAGTCACTGGTTCTTTAAAATTTAGTTTTTAAATTAATTTATTTTCTGTTACATCAGATAAGAGTATTGTAAGTGACAGGGTCCCATGCGTGAGGCTCATGGTTTTGTTAGGGGAATTGTTAGATACATGGGATGGGGCAATGCGGGACAGTATTGAAAGCAAGTCCCATCTCTTCCTTATCACTTATTGTTAGGGGTTTATCTCACGGGGAGATATAATAACGGAAATTATATAACATAGATATCATGTAGATAAAGGATCTTATTTTGTCTACCTTGCACAATACATATCCCTTGCATAATCAAACATGACAAAATAAGCTAGAGATAGACAGTGGCACACAAAAGCAACTTCATTTCCTTACAGCCCATTGATAACAGAGAGAAAACAAGAAATTATCATAGCAAGGCCAGATCAGTAACCAATATACAATAGAATGAGTGAGTTTAGTCATATTCAGCGTTGCGCTTCAAAAGTATGTGTTCAGTTCGAATTTTCTAAAAAGCATTAGGGAAGCATTAGTTTACTGAGCTCACAAGGCAAATTAAATAAACAAAATCGTTCCAAATTTTAACACATGAGTACATAATTTTTTTTCAACAATAGAGCTTAGTTATTGGGTGAAAAAGTGTAATACTGCTTGCCGAGCGCAGCCTAAATAGATTTAGCTTTAAAAGGACCAGACCATTTATATACATAACTGCATGCCCGTAATGTATCAACGAAAAGGTAACCTTGATTTACAAACATTTGTCCAAATAAGTATACAATAGCTAATATGGGAAAATACAAATTGATAATCATACACCATGTACTCTCATTTAAATAACGGTGCATACTTAAAACTGCCCCATTGTTTCGGACACTTGCTTCAGCACATAGTGGCAGTGCTCTCTGAAGCTGAGCTTATCATCAATATTCATACCTAGATACCTAAATGGCCACCCTGGAGTTAACAGATCATTGCTTACATATAGTTTACAGTCCGTTTCAATGTCGCATCTAGATTAATTATATATAACATACATTGTCTTTGCAGCATTTATAGTCAAAGAGTTGTCATGCATTTACATTTATACCTGGTCCAACCAACCTTGCATGTTAGTACAAATTTGAGTTAAGCAAGAATCATACAAAAGCATTACCAAATCATCAGCATATGCTACATAATCGGTTGTCAAAACGCTTCTGATATCTAAGAAAATATTGAATAAAAATGGCCCCAGTATAGAACCCTGTGGGACAGCTTTCAAGTCAGTATACTCTTGTCAGAGTTTCCCGTTAATAAATATTTTAAATTTCCTATTACTTAGGTAATCACATGGGATTGGTGTGACTGTTGCTGTCTTGAAAGGTGTAGGTATAGTGCATGCTAATAGTATCAATTTTAGCAGTAATACCACATGGTCACAATAGAGGCTCTACAGAAAATATCCCGATTGATTAAATCGTAGTTATTGTTACCTTTACTTTTCAGGATACTAACAGCAGACCATTGTTCATCAGGAGATGTTGGAGCGCATTGAACATTACTATGTAGAATACTCTTGAACTATAGGATATCGTCGTTTGAATAATTACATGGAACCGTAAATGAGGTCGCAAGTGTGCCACAAATTTCTGTAAAGGAACTAATAATATTAATACCTAAGTCCAGTTTGTCTATATGGGTACAACCTTTCCTTTCAGTACCCATAATATCATCACGAATGCGCCAAACTCCATTGCTGAGGTGTTTTTACTCATTTGTGTACTGAAATATTTCCTTTTGCTGCATAAATTTCATATTTAACTTTAAACCGGAGGTGTTTATATTATTCCACATAGATGTATTTTTGTTATAACATGGATGTTTCTTAGACTTATCTCTTTGTTTTATGAGCAGCCTTATATCCTTATTTATCCACGATTTTGTATTGAACTTTACATGCTTCTTTCTTAAAGTCGCAAATTCGTCTAACAATACCCGTACGGTGGACACAATTACATTGTACTTAAAATAAATATCATATTTATCACCAACAAGAAAAGTCCAGTCAATTATACATATTTCAGTATTGAAGGCAGTCCAGTCCATGCCATTGAGATCCCTTGAGATAATCTCCTTAACATGTGTAGCTGTACCTATGAAAGCAAAAGCATCTTCCCTTCAATACGAAAACCAGGAGCTGAAGACGAAAGTGGAGATTGTAGACTTTAAAATAAACCGCCTCTGCAGAAGGAACAACCTCATCTTTTATGGCCTGCCGGAAAAGGACACGGAAACGAGAGCTGGACTTCATGAAAACCTGAACAAGTTCATACGGGAATCCATGGAATTCGGTGCGGTACCCGTCGATGATGCATATAGGATGACAACAGGCAAGTCAGATGAACCAAGGGCAGTAAAGGTTACTTTTATAACTTTTATGAGTCACCATGTACGTGAAACAGTCCTCGCAAAACAATGTATATTGAACAGAAAAAACATCTCCGTATTCATCTCGCCTGACCTAAACAAGGTCGACGCAAAAAAGGCAAAACGAACTCGAAAATTACATGAGACAACAACAGGGAGACCAACAGGGGAGTCAACTGGGCATTCATCACTGGGCTCATGGAATTGATCAACCCTCCCCCCAATTACATGAAAATAGAAACGTTCAGATCACCCTACATTACCAACCCAGTATCGGTAACGAAATCAAGATCTTTGCAATCTAAACTGTAATGGAAAACTGTAATTTAATGTACTGAGCTAATCTGTTCAGAGGGTAAGTGACCCGCCGCGGAAAGTTTATTCCTGAGTCCATTATTGTAAAAACTATCGCGTATATGTAAACCCTTTCAATATTTTAACCTTGTGATCGCTTTTATAAGTTATCTTTTCTTAAGTTATCTCATTTTATCTACTGCTTAACAAAACCCTGACATCTCTTGTAACTAAAATGAGTATCACGAATTAATCCTTGTATCTAGTTTTAAGATGTTTCTTACAGACAATTCATAACAATAAATACTCACTGATGATTTTTTTAGTAATATCTTTAATATTTTACTCAATCATGCACACTTACTTGTTTTAAAAACAACTCCCATTTGACATTTTATGCAGTTTTGATTTTAATATCAGCTCTTTAGAAGAGTCCTTCATGATATGAGCTATATGTATCTCAAAAAGTTATGGATGACATGGGCGGCGCCCGCGAAGAATCCCGGTAACATCGGTATTAAAGTCTATGCATAGTACCGTAGGTACATACACATGGTCAATGAGTGATCTAGAGATACGTTTACCACCTATAAATCTGGTTTGAACATTAATAAAGTGCTTGAAGCCATACAAACCTCGCGATGATATCAGTTTAGTTGTATCCAGACTAGGGTTGGACAAATCAATATAAATATCACCCGTCATAATGCAAGGACGTTTAAGCGTAGAAATCTTATCAAACACATTTAATAAACGGGAGAAACGTTTCAATGGCGCTGGACGAAGATCTGTATATGACTAATAATACAATCGACTGATATTCCGTCGGGACAAGTTTTCAGGTAATACGTTCAACGCCAGAGTTAAAGTTTTCAAGACTAAAATCAATCACTTTATACCTGACCCTTGTATGTACATATAATGACCAATAACGCCACCCTTCTTTCCATTGCATCTATGCGTCACTATAGTATTACATCCTTGTATGTTATATAAATTAAAGCTTGTGTCAACATCAAAACATGTCTCAACACACGCAGCAGTATCAACGGTTCTCTTACACAGTATATCTTTCAGCTCATCAATTTTATGCGTCGTGTAATTATTGGTATTAAGAAAGCGCATATGTATAAGTTTACGTGCTAAATCGTGTACCTTATGTGGTCACTGGTCACGGGAACATCAACAGAAGTATCATTCACGCTATTAGCACTAATGTTACTTTCAGCACAATAAACACTAACATTATTGTCATACAAGCAAGATTTACACAGCCATAGAAAAATGTTAAATGATCTATAGATAGCATTGCTGATATCTGCACATTTCTTATGACACATCATCACATTTGCTACATGTAAGGCAAATCACAATTTTCTTAGTTTTTAAATTGCAGATGGAACAGATATTTGATACAGTACACATCATTGTCTATATTATAGATGCGTTAAAAAACAGTGACAAGCAGAAAAACGTTTCCAGGTAATTACAAGCAAGGGCGAACAAAGTGCCAGAAAATTAGTGATGTTGTCAAAGGTAGGCTTATAACAAGCCGTGAAATAATGGCGTCATTAACCCAACCGCCTTTAGGGCGCATGTACAAATCACGTGATAACGTAAAAATGGTTTTTTTCAATGGGTGGGTGGGGTGACAATCTAACGTTGACTGGTTTTAAGGGTGGGAGGGTCTTGAAAATATTACAAGAGTTTAAGGGTGGGGGCCAGCAGAGGAAACGTTACGTTGAAAGGGTAGGGGGTTGTGAAATTTCTTACCACATACGTGGGTGCCTCCAAGTGTGCTTACGCTGCAGGAGGTTGAGTTCGAAATAATTTTCAACAACAAACATGATTTTAAATGGTGTATATTTACATTCAGTAGGTTTGTGTGTAGATTTTTGACGTTGTTTGTAATCACGTTTTTATACTTGCAAAACTGACTTGCAGAAGCATTATCCTTTATTAATATTAATTAGTGTACACTTATATATATATATAAGTATATAATATACATATACAATATATATATAATATATATATTGTGAATCACGTTGTAATTCACTATAGCTACGCTACTTATTTTATTGTTGAATTATAGCTATACTTGTTTATTTATGGTTAAATTATTATTGTCATTACAAAATGAAATGATTGGTACAATAATTTTATGGTAAGATGCTTCAGAGTAGAAAAAGACACTCTTACGAAACGCCGCCGAAAAAACATCCCGCGTTATCTTTCTCTGACTTTTCTCCATTTTCACCCTTTGAGGTTTTCTCCGATTCACAAGATTAATTATAATTATAAACCTTACCTTTGTTTAGGCCCCGAACTTTGAGTTGCTCTCTTGTCCCTCCGTACCCCCTCTTAGTTCATCCCCAGCACCCGACAAATCCCGTGCTATCTGTGGATATTCTTCTAAGAAAGGACACCACCTCCGAACCTGTTTACAACTCACAACAGATTTTATTCCCCGTCAACAAGGTCTGAATGAGTACGTACACCGCAATGAATTACATAAGTTATTGCAGCAACAGAATAACCAAACCCCTTTCAAATCCACAACCTGGCATGATAATTCAGAACAACCTGGCCCTTATCGCCCCAATAGACCTCACCCTAATAAATCCAACAAGCCGCCTCAAAATCGAACCACTAAAGGTCACGGTAGTAACAATACTCCGTTAAACCAACGGAGTATTTGAAACGCGTTGGAAACGCGGGCGGACCAGGCCAACGAGACTATACTTACCCAATCCCATGATTACCCGCTTTCTAACGATCCAATAAATAATACTATTGTAAGTATAGCTTCCAATCATTTAAAATATAGTTTATTCAAGGAATTGAACTATACTGATACAGCATCGACTCTCCTTACCATCCCAGTTACCACAGCTTCTAGACAGAAAATAGCCCTCGTAGACAGTGGTGCGGCTACGTGTATTATTAATAAAACTTGGTTTGATTCACTTCCCGATGTTATCACGGCTACGGCAACTCCACTCCTTAGACCCATATACCTGAAATTAGCTGTTCAAGCAGAGTAATTACGTAGTTACTCATTATGTTAGTTTATCTATTCATATTAACAATTAATTTTCTTTCAGAGATTTCTTGATAGTTCCTAACTCTGCTAACAGTGTTATTATAGGTCTCGATTTTCTTAGAGAAACGAATGCTGTGATATGTCTGCAAAATAATGTACTAAGCTTTGATACTCAATATAAATCTCCCATTGATCTCCCGACTGCTTGCGTACTTCCAATTTGGGAAACCATTCGTTTTCTAGAATCCCCCTCATCTAGTTCTCCTGACATCCCTGTGTCAAGTTCCCTTGACATCCCTGTGTTGAGAGTTGAACCTGTTGTTGAGAGTTTATTTTTAAACATTGAAACGTGTATAGATTGGTGTTGCTTTTCCTCTAATTTTGCATAAATGTGATACAGCGTTGGACTTGAACTTCAATCGAAAAATCAGTTTGGGAAGGCCTCGATTGCTGTTAAATGTTTGTGATTGCAATTTCTGAAACAAATAAGATAATAACAATAAAAAGCCTATCTGAAGTGTAAATTGTGACCTGGCTGTTCTCTGATTTGCATAAAATGTCTAAAAGCGATCAAGAGCTGGAATAGTTTGATGAATCTCAACAATGGCATTTGTGAACTGTTTTCCGTAGCTCTGTTTCTGATTTGCATAAAATGTCTAAAAGTGATACCAAACAAATCTTAGAATGTGAATTGCGATACGTCCAATACTACATTTATAGCTACTATATAGTTGTGATTGTGTTTTTGGATAAGGGTAACATGTCTAACTGAAGTGTGAACTGATTGTAGGTCTGTCTCGGATTTACATAAAAGTCTAAAACTGGTGTAGATATTGAATAGTCTGGTATTGTTTTATGGAATTGTCAACTGATTCCCGTGGCTGTGTCTCTGATTTGCATAAAATATCTAAAAGCGATCAATACCTGGAAGTGTTTGGTAAATCCCAATAGTAGGACATGCGAACTGTTTCCCGTAGCTCTGTTTCTGATTTGAATAAAATTTCTAAAAGTGAAACCCAAAAAATCTAGGAATGTGAATTTTGATACGTTCCTTATATACTATAGTTACTATATACTTTTGATTATGTTTTTGGATGCGGATAACATGTCTAACTGAGGTGTGAATTGTGAACTGATTATCGTGGCTCTGCCTTTGATTTGCATAAAATGTCTAAATGTGATCAAGAGCTGGAAATGTTGGCAAACCTGAACAATGGGACTTGCGAACTGTTTTCAGTAGCTCCGTCTCTGATTTGAATAAAAAGTCTAAATGGGATACAGACCTGGCTGAGTTTGACGAATCTCGACATACTCTGCAGAATGAAGAGAGGATATTTAGTGTTTTTGGATGCGGATAACATGTGTAACCGAGTGGAAAACCTGTGCGGAGTCCTTTTATATACCACAGGGGACTGAAAGATCTGAATATTGATGGAATTTATCTTTGCTGTTTAACTTGATTAGAATGCAAAATTAAAATGTACCTTGTAAACGTGCTTGTTTTGATTGGTTGCGTGGCCACTCCTCCGGTTTTTTCATTCGCTTTTTAGGCCTTTCCGGGTTACTTGCTTCCAGTCTAGCTGGAAAATCGAAAACCTGTCTTTCTTTCATGATTGAAGAACTCGTTCATGAAGTGCAGTGATCTCATTACATGAATAATTTGGCATATAAAATAAATGCATTTCTTATAATTTGTTTGTATGTTGTAATTTGTTTGTGATTTATTTGGTTAGCAATCACATTTTTGGGGAATGTAGTTCTTGCATTTATCCATGCAATTACTCCTAGCTGTACCTCATCGATACTGTTCGTTCCTCACCACTTTAACAATATATATATGTAACTAAAATTTGAAGAGAATTGTGTATACCTAAGAGGTACATACAAAATCAGTTGAAAAAAAGTGATGTTCAAAATGATTGTAAAAAACTGCAGTTTTATTCGAAGCATGAATTATTTTAAAAGTTAACAAGTAATTAAAAACAGGTTAATCAAGTTTTTTTCTGTCAATGATTAAGTCTCATTTCTTCGACTTCGTCATCAAGTTGTTAAATTACCTGCGGGTTACTCTAATAATTGTATTTCGCGGAGGGATTATTTGCAAAAAGTCTACGTATACCCCAAAAGAACGATTAGCAGATCTGCTTTGTATTCCATAATTTTTTAAGTGTTTTTGTAAATCCTCCCCTCGAAACAAAATAATCTCCACAAGTTGGACACCAACGTCTAGGGAGAAGTGGAATAACTGATGGGCAAAAGTAATCATAGGGTATTTCTGCTGTGGAAGCGAGAATGAATGGAGAATGAATGGAGTGACGCGAGGTACTGCTCTTTGACTGTAAGTTGAAGCGTCTCTCCTCTTCACTTAAGAATCAAACATCGTCAAGCTTACGGCATTAATTTACATGTAAATACATATGTAGTATTAGTATATAAGAGCCTCATAGATGCCGAAGCTGTATTATGCGCGTATCATGTAATCGTTTAAATACCCGGATGTTGTTATGTTAAATATCCGGGTAAGAACATAATGTCCAACCATGCAGATATTATTAAAAGTTATTCTTATATATGTTAATTGAGTTTAGGATACTTAAATGAAAATGTTGGTACCATTTTTGTAGATAATTTAGCAACATTTAGTTTATATTAACACATGTATGTATTTACCATGTATTTGAATGGGGATTGTTGCACGAAATTATCATGGCTATTTTAGCACATATTTGTTATTGAATATTATAAATTGAGTGGAGATTTTTGCTAATACAATAATTACGTGCGCTGAGGGCAGCGCCGGTGCTTCGGATTGTCACCCAGTAAGTGCGACTGGGTTCCGTCAGCAAATCATTATTTTGTAACCAATCTGAGGTTGCAACATGGGCATTTTTCCTCGTCAACTGGTTCTAAAAATGAATGCAGGTCCCTGTTTTTCAAAGACCCAAATTTTGTAACCCATTGATTGATTTATTTATTTAGTTAGTTTTAGTTGGCAGGTCATACATAGAAACTAATCCATGATTTCCAATTGGTGGTCCAATTAGATGTATATTGCGGTATTTTATTGATTTTTTCAAAGTCACTGATTTTTGGGCTATCGTTTTAAAAGTGTTTCTGTGTAAGGTATTTAGCGTATTTGGAATATAATTGAATACTTTATATATACGTTATATTTAATACATGAATTTTGACATTTAAGATGGATCCGCATCTGAGTTATATTTTTAAAAATATGCGCTCATGTATTGACAAAATATTGAATTTTTCCAGTAAAACGTTTTGCATATCTGTATTTACAACATTTTTTCACTATTTGAACTATTTCTCTTTATATCCTTGGATTTGTTATTAATCTTATAAACAAACGAATACAATAATTTATTTTGTTTTGTAGGTAGTCTATATCGGAGCTTGGAATACATGCCCAGGTAGACAAACAGTGCTCAATATTGGAGAATAGACGGGAGTGAACCAGCAATTTGAACATTTCAAAGTTCACACAATATTTTAGTTTATGGAGCAGGATTATAGCAGATGATAGCTTCGTTCCCACATATTTAAAGTGATTTTGAAAAGTTACGTTTGCATCTAATGAATACCCAAGTATTTGTAGCTGAGTACGCGTTCTACTAAATTTCCATTGCAGTACATGGTTACGTTTTCTGGAACAGATTTATCATTTGCTTTGTGAAACACTTAGCTTTGTTTTTGTAAAATTGGTAATTAAACCATTTTCGTCACACCAGCTATTGATTTCTACCAATACACATTCCGCGTACGTCTTTGTGATTTACATTAATAACTATATCATCAGCAAAAAGCAGACAAGTACATAGAGACATAATCAGGGGCAGCTGACATATTTTATTTATGTATAATGTGAATAGGAGTGGACAGAGGATTGTTCCCTGCGGTACTCCACAGAACAAGTTAAAGTTCTTTGATACTTGTTTCCCTATTTTAATATTATAGACTCGGTTCAGCAAATAGCTAGATAGTAATCTGACTATATCCCAATGTAAGTTGTAATCTAAGAGAAGTTTAGATAATAAAGATACATGTCTAACAGTATCAAATGCCTTCCGTAATTCTATAAACACTGCAACTATATGTCCCTTACTAACATCAATTTGATTAAAAATTTCCTGAGAGACTATTTGTACAGCTGTGTCACATGACCTGCGTCTTCGGAACCCTTGTTGCTCGTCAGCTAATTTATCACCAATTTGTTGCAGTATTTTACGCTGGAGAATGTTTTCGAACAATTTGCACATGTATGGTAGGCTGGAGATGGGACCGTAATTTTTTGCGTCGAGCCTACTGCCAGATTGTTCGTTTAATGGATTCACAGTAGCGCACTTAAACTGTTCAGGAAAATGACCCTTCCGTAGCAGCGTATTGAATAGCATGGCAACAGGTGCTGCTAGAGACGAGAGGCACATGATAAATATAAAAGAAGAAATTGTTTGATTACAGGCACTAGATTTTCTTTTTACCGTTTTTGCAGCAGAGATGATATCTTTCAATGGGATTTCCACACGCGTTTCTTCTCTAGGAATAGAGTTTAGAAAAGTTTTTATATTATCAGTTGTACCCGGTGCTGATATTACAAAGTTTTTATTTAGATTTGCCGTGATGTCACAGAAATTTTCCTTTGTCTTTAATTAGTTTTGTTTTTCATATGAGATTATTTTTGCACTGGTCAGATCCTTAAAGTTTTTCCATTAAGATTGTGAACTAGCTGAGATCTCACATTTTGTCTTGTAATAATTAGCTTTAGTAACCTTAATGGAATTCTTTACCGTATTACGGAGGTCTTTGCAAACTTTGCAAGTCGCAAGTTTATTGAATTTTATCGCAGTTAAGGGACTTTTATTATTTACAATTGATTTCTGGACCATTTAGAGTTTTTGTTGGAGTTTTCTGTGTTTAGATAAAGCTTCATTGCGAGAAAATATTTGTTGTCTCAGGTTTTCATTGATCCAAGGGCAAGGTTTTCCCTTCACTCGAACTTTACGCACTGGCGCAAACTTATCAATAATTTGCATGACTTTACTTTCAAATTGAGGCCATACTTCTTTAACTTCAATCTCATCACGATCAATGTTGAAGTCCTGTAAGTTTATTTCAGAGTTTACTAAATTCCAGTCCACTGATTTGTAATTTCTACATTCAATGTATATAGGGGCATATTTTGGATTTGTGGCTTTACTGACAATGTAAATGAGCTGATAAACAGAGCTGAATGGAATTGTACCGCTGAGCTTTACTTTATCAGGTACAGAACTATAGAAATGGTCAATGAGCGTAGAGGTTGGGGCTTTATTCTTATGTGTTGCCAGCAGGGATGTCAACGATTAATAATCACGATTAATGATTAACGATTAATGATTACTAATTATTAATCATCAATCGTTAATTTAGTAAGCTTGGATTTTTTGAAATAATCATTAATTGTTATCATCAATTAACCGTTTTCAAAAATCAATCATCAATTGTAATCATCAATTAACCGTTTTCAAGAATCAATTATCAATTGTTATCATCAATTAACCGTTTTCAAGAATCAATTATCAATTGTAATCATCAATTAGCCGTTTTCAAGAATCAATCATCAATTGTTATCATCAATTTACCGTTTTCAAGAATCAATCATCAATTGTAATCATCAATTAACCGTTTTCAAGAATCAATCATCAATTGTTATCATCAATTTACCGTTTTCAAGAATCAATCATCAATTGTTATCATCAATAATTATCAATCGTCCAGTTTGTAATGGAGGGCAGTTTCTTCGAACTGGGATACCCAGACCTTGATGGAAGATTTTCCATCAAAGGTCGGAAGATCCGAAAGGATCTGGGACATTGCTACGTGGGACATGGTTTTTTAAGTGGGAGTGTGGTGGGTGAATAATAATATGCTTGGCAGCGAGAGGTAGTCAAGGGAACTGGCAACTACCACCGATGGGAAAAGAAGAAAATGGGTAATGTGGGGATATAGGAGGGAATTAGAAATTTACCAAATTATTTTCTTACCGTGAAAATGACGAAAAGGTAACAGGAAATTTCTCCAGGGGAAGTTTTCTATACAGGAACAGAGAAGCTACCCCGCACCTTGTGAAAGTCGAGATGAGTTGAGGAGGAGAGGGAATAAAATGGTGAGGTCCGGAGATGAGTAGGGGAGTAATGTAATTAGTAACTTTTATTAAAATAAAGGTAGGGCTAAGATAGGTATAAACACAAGTATAATTATTAGGTATAATCTCCAACAATAATAATTCGTAAGCAGTAAATATAAATAAGAGATAATATTCTCAGGGTCGCGAAGAAAACCAAAGTATGGAAAATTATGGAAAACTGAAGAGGGATGAGACACAATGTCGCTGTCTTGGTCGGTGGAGAGAGAGTGTCTTTATAAATATAATAATTCTTCATCTAGGATAACATTTCATAGCATCTTATCTAGCATATTAATGTAGCCAATAAAAATAGATATTTTACAATAGAAATAGTATCATCAATAATAAGTACATGAATAAATCCTCTCTTCTAATTTGAAGGAGTGGATAGTGATAGTGATAGTGATAGTGAAAGTGAAGGTGATGGTAAGAATCAAATATTCGCGCGCTCTAGCTGTATAGACGACCATAGCTATGCGCAGCTAGCTATTGCATTCATCTTCACTGCCTTCCCTATTTACATCTGCCTTTCTGAGCCAGCAAATGCTGGCTGTGCAGTGCTAGTAACAAATAAGTACAATGAGTATTTCCATAGCGACATACGAAAAGCTCTGTATGCTTAAGCATGCAGAGCAAGGTAACTTTGGATGTCGGAAACTTACGTTAACCTTATTTCCTATATTTAACATTAGCAAGGATGTCTGTAAGTGAAGACGAGCCCCTCTGCAGCCTCCAGACACACGCTAACTTACACTATCGTTCCACCATGTATGTACCTAGCGGAGCGCCATTTGTTTACATGACGTTCCCAGCGTAGGTACGTTGGCCGACAAGGGCCGTGCGCGGCGTACGTCCCGAGCCGATTTATAATATATAATACGGAATTTGAAATATTTTTCAATAATTTGTCTCGCCTGGTGATGTTAGACGCGTCAAGCCCAAAATCATGCGCATTATAAACTTGTAAAAAAACAATTTACTTTAAAAAGATACTGGTTACCATATAAAATAATTATTTTTGTTGCTGCACCATATGCAGTTACTACTTACTACAAGTTCGTAGCAATGATCTGATATTTCTTATTTTTTTTAATCAATCTAAGTCTCACAAATTGAAGTTCAAATTTATTTTAAGACTATCAAAATATAATCTATATCATATGTAAAACGCAGGTGACGTCTGTCCGTTCTGAACGATCATTATTATTCATAATTGTAATCGACAATTAAATATTTTGTTAAAAGAAAATCGTTAATTGCAATCCTCAATTAATTAATTTTTGAAAATAATCGTTAATCGTTATCCTCAATTAATTCATTTTCGAAAATAATCGTTAATTGTAATCATCAAAGAAAATTATTTTTAAAGCAATCGTTAATTGTAATCAACAATGAAAATTATTTTCGAAGTAATCGTTAATTGTAATCAACAATGAAAATTATCTTTAAAGTAATCGTTAATTGTAATCATCAGTGAAAACTATTTCTAAAGTAATCGTTAATTGTAATCATCAGTGAAAAATATTTTAAAAGTAATCGTTAATCGTAATTATTAATTAGTAGTTATAAGCCCATTAATCATTAATTGTAATTATAAATTCTTTTTGTTTTCGAAGTAATCGTTAATCGTTAATTGTAATCACAAAATTGGAAATTGACATCCCTGGTTGCCAGTCTGGTAGGTGAACTTATAAGTTGTGCTAGACCCATTTGTTTGGTTAGTTGCTTTAACTTGCTCCATTCATCTGAATTACTGATTAAATCAATATTGAAATCACCAGCAATATAATTATTAATATTATCTTCTTGTATGCTCGTGAGTAACTCGTCAAAACTTTCTATGAATTTAGGACTATACGTTATAGGTGGTTTATACACTGATGTAATCAAGAGTGGTTTCATATGCTGGTAACTGATTTGCACACAAATATCTTCTACTTCGTGTGGTAGCACTATATTATAATCAAGTACAAGATATTTTAGAGAACCATGTACATATATAACTGATCCTCCACCACGTCGGGTTGTACGGTCTTTCCGTATCCGGTTATTCCCAGGTATAACATTAATATTATCGGGGATATCCTCTGACCATTTAGTTTCGGTACACATGATAACTTCGAGTTCATAAGTGTCTGAGAGCATTCTAAGTTTGCTCAGCGTGACAAGGTTTAAACTGTTCGCATTTACATGCACCATTTTAATACCTCTTGCTGTTCTTAGGTCTCTTATAGGTTCCAATCTGGAGCTTGCAAGCGGGACTTCATTATCTTCACATGTTAATTGTGGTAGATGGCTGATATGATTTTCTTCAGCAGTCCCGGCTATATTTGTTGAACTACAGAGATCACATTTCCATAATTGAGAGCGTAACAATTTGTGGAACTCATAGTTAGATGGACGGGGAATGAAAATATAAACTGCATTGGCAGCGGATGACAAGCTGGAATTGCTTGACAATGTTATTACAAACATTATACGTTTTAACGTCTGAAGTCATATTTTATTTAAGAGCTGCACTGGTTGGACGATGGACATAATTTTCAAACTTGATGTTGCTATTCAGCACTGGGATCAGTTGAAAAAGTTATAGATAGAGAACTAGATTAAGCAGAACTGCAACAAAAACTAATGAGCACCAATCGCAGCTAATAAAAAAATTAATTAAGCAAAAATAAAGAAGTAGCCAACCAGAGCACTAATAGTTCACTTATACATGCATAGCACTAGTACAGTTGTAGGAAAGGAAGGAAAGGGACTACACCCTGAGCAAGTGGTAGGTAGAACCTATACCTCTAGGTCGTTCAGGAATAGAATGAACCCATTGAACCATGAACAAATGGTAACGGCGCAGGAAAAAACCCTTGTGGGATATGTTTTTATATTTGTTCTAGTTTTTGAGAAGCATGATTGTTCGTCGTATTTCACAATTTGCAGCATATACTGAGATTGTCGTAAGCGAGATTGGAATCATTTGGGATTAAAATTAGCGTGTTGATGTGGGACTGTGTTAATGTGCCTTCTTCCAGACGCTGTTTTGGCATTCTTAGGCAAGAATTGAAAGTATAAACAAGATCTGGATATTGGAAGACCTGTAAATAAACAAGCAAATTTATAGATACCGTTATATCCATGATAATAGTATGATTCAAAGAATTATGATTCGTACAGGGTAGTTCGTTCTTTACTGCTAGGTAAATATCATCGACAGTTAGAGAACTATTGTTCGACATGATGAACGAAGTGATTGTAATCCCCGGCAGTCGCTTGCTTGTAAACCGTGAGATAACAGTAACATAATAACTTCGTGCAGACTGGGCTCCTTTTCAATTAGTGCAGGTCTGCCAACTTTTGATCGCTTTTCGAAAAAAGATCTTGATGTTTCAGGAATAGCTTCCACAAGGTCCTCGTATTTTTGGTTCTGTCTCTTGCGATACTCCTCCTGGCATTTTGCATGCTTTTGAAGAGTGCCTAATGATTTTCCCATTTCATCTATGCTAATCAGAACATTTGGATCCTCGTGATCTGTTAAAGGAATACCATATGATTTCTTTCTGAAAAATTTCCAAATTGTTTCCTCTTTTGCTGCTATTTCTCTAATAATAAATTTTGTTTTACGGCTCGTTTCTGGGGTCGTTCGGGAGCAAATGTTTCTTCAAGATATAAAGTGAAATTGAATTCAACTATTGAAACGGAAATAATTATTTTTGTGGCAGTCAATTTTTTAGATACCTGATTAATTGAAACTGTCTGCGTCAGTAAAATTATTATCAATCTGTGAAACACTACTATTAGTTGTTGAATCGCCCGAATCCATGCTTAGGGCATCAAATGCCTCGATCAAGGTGTCTTGAACATTTGCCTGTCTGTTATTGCCTGTCGAAAGGTCAGTAATTGAACTGACTTCATCTGGAAAGTCCGGATCCGGAATGTTTTCAGAAGGTTACCTATTTTCTATTTAAATACAAGTGCTAGTTGTATTTAAGTTACTCCTATCAAAGTTATTTTAGTCAATAAAATGATAACCGGAGAAATTATAAAGATATACTTTTCGAAAATATTGTACCTTCGCCTGTGTTGCTGCAATGATGATAATTTGTTCGACTGTCGTGCCTTTCAAACCGGATTTCGCTTTCTATCATAATTGGCCTTTCACTACCTTCCAATGCTATATCACCAGAAGTTTTGAAATCTGAGGAATGGGTATATTTTAGCGATTCCAGCAGATCTGCAATTACGAATGTGTCCATACATGACCTACACTAAAAGGATCTATTCGTTCTATAGAAAGTCTATTGTTGTTAGTATTTTTGTTTATGAAATAAAATGTCATTTTACTTACTTCGATTTACTTCAGGTTTGAATGGCTTAAACCCATCGGAATCATCTGTATACATAGAAATGCTTCGGCACTGTTAAATGACGTAAATATTGTCTGCCTTAATAAATTAGTATAACAGACTAACTAAGTTATAATAACCTTCTCCAGGCCTTTTGAGTTCCAAGTAAACCTTCCTTTTTTCAACAGAGCATCAAGCAATACTCCGAGTCAGGGTTTAACTACTTCGCACAAATATATAGTTGGGGGTCATGTTAATATGAAGGGGGTTAAATGTTGAAACAAATGGTACTATTTATCCTCAATGATGTCAATTGAACTATTGCATGATAAATGGTAATTTATTCTTGTCACTTCTTTGGTCTTACAATAGTTTCTGTAATGTATAAGTCTTGAATGTCGTAACAATATTACTTAAAACATACATATGAAATACTTTAATTAGTTATTAATTCCTTGGGTATAACAATAATGTCCCGTCTATTTGTATTTTATGTAGATCTACAGCGCAGGTAACATTTTAAGTTTTCAGCCACGCCGTGCGGTCATCAAAGATGGACATCGTATTTTTGATATGCGCAAGATTTATTTGGGACATGGCTTCGCACTCCGGAGGTATCTCTTCGCAGTTTGGTTGTGCACATTTAGTACAAGCTCTGCCAAAACGCCAAATAAAAAACATTGACATTCTTCCCTGGTCAAAGGACGGCAGAACTTAATACTATTTTCAAAATGGGTTACCAACTGTCCTCCTGAAGTAGATCTATAAAAAAATATGTTTGCGAAGGATTTTGGGCCCACCGTTGTATTGCACCAGGACTAATAATAAATGACGGCAACCTTTAAGCATTTGTACAAGATAAGCTTCATTTGTTCCATTTTCTATATCAACAACTTATAACATGAATTACACCATAGTCAGAGGTTCCGTGCATTTCCTGTTACAGTGCTTTCGCAATTGTAGCAGGAAGAATCCGATCTGATTTCACCTGTTGCGATGTAAAAAGATGTTAAATCGTTTTGTACATATCATTTCGTCACGCAACTTATAAGTTTTTGTACCTGGTTTCAAATGATCTTGACTTCTGGTTCGTCACTCCATAGCTTCTGTTGAGAAGTGAAATGGCATAGTTTTGCTACTGTGTAGCAGTAGTAATTGTTACTGCTATTAGTTTTAATTGAAGAAAGTGAAATTATTTTATTTAGCTATTTTTTGTCATTTCTAAGTTATTTGACAATAGCAAAAGTATTGAATATTACTTTCATAGTAATAAATGTAAGGCAAGCATTATGAAATATAGTATAGCAAGCTTATGTAAGTATTAGTACATTGATCTGGTTAAGATGCAATGATGACTAGCGCTTGTAACAGAATGCATTAAGACACGGAACTGTTAACATCTCAATAAATACTCTTGTTAATCTTTAGAATAGTAATTCTTGTATTCGGGCAAGTCAATTACTTAATTACTCGAGTAATCTGTAACTTTCATAGTAAATCAAATTACATCGGGATTTTACTATTTATCAGTCACACACACCTCAACATTTGGTCCTTCGAACCGGATAGTGTCTGAATCATATTTTTACTGAGGAGTTATTGTGGTGACTAACATTATGGATGCTCTGATTGCAAGAAGAAAGTTGGTGAAGTCCAAGTTAACAAGAGTAAAGGCTAAGGTTGACCATGAGAATGCGCAACTGTGGAATGCGGCTACAGCTGGGGTCTATGATCAACAAATTACGGATATGTGGAAGGACTTCAATTCATTATTTGAAGAAATTATGTCTTCATGCCCGGAGCAGGAGGAGGAAGTACATCTTCAACAGTATGATGAAATAGCGGATCGGTTTGATGAAGTTAAGGTGGCAGTGAAGCGCATCATCGGAAGGATGTCTGGCACTGAACCTCAAGCATCGAAAAGGAGGATGTCGGCTGATGGAGCATCGGAGCATGCTGTGACGGTGATGTTACCAAAATTGGAGACGCCAACATTTTCTGGTAGTATGTTGGAGTGGACTTCATTCAGGGACCTATTTATGTCAAGTATTCATAATCATCCGACACTTAGGGGCGCAGAGAAATTAAGTTATCTCAAAGGTTGTCTGAAGGGAAGTCCAGCAGAATTGTTGCAGCCGTTTTCAATTTCTGATGCAAACTATGAAGAAGCATGGGCCACATTAAACAGAAGATACCATAACACGCGTGAGTTAATTAAAACTCATTTAAATCGACTAATCGATATGCCTATTCTGGAAAGAGAATCAGGAATCGAGTTGCGGAGGATGGTGGACATTGCTTCATCGGTAGTGAGAGCACTAAGAGCATTGGAAAGACCAATTGATGAAGACAGTGACTTGGCAATGTTACTAATTACTACAAAGTTGGACAACGAAACACATAAGTTGTGGGAAACTAAAATTGGATGGGAAAGAATTCCAAAGATGGCGGAGCTGATTGAGTTCCTGGATGATCGTGCTGTTATTCTGTGCTCATCAGAATTTGGAAAGAAGTTGCCAATCAGTGAAACTATGCCGGAAAAGCAGCAGGGGAGCAGCAAGAAAATTGTGCATGCTCATCATACGAATGTCAATGCTTGCTGTCTATTATGCTCAAGTAAGGAGCACCTGATTGGGGACTGCGAAGCATTTTTAAAAATGACGGTTGCAGACAGAAGGGCAAAGGTAGTAGAATTGAAGTTATGCTACAAATGCATGCGAGCGGGTCATTTGGCAACGAAGTGTTTTAGCAGTACAACATGCAGCATTTGTCAAGGAGCTCATCACTCACTTTTACACATACGGAGGAATTCTGGAAGTGAGGTCAGAACAGAATCGGTAACAGCACATATTGGCATTAGCTCTGTATTTGCAAAAGCAAAGAAAGGATTGATGGCTACTGCAGTGATTGCTGTTGAAGATGGTAAAGGAAGATTGCAAGAATTCAGAGCACTCCTTGATCCAGGCTCCGATGTTAGCTTTGTGTCGGAGAGAGCAGCAGGTTCCTTGAAGTTAGAACGGAAGATTTGTGATGTTAATATTTCTGGAGTTGGAGAATCGAAAGCGGGAATTTCCAATTCTTCGATCACACTTGGGTTAAGATCAAACCAAGAAGATGATTTCGAGATGAAAGTCAATGCATACATTCTTCCCAAGGTTACAACGATGTTACCGAAGCGAAAAGTTAATGAAGATGAAGTAAGCCATTTAAGAGGTTTGCCTTTAGCAGATCCTGGATTTATGGTACCGGGATACATCGATATACTTTTGGGGGCTGATGTATTCTTCGATGTTATGAGATGTGGAAGAGTAACTGGAGCAAAAGGTAACCCAATCGGACTATTTACTGTGTGGGGTTATGCAGTCGGAGGAATATGTCCATCACAATCAGTTGACAGCGATACATCGGAGTGACCAATTTTATTTCACGATGGGCGGTAGTGTTGAAATATTTATTTCAAGATGGGCGGAATGTTGAGAAGTGAAATGGCATAGTTTTGCTACTGTGTAGCAGTAGTAATTGTTACTGCTATTAGTTTTAATTGAAGAAAGTGAAATTATTTTATTTAGCTATTTTTTGTCATTTCTAAGTTATTTGACAATAGCAAAAGTATTGAATATTACTTTCATAGTAATAAATGTAAGGCAAGCATTATGAAATATAGTATAGCAAGCTTATGTAAGTATTAGTACATTGATCTGGTTAAGATGCAATGATGACTAGCGCTTGTAACAGAATGCATTAAGACACGGAACTGTTAACATCTCAATAAATACTCTTGTTAATCTTTAGAATAGTAATTCTTGTATTCGGGCAAGTCAATTACTTAATTACACGAGTAATCTGTAACTTTCATAGTAAATCAAATTACATCGGGATTTTACTATTTATCAGTCACACACACCTCAACAGCTTCATTGGCTTCAGAATTAATAGCTGATTCAGACACCTCATCGATCTTCAGCTCCTCTTCCATCGCCTTCACTGCTGTCTCGAACTTCTCCAATTTCCACTTGTACAATAACAAATATGTAAGTTTTTGAGCTTTACGACACGTGCACAGCTAAAATATTAAAAATGAATCTAAAAACTGTTGGAACACTAAAGCATCAAAACCTAACTTTTTTAAGTTAATTTCCAAAATTCTAACTTACCGAGCTGTAACAACCCCAGTGTTCCGATTATCATGCGAATGCTGAAATGCTTGCATTATGCAGTGACGGTGGAAGAATTGTCCACATATTGTAGCAGCTGGGGTGAAATCAATCTTCAGTTCATCCGGATCCGGAGTATAAATAATTACATTTGTGCGCACTGAACAAACCATCCTGGGGAGCGGTTTTTTGGGAGTAATTGACAGCTCACTTTTAGCTCTCCGTCCTTTCAGTATGGATTTTTTAAAACTTGTAATAGTTTTCTTTTAAAGCAGTAAATAGGTGCTAATTTACTAATGCACTCAATTAACGATGCTAGAAACTGAATGACACTTAACATTGTGTTCAAAAAATGCTCCGAAAAGTTTGGTGATGTGACGTGATGTGGTTGGGAAAGGGTGGGTGGCGTTGAGGGCCGTTAGATCTAACGTAAGATTTTACGAGGTGGGTGGGACAGCTTGAAAAGTATTACGACAATGGGTGGGTGGTCTTCATTTCTCATGTGCCTCATCACGTGATTTGTACATGCGCCCTTACAGTTGGAGTAAAGTCCTATCAATCGTAGAAGCTTGGCTTTAGAGAAAGCTGGTACCTTTACTGTCAGACCGCTAGCTTTTTGGCTCCACACTGCTCTGCAGTCAGTATGACAATAAAAACGTTCGTGGAAGCAGCTCTGGAATACTAATGGACATTTAATGAAAAAATTGAAAAAAAAATAAAAAATATGTGTATTCTTACGGGCGGCTTGAATGAAAAGTAATTAAAATACTAAATGTATAAATGACATTTTGTAAGACCTCTTTTATGTTAGGAATAATTGGAAGCAAGGCTCGTGTAAAGAAATCGTATTACGTTTATTTTTGTATCATTTGCACAATTCTTACTGTAAAATCCATACTTTGTATGGGTATTCTTTGACAGGTTTACTTTACCCGAGTCAAAGAAACTTGTCAGGTCCGAAGTGTAATAGTAATCAGGTACAAGACCTGGATATACCGATAGTCACTATGTTAAAAATAACCACACTTTTTTTCTACAGCAGATGAGTCAACATCCAAAATTCTATTATTTACGATACTCTGAGAAATTGTATACTTGCAAGATCACTATACACTATATATATCTAACATCATATATATTGGCGCACAAGCTGACAAAAATCAGTCAGAAACAAATATTAGATCCTATTTTTATAATATAACTATACGTCTTGTTAGTGGTGTAAAATGCGAACTCTGGCATTGCGGACTCTCACAAATCACTTGCGTTACCTTGTCTTAAAATTAATTAGTCAAAAATCATTTATACGTGTAACTATCTTTAGTAAGTTACTGTCGAAATATAAAAGATAAATGTAATAAAATGAGACAAAACTACGCTGATAATCACAGGATACCCCAACACAGTTGAAGTAACAATAATCTTATACTGGATCTATATACTTTTGTAGGTTATTCTTCCGTAACAAAAAAAATTGCTCGCTAACAAAAAAAAATATTTATCAAATTCACGCATCCCCTCGGACTTTCTGTGAGAAATTTGAGAATAGATCGAAGAATTGACGGGTGTAACTCCTGACGGGTGGTAACGCCTTCCATTGCTCGTATAATTCGGGTGTCTTGGGTCCCCATTCGGATGTTGGCTTCCAGGATTCCTTGATTTTCTGGAATTTCAAATGATTTTTTACTTTCTAGTGTGTGAATTTCCGTTTTTTATATTTGACTTAAAATTAGAACATTTTATATAACATAGCACTCTTTTTTCCTTTATTAATTTTTGTTACCTCAGCCACCGTATCAGATTTCCTTGTAGAAATAGCATGAAGAGCGCAAAGTGGGAGGAGCAGGACTGCAATGGAGGATAGAATCCAACCGCAAACTGTATGACAAAATATCAATGATAAAGTCATGAGACATTTTAAATTGTAAAAGACACAATCAAATTAAAAGATAATTACATGGGCATTGAAATAAAATCAAGCTTTGTAGCACTTACTGATGGCAGAGCTGGGGAAGAAATTTCCTTCATGCTTCAATGGCTCAATGGTGGCTAAAGTGTACATTAAAATAAGGGAAAGACCCACAGGGACAATGAATCCCCAGCAAATTTTCCAGTACAGTCCGATCTTCCTCTCCAACATGAACTCAATGTCCCGGATGATATTGCTCAGACCATAGACCCAGGCAATCCCAATGACTTCAATCACTGCCATCACATAGATCACGAAACCCGCACCGAAGTAATCCACCAGTTCAAGCATAAATTGTCCGCCCTGAAATTAGAGAGTAATTATTTCAAGGAAAAATTGTTTACAATTAAAATCCAAAATAAAAATTTATAAGGATTTTCAGAGTCAATTTGGCCCTAAATTTTTTTTTTGCTATGGGTACTAGTGCGCATGACTTACAGGGGTTACGTAAATCAAGCCCGAGGCGAAACCAACCACACAAACGAGAGCTGTGATCCGGGGCTTGGTAATGCTAGGGAACTGGTCGTGAATGATGGTAATGATCCCTCCGGTAAGTGAAGTGGCGCTCCCTACCCCCAAAGTGAACAACATGAGGAAGAAGAGGACAGCGAATAACTGGAAGATTAAAGGTCATAATTAATTTAATAAAACCCTTCTCTACAATAATTATTACCAAAACTTTGTCCAGCCCACAAATTACACAAAAACCAATAATTCCCAGGGATATTTAAAATGTAGAAAAATTTACCTGAGGAACAAACTGAAATGTGGAGATAGCAGCCGGGTACGCCACAAAAGCCAGGGAAGCACCCCCATCTGTCAATTTATCAATTGGGGTGTTGAGCACATGGGACAAATTCCCAAGAATGGCGAAGATTGTGAAGCCGGCGAGTAAGCTAGTGAAAGTGTCCATCAAACTAATGATCATAGCATCTCTGTACACATTATGTCGGAAGGGATTGTAACTGGCAAACCTGTCAATCAAATCAAATCGAGCCAATGATTAGATTTTTTTCCACCCTTTAAATATAAGTATTTCCTCCTTTTTGTAAACCATAAATTGGATAGTTTGTCTCAGGAATGAACTTACATGATAATAGGACCGAATCCAGTGGACAATGAGAAAAAGCACTGACCAACAGCTGCGTACCAAACCTAGGGAAATTGACCAAATGAGTTGTTAATGAATGGAGAGGATCAGAATGGAGGTCATTGTTCATTTAAATATACACCACTTCCTATGTATATATCTCTAGTATTTGCACACACAACCACATCCTTTCGCACCCTTATCAATATTCAACATGTACACTTGAATGTGCATGTGCAAACAAAAGATAGCTTCAATATACAAGAATTTACGTGAGCAATGACACAAGTCAAACACAAGCATCAATATAATAGAATTAATGTATCCTCACCTTAGGATCCAAAATCTTTCCCCACTGAGGCTTAATGAAGAAATAGATGCCATTAAATGCCCCCTCCAAAGTAAGTCCACGGATCAGAAGGATTACCAGAACCACGTAAGGGAACAGAGCTGTGAAGTAAGCGACTTTCCCGGAGCTGCATCATAAAAGTTGAATGTAAGCATTTACAATCAAATGCACTGTTTAGTGCTATTTTCCAAATAAGCTTATGTTAAATCTGAGATCTGCAAATCAAATCCTACCTTTTGACACCTTTGACTAGAGAACCGAAAATGATGAGCCAAGAGGCCAGAAGACAGAGGGTGAGTCTCCATTCGGGAAGACCAATCCCACTATCAATGTCCGGGATCTCCTGAAGGACATCTCGTCTATAAATGAAATATTACATTTACAATTTTTGAACTCGTTTTTTTTAGACAGCAAAAGTAATTACAAATTGTGTCCCATGGATCTTATACCTGTAGTACAATCTTGACACGCTCTCTTCAGTAGCATTAGAGCCAGGAGTGTCACCAGCAACGAAGGCAGTATTATTGACACAGGTCACATTCTCCCACTCGGGATTGCAAGTGGCCCAAGGTAAGTCCGTTTGGAAGGAGACACAGAAGTAAAACACTGTGATGGCCATGAGGACACAGTAGTAGGAAACGACGCAAAATGTTCTGGGAAAATAATCATACAATAATAAATCATCAGCATGTATACTTAACGTAGTTAACGACGTGTAATTAAATTAGGGGCACTCTGATACAACTGAAAAAAATCTATTTAAGCCACGTAATGCACACTTACCCATAAGCAGATCCATAACCGACTCCTTTAAATATAGGGGACATTTTCCAAACTTTCACTTGTCCAAAGGAAGAGAACTGACCAATGGCAAGTTCAAGGAAGTACATGGGCTTCCCAATGAAGAACAGAACGATCAAATATGGGATGAGGAAAGCTCCTAAAAATTACACATGCATCATCGTACTTTAATAATATTAATGGAAATTAATTAAATACTAAATCAACCCAAGTAATAAATTTCTCCCGAATAAAATTTAATCCCAAAATTACCTCCTCCATTTTTGTAGGCAGTGAAAGGGAACCTCCAAATATTTCCCAGACCTACTGACATGGCAATACAAGAGAACAGAAACTCAATGGGCTTGTCCCACTGCTCTCGGCCTCCTTCCTCCGGTCCTTCAACCCTCTGTGAAAAAAAAAATGTCACGACAATGATAATAAAAATATTTCTTAAAAAAATAACAGGAACAACTTCAAAGTCACTCTCGTATTGTCACAAGGTTGACTATCTACAAGTCAGTAGCTTCATTTAGAGGAGCTCAAGTCAGAGAAAGTGTTCTGTACAAACTTTACATTTAAGTAAAAGATTTGAAGAAAAATTATGATTGTATCACAATACCCCTTTTTCCGTATCATATTTCACACTGGGCTTCCTAATCGCGTCTACTAAGGCGCTGGTGGAACTAAATGGATTTTGGAACTTCATTTCAGTCAAGATATGAGTATACACTTATTTGTTACAGGACAATATTTAAGAATATATTTCTTGATACTTTTATTTTCTTCTGTAGCTGTATTTTTTATATAATTTGATGGTAATTTGTTTTCCTTTATTAAACTAAATACTTGCAAGGAATTTCTTGAGTCTTGAACTCTCAGTGTTTACAATTGAGCTAACCCCAATTTATTTTTCGTACTGAATGGATTTGCTGTCAATCACTGGGATTATATAAAGGAACTGAAACCTATGAATGGCTCAATGCTTTGTGGTCATGGACCTAACCACATCCACGATACGTTTCTGATACGATGTACCTTTTCCCCATGTGGAGAAATGAGACAATCAAATTATCCGGAATGCAATTATTGACAAGTGACGAGCGCAATTCCAATGAAGAAATAACAGACGCAGATATTAAAAGCCATTTTACCCATAACTATAATACTACGTAAGTATACATTGTCAAATTTGTGTTAACTTGCAAGGATTCCCTTGTAAAATACATACGTATGTACATACATTGGTTTTTATTTAGGTAACATTACCCAAGGAAATGTATTACCCAAAACTCGAAGTATTATTATAAACTCAAGCAACTGATGATGAGCAATGTTTAGATTTCTATCTCTATTTGTATACTTACTTTACACGAAACATATACAAAAATGTAAACATATGAGATCCTACATACATCAGTATTTAAGCGTCAAACACCAACTAACCCTACAGTAACCTGGAAAGTCCGGCTTCACCTCCCGGGTTACAATTTTAAAATGAATCACAGAATTTCACATGAATTTATAAATGGAAGATTTTAAATGGACCATATCTACAGAGATACAGTCGTAAAAAAATTATCTTTATGTCAATGATATTCTTTGCAAGATCCGGAGCATCAACTTTTCATACATTCAATATCGACGTTTCTCTTTCGTTTCTGACATAAATCCAACTCCTCATTGATTCTCCGTACAAATAGGGATTTCCTACTCAAAATACAATTCTGCAAAGTCAAGGAAAAGGAGGAAGTGATGTTGTCATTTTTTTATAAGGGGGAAAAATTAGAGCTTTTGCTGCATAATTCCATTCGTCCTTCGTAAATTTCCCTAATTTTACGTCAAGTCTCTCCAACAGGATGTACGTAACTACCCCCATGTGATTATTTACATTCTCCGGAATAAAGTCGGCCACTTAGTCATTTGTACAGGGTTGTTTGATGAATTGAGGGAAAAATTGAGTATTATAAACTTTGTATATGTGCTTACCGTGGACGCCAGCCGTCCATTATTGATAGAGACAATCTGCTGACTGTACTTGGGATTTTCTCCATACACGAAGCTCGGGTTGTACTGACCATTTTCCTGGAAAATGAGTAATTAGAACCAACATCACAAAAATAATTTATAACAAAATATAATGTTTCACAGAAGAGAAAAAATCCACAGCGATCCATACGGACCGACAAAAAGCGTCTAGTATCCTAATTTCAGAGAATCCGAGATCAGTACCCTTCCTCATGTGTGAGCTCAGCATTTTTTACAGTATCTCACTTTTTTTTATTAGCATTAGCATTTCTAATAGCAAATAAAAAGTTAACTTATCAGGCTATTAGCTCTAGTCTTGGATGAGTAATAGGATAAACACAAGAACAAAAAATTTTTCACTGGAACTCAGGTGCATTTTTTTGATAGTCTCGTATCCTGACGAGTGTGTTTTAGTTTAGAATGTCACCTGGTTCTTTAAAATTCAGTTTTTAAATTAATTTATTTTCTTTTACATCAGATAAGAGTAGTGTCAGTGACAGGGTCCCATGCGTGAGGCTTCTGGCTTTGTTAGGGGAATTGTTAGATACATGGGATGGGGCAATGTGGGACAGTGTTGAAAGCAAGTCCCATCCCTTCCTTATCACTTATTGTTAGGGTTTTATCTCACGGGGAGATATAATAGCGGAAATTATATAACATACAAGCCATGTAGATAAAGGATCTTATATTGCCTAGCCTGCACAATACATAGCCCTTGCATCATCATACATGACAAAATAAGATAGAGATAGACACTGACACACAAAAGCAAAAGCTACTTCATTTCCTTACAACCCATTGCAATTATTACTAAAGCAAACATGTGGAAACTTATGTTAGTAAATGTAATTTCTGGATTTTTTCCCCTTCATGAGAACTCCATTTGTAAAGCGGAACACTCGTTCGGATATTATTTACAATAATGCTAAATGTAAAATGCTTGCTATTGTCTCCTTCTATGAGGCTGACTAATGAATACGAGAGCATGTCCCATAGGATTTGCAAAGTGTAATGGAAATGTTTTACAAAGTACTTGGAGGAATTTGTTGTTTTTAATAGAAAGAAAAAAGGAAAAAAGGACGGAGATCATTGAGATTCTGGCCATTAAATAGGTACATTGAGCGTTGACTCTCAGCCACGTTTATTTTACAGCAATGATAAAAGCTGACCTCGTCGCGTCCGTCACTTTGATTGACAAAGTCAACGTGAACGGAATTGCGAGGGATTCAGAGCGAATTAAGTGAGTGTTTTAAAAGTTTTAATTTCCATGCATGGGCCGCTACCAGTTCCATTTTGCCCCAACAATGCCGCAATTAACATACAGGAGTAGTTACCATTACATGTGTCGTCGCCTGAACTCTAGGGAAAATTACCTTTAAACATTAAATACCCACGTGTAGGCATACACTTGCATTTGAGTGCATGGATTGGCGTATTGGTAAAAAAAATAACTAGAAAATGCAAGACAAAGCCGGTCTTTAAATGTTGCTAATTGTAATAAAAGGAGATTGTCATCGTCCAATAATTCCCTGCTCTTAACGCACGTGAGGGAAGATTTTAGGGCTCAAGTCTCGTATTTTTCCATTAAATGGATACAACGGTCGGTACTCTGACAATGTAGAATCCCTGATGGTAGAAACAATTCCTGTAGTGGCCCAACCCCAATGTATATGTAAAGCACTCGAGCTGGAGTGTATGTGACTATATGCGTGTAAGAAGACCAAGGGAACTACTAAAAGTCAAATGGGATCATCAAATGGGTTGAAAAAAAAAGCGTGAGCTCAATTCAATTTCCAAATGCATTCCCTAAACATGACATTTTTTGAGTGACAATGCAAATTCTTCCTTTTGTATTAGTCTCACTCGTCTTGCCCAAGCTAAGTATAGCTTGACAACGTAATAAATACATGTGGATGGGTAAAGTTATGCATACAAAATCCTTCTCATTTATAATCCCCAAAGTATATTGCAAAACGAGCGGAACCACGCTTGACGCTCACGGAGGAGCTAGTATGTATTGACGACAGGGTTGTAACTTAATGTAACATGTGAAACTGGATTGTGAGAGTTTGAATTGTTCAAGTGGTATTCTTAAAATGTATGAGGAAAAAATCCAGGCCTATCTATCAATGAACAAAGGGGAGCATTGGGAGGTTCAATGCATAGCATTGAGATTAGCAGCTTCATTTTCTCGGAATTGCCAGGTTCCAGGATACGCTATTTATTATATCCCAATTGTATGCAAGATGTTTTATATACCTCATCCTAATATTTAGACTTTTTATAGTATAGGTAGAGTAGACAGGTACAAATCCTCGTAGTATGTACCCCTCAGTCATTATTTTTATCACAAAAGGAAAGAAACTCTTGAAAATTGCCTATCATCACCCTTCACCGCCCCTATTTGCAAAATTCTTTCAGCTTTTTACAGATAGTACTTACTTTGTATTTATATAGAATTTTATATGTATTTGTTTCCACTGTATCCTGTAGACTGCTGCCACTTAACCATAAAAAAGTAACAAATCCTTGACCTGAGGTACATTCCTTGATCCTGCTGTAACCTATCTACGAGGAAGGTAACCCTCTACCTCTACTTAGAACATTTATTGCAAATTTATGCATTGAATTCAATTTCCGTCAAAGGTTTTCCTTGTTCAAGTGAATCGTTCTTTTTTTCTTATTTATCTAAACCTACACTCTCCATTTGAATTTAAAGTCCATGCTCTTAGAAACCCACAATCACACCTGTCAGGTCTCATTGGGACAAATGCACCTATGTCGTAATTTCGTAATACTGAGTATGAAAATTCGACGTAGCTAACTGTATGTATATACACATAAAAATGAAAACATTTAATTTATTATGACAGTGCTGTCAATCTAATTCAAGGCCCATGTATGCATGTTCTTCCTAGAAAATATTTTGGGGAAATTCAAATGGAAAAAATGGCGCCTAATTTTTTATTTAGACTAGAGTACCTTACCTTGTGCCTTAAGCCTTATCTATGCCTATACACTGTCTCACTTACGGAATTAAATCAGACCTCCAATAGGCTCTTTCAAGGTGCATGTGCAAAACAGCTTGCGAACTTTGCGGCGTACCAGGTCGTGAGTTGTGACGTGAGTGTTGTAATTACAATGCAGAATCAATGTATGTTTTAAGTGGGGGTCTCAAATCTGGAGATTTTTCGACATGCAAAAACTAAGCTATCAGTACATCTCTGTACATTAGCGTACACATTCTTCAGGGAGCTGCTGACTGAGTGGCAATTTAGAAATCTGCAAGAATCACTGATTGTGAGATGCTCAATAAAAAAAAATCTAATAACTACCTTCACATCATTGGAAAGTAAAATAGTGAGGAAATGTTTTAAATGCAATTATCCGCACAGTTAGTTTTTTATAGAATTGAGGAGTATATATTTATAAAAAGATAAAAAAAAGAAAATTCATTAGTTGACGTTCAAGGAGCTCTTTAATTGAATTAATTGGGCCTAAAAGCTGGAAACAACTATAATTAAATCCCAATCTACAAGACAATGACACTCTTATTATTTTACTTTGTTTAATGAAAACAAAGACAAGACTTTAATTAATCAACTCTGTTGAAGCACTACTCATCATTGTCCTACATACAGGGACGAGAGCCTTTGGCATTTATTATTATGCCATTATTTTATGATTTCACAGCTAGCACGCCATCCTAATGACGTTTATTGTGATTGGTTCAATTAACTGCAGCTAACCACTTGCTGTTAAAGGTGTGTGTGTGTGTGATGTACATATGTATAGGCAAGCCATAAAAATAATTTCGTGTCTCACAGTCCCCCGTGAGTGTTCTTCATACAGTTTGGGGAATTTGCCCAATTCTTAGAATTCAGGTAAAACTTGAATGGGAAAAAATTAAAGGATCCAGTCTTACGTCAGCCATCTTAGGACTAATTCAATGACGTCCACGACAAAAACCCGTTTTAAGATCTGCATAAATTATATTTTAATAAAGTAGGCTTTTAAAACTTTCCTACACGTCGTCGTCCGACCGTATGGGCGGAATTCTCAATTCTCAGAATCCGGGTTAGATGAAAATTTGCGAGCTCAGTGTATTTAGACGTACAGTGAGGATCAATACAATAGCATGGGAAATTATCTGGGGGGGGGGAGAAAAACTCTAGACGTAAGATGAATTCCTGAGCATCCTTCATTCACAGCAGAAATGAATGAGTCATGACATCCTTATTGAGAATTGGCTTAGGGCAGGGATGAAAAAAAAAGCTTTTTTCCTATTTTAATGGAGCTTCTTATATTACACATGTGTCACTTTTTTGTTTATATTTATTATACGGAAGAATTTGTCACCCACAAAAACATAATCTAAATACAATGGATATATTCCCAACCTTCCACAATCACGGCACTATGGGCTCGAGCCAAGAGATAGATAGTAATTAATTCAAAGATTAAAACACTCTTGCGTAACTACACAATGGAGTTTAGTATTCCATACATTGGGATATTTATCTCAGGAATATCTACTCCACGCCTCACATAGTAACACACATTCCTTGTAGTAGTGTACGTACAGTAGTAGGTATCATTTAAGGAGTAGTTATTTGTATGTTGATTTGTGGGCAGGTGGAATGAATAAATACAGAGAGGGAAACAAGTTATATTCTGTGTAGTGGAAACTCACTTCCTTCATATGATCTCTACAGTATAGCTTTTGCTAACAATTAAGATTAAGAAGTAATTTCCTGCCACGGTTCGCAAGGAATTTTCCCTCAAACTTCCCTCACCTCCACACCCAACTAGTAGATATATTTTTGCTTCTTCTCTTTCACTCTCCATTATTGTTTCCGTCAGGATAAGCAATCAAAATTTGGAAAGGCAACAACAACCCTCACAGACCCTCCTCTAGCTGTCAGATTCCAATTTAGAAAAGTTTCGTTTAATTTAAGGCAGTAAAAATACTTCAAAAACTTGATTTTATCTCGCATAAATTTGTATGACTTCAAAACAGATATCCCACGTCCGAAAAACGTTAATTTGAATTAATCACTAAAAACATAAGAAAATAAAAGACTCATCTTACACGCCTATCTCATATTACCCCCAAAAAATTAGAATCCGAATTGTGAGATTCTCTCCAACGCTAAAATACGCCTGGATCAACAATCTGTTTTTTTTTCTTTCTATCAGACTTTAAAAGTTGAGTGGATACAATTACATATGTACTAGTGTCTAATTGAGGGTATTTATATACAGTGGGATTATAAGCTGCATAGTATTTTGTAGTGTCAGAGACAGGACTGGGATATCAATTCCTGTCACACACAGGACACTGTCACTATTATACTGTATTTGTAGGGACAATCTTACATTGTCACTATAGGGAGAAAAATCCTGGGATATACACTCTCTCATGTACTACACACACCCTCATGCTAATTTTGTCCTTTGAGTAGTAAGTATACTCCAGAATAACTTTGAGAATGTTAGCTCTTGTACGTACATATGTACATATGGATTGTATATTGTGGTCAGCACTTCGCTATAAAAGTAATTGGCACGACATAGATATTACTACACGCTGGTCATACCTACAGTTGTTGATACTCTGCGGATTTTTATTATGGGATTTGAGTTATGTACAAAATTACGTGTGCAGTCCCGAGTCTACCTCTATAATCTTTGATAGTCAAATGCACTCACGAAGCATGTGCATGCCCATGGGGATAGATAGATACATAATAATGAATAAAAGACTTTTGTATACTATACGTGTGGCATTCCCTACTATGGCAGTAATAATTGTGTAAAGGAGACTCAGGTCTCTACTCTCTACATACTGTGTGAGTTGTATTACCTGTGAGAGTTGAGTGAGACCACTTCTTATATACGAGTACTAAAATTGCCCTGTCATTTGTATAAGAATTTCTGGCCATGAAATTCGACTTGTACACAACGAAACTCTCCTCGCAAAAAAACTTGTTTCCATATAGACATAGCCCCACGAACTACATCCTCTAGTTTTTATGAAGGTGCAAGTCGTCGAGCCTGCCCAAATAATAACACTATAGTTTTATTACTTTTCAGAGTCTCCACTATCTTCAAATGCAGCACACATGGCATGTGTTTACAATTGAGACTGTCCACAAGCATAGATATATATATACATATAAAATGTATGTATTAATTCCACCTGCACGTGTTTCATAAAAATGCGTTCCCTTGATGCGAATTTACTTGCAAATTTTCCTTTCGCATTCCCGTCCTACTAGACACAACCCAGAGTTATGAGTAAATACCTTTAAAATACGTCGATAGAGCCTAAGGCATTTCGCAGCCCTACAAATCTAACACGCTCTGTCAGCCTTACTGCACTCGTAGCCCGAAACTTTACACAAAAATTGAATAAATACTTGATTGAGAATCCAGTCCTGAAATTGGGACAATTGTTCCTTCAATTTCCAATAATAATGTCTTTTATATTTTTAAAAACTTATTAAATCCTAACGTACATCCTTATATATGCATGTACATTGATACATATTATGAACATGTGTATGTATATGCATTGTGTATACGACACCTTAAAATTAGAGCCATTGTTTTGATAAAATCTTAAACTTTTCCCTCCTTTCAATCCCATGGAACTTTCCTTCGCTTCCCTTGTCATCAACTCTGTCAGCTCTGTTTTTCTCTAGATCATTTCCACAGAATTTAACTCAAAAGTTTTCCCATTACTAAAGATTTCATCTCTAGTAATTACAAGAACACGCTATGGAGTGTGTATAGATTTTTTAGCACCTGTTTTTTTAATTTGTATTCACCGGGAAAAAAAACTGTAGTACAATTAAGTTAGAATAATTGAGGAGAGATTTTACTCTGGTCCTTTCATTCAAAGGCTTTGCCTTGATAGAGTCGTAAAAAGGCAAACTGTGTACCTTTTGTCAAAGGGAATTAAACAGCTGTTAGGAACTAATGATCTTCGGAAAGTTTAGTCCACACTTCAAAGCCCATATAGGATTTTTTTTGGAGCATAGTATGTGCTCACAATGTACAGTAAACACATATAATAAGAATGACTGTGGATACATATGTACATGGCTGTATTTACAATGCAATGAAGATACACACTCAGTCATTATCCCCTCATTCATTACATATTGCTCAGATGAAGCTGAACAATATATGATTTCTAAAGCGGATGATGAGGAGAGTGCATGTTGTTTGAAATGCACCTGAGCAAAACTTATGTGAATTTGCAATGCAATCTTTATAGGCCATGGTTTTCCCCTTGCCTATATTTGAGTCCTTTAGAATACATAATAGTAATTCTATTCTAGGTATGTAGCTCCATGGCGTGTCTATAACCTCTTACAGTATTACAATTGCTCAACCATTGATGAACCCACATGCGGAAGAAAGCTCGTAGAATATTAAACATTAATTAAATATCTTACTTTACTACGATGTGTATAATGACACTTATAAAAACAATGTCAATGCTTACAGTATTGACACAGTCAAAATTCATATTTACTTTTTTTTTCTCTCTGAAGGGACCTCTGAAACTTTTCTATTACTTTAGTGTCAATGCTCTACTAAGATTTTTATGAGTTGACACTATAATAATAATTATTACTATTTGTCCTGTATAGTAAAGGATTTTTTCGGCATGCTCCTGTACTTAAAAGACTTTTTTAAGTACAGGGGCTGTAAAATGTGTATCAAGTGACCCCATCCGTATAGAAAGCCGTGGATAATTAAGGCCTGACACATATATAAAAAATGATTAAAGGCACACACTTACCGCTGCACTCTGCAAATTGTAATTTTGCTGCTTCCCAGGCATTTTGTAAGACTCAGAGAAACTCAAGGGATTTCACACGAACACAATCACACCTGTAAAATTTGTTGATTGAATTGTTACAACTTATTGTGAGAAGAGGGGCTTCGGAGGGTGCATCCGTTCCTTTAGTCCAAGGATATATTTTGTCACCGTCCCAAAACTTATTTTGACACGTGAATAATGAGAATACAGAGTAGGGAGCTCAGTTTGGAACAACACAAAGGCTCAAAAAACAGAACACTCGGAAATGTATAGGTACTTTCTACTGTAGAGTAGACTGTTCAGCAGACTGTTATTTTGAGTTTTACTTCTCAAATTTAATTCCTTAGATAATATTATACTCCTCACTTTTTTTTGTATCTATACCACGGGCTATTAGTTCCCCATTTAGCTACGGTTGGGTTTTGCAGTCAGAGACTTCCGGACTATGTCGCTCTGCGATGGGGGATTTTGGTACAGTTGATTTTTCTTTTACAGTGGAGTAATTGATTGAGAATACGGACAATTGAATGGTTGAGGTGAGGACGTGGATGTCCAGTTCATCAAAATATAATTTTCGTTGGTAGTATATATGTAGATATACCTGAACGTTTATCTATTATAGGCCAATAGATTTTTTATCGTGAAAGGTTTTTTTTTCTGTTCTTTTGACTCGGCTTGAATTACTCAATGCATCAATCAGCATTAGTCTGAATAGCAATGGGACACTTTCACCAAAGGCCTACCACAATTGCTCCGTTGATTTTGTCTCTGAAGGTTTATATATCTGCAAAATATAACGATAATTTTGTAAAAATAAATATAATCATAGCCCACATAATTTTTTTAGAGTTTTGTACAATAATTAGTATAGGATATATGCATTATTTAATTGTATGTATAACACTATAGGATATGACAATAACAAACAAGAGCATCCCTTTAACTAGTAATTGTGACTCATTGAAGAACTCATGTGTGACCGTGCATATACATAGGTATAGGTAAGTATGTACATGATGTACGGACGTGTGTGAAAGGTAACTTATGGGAGGAAATTGTGTTGAGGTCGTTGATACATATTTGTATTTTTGACGAGCTTGCTCTAATTTGTCTTCACTGTGCAAATACTAAATCCCAGGAGTGAATTGTGACGGACTGTCATGCGTCCTTATGGAAATTAAAGGAGAATTTAAAAATACTGTAGAACCTCTCATGCAGAGATAAATTAAATTGAAATTATTTTCTGGGAAAGGACTTTAGGTCAACATTCTCTCTCCCTATTTGGGTAAATACACCATATGTATATGTACGTAATTACATGTGTTTATTAGGTGGACTTTAAAAGGCTTTCTATTTAAACGAATTTAAAAGGATTGATATTTGCACGAATTTTTTAAGGCCTTTGAAATTCCCATGTGACTCTGAACTACCTAGCTTACAATTAGTGGAATTGTAATGTGACATATTTGTAATTCCAAAGAATTACTCTAGATACTGTAATTACGTGTAATTAGTATAACTATACAAAAACTTTATTAAATTAAACCTGACAGTTTTAAAACCTCGGGGAGGGATTCCGACTCATTTTGTAATTATGGTATGAAAAAGGCTCAAAACTGACCTGATTCAATCCCACACCTTTATTTTTATTATTATTCCTACGCCAATATAATCTCTCCCTCCCAGATGGACACAAATCTTTTCACAGAGAGAGAGAACGTCTCACACGTCATAGAGTCAAAAGAGATGTTACCTGTGATAAACAACCCATAGGGATGTAATTATCAGCATTTCTCTTTCTTCCCTCTAAATGTCACAGTAGGGAATTTGTCCTTAACAAGTATGTACAATTAATATGTATCTACTCATTGGAGCTCAATACTTGCAAAAATTACCGTCTGCCCCTGCCCATGCACTGTGCACAATTTACCTGAAGATCTACATTAGACCCCTGGAGGGTCGAATTATATGCACAGGAGCTGACAATGACAAGCAATCTTCCCTTATCCCAACATAACTCCTTGTGACTATGGGACTCACTATCAGTGAGTAGACCTCAGAGTATACCGAAAGAAAGGGTAAGTTAATGGGAGAGCATGCCTAATGTATAGGGATGTTAAAAGCTTAACGTATAGGTCTACCTGGTCATTGGATCTGACTCATATCTTATTTCCATCACAGGGGGAAAAGAAGCTTACAAAAACTTACACACAGACACTTATGCATTTAATTACAATTGCAAAGTAGATACTAACCAATCAATAATTGTACACATGTTCCCTGGTAAAAAAAAAAAGTACAGTAATAAGTGACTGTGAGCCTTCGAGTCTTTGACTCTGACTGAGGTGCATGCTAATTCTGAGACACTAATTTAAACGGAATCTAATTAAGGACCCGTTGCTTCCAAGTAGGATTGGCATTGGTCAGTTCTATATGCTAAATGCATTAAATATTCATATGTATAAGGAATGTAAGGATCTCTCTCTCTCTGACAAGCACTAACATTAGAAATCTTTTTGCACTTTGAAGAGTTCCCCCCTTGGAGGAGAGTAAAAAAAATTGTATTTACGATTATGACCAAACGGTTCCTCTAATGGCCGGAATAATGATAGGGAGGCTCAATTACATTCACTATTGGAGAGACTCACTGTACTGTACTGTACTGTATATGACAATCCAGGGAGTAAGTGGAGGGACATAATTATCTCAAATACAGAGTAAAAAGAATTGGGAATAAAACTGTCTGGGATAATTGACAGTAATGTTGGGAGTCACAATAATGCTTCACAAGGCTCATTGAAGTGCGTGCGTACCAGAATTAATTAACTGAGATTGTCCTGCATTAATAGGAATAAAATATAAATGGAGAGGATACTCAACCCTTCTACTACCTTGACCGACCCCATTACCAGTCATCAAATGAGCAGAGAGTCCCTCTGGGACTGACTCTTTACAAATAAGATTTACACACACACACAAGGACGTCCAATGAACGGAAAACTACAAATCTGACCTCGCACCTGTAAGGATGAGGGGAAGGGAGTTGAAGAACTTAATTTAAGCTCAAGAGTCCACAGTCCATCATCACTGTCTCAATCTCTTGAGTGGAATATCAATTCTTAGTCTTTTGTCTTTTTCAAAGACATCAATTATTCCAAGGAACTCATCTCATTATAAGTAAACCTGGCCCTATCTCCTTTGATTATGTATAGATATATGTACAGATTGAGCTAAAAAATCCTCAAGTTACTTAAGTCATCCTCTTTGAGATAATCTCAGGGAGCCCCGTTAGGTTATAATGGGAAGACTATTATTATTTGTACAAGTACAAGCTTTATCTGCTAATGGGAAATACAATGACATTCCTATGCTGTAAAAATGGTCCTCAAGAAATGCTACTAGTGAAGGCAGACTAATAAAGAGTAATTGAAATGAATGCTACCAGTACAAGGCTTAACAGCGTCTCCTTTCCCACTCTTTATTGCATAACGGAGTCAATTGTAACGATACGGTAAAGAAATTGTAGGATCTTGTGTATATATGAAACTATATGATCTTGGCATGTCTAGCTTTTTCTTCTAATGGTAAAAAAAATTATGTATGAGGGAGATGGACGGAGATAATTTTATAGATAGGTATCACTCACCCAAAAACTTCTCACTGATTTAATACTTTTTCACTTGTTGATTAATTGTAAGTAATTATTTACTATTGACAGGGGAATTGGGGGGTGATCTGAACACTTTTATCTGCTTTTGCTCACAATCCGACTCAGATACTTCTGACTGCCTTCACTCCTGAAAGTCAACTGAAATCAAGGGAACAAGAACAAGGTGTTCAAGAAGGAGAGAGAGAGAGAGAGACGCAACACTGTGACACTACCTCATGGACGGTACTCCAAGAAGTGAGCTGTGCTCACTTTATTTTATCCCATATATTTATATATACGGAGGTAAAAGTAACTATGTATGTATGTACTTATTGGTTGATTATAGGGCTCAGCTCAGAATCAGCGAATCCTCAAGTCCTACACAGATACATATGCACACGTTGCAGGATATTGTATCAAGGTGTACTTTCATATGGTATCTGTGCCTATGCTTATTCCTACTACTGCTGGTTCTTATAGGGCTGTGCAAAATATCAATAGAAGGTAAGAAAAAGATTTATTTATTTACATGTATATATAATATATTAGTATGGACAACCTGTGCACAAGTATATTAAGAAGGCATGTGTTTGTAATCATCCCATTGAAAAGTATCCTGCCACTTGTGACTTGGATCCAAACTTTTTCGGCATTAAAAACTTACATAATAATTTTTTTTTTTTTGAGAATCAATAACAGTTGCAGTAATATCTATCCCTATGGCCTTCTAAGCCAGCACTAAACATTTTTTATTGACTTTACAATGTAAAACTATTGTTCTTATTGTTAGACCCTTGATCTATGTGAATGTATGTGTGTGCCTGTGTCCTCCATGGATTTTAAAATGCCAAAAGCTAATTTCATCCCTATGACGTCCCAGCACTCTCATACGCTCTGGAACATAAATCTACACAATTAATTAATTTGGGGATCCTCAAGGTTAATGCCTGTAATTAAACATGCCCGAATGAGAATATACATTTGCAGTTATTTTTAGAATTTTGTCTCTCTATTCCTCAAGACTTATTAATTTTCATACTTCCAGAAATAAAGTGACCCTCAATGGAAACTTTTGCCGGTAAACAAAATAAATGTCAGGAACACGGTATTAAAAATAGTGGAAATATTTTTAAAAATTATCTTGCAGCAATAAAAAAAAAAGTTTTAAATATAGTTTTAAAGCTTGAGGAAATTTCGGTGATAATTCAGGACAGGGTTTGAATAAACATTAGATGGAATATTAGTCATTGGATGGGGGTCATAAAAATTGTGTAAATTCTTGGAACGAATTGACCCTCCTTGCTGCATGACCAGGAATTATTTAAATATAGTCGGAATTATCAGTGACTAATCTAATAATTATTGGGGGCTAAGAATAGCCCTGTCACAGTATTTATAGCAAGGGCTCCGAACTTCCTTTGCCTGATTCGTCACTCTGTGGATATTAATTTTGAGCCGGCACACGGACACATACACACATGTACATAATTACATGTACATACATATGTATAATATGCTCTCCTGCTCTTGTGAAACCCACGGATAAATTTTAATGCTCCGTACGAGGCGTTTCGTAAATTTGCAATTAGCAATCAATAAGGAAGATATTAAGTTATATGGACTTGCACAATCATAGACATTTGGACAAGGCACGTAAGACAATAGGAAGAAAAACTACTGCACCTTTTATCCTACACACTACAGAGTTTCTAAATTCTGAGCACTTTATTGCTAAATTGACTCTGGGAGGCTCACTGGGAGAATGTAAACAGATACTAAAAACGTATGTAGATGAATGTAGGATGCTGAAGAATGATTATGTAAACACTAGGGAATTAAAAAAAAATATTAGGTGTGTGGTTACAGTACCTGTAAAAATCCGGGATGGGACGTTCACCATGGGGAATATAGTAGGCACAAGTAAATGACAATTGATTAATATATCAGAGGAAAAAGCACGTCACTCTTCCCTATGCTCAGACAACAATGAAGTGTAGTTCGGAGGGAAGTGATCCTTTATATCAACTGAGAACTCCGTGAGAATTTGACGTCCCTCTAATACTTTCCTATGTTTGTGTGTGTGTGTGAGTGTTTGTGTTTGTGAGGATTTGTGGAGGGAATCAACAATGTTAACGATGTGTCAGGGATTCTGTACCTCCTCAGATGCAAATAGCAAGTTGCGGTGACTGCACCTGTGTTATGCAGAAACATGTCTTTCACTGGAATATCATACATAGAGTCCCATCAGATCTTACATGGAGATACTTGTCATTGTATGTACCTATATAATTATAAATAAAGAGGGCTGCATGCAATGCACAATGTATAGTAAGTACATAACATTTAGCGCGAAAGGCGGCATGAGCTTGGCACATGGAAAAATCGCTTGAGAGAGATCCCTTTCCACTTCCTATATGTCATTTTTCGGCTTCTTATTATTTGAGCTATATTTATCCGAGGGACATTCTTTCACCTACGGACTTTCCTTATGTAAGTGATATAAGCCCTCTCCCACGACATATTTCCTCTCTCCTTCCGCTAATAGTCCTGAGGAATGAATTCCTTTCCTGTGTCTTCTGTCTTCGGGGAATTTTATATGGAGCCTGTTTTTTTTATTGCGGTGTGAAAACAATTTCCAAAGGTTAAATGACTATTTTGTATTAAATGTATGGACGTACTTATTTATATGGGAGCATATGTGTGTATATACATATACTTGTAAGGTCAGTGCTAAAGCTTCGGGATGTGTCCGGAAGCCTTTGGTCAATGAATGCATTTTTGTGAGTAGTAGTATCTAACAATAATTAATTAATAATAATTCTTTTTTGTACACAACATTTTTACATATGCAAAGGTATATTTCTGGACATTTTTAATACCATATGTTTCAATACAGTAATTTATAATTAACTGTTGAGGATATATTGCAAAATTATCAAGTAGCTTCAGAAATGATCATTGAATTTGACACAGGGGATGTAAAAATGTGTGTCATAAATGTGTACACACATTTCGAAAGTATTCCGATCCTTGCATAAAGAATTGAGTCATAAATATCAAGTGACAAGCTCTGGTTTACTGTAACGTATGGATTTTTATGAGTTACATAATTATGTCAAATTGCACAGTGTGTGCTGCCTGCTATAATGGCTACAACAAAAGCATTTGTTCCTCTTTCTGTACAGCAAGTTCAATCCATACTCAAAATAATTTTTTCACATGGATTTCTAATAAAAAAAATATTTTTATTGGGAAACAGGTTTCAAAGCAAACCTATAGTCATGTGTCGTGATGTACTAATGCTATTCTATTTTTGAGACATATGAATAATACATATATAGAGCTGGAAGGAAATGTCCTTCACTGATGTTGTTCCTCAATTCAAGTTTAAGTTTGAAGCTGTGTACATATGTATCTGTATGTACATTTGTATGTACATACAGGATTGGATTTACACTATTCCCATGAAATCCTTCAGGTGTGCTGTGAGCTCTGTGATGATGTTACCAAATCCATGATGACCTTATGAAAAACGAAATGAGACAAGATTCCCAGGTCGGCCAGAATCAATGACAAAGTTGAAGGGTAAATGTTTCCATGCACAAACAAGTCAAGTACCTATTGTACATAAATATAGAAGTATCATTATACAATATTGTTTAAAATTACAAATCCCACGAAACAACATTATTTTTCCGTAGAATTTTGTCCCGATCAAAATATACTCTATAATTATCCCTGTAATGACCGAAGTTCTACTGGATTTCAAACTGATGAGCAATAATATGCCCTGAACGATTGCTCAACGTCCAAAATCTGTAGACACGATCCTGCCGGCTGTACCATATCCCCTTGATTTAGTTTTTTTCAGAACACTTTGCCAATTTGATCGTGTCAAGAGAGGAATTTCCAACTGGAAGTACGATTTGTTAAGAATCCGTGCGGATCCAAAGGTTTAGAGTGACTGCACAAGATCAACCTGTTTCAAGGCAGAATTTTTACAGAATTCACAGAACTTACGAGGTGGGATTATATTTCCTTTTTTTTCAATTTATATTCCTCATGTCATCCAAGAGATCGTTTTTCGTCCCTTTAAAAACGCGTACCCGACAGTGTCAGACCATTTATGAATATTCACAAAATCTGAATGGAGCAAATATCATCTCCGAAACTTGTTATCCATGAACAATAAAAGATTCTTGTTGGCTTAATCAGCCGTGGCTCCCAGGCATTAGTATTGAGATCTGCGTGAGTACATTTTTCACACCCACATCATAAATCAAGACCAAACTGTTATTACTCATATGACTTCACTTTCACTCGAAATCTCTTCCAATTACATACATATGTAGCTCCCATTAGGCTTATCCCTTTCAATGCCGGAGGATTTCCGTACTTCTCGCTCGTACAATGTCTCAATGAGTAATACAATAACACGGAAAATTTTTGAAGGCGTATACATATGTGGACTGACGTTATACAGTCCAATTTTGTTACCTTCTATATTTTATACAAAAAAGGTCCGTAATTGATACATGGTAATTGGTCATTGGTCAGAGGGGACAAAAGTGTTAAACTTTCAAAGCGTTAGTTGTTATTGTCTTGTAAAATTAAGAAGTGACAATTAATTGGAAAGAGTGTGACAGAGGAGTGGGAAGTGTCATTATCTTTGCTAACATTTAAGGTATTAATAAACACTTGTCTATTATTTTAGGATGTACATATCTATATATCAAGAGCCTCAGGGTACAGAGGCCTATATGCTCATATATGCAGGTATAGATGAATAGAGGCACAAGGAGTTGAACTTCGCTGTTGTCATCCGGGCCAAGACCAAGGTCTACAAGAGTTCATGTTAGTCATGGTCAAGCTTTCTTAAGAACTTGTAAACAGGAATATTTTCTGGGAACAGCATATTATGGATAGGGAACATCATACATAAGGAATCATCTATACTTAGGACATTGTAGGTTCTATTGTGACTGACTGAGTGACTAATTATAAAATGACAGAGTACTACTGAAGTATTGTGGCTGAGGTCCAAAGAATTCTTAAGACATAACCTCGCACACTTATTACAAGGCGGACATGCAACTGCTTACATGTATGTAATAGTCCCCTCAAGAGTATACAAGTACATTGTCTGTATATGCTATAATAGTATTATGTCATTGGACACGTTCAAAAGAATAATGCTTATTCAGTAGACTGCTATTTTCTTAAAGATTAAGTAACTATACAGTGAATTTACACATAATAATTGTAAAAAGTTAGATTTTATTTATGGAATAATTTAGAGAATTCCTTCCCACAACTGTAGACGAAGGACTTTAATGGAAACAAACTAAAGGCACCAGCCTGACTGGGTCCAATAATTGTAAGCTATTAGCATATATGAGTCATTACACAGTATTACATATGGTCCTAGTACATCTGTACTTGGAATTACAGATCAGTTCTTTGGAAATGGGAAGGAATGTATGCATTGAGTAAAAATAGCAAACGATCAGGAACGATTATAGCAGGTTTTACAGTTGCAATTTAATAAGCCCATCATTGAGCTCCTCAAGTCACCCTGCACTCACCTTCTTTCATCTCTGCAAAAAAAAAGTTTGCATGACTCATTAACTGCGTGTGGAGGATTTCACATCCACACGTTATGAGTCCCGGAACGTTGGATTTTTTTCCCTATAAAAAATGCATTGGGCAATCTCCCTTGATGATCTGCCATCAACCTGTTATGGTTATGGGACTCGTAAAGATTTAATTTCTGGTGACAAGGAAATGGGCTGTTGGGGAAGGCAGGAATTCTGCGGCAGTGTATTGAAGAGCCTCTTGGAATCTCATGCATGCCCTGCCAGGATTCATACTTCTGGGATAAAGAATGCAAGGGATGTTTATATATTTAATTCTATGTGGATGCGGGTGGGAGAGAATTTCTAGAGGATCCAAAAGTCCAATGGAAATTATTCCGGAAATACTAAATCCGTCATTGGGGAAATGTTGGAACCTATTTCAGGCAGGAGGATATTTTTATTACACACTAATAATTAATTTCCATTAAAAAAAACCAAATTTAGTAATAATATATTTATAAAGTATAAAATATAAATGAAATTGAGTATAAAATTCATACAGGCGTCCCTTTCTAAAATCTACACGAATAAATAGATACTGCAATCAGACTCATTAATTTCCATCCCGTTTGTCAATTTTGACGTCAAAGCTGTTCCCGTTAATGTCTCCAGTACTGAGTGGCTTTTTGACAGGGGCAGCGGGTGACACTTGAGAAGCAAACAACATTTTCTCCAGTTGAATAAACGGAGACTCCAGAGACATGGTCAGGACATAGGCCACTAAACCAGACATGACCATATGGGCAAAATACAAATTGACCTGAAATTCAACAAATTCAACATTCAAAATAGATTCAAGAAAAAAATTATAATTAAGTAATTATTATCATCACTAAACTCACCATCGAGTATTTACTGTAGTGTTGTGGATGGGGCAAACTTAGGTGATAGATCAGTTGGATATGGTAGGATGTGACGTACATGCAAAATGTGAGTCGTCCCAGGGGCATGAAAATCTTTAGAGATAGGATCTTATTGACCCAGCCCCCATAACCACTAACGCATGCAAAAATGACCCAAGCGATACAAAACCCCCAAATTGTCCTCTCCAAGCCGGCGAAAGCTGCAGCATGGAAAGAGGTAAAGGTCTCTTCTGAATTCTTAGGGTCAAAGTAGTAGATCCCGGAGTAGATAATTGTCAGAGCAAAGACAGTGCTCAAACTCCACCCAGTTAGTACAATCCATTTGGGGATGGACCTGAACTTCCCTAAATTATTTCCTCTAAGATGGAGAAGGTAGCCCAAGAGGAGTCCCACAACATACGGTCCAAATCTCGTCCACGGTTTGGTGTACACATCATCAAAGTAAGTTTTCATTCTACAATCAAAAGCCCATAACTCTCAGTTAAAACTCAACTTATTACATTCAATTCCTTCAAAATACACTTGAAATTAAATTCAAAAATCATATTTCTTACGGAAGGGATGTGACCAAAGTTGGAGCCAAATCCTTATGGTCCACGATATATGCCGGTACTGCTACAGAGACTACGGTGAGGATCCCCACCAATCCCAGTCCGATCTTCTTCCATCTCCACAACGGGTAAATGACCAGTGGGGACAGCAGGTAGAACTGCATGTCATTGGCTAAGTACCATGCTTCTCCGTAACACTATGTTTAAAAAAGAAACATGATTAAGATTTGACTTCATTGGTTCAAAACTCTTTGAAAATCATTTCAAAATATCCCCTCACCCCTCCGGTGACGTCGTACTTGACCAGGTTGTTCACATAGAGTGCATTGTGCCACCAGTACTTCCCACAGTTCCTGCTCTCAGTGTCAATAGAAGACCACATGGGACCAGTCCCGGTATAGGGCAGGAGTGTTGCCATGATCCCCATAATGATTAAATACGTCGGAGTTAATCTGCGATAACGTTTAAAATAATTTAGTACATTAGTTTAGTAATAACTTCGTTCCGGAAATTTCTAAGACAATAAATAAGGACTCTTGAATAATTATCAAGCAATTTTCGAGGTGAAGATCTCGAATATACAATACCTCAAATATCGATGAACTACGAATAAAATGTAGTTGAGTCTCCCCTTCTTCTTATCCAGCTCTTTAAGGAGATTGTAAGCCACGAGGGTCCCACTCAGTGTGAAAAATGTGTCCACGGACGGTGTTCCATTCAAAATGGGATACAACGACCAGTCCTTGTACATCTGAGAGACCAAATAGGATACGGGTACAATAAGAAATTATATTTGAATAAGAATAATTACCAAAAAATGAAAAGGATTGCTTACCGCCTTAGAGTCCACGATATTCCAGGTAATTTGCATCCTGAGCATTGAAAAAGTGTGACACAAGACGACCCAAGCCAGACTCAAAAATCGGAGGCCGTGCAAGCAACCCAAATTTCCCGACCCTGCTTTGGTACTCAAAAATTTTTGAGTGTTCGTGTAGAACGAGAAGGCCAAAAGCATTCGTACTGGTAGACCTGGAAGCATATCACATCCAAAATATTGTCATTATATCATCTCTCGTCTGTAACGCTTCTTTTGCTTAAAATTTCAGCTGACATCCCATTAATTCTCAAAATTAGGGACAATCTAGACCGTACCTTGGTGGAGAGGTTTACTGGCCTTTGCTAAGCTGAGATCCAAGATTGTTCCAGTAATGCACAGCCCTCCGAAAAAAACAAGGACGATTCTGTAAGTAATAAATAATAAATAATATTAAGTAATATAATTGCAAATTGCTATTTCAGTCCCAATTTTTGTAATTATATGTTTCTATCAAAACTATAGGGATTAGAGGTGCCCGAATAAATAAATGTATTTAAATACTAATAGGTCCTTAAAATTAAGGCTGGGTCCTTACATCATAGCAATATCTCCCGCATCTAAGTCAGGCTTATCCCCGACGTAACTTGCTACGACTGCTTGGGATACAAAATCCTGAGAGATGTGTTTATGCAAGGATGAGAGTATATTTTGAGCATCTTCTGCTGAGCAAGAGTCCGGGAAGCAGGTCCCCATCATTGGGATCATCAGAGGGAATATTGTTAAGTCCAGCATCAAAGCCTAAATGAACGTTTAAATCACAGATGCAATTAGGTAAGTCGTTGAAGACAATTATGCATAGCTAATGCCAGTCTCTAGAGCCTTACAATGAGTTCCTCAAGAGACGTTGATTCTCGTAATCCCGGACTGAGCGGTTCCGAGGAGTTTTGACCCGGAGGGGTCAATAGATTCTCTAATCCTGGTCCAGGGAGAAGATAAGTGCTGCAGTACCTTCCCCTTATAATTTGTTTTTCCTTGGAACCAGTCGAAGTGTATTCTCCAACAATTTGGACACATTCATGGAAATCTCCAGGCTCAGAAGTGTGACCGCTGAGGATGCCACTTGGGATTTTACCAAATGCTTCGAACACTGGAAGAAGTTTAAAATAGTTTTATTAAAAAGACAAAAGAATTAAATAGGCAGCAATTTTTAGATTAAATGAAAAATGAGTGTTCACTTACTTTGAAGTACCCAAGTTTCAGGGATGCCTGTAGAAGATTTAAAGACCTGTTCCAAGGCATAGCGGAAATGTTCCTCGCAATGAGGTTGTGTCACATTCTCAAAAATCAGATCTAAAATGTCCCCCGAACCTGCCCCTCCCGACCTGTCAAACAAAGAAGCAAAAATGCTCTGTCGTTTTAAAACTGAAGCTAATCTTCGATTAATTTCATTAGATCGTCCAGTTCCGTTGGTGAGGGTTGTCAAATGTTGGGTTTGTTGTTGAAAATTCCGGAAACGGGAGCTGATCCCCTGAGTGGGTATCTCTGACATTTGAATTGGGGCTAGTTGAGAAAAAATGGGTTGGACGTGCAAGAGTACTATTGCAAAAATAATTGGAGGCAGGAAACCTCCGGGAGAAGAAAAAAAGTACATTTTGTATAGAAATTAAATTGTATGTAGTCAATTAATTAGGAAGTTTTGCTACATTCCCGATCTGTCCTTACTTTTCGGAATGCTATTCTGGATGAGACGAAAATCAACAGATCAAATTGGGTTTTATAAGGGGCTTTATCTTATATTTAGCATGTGATCCGCTCATTTATTTTTGCTATCTAATAGCATATCAATTCTGTTGGACTCTTTACGACACAGCCCTACTGAGACTTCAGCTTATGCTTACTATTCGGGGAAAATAAAGAATCCCAGGAGTAGTGTGTCACTGTCAGGTGCTTTTGCTTAGAATTATTACACCTGCTCATGTCTAACAGTTGATGTGTGTGTGATGTTTACATCATCGGAAATTAATCAAATGTTTTATATTGTAATTTGTACCAGATGAATATACGCTTCCTCACTTAACATAAAAGGAAATAATAATTAATCCCATGTTAAGTGACTGCAATGTCCATGTTATTAAGTACTTGCGAAAGGTCAGATTCGCCGAAAAAACGAGAGTCAATTATTTGCAAACTTTGTTGTGGCCAAAGATCAAAACTCCAAGGTTCTTGTATTCAACGGGAGTGATATCTACATATGTATGTACATAGCAATTGTATGAAAACAATAACTTCTGGTCTCGACTGATAACGCTTTCCATGAGAATGTCCATTGTATGTATAATTACATTAGTGCATCGCATGGGTACAAAAATGCTGTACCCTGGACCTGAACCTGGACCCAAATAGTGGGTACGGCAAACATCGTACCCAAAACCCGTACCTGAATAAAAGTACCCATTAAATAAATGTTGGTAACTGGACCTGCTTATTTTGCTAGTAGTGCGTACCTGTACCTGAATTTTACCCGTACCCAAAATATACCCGACATATGGACCTATACCTGAAACATTTTCCTACGGACCTGTACCCAATCAGGTACTTTAAAAAATTACTGAAAACGATTCAACATTCGATGATTTACATCACAAAAATTACTAACTAGACATCTTAATGGAACTATAACCTCTATACCATCTGAGGTATTGCCAGCTCCAATTAAATCTTCAATTTCTAGGTCATCCTCCATAATATCATTTAACACCATTTTTACTGAATCACAAGTGGAATTTGTAATTACGCGTACTTATTGCTGGCACGTTGTGCTAAGGCAACCATCTCTATTGCATAAACGTAGGCTTTTTCAAAAATTACGATGCACTCCTGAAAACACGCTGAATATAAAAATAAACCTGTAGGTCGAAGAGAAAGCCACATACTACACTAGATGCCTCGTAAGATGGATTTCTGTTTGTAAAACTACCCACATTTTCAGGTATTAATTTGTCAGGTCCAGGTATATTGGGAGCTTGTACCTGTTCCTGTCAGGTACAACCCAAAAAATTCCAAGTTTGTACCTGTACCCAACACCTGCTTTTGCACCCAAAATTTGGGCACATATAGCTAGTACCCATAAAGTACCCATTCAGTTTGGGTACTTAAATAGAGTACCCATTTCGGACCTGGACCTGTACCTGTACCCAAATGCTCAGGTACTACCCGTACCCATGAGATGCACTGAATTACATATTGTACGTCTGCTGTGACAGATGCCCGCCTGCCTCAGGTAACAGGTGCATTTTTTATCTGGATAATTTATAATTATGTGTACAGATCACGTTTGTTAGGGAACCTTATGGAGATGGTAAAAATTCAGAAAAGAGTTTCAATATTCCAAAACGGAAGCGTCATAAGAATTAAAATTGTAGGAATTTATTAATTTAATTTATAAAGATGTTTGCTCTTGCGTTATCTCAACCTTCATCAAAATGTATTTAAGACCATACGTTCAGTAAATTCTGTAGATACTCTTTCCTGCTTCTTACCCGGCGGCAGATACATGTTCATGTAATTATATCAAATATGCCCAATTATGCAAAATCTAGGAGTATGAAAAGGTCATAGTAGAAGGGTTGAATGCCTTGTGCGTGTCCTATCCAAAGTCTAGTTCTAATCCAGCCTGGACCACAGAATTAAAATCCTTGTGAATTCCATGATCAAAGTAATCACAAATATAAAAGTTTTGTATTTGTCAGCTGCCAAGTAGCGTCGGCTTGATGTCAAAAGGCATTTGTTTCAATATTGGCTTCTAAAATGCAGGGCATCCCACCATAAGTTCCCAATAAATTTAAATCAAACAACAACAAAAATCATTATTATTATCAAAATTATAGTAATTATTTATTATTCAACACATTTCCCATATTTAGTACCTTGAGACTTAACAGTAACAGTATTATCCAAATTGTTTACTCTCATTTCGAATCCTCGGATGCTCTCAGCAGGATTTTGAACTGGTTGCTTCAATAGAGGCGCAAAAATAATTTTTTCCAGTTGTAAAAATGGAAACTCAAAAATTATTGTCAGGAACAAAGCTGCCAAGCTGGACATAACCATGTGGGCAAAGAATAGATTCACCTAGTTTAAAAGTTTCCACAATTTATTAGTTAAATTACCTCTTTTAAAATAAATACGATAATGCCATTAATCGACATCAGTTTCCAGTAATGATATCAAAGTTACCAGATTATAAATGCTGAAATGAGAAGGATGTGGCTGTCCCAGATGATAAATGAATTGAATATGAAAGGATACCATGTACATGGAGAAGGTGAGGCGTCCCAATGGTAAAAATATCTTCAGAGACAAAATCTCATTAACCCATCCCCCATGCCCATTAACGCATGCAAATACGATCCATCCAATGCAAACACTCCAGATCACACGGTGGAAGCCTCCATACGCTGCAGCATGGAAAGAAGTTAAAGTGCTCTCTTGATTTTGGGGGTCAAAGTAGTAAATACCTCCAAAAAGCACTAACAACGCCAGAGAAGTGCTTAGCACCCAGCCAGATATCACCAGGCATTTGGGGATAGATGGTCGGAACTTCCCCAAAGGTTTGGGCGTCTGATGAAGAATGAACCCAACAAAAATCCCAGTAACATATGGGCCAAATCGGGTCCACGGTGGCCCGTAAACATCCGTCCAATATGATTTCGCACTGCAAGTTCAAAGTGTTTTATTTTTTCCTTTGAAAACTTCGAGCTGTGTCGAAAGTTCGTCAATGTTTAAATGCAGAAAGTAAGTTATAAACCCGCACGGAAAAAAGGATGAAACATTGTCTACAAAAAAATGTGCGACAAAACAGGCCAAATTTGAAGACAAATTAATGTGCACAAATTGTTGAAGACAAACAAAAGTGGACAACTAATTGTTCACGTAATTCTGTGCACAACAAATTGATCACAATAACATGTGCACAAATTTGGCCTGTTTTGTCGCACAAACATTTGTGCGACTAAAGCTGTGCACGAAATATTTCAAGAATGTTCACTATTTCAACAATTGGTTTTATTATAGAAATACGTTTTAACAAAGTATTTTCGCATCATAATAGTTCATCCATCACATGGACTAATTACCCGATGAGCTCATTTCGGTTTTTAGCCTCCTCCCTGAGCAATTTCGTCAGTGATGACAAAATTTTAGCTTTATGGATTCTAAAATTATCCATCAAATTTCCACCAGCTGTCGCTTTTAAGTTAAATGCCTTGAGTGAGAACTCTACAAATTCAGGAAATAAAAATGTGATCCAGATTTAAAATGGAGTTAAGAACAAATTAAAACCCAGAAATACAAATAAAAATTAATTTACTACAATGTAAATGAATTAAAATAAAAATTAATCATATTTGGGAATATTACCAACAATTGCATCCCGTTTTACGGGGTCAACAGCAGGAAGCGCTGAAACATCCTTATTGGCGTTGCATTTTCGACCCATTAATGAGTGTCCGGTCATTTCCTCACTTGAAAAAACGTAACGAAACAAATTCCTTGCTAAAATGGAAGGCGTTTTCGAAGCAAGCTTAGCCGCAGCTACTTTTGATGATCGCAAGTAGACTCCACTTCCTTCCGATAACTCGATTTTCTTCTAATAAAAAATCAAACGCGCTATTTTAATTCTTGCTGAATTAAATTTGATAAGTGAAATAAAATCATATATTCATAATAGGCTATATGTTAGTGCACATACCTTGTTGACTCCATATGATTTCAATTTTTTTTCCAAATCTTCATTCATTTTTTGCTGCTCTTCCAATCGTTCTAGAATTGTTAAAAAACCCGAACTAAATATAATTAACATAATGCCATTATTCGCAGTTACTAATGTACGTTAAATTAAAGTTGACGGCGCACTCACTGCGGTACTTCTTTTTTGCAGACTGGAGTTTTTCAATTTTGATCTGAAGTTCGTGTATCCTTTGATCATTGGAAGGTGTGCTTATAGTAGTCACACAATCACTTTCTGGAGCAATAATTGCTGCGACAGTCACAACCTCAATTGAATCTCCCGATTGGGTCTCAATGGGCTAAATGTTAAAATTAAAACATTTATTAGCTTGAACAAAATTAGTTGCTTGCCTTAAAAATTAATTTACATGAAATTAGAGCCAGTGATTTGTAGTGCTTACCACGTTGCTGCTACCTGGAGTACTTTGCCTCTTAGCCCGCTTTTGAAGCACGCTGGCGATGGATTCCGATCTATCGATTCGAGTTTGTACTCGTTTTGATGACTAATGTGTAATTTAATTATTATATTGATTAAGAAATACGTACCATACAACATTCGCAATGCATCTTTGCGATATTATTTATTCCAAATATTTAACTAAAATTACGAAGAAAATTAAAATCACCTTTTTCGAAGTTGAAGAATTTCCCAAACTCAAATTTCCATTGCGGTCATCTTCAATTTCGGCTGCGTCAATCGCTAACTTGTCACAAAGTATATCCATCCTTCGTTTAGAACCTATGTACAAATACAACATGTTGCAGTACAAACATTAAAAAAATTACATGACCGAAGTAAATACTTTTTAATGATAATATTAGTTAATTCGAATACACTTTAATTCCTAATTTTTACGTCACAAATAAATAAAAAACAATTTACCTTGGTCACGAAGAATAACGTCGTAGTGCTTCTTTCCCCATATTATTTGCACTTTTTTACCAATGTAGGACTTGACTTCCGGGCGAATGCTGCCGTCGACAATGTGTTGTAAAGGTACAACAGAGTAAACTTTCGGTTCACCGGAAAATTCAACAAGTAGATACATTTTTTGGAAGTATTTAACCAAAAAAATGTTTAGACTGAAGGGTAATGTAAAATATCTTCACGCTTTAACCGGTTTGCAATAAGATGGCTACCCGTTGATGCGAGGCAAGGTGAGAGCGGGAAAATCATTGGCTCATTAGCATGATGACTAGTGCAGTCATTGAGTTTCTTGGTGTAACGAAATACTCACAATACAATATTACTTGACAGTAACTTTAGTAGTTGCCCATGGAAAGTTAAGAGTATCTGCCAAAATATTATAATAAATACTGGTGACAGCGGTATTAGTGAACGGATCATAGCTATTTTGTTTAAATACGATTATTTTCAATTCGCTGCTTTTATTTTGTTAAAAATATTTATAGCAACTAACTTTAATAAATTACGCTCAGATCTTATTTAAAGACTCGCTGAAATTAGAAATGACTTCGAAATTTAAATACAAGCAGTACGATACATCTCCCGTCAACCGCCTTCCATCAAGATCAAAACAACGAATCCTTAAAGTATGTGACAGTAAGTTTTTAACGACATACATATTTTTTTCCTACATGTAAAATTCAACTTACAATAATGTATGAAATTGTAGCGCATCAAAAAAGGAAATTGTTCCAGAGGCACTATTCATCATATTTTGGAAGCACAACTTGAAGACGAAATTTTAGACCCTGAAAATCAAACGGTATTTTCTATTTACACACTCCACATTGATTTTCTAAATTTAAATCGTGTGAATCTGTTTTGTTTGAGAATTAATTTATTTTACACAGGCTGGTGTTGTTTGTGATGAAGAAATTGTAGGTGAAAACAATTACTCAATTCCTATTGCAGAAGAGTTAGAAGAAGATGCTAACGTAATTAAATAACTATTTATTTTTTTAAAAATTAAATACCACATACTAAGAGGTTCTCCTACTCCCACTAAGAGGTAAAATTTTAATTTTTTTGTATTTTCAGGGCGATTTCTCTGGGGCAATGAAAACGGAAGAAAAATTACTGCTAATTGCTGCTTTTGTGATGAAACACGGGCTAACTAAGAATGCTACGGACGACTGCCTAATTTTGTTGAGACTTTTGTGTCCGGAAGATTTGGAGTTACCTGGCAGTCATTTTCTACTAATGAAACAAATTCGCGCCCACCAAAGTCAGTACAGCATAAACTTTTACTGTTCGTCATGTAAAAATCTAATTGAAGACCCGGACACATGCCAATGTAAACATTGTTCCGAGAAAGTCAGTTTGGATGCCATGAAATTAAACAACAGCTTTTTTTTTACATTCGACATCCAGTGTATGCTTGAGAGTGTACTTGCGACTACAGAAGTAGCTAAGAACTTACACGATAATTTAATCCGAAGAAACACTGACAACCGGGACGGAATTGTAATGGATATTTGCGACGGAATTATGTACAAGGCAATGGGATTAAGATCAATGGACTTTACCTGTTCAATGAACACCGATGGCATTTCTCCTTTCCATTCTTCAAAGTATAGTTTATGGCCCGTACTGATTTCAATTAATGAACTAGACTATGCAGTTCGAAGACATAATACAATTTTAATCGGTTTGTGGTTTGGGATCGAAAAGCCAAATTTTGAAACGTTTTTAAAACCAATTGTTAAAATGTGTAACAAACTTTCCACCAAACCGTTAACTTGGAGTTACAACAGTGTCCAAATTAGTAGTTTGTGTTACTTTCCCTTGTTTATAGCCGATTCGGTCGCAAGATGCTCAGTACAGGGTATTAATCAATTTAATGGCAAATTCGGTTGTCCATGGTGTCTCCATAAAGGCGAAATGTATACCTTTGACCAATCTAGACAACGGCGAAAGTGGATTTACAAGTACTCAGAAAGCGTTCTTCGTACACAAGACCAATTTTTGGAAGATTTGTCGGAGCTTTCGCTAAAACTTTCGACACCGGAATTTAAAGATGATAGTCATCACGGAATCAAATCCGCATCCCAATTACTTTTGCTGAACAAATTTGATATAATCAATGGCTTTGTTTATGATGTTATGCATTCGTCATATTTAGGAGTGGTCAAAATGCTAACTTCGCTTTGGTTGGATTGCCAGAACCATGAAAATGTTTTTTACATCGGAACGAAAACAAAGGCTATTGATAAGAAAATTAAACTATGCAAAGTACCTTATGACTACGACCGAACACTCAGATCAGTCACTCAAAGAAAATTTTGGAAAGCGTCTGAATGGAGAACATGGCTTATTATAGCGTCAACTATTTTGAAGGGTATTTTACCTGAAGTTTACCGCCTACATGTTCTAAAACTCTCGAACTGTATGATGCTACTCTCAGATGAGAGGATAAGTGCAGATGACGTTAAATTTTGTCGTGATACTTTAGTGCATTTTGTTAAGCAAACTGAAGGTTTGTACTCTTTGGAAGCCTGCACTTTTAATTTACATATACTTCTACATGCAACTACCTGTGTGGAGAATTGGGGGCCATTGTGGGGATACTCAGCATTTCAGTATGAGAATTACAACGGAATTTTAAATAACTTTTTTCGTGGTAGTCAAAAAATCATGACCCAAATTAAGTCTCGCACATTAGAACTTTTGACATTGGAAGAAAAAGCGCGACGTTCTTTTCAAAATGAAATTGCATTAGACTTTTTCAATTCTATGATGCACTCCAAAAGGTTTTCAAAGCAATTCAAGAAGGTGGGGAATAGTTGCACATTTTTGGGGCCGTCTCAGAAATACTCTTTTTCAAAAGCTGATCAAAGGCTGTTGAAAGAAATAGGCATTCTTGCTGTTTATGGCACAAGTTTTCGAAGGTGCATAATAAATGGTAAAGTGTTTAGCCGGGCTGACCAAATTACGGATAAACGGAATAACTCCGTAATTGCAACTTCGGACGGCAAGATTTGGGTGATTCGGAAACTTGTATATGTATCTAATGCCGGTGGAATTGGTGTAGCAATTGTACAGCGGGTTCATGGTCAACCTAATGTGGAGAATTCGTACCTTACAACCGTATCGTACGTGGAAGATACATGGGGATTTGTTTGTATTTCAACCATTTCAAGACAGAAGTTCATTACAATTAACTCTGATGATGGTTGTACCTTAAAATATTTACTTAGGTTACCAAATATGCTGGAACTTGAATAAAGTTATTTTTCTCGGATAGTTTTGTTGCTAATTTTGGTCATACTTTATACATACTTAATTATTTATAGGTCAAATACGTCGACTAGAACATTACAATGTTTTAAATTATTAATAATATTTACGGATGATTCAATGCGGCATATAATGTTTAAAGAACTGCATATTTTATTAAGTAATATCTTTTTTAACTCCATGCTTGTTAATTTCTGCAACTTTGTGCACCCCACAATTGCCTTTAATGAAAATAGCTTGCAAGGAACACAATTGTGCACGCTATGCTGTTCAATTAAGAATTTGTGCACAATTGTGAGTAACATTTCCATGCGGGAAATGCTTACGGGATTGTTGGTATAAATGTTGGTGGCAAATTGTTCTTTTTGATTATGTATGTGGGTATAGCTATTGACACTAGGCTTGCAATCGCCACTATCGTTAACCCAGTCTTCTTCCACTTCCACAAAGGATAAATCAGAAGTGGTGACAGGAGAAAAAATTGCATATCATCCGCTAAATACCATCCTCCTCTGAAGCACTTCACAAAACAAATTCTCAAATTTAGCTATAGCTTTCTATCCTCAAAACTTTTTTTGCTAATAAATCTAAATACAGAAAGGCGTTTAGGACACTTACCGGCCCTGGTTCAAATTTAAGGATGTTATTGACGTAGAGCAAATTATACCACCAGAACTTCCGGCATTTTTCACTATCTTTCTCAATGTAGTACCACATTGGACCGGAACCGGTATAAGGGAGTAGCGTTGCAACAATTCCAATACTAATTGCGTAGGTTGGAGTAAGTCTGGATTTTAAGATTTTAGAATAATTATTTTCATTTGGATACAGAAATAAACGAAGCATATTTTATTCATTATAAGTTCATTAGGAATTTGTCAAAGAGGCTTCGGTGCTTTTCAGAACTTGACAACGTAAATAAAACATGATATTCTGGGGGGAAAACATGACAATGTTTAGCATTGATTTTGGTGCAATTATTACCGTAAATATCGATGGGCTACAAACAACAGATAATTAAATCTTCCTTTTCGCGTGTCCAACTCCTTTAGTAAATGATAAGCAACGAGGATTCCGCCCAGAGTGAAAAACGTATCGACACAAACAGTCCCATTGAGCAAGGGGTAAATTGTCCAATCTTTATAAATCTAAGGGATTACAACTAAGAGTTACATTGTAGGGGAGAAATAATTAAAAAAATATTTCATTGTTGTATTTTTTAATGTCTATAGTATCCACAAACATATACCGTCACAGACATTTTTAATTTTCTTACTTGATTAGTTTCCACAGAATTCCGTCTTGGTAAGACGAAAAGTATTTTGAGAGTATGACATAGGACAACCCAGGACATGCTTAAGCATCTTAATCCATTCAAACAGCCCAAATTATCGGATCCAACTCGGGTGTCTAGCCATTTCAGGGAATTTTTGTACAGGGAGAAACATAACAATATTCTTACCGGCAGATCTAGCAAGACGTTGCAAAATTCATGGTGTGATTATCAATTTACATAATACATTAAGTCCTTAATAAAAATTGCATTAGAAGTTCAATTACTCCTGTCCGAGGATAAATTGCTCTTTGTTGAGTATTGCACGTCTAGGAGTGTCCCAATAAGGCAGAGGATAATTATTATGGAAATAATTCCTCTACACAAAAATTTGTTTGCATATTAAATCAATTCAAATTCAATGCATGCCAGCATGTACACCTCAGCCGTTCCGATCAATCAAAAGAATAATGACTGTACATGTACAATGACAGTTTATTTTGTTGCAGACATTTGTAGGTGTGCATGTGTCATTTAATGGGGTGAGATTGGAATCGTATACAAAATTATAAGATAGATATAAAAAAACTTACATCATGGTGTAACTCCCACCGTCAAAGGCAGGCTTCTCGTCAGTGTAACTCGCTAAGACATTTTGAGTGACATAGCCTTGTGAGAGATTTTTGTGAGCAGCATTTAAAATTAGTTGTACATCTTCTGAAGAGCAGGATGCGGGGAAGCAGATTCCCATTAAAGGCACTGTTGTGGGATCTATCAATTTCTGTATCATTATTGTATTTTTTAATAATTGCATGGAGTCAAAACTTAATAGTTGCACTTATTACAGGTAACTAAAATTAACTGGAGCTTCGCTAATGCAAAAAAAGGGTGACATAAAATGTATAGGCTTTACAACTATTGCAAGAAGATTGGATTTCTCTCGGATGGGTAAAATGTCTTTCAGTAAACTCATATTTCTCTCCAGGTCTAGAAGTTCCTTCAATTTTGGCCCAGGTGAGAAGTTTGTTAGAAAATACCTTCCTTTAACTTTTTCCTTAGTTTCAGAACCTGACAGCAAAGAGTAATCTCCTCGAATTTGCACACATTCCTGGAAATCTCCTAGTTCAGATGTATGACCATTGAGGATACCACTCGGGGGTTTTCCAAATGCATCAAATACTAGTTCCAGAATTAAGACAATTATTAGCAATACTTATTATACTTCTTTAAAAAATAATTAAAGTTGTGCCATATCAAGCTACAAGTACAGGTGAATGATTGTTTAGTTTCAAAATAATAACATTAAATTAAGAATTTTTTTTGCATGTTTTCGTGCTTTACTCTAAATGCTCTACAAAACAACTTGGAAAGAGATCATGCCATAATTTCTCACACTGAAGAATCCATGTTTCCGGAATCATAGTTTCTACTTTTGACATTTCTTGCAACACGTACCCGAAAGTAGTAGCACAAGTTTGGCTGACATTTTCAAAAATTAAGGTCACAAAACTCTCTGTAACTACATTTGGTGGAAACAATGAAAACATACGACTGGCTGTTGTTTCTGGACCCATTGAACCAGAACCTTCACTTAGATGAATATTTTTCAGAGTTGTTCCCTTCGAATATTTATATTTCAAAAAGTCTCTTTCAGTTGTATTCTGGACTCCATCACTGAAAACTGCTTGGGATCTTGATAAGGGGAAATAAAAATATGTGAGGAATAAAGTGAGTGCAAAACCTCTACAAATACAGGCGCTTGAAGGAAGGGTCATTTTTATTATATTTGTAAGTCGATTGAACACAAAAATTCAGCTAATTTATTTTAGAATTTTACTTTCAATATTGCACCTGCCGATCTAATATGAACGGTTTATTTTCACTGTAGAGTATAACACGACTGCCTAAGTAGTTGTAGTGCCTATTTCGTATGATTAGAGAAGTTACGCATAATTAGCAATTACTCGTGCAATTCTAGATTAATCCTACTACTAATTAAAGGTTAAGTTTTACTTCTTCACGGTTGAAACTTCTTTAATGATATCTAAATGCAAACTATTCTGAACTTGAATGAATACATCAGAGATTAACGTAACAGCAAGAGCATACATCAGATGGGATTTTTCTCACAGTATTCAGCCTTGAAAATTATCAGCCTCTATCTGAGTTGAATATAGCCCGCAATTAAATTCTACTTTGATGCAATACCTAAACCTAAATATGTTAGTCCATATATTTAATTTGTATGAAAATTAATAATTATAATTATCTGTGATTGAAGTTGGTATAAATCTCTGTTTATCTGTAACTCCAAACCAAATTGACCCTTTGACAGCAGCGTTAAAAACAAGTGAATGTACCCGATATATATCTACATACATGCGAATTCCTTAAGATTTAACTTACGTTATTTACATTTGATCATATAATTTCCAATAAATCGAAACCGATTCTTTATATTAGTTGTGGGCTAAATTGTGTAATTATTTAAGAGCCACTTGACTTCAACCATGTCGGATTGAAAGAAGATCTAACGGGTACTAGCATTTCCATCCGAGGATGTTTTTACGAAGGAAGCCAGGTAAGCTCTAGTGAAGATTTCGTTCGGCCATTGTCAGCTTTGCAACTGTGTCGACAAAGAAAAATACTTATTGTGGACTGTGGACGACAACCAACTGGAGTTTTAGTTTGCGATTAAAGCAGCATACTATTTCCAAGTTTTCATTCGAAATTCAAATTTACTCTTTTGACTCCAGATTCAAATTTGCACTTGAGTTCGAGTTCAGTGAAGAACCGCCTTACAAGTGTTTAAAACTGTTCCACTGAATTGATAATAATACTAGGTTAATTTATTTTGCTCACAAAAGTGAAGTTCCCGTAATGTGTTTCCATGTACAAGTTGACAGCCGTTGTTAATAATGCTGAAATGTGAATTTAAAATGTGTCTCGGAATGAAAAACTAGGAATTTCTTATGAGAAATTTCAAGTTAGTATAGCTCCTTTTGGTATAATGAAACTCTATTTGTATCAAATTGCTTTCAATTAAAAAAATATATAGATTAGACCATTTTCCTACGTCACCGCCGATACACAAATGGTTTGTTTCTCATAAACAACTTTCCAAGACATACTTAAAAAATGCAATAATTAGTCTAAAATTATTTATGTTTGGAATGATTTTGAGGCAGTCAGAATTATTTCGCTACAGGAATCGGACAGCAACTCGCCGGTGTCCTGACTTATGAGACAAACCAAGGGTGACTTTTAAAAGTACTTATAGGTATTAAGCGGGACAGAAATTCTGACCCATGTCCCGATTTTCGGGACGGGACAGCAATTTTGGTAATATTTACTCCGATGTTTCCCAAATGTAGCTTTATCTACCTATTAATTTTGCATGCTAAATCACAAAGCATTATGTTTCAAGTTTAAATACACAACTTTATGAAAAAAAAATTGTTTTATTTATTTTGTTGTAAGAATTCGCTTGCATGTAATGTATATAAGTATTTACTTGGCAAACATTTTCGTACAAAAATACAACACAAAAATATTAAATAACTAACAAAACACTACAGTTTATTAGCTTCAAAACTAGTCATTATTGCCATTCTCATCATGATATATTTTATGAGCAACTCACATGTATTTATTTATATCTCTATATGCTCCTATATGACGTCCCTAAAATAGCATTCGTAGAGAACACCAAAACTGACAAAACCTAGGTTATTCAAAAGCTAAACAAGCCTTATGGTCAGTTATTCCTTGATGAATATGTAAGAGTGAAACACATGGGTGATGAAAATTGATTGGATTGTATGCGTATGTACTCTAAGATAGTATGTATGCGTGTGTGTTGGAATTACGGTTCAGAGTTGACCGGTTTCGGAGTAGCGGGCAAAAACCGATTTTTCGGTCAATCCGGATTTATTTCTTAACGGAGCGGCAGAATTTAACGGGATTTGAAATAAACTCAAGTAAATATATTATTCTCGCGCATGTTTGAAGGATTTGGTAATTTTTAAAAAATGGCCTCATATTTTGAAATTTCTTACTTTTTTATACTTTTTTACATGTCGTTGCTTTCCGAAGCAAAAAATTCGACAAAAACTACTGCAAGCATTAACAACTTATGTAAATAAATTATAAAAGTAAATTAGACGCCGATACATCATTACGAATAACATTATAATCAACAGTCTCATGAAAACCTGAAGTACTACGGCATTGAAATGTTAAACGAAAATGTAACTTCAACGTTGAAGTGTTTGTAAACCATGTACTCTTAACTCAAAATTATGTAAGATAACAAATCAAAATATGTAGAAGTCATCTATGTACACGACTTCAAAGCTTGCGTCCGCACTGATTTTTCCACTTTTGCAAAATCGTCCGTTTCGAGGCGATATACACGGCCAAGTGAAGTAGATGAAGGTGCAGGTATCACTTGCAAGAAATACCGCATGGGTATCATTTGAATATTTTCAGTGTCTGTCCAACGAAATTTGTTGTTTCTTCCATGCCTCTCCATAAACTTAATTTCAATATTTTCGTACGGCTCTTCATATTTTGAGACAACTCCGATCTGTAAAGTGGTTAGAATGACTGCAGCTACGTAAGCCCCTACGGGTATGATTACATCTTGTGTTGCTACTTTGTTATGGGGGCTAAAGGCATAAAAATTTCAATTGTAGATGCTGTTGAATACCTTCGAACCTCCAACGCGTTCTCATTCAGGGGAATGATGGAGTGTATCTGCTGAATACCGCTTAATTTGTTTGCTCATAAATATCTACGGTCTGCTTCTATTCTGACAGATTCAACTTGTTGTGATCGTATGAGAAACAGTTCCAGAGTTGTTGGATCTTTCCAATAGCTTCTTCCAAATTCAATGATGTCGTCAACATTTCGAATGTACATGTTAGGTTTCAGGCTGTTCGAGCGTAACACTATCTTTACCACCGCCGAGATCCCATCACAAACGGACTTCCCATGAGAGGTCGCTGTGTACACCCATACGGCCTGAACCCCGAATTCAGTATCGTGATGAATTAGGTTAGCTAGAAGTTTGTAATTTTTGTATTGGGCCCTACTCCCGTCGGACACATACAATTTTGCGAAGGTGAGGGTGGTCTGTTAAAATTACTGGAATAATGGTTTTTTGAAAACTATAAAATGTGTTGGTAGTATGTTCCAAGTCATCGCTTATTACTACATACGACTTGTGCTTCACCTCATATGCAAGTTTGCTACGAAAATACAGGACGAAGGGTTGCATCGTAGCCTGAAGTGGATTCCAGTGGGTTGACTGCACCTCGTCTTGTAATACAAACGAATAATTCATTGCAAAATCAACGTGGCAGTAAGCCACATCTTCGTCTTCTAATACTGTTTGCTTCAACGACGATACATAATATACTTGTCTCTTAGTAATGAAATCATGAGCTAGTATTTTCGGGACAAATGATTTGACTCGTTCCATAAAATCTAAAACAGGTTCGCAGTGTTGAATAATTGTCATACGGTCACGTGACTCCCATTAATAAAATTCAATGCTGTCTTCTTCGCAGATTTTAACACAATCTTCAATAACAGAAAATTTGGGGCACTCTGAACAAAGACCTAGTTTACGTTCCGGGGAAGAGTTGTCGCACATCATTTTCTCTAGCAAAACTGTTACTTTTGCAATGTCTCGTGCTGTTCGAAGAAACAGTCGAAAATTTTCGTGTATTATACATAAAAGTTTCCACGTTGCATAAAAGGCGTCAAACTTGTTCTTGAACATTGCTGCCTTCCGTGACTCGTAGGTTGAACATTGAAATACATCTTGGACGTCGTTGATGAAAAATCCAGAGGGGACACAAGTCAATTTCAAAAACGTTTCTCGCTTCGTCTTCAAAGCTGGAAATTTCACAGCTATATCCTCGAACAGCTTGTTACAAGCTGAACAGGTTTTTTCCGGCGTTCGTTTATTTTCTGAACTCCAATTTCAGAATCAACGACGGAACTTGGAACGGATTGTCCAGCAATTGATTCGTTCTGCAATGACACCAAACTGGAATGGCTAGAAGTGCAGGTTTCTGAAATATCTTTGGGTACACGAAATTGGCTTTCAGGTTCTTTCTCCATCGGATGTCCACGAGCATCTTTGATACTTCTAAAAATATTCGGTGCAATTACTTCTAATATGATTTTTCGGGCATTTCCGGATGAAGACCAGCTCGTCTGAGGGCCAAAAAGTACGGCCGAAGCTGCCCTCGGACCTTGCTGGTTGAGAGGGAGATTTGCAACTTTGGAACCTTAAGCCACACTAGGGCTCCTCACAATTTCAAGTATTAATTACAGCTATCAATTTCAAATACAATTTCAATTCAATTTCAATTGATGATTATCTGCAAGTTGTAAATTGAAATCAATTTCAAATAAAAATGGCTTTTTAGTTGTTGATTAAATTTCAATTACAAATCAACTATCAATTTAGTCATTATAATTGGGAACTTCCACAATTTTAATTTCAAATAGCTGCGTTGCCAAAAATTGGTAGTTGAAGTTGATAATTGACAACTAGTAAATGTTAAGGCAAGAATGCGCGCAAACGCAGGAATGTGTAATCAAACCGCGGAGATTACTCAACTTCCCAAAGCAAATGACACCTTAATGTGCTGCTTATTTCTTCTAATACAAAAGCAACGAAACACTGAAAAAGTAACTCCAATCAAAACCTAATGGGGAACAAAAAATTACCGAATCTGAAAATCTGTTTGATATTCAAAAGATTAGTTATAAATACGATTCCAGGGACAAATTCGAGCGATATCTTTCGGAGCACCATACAAAATCGGCAGACCTGAAAATGGTGTTCTTAGTTTGCAATTGCAAGGTGAATGAGTTTAGTTTAATTTCATCGCAAACAAATTGATCAGATGTAGCCAACACTATTTTAGTCTATTTTATTTTCATAACCAGTTCTTCATTTGGTACACACGGGTAAGAATTCTTACAAAACCAATTTCAATTCTATTTCAATTTAATCCCAATTACAAGTCAATTTCAACATGCTCAAGTCTTGAAAGTTGTAATTGACAATTCAACTATTGACCCTGCTACTTGATTAATACAAATTGATTATTTTTCAAGTATTTGATTTAAAAATAATCAACTAGAAATTACCACTATAAATTGAATTGAAAATTCAATTTCAATTACAAATTCAATTTCAACTAGCTCAATAAATTGAGTTGTGAGGAGCCCTAAGCCACACAAACATTTGATGTTGTAGTTATTCCAGTAATAGCATAGTGCTCAAACAATATGTGAGCATTCTCCTGGCTCAACTTAATTCTCCACTGCACTTCAGAATGTCCAGTCTTGCCAAAAGGCTTGCGGCATTGATTTTGTACCATAGTTAAGGCTTTTTAGGCTCCACAGGATGAAATAAAACACACCGTATAACTTGTGTATAACGATTCGAAGTGAACACAATTGAATATGACATAGTCCTGAAATAGGATTGATAACAACCCGTTACTCCATGAACCATTCCATGAAAGTCGCATGTTGAAAATAAAAACTAGTGCTATTGTATATAAAGATTACATCCCGGCATCAATTATATACCCTTTCACTTCTTGAGTCAGTCCTTTTCCGTACAAACCGCACCAGTAAAGTTTTTCCACTGTTTTCCACTGTGGTCAAAAGTAGTTAGCTAATTGCTAAATTTACAAAATAGTTGGATTAGTACCTGTAAAATGACTCAGCAGCGTTTTACATGAGTCAAAAATAATAATTCAGCTTACAAGTTCCATTAGGTTTGTACTGGTCAACCGAAATGATGGAGTTCTCCAAAACCGAATATAAAATGAAGAATGTGTATCGCATTCAAATACTTCAGAACAAAAACCCGTGCGAACAGCAGTCATGAAGGTTACTGGTGTAATCCTTTTTTGGAGTTTGCATTGCCCATTATTCTTGCCCGTTTTATTGGACCCGATTGTAGTCACCAGCATTGACATCCTGTAGTAATTCAAAACGTCTTACACAACTACACTGAAATATTTAACTCAGCAACTATTGAAGTACCATCGTCTCGTTTTGAACCTCACTTGATTGCTCCAATCACGTCTTTGAAGGAAGATGGTCGAACCTTGCAAAGTAACATTGTTTTAAAAGCAGAAAAGGTTATAACGTCTGTTTTTGTAGAAGTAAAAACAGATTAACAAGAAGTTGCTAACTTAGGAGCCAAGGCTGTTAATTATACAATCACATTTATTGAAGAAGAACAGTCTTTCTGGAAATAAATTCGGAATGTCATAGAAAATACCCCAGATATTTTTGATTCCATGCTGTAAGTTGAATATTGCATTATTTTTCCAATATGCAGGCGTACTTGTAATAACTAATTGCAATTCTAGGCGTTGGTGGAGGGTCATCGCTAGTGTCATCACATTTGTTGGTTTGCTGCTCCTGTTGTCCGCTCTGCAAAGATACTACAATTATCGTAAATCGTGAGTAACAGCGTATACAGAAATACATGTATAACTAGATAGCTAGACGAGACCATTACTTAGATTATAGGTACAAAACCTGAATGCCCTTACTACCACACGTGTAATAATAGGTCAGTATTTTTATAACCTCTTTTATACATAGTCGGCTCTTTTGACAACTATGGGGCTCCCTTCGTCGTGACTCATTTATTCTAAAATCTCATAAATACGCAACGACTGTATTCTATCTTACTTACATTTCAACCAACCTTCAGGGAAAGCACTGGCTGATACAATCTTTCAGGATTACTATGTACACTATCCGTATTATTATTGTTTCGATTTTCTACCCCATCGTTTGGGCTTGCAAAGCCGACTCATGGCTGAATAAGCTTGGGTTCTACATGTTGCAAGTTTTAAAAACGAGTTTAAGCATGTAAATATTTGTCAGTACTAATATATTCTTTATTCTTTTGTAGACGTGGCATTGAGGTTTTTGGAGTTGTATTTGTCGTGGTCCTTGTGTTCTAGATATGTTTCATCGTCCGAAGTTATTACAAAATTTATTAGAAGGTATAAACAATTTCTTATCAATATTTTGTATAGCAATCAGGTCGTATATTATGTAATTGTACTCTATAGCCATGCCGAAGGGTCACCATCGTCGCCGGCTTAGCAACATCTTGTGGTTAAAGAACAGCAACTTGGAAATTTGCTTATGCTAGTTTCTTTGAACGCATTGGATGTCACTTCAGCGGATTTTGAACTTATGATTATGTGCTCTTAATGTGCTGATTATGTGATTATTTTGTTGCTTTATTGTTTATTTATTATAACTTTATTTTTATTTCTGTATACACATGTTTGCTTGTAAATAAGAATACTAAAAATGTAGTTACAAGTAATGTAAACAAAATCAGGTATTCAATCAGGTAAACAACAAATACACTTCTAAAGGATTTGGTGGCATATGCGGCGACACTGTGGCGTTCATAATCATGCATCTGTTGCGTTCAGCGTTTAAATTATGGTTGTAATTTATTCGAATGAAATGTTAGTGATTGAAGTAGTTTTTATTCGAAATATTCATTGGCTTATCGCCGACTTCGGCTAATTGCTGGAGTTTTGGTGGTGCTTTACCGGAACTGGTGTAGATCCGACTAGCCGCAACCGGCATTGTACCATCCAACAAGCACCGGACCATTTCTGCATTTTCATTAAAAGCTTTAAAGTTATTTGAAATGGCTTTGACTCTTTTCTGCATTTTTCGTAGATGAAAATGCGCGTAAGCATTTATATATGTACACTTTGGCGGTTATTCTTACTTGTGCTTTCATGAAACTCATATTGCTGTTCCCGCAACTCACTCCATTTTATAAATAATAAAATTTTAGTATTTCATTCCATTTTATTGACACAAAATGAAGTTCTACTATGCGGTGTATCTTTGTGCGGACAACACAGTTGACTTAGTTCCAGCCATTTGGCTTTTCGCCGATAACACGAAATGCAACTGGCCATGGGAAGTTGAAGACAGGGCTAAATTAACAGCAATAGTGTAAGTGCAAGGATCCCAGTGATAGCCTAAACATTAACTGGAAAACATAAAATTGCAACTGTCTTTATGGAACAGGTAAACATTTCAGTTAGCATACTAATTTGTAAATTTATAAATTTGGAGTCCAAACTGAACATAATATTCTTACATATTTGTTTTTTCTTAGTAACCAGATTTTCAGATTTCAGATTTAGATTTATTAACGTGTTGGGAGCATAACATTACATGTTTTTTTCATGCCGAACACCTACTTCTACATTAATTAGTCAAATTAGGAACTTTCAGGGTATACATTTTATAAATTGATGGTTATCATTATATAAAGTTGATCTCTACGCGGTTTGCAGTAATTGATTCTCGTAGTCGTTTTTCAAAAATGTTTGGTGTACAAATCTCTTGGATTTGTTTATCTAGTGAATTCCAGTATTTTACTACAGTATACGTAAAAGAGTGTTCAGCAAACGAGTTGACTTTACAGTGATCTAAGTTTAGTGGTCTACGTAGGTTCCTGTTTGTACGGTCGCTGCGCGGTTTGATGTTTTCAGAGAATAGACCACCAATCAAAGAGTTATACTTAGCGTGGAGAATGTGTTTATGTAGCAATTTTAGTTGGAATAGTTTTTTTTCTTTCCTCCGTAAGCATCCAGTTCATTTTTTCTAAGATGTCTCTTGCACCAACCCCCTCGAAAATCTTCCTATACAGTTTGAACAGTAAGTCATCCAGCTTATTTATTTTTGAAGAACACACTGCACCCCAGATTGTAAGTCCGTAGTTAATTACTGATATAATTAAACTGTCAGCAAAAGTTGCAAGGTCTTTCTCGCAGAAGCAACTTTTGTACCTTGTAATAAGTCTTATTCGTGCTGAAACCTTGGAGCACACATTACTATAGTGTTCGTTCCATGATAAGGATTGATCTAGGGTTTGGCCTAGGTATTTAAAGCTGTGTACTTGTTCAATGAGACTTCCTTCCAGTTTCAAAGTGATATCTTTGTCAGGTTTACGTTTATGTGGTGAACGAAAAAGCATGAATTTGGTTTTCTCCAAATTGACTTTCATTCCGTTTTTAATTGTCCACTCCTCAAGTGCATCGATTTCTCCTTGCAGGGTCCTTTGAATGTTGTCAATGGATTTTTCGGCATAATAAACTACTAGGTCATCGGCAAATAAAATACACTTTGCTGATTTAAAACAGGTTGGGAGGTCGTTTATAAAAATTGAGAAAAGTATCGGGGACAGGCAACTTCCTTGTGGTGTTCCGATATTGACCACCCGAGGTTCGGAGAGAGAGTCTCCCACTTTCACTTGGATCTGCCTTTCACTCAAGTAGGATCTAAACCATTTATGAAGGTTCCCGCGGACACCTAAGCAGCGTAACTTATGTAGCAATAAGTCATGTGAGACGTAGTCGAAAGCTTTGCGAAAGTCGAAGAATATAGCTGCGACATATTGGCCTTTGTCCGCGTCCATATAGACATCATTTGAGAATTTTAACACTGCACTTTGTGTAGACATATGCTTCCTGAATCCGTGTTGGTGCGGAGTTAGTAGTTTATTATTTTCTAGGTATGCACACAGGTGAGTATGTACTATTCTGTCAAATAGTTTTGCAATTACAGATAAAATACTTATTGGTCTATAGTTGTCACAGCTTGATTTTTCGCTTTTCCCTTTGTATAAGGGGATAACTATTGCATTTTTCAATGATGCTGGATAAATTCCGTGGAAGAGGGACAGATTAAACATATACGTGAGAATTACACTCATAGGATTACATAACAGTTTCACAAATTTCATAAAATTTCCGTCAATCCCAGTGGATTTATCCGACGGTTGAGCCATTATGATTTTCTCTACTTCCGCCGGATTTGTTACAACGTCAGTTATGCACAATTTCCGCTGATTATCTTGCAGAAGTCTTTCTTGAAGAATCGTGCCAGCATTTCCTGTAGGGGTGGTATGGTCGATCTTAGAAAAATGCAAACAGAGTTCATTGGCGATTTCTTTCTCCGTGGTTACCTGTCTTAAATTGCTCCTGAGTGATGGTATTCTTGTTGATTGTTTTCCCGCTCCTATTTCGGAATTAAATATTTTCCAAATCACTTTGCTTTTGTTTTCGGACTTGGTCACTGCTCGTTTGATCTCCGTTGCTTTTAGTTTAATTTTTTCCCTGTTTAAATGATTTCGGGTTGCTTTGTATCTAATCCTCGCCCCTGTATTATTACTTTCATTAGCTTCTTTTTTGAGTCTGTCTCGTTCTCCAATTATATTTTTAAAAGAGTTTGTTAACCATATAGGTTTATCAGTTCCTTTTCTGATTCTTTTAATTGGGGCTGTGAGATCTAATAAAATGTTGATCATATAGGTAAACATCATGAAAGTTTGGTTAACATTGGTGTGGAGTTCAAAAATCCACCACGGGAGTTCGTTGTATTGCCTCTGTAACTGTTCTGCGTTAACTGATTTAAAATTCCTCATTTTAATTATTTTAGGATCGCACTTTACTTTTAATTTTTTTACGGACGGTGTAAACCAAATCATGATGTGATATACCACATGCGTAGACTCCACTCTGTACCTGCAGATTTGTGTGGTTAGAAAATATTATGTCAATTAACGTACTTGAAGTTCTTGTAGTTCTCGTGGGAGTAGTAATTAAGTTTGTGTAGCCTGATCTTGTTAAAATGTCGGTAATCTCCCATTTCTCCTTATTATTAATGCTCAAATCACAGTTAATATCCCCTACAATGTAGTTTTCACTATCGTGTGTATCTGTAGCTTTCTCTAGTGCTTCTCGAAATAGTTGGGGAAAGTGTTTTGGGGAATAAATAACTGTTAGTAGTATGGGCTTCATATTATTTAGCTTTGCTTTCACTTGTAAGGATTCAATAGGAAATGGGAAGGGTGAGGATTGTGTAGAGACATTCCAGTTTTCTTTAATAAAAAGGCATACCCCACCTCCTTTCATATTTAGTGGTCTGTCCGTACGATAAATGTTGTAGCCAGGGATTCTCAGCTCATCATCCGGAGTGTCTGGTGTTAGCCAGGGTTCTGAGATTGCTAGAAAGTCAAAATTGTTAGAAATAAGAAGTGCTTGTACATCGTCTTTTTTATTTGCAGATAGTATGTCCCGTATATTCAAGTGCCCAATCATAATTGCCTTTTTATTAATCCCCTTGAATATCTGGTGGCTGTTGAGCTGTTTTTGTGTCACAGATGGTAGTGTTGAAGTACTGATTGTTGTTGGTTTGCAGTCCTTACAAAGCCACTCAGTATTGGCTTTTATTGCCGGGATGTTTAGCTCTCTTTTGATGCAGGAATGATGTGCCATCTTTTTACACGGTTTGCAACTGTAAAGGTTCCAAGATCGTTTGAATGTGTTGCAGATTGTACATGTAGTAAGGCTAACAATAGGGCAGCAGCGTGGGCATTTCCAATAGTTCATCAACTCAACTTTCTTAAATTCGTTAATAGGGATTTTGAGGCATATTCTATGGTATGCATTTTCACAGTAGTCACATACTTTAAAAAGTTGGTTTTTTCTCCCCGTTGAGTTACATATTCCGCAAATCGGCCCGGGGTTGATGGCATTGATTCCAGATTGTAGGAGCTTCAATTTATGACTTTTCCTATTAGGAGTTTGGATATATGGCGCGGTTAAGGATATTATGAGGGAGAAGACCTAGAAGAGAACCTAGAGAACCTAGAATAAATTAAAAATTTACGATAGCTAACTATAATCATGTTATTTTCGTTGTCAGTGTATTTGCGAATTAATAATGCTTGCTTTAATTCTGTTTTGCAAATTATATGTTATAATTGTATTTGCTATATGTAAATAAAATGTAAATGTGTAATAATTACGTAATGCTTTAAAATTACAGATGACTACAAGAACGCTCGAAAGTTCGTAGATCGTGCGTATAAGAGTGATGAAGTGGAATTAACAGAAACCGAGGTCATAGATGATGACTAAAGAATTTTGGAATAAAGGAATAAAACTGTCAAAAAAAGTATTACATCCCTCCACTAATCCAGATTAATAATTCTAGTAACGACCTTTCAAGCACCAGCTTCTCTCTCGGTAATTCGGATGAGCATTACAGTATTGCAGAATTGAATATTTCTCAATCCGAAGCTACTAATTATAAGCAGCACTAAATATATTTATAAATTATGTAGTTTCAAAATGACAACAAATCCGAACATTGAGTTGAGTTTATTTAATGATACATTCAATATTTTGGTCGATCCGGCAAACCAAAATTCAACAACTCAGAATCAGAATCAGCCAGAAAATACTGAAACTGCCGAGATAATCAATTTAAACCAAGGGGTACCCAATTTATATGTGGAGTCCACGTCAAAACTCGACGAATTACTGTTGGCATTTCAAAAAAATTCCCATGAGTTTCATAGTAAGTACATCTTCACGTGTACCAAAATTATAATAACTAATTTTTTAATTGTTTTGATTTTTTTTATTTAGTACATTGGACAGTTAGACTTTGTGTTGTAAAAAATTGTCATTATATTTAGACTTCGACAAAGTAACCCTGGACAAGCTGGTGAAATTCACAAAGGACTGGGAGCATTTTAAGGCAAGTTTCCCGAAATTCGTCTCATGATGAATCTTGACTGGAATAACCTTCTGGAATTAGATTTTCTATGCAGGCTACCAAAGCTTTAGCAATAATAATTGGTTCATAAACAGCGAAAATCAACTCAGGCTGGTAATGCCTCGTTTTAAATATAAAATATTGCAAGGTTTTTAACATCACATTACTTGATTTAATATTTTAAAATGATCCAAGATAATTATTATTCATTATGAGGTAACGTATTTGAAGGGAATTGGAGGAAGGATTGTGTGGGGTGAATTCTTGACCGTGTATTTTCTGGTGACTTAGCAATTCAAGTTAATTATTCTGGTGCTCACGGGAAAATTGCTTTTAAAAACCATCAGCTGTATAAATGTGTCATTGGTATTGCTTTTGCATAGCCTTTTCAGCTTAGCAAAACTAAATGTTTTGTTGTTTTATAATTGTTTTGATTGTAATTTATTCTTAGGCGCTCTCCTTTTAGAATCGACAGTAAAGCCAAACGAAGTGGAGATCAATCATTGAATTCAAAAATGGTTCGGTGGTGCTGGTGATAGAAACTGAGGTAGGGCTGCCAGAGCAAACCAGAGTTCAAAGGAACCTCCAGAAATGTATTGCAGTGATAAATATAAGGCAAGTCACGATTGAAACAGTAATTATTTCAACTAGAGTAAATATTTGTACATAGACAATACGGCATTCAGTTGTAGCAGTAGATCTAAACGTAGAAAAATTGTAAAAGAAAGAGATATTTTGTTGAAAGCGATTTGTAAGGGAAATGATGATATTCCCTCCCGGCTGACTCGGTCCAACAACATATCCCTCAACTTGAATTTGAATTTTAATGAATTGGAAAACGTATTGATTAAGGAAAAAGAATAGAACGAAAGAATTATAGCAACTAAATAAGCCGATTGGTAAGGTAAAAATGATATTTCCCAAATTGCTGTAAACGAGCTGTTAGAAATTCTGAAGAGCCACGTCAACGGTGAATTGCCAAATTCCGCTCGATCGTTACTAAAAACTCCAAAAACTACTCAAATAAAAACAATTGCAGGTGGTGAGTATTTTTACTTCGGATTTGAAAATTGTATTCAAAAGTGACTTAAATAAGGCAATTTAGTCTACAAATACTCACCATATGTAAATACAAAATATGGAAATATTATTAACTTACTCACTGTTTCAATAGGATGTTATGGAGTTCCTGTATATAAAACCAATAATGATGTGGTCCTTGCTTGGGGTACTTAATCAATCCTCTAATCAAGTACCTTTTGTAATTGCATTATATTTGGGTACGTGGAAGGCAACAAATTATAATATATTTATTTAGAAGATTTTGTGCCGGAATATAAGCAACTTCTAAATTCTGGATTATATTTTCGTGAAAAACATTTTAATCTAAGAATTAGCTGGTTTGTTGCAGACGCTCCAGCTAGAAGTTTTTTAAAGTGCTTTAAAAATCACAATGGTTATAGGTCCTGCGAAAATAGCATTTGTAAAGGAGACTGGAGTGACAGGGTTGTGTTACTAGAATTTAATTCTCATTCGCGAACGGACGAGTCATTTGCACGTCAACAACTACAATATCACCATGTTGGCTCTTCAATATTAGTGTCAATTTTTATCGGAATGGTAACACAATTTCCGTTAGATTTTATGCATTTGATTTGTTTAGGAGAAATGAGGAAATTATTGTATTATTGGATTAAGGGTAAATTAATTGTCCGGCTACGTACCAGGGATGTGGAAAATATTTCCGCAAAAGTTTTGTATGTGTCCCGATACATCCCACCAGAGTTTGCTAGGAGGCCTAGATCTCTTAAAGATGTCCAACATTTCAAAGCTAATTTAGAACTATTCTGCTATACACTGGTCCGATTTTCTTTAAGAATATTTTACCTCGAGAATTGTACGAGCATTTCATGCTTTTAAATGTAGGTTCATTCATATTAATTGCAGCTGCAACTAACGCCACTTTAAATGAACTTGCAGATAATCTTTTACGAAAATGTGTAACAGATTGTGTAAAACTATATGGTAAAGAATTTGTTAGTTATAATGTACAAAGCCTAATACATGTAGCTGCCGATGGAGCAAATTTCGGGAATCTAGACAATTTCAGTGCCTTTGGCTTTGAAAACTTTATGCAGACTATTGAAAGGTTCATTCGTGGTAAAAAGAATCCCCTAGTTCAGGTGTTCACCGATTGTCAGAAATGGAAAATACAGAAAGGAATATTATTGTTAACCCTGATAAACATATTAGAGGTTCAAAAATGTGCACATTTAAATATCGCAATGTAATTTTTAGCAATGCTATTGGGAACAATTGTTTTCTAACTAAAGACCTGCAAGTTATTTTAATTACAGGATTCGCTAATGCTGACATGGGATCAATACGCTGCAAAAGTTTCTCAATTAAAAATAGGATAAAAGATTATCCCATTAATAGTGAAAATTAACGTATTTATGAATGTAAGTTATTGCAGACGGAAGTAGACATTCCACTTCAGTCAATTTTTAAAAAGTGTATATGTATTCCATGCCAAAATAATACTTAGTCATGCCGCTGACACTAACTATGTAATACATATGTAATATTGTAGTTCTTTAGTTGTATTAAGATGATTTAATAAAATTATTCATCAATACGAAATTCTGAAGTAGTGCTTTCTCCTTTAAGTAGCGTAAATAATTAATTGTAGCATTTAGTTGGAGAACATTCTACAACTTATTAAGAAATGGTGCCCGTATGGCGCTGGATAATCCTACGAAAACCCGAACTTCAACGCTGCGCCGAAAATTTTTTTACGGCAGCGCCCCGGTGAGGCCGGGTTTACAAAATGAACGACTAGTTAGCAATAAAACTCAGGGCTGTACGAGCGCTGTACCGGGACCCGGTGTTTCCTGGGTAGTTATAATCACAATGTGCAAATTATACAATGTACTCAAGCTGGAGAATCCTCCTCAAAGTAACAAAATTAATAATCCTCATAATAAGTTGGTACACCTACCATTGGGGGATTAAATAAATATAAATTTGCTCAGAATTAATACTACCTTGGAAGGAATTCTGCAGGGGTCGGATTTTTGTAAACCCTGGAAGATTTTTTTGATTTTCCCTGCTGGTTGTGATGTCCCTGTTCGAAAAAACTCCCTATGTTGACAAAATAATTTTAAAATTCCAAAAATATTTTATTCCAAATTTGTCAATTTGTCACTGATTAACTTATAATTTGGATAAATTTCAGTAATTTCAATGTAATACGAACAGTTCAGGTCAAATATGTCAAAAATTTGACACCAGTGCTATAGTAATTTTCATAACTGCATCCCAGCCAGCCCTTTTATTCACACATAATCTGACAATTATAATCAAAAATCATAGTTTTATTACTTTACAGGTGACACGACAAATATTTTTAGACAATGTGCGTTGGAGTGAGATGTACTTCTTCTATGTTTCCCTTTAAACAACGCTTTGATACTAATTTTGTAACCCTATTACTAGAAGTTCCGAAGGCAGTGATAAATATTTAACTTGGCGTGGAAGTTCAAAATGTTTAGCAAACGCTAAGAATTCGACTGAGTAATTTTGATTAATTAAGACTTGCAATTTTAAATCCGACAGAAGGCATTCAATATATTACAGCGGAAATGAGATAGAACTAAACAAAATGTGTTTAAACCAAACAAAGTAAACTTTCCTTACTTCAATGAAGGCGAAACTGGCAATAAGTAATATTAAATTGGGCTCGATTTAAAAAAAATACAGTAATAATTAAAAATCAATAATTTCGAAATCGGGATATATTTCTTGTGAAAGTATTTGAGCGGTATCAAATATAGGCACTAATTTGAATTATTTATTTTCAGAAATATTCGCATACTCCCATTACGTTTGAACGATCTTTGGAAACAGGAATGAGAGAATTAGGGACAACAATTCAAATTGAAATGACCAAAATCAATTACGTTTGAGTAAAATTGGAAGTTATTCGTATTATGGAATCTGATAAAGTAAATGTAATTATTTCAACAATTGAAAAATATCTTATACAATAATTTGTGCTTTTGAATTTGACATCCAAATGTTTGCAATAATTTACAGTCACATTCAGATCCTGAATATTCACTTCATATGTAGTTTGCTTGGAAGTGTGTCATCAGGTTTCTTGATCCTCGTACTATGTTATTAGCATATTTTATATTATTTATATCTTATATACATTAATACATATATTATATTTTTTAATAACAAGTTTAACACAACGAGTTTAATAACGACTACTGTTCAAGCTAAAATTCCCAGAAATATTTTTATTTACAAACTATACAGCAGTTTGATCAAATAGTTTTATGAGGTCTTTATTGTAATAAGGCAGGATTGACATCTTTCAATAAAGGTCTGTGATGGCCTTAAAAAATAATTAGTAGGCACAAAAGCTACAGTATTTAAAATTAGTGTTTTTACGTTACTTCTGTTACGTTGCTTTTTAGACCAATAGTATGCCACTGTGTTTCTACATTTACTGTACGACGAATAATTTATAGGAAATCTAAAATAACAGTTGCCTTTTGAAACTCTGTTGTTAAATAGTTAGTAGACAATTTATAACAACGTTGGAATTTTCAATCATCACGCCCATATTATTTCGATGTGTGTTACGCCATATACAACTCCCATATTTAATGAGCTTTGAAATTTTTTCCGCAACTACACAAATGCTGACCAATAATAAGTTTGTCGTTATCGGATTTATTCAAAGTCCAAATGCTTTCTAGGGTTACTTGTGAAATTTATATTTTTACGAAAGAGTCATTTTGCACCTTTTCTACAGAGAGTAATTTTGACTATAAAATGGATTTATCACATGGCTTTACAGTACTAAAACAATGTAAGCGAATTTTCAATTTTATTGTTGTGTTGATAAATTACGGAATTTTAAACATAATTTAAGTAAATACTGAAAATGTAATTGTAAAACTAAATTTGATAACTCAATTTGTCAAATCGTCATGTACAGCCCCGTCTTCACTCATCGCTCTAAACGCCTCCAATAGTATTGACTCAGGATAGGAATTTTATTTTGTTTGAATGCCCGTTTGAATTTCCTGCAATCAGTACGAGCATTCCGATATTTTTTATATGATTTTAATAACTGAAAATTATGTGATTTTGAATCGTTTCCAGAAAATCGATTCGAAATTAGTCAAAATTAATTTTCATTTCTAGAGGACGATTATTAGTGAGCGTTGTAATTTAAAATGCAACTTCATTAACGTCTTCATTTTACAAGGAAACCCATATTTTTCACAAATTTTGTTTTCTTGATCCCCACGAAAAAAGGGACATTTGCACCTCCTACCTACAATCTAACGCTTATTCTGGAGGAAATTTGTGCATAATATTTTCCAGTGGAAAATATTATAGCATATAAGCATAATATATTATTATTAGCATCACCCCGTGGGATATTTTAGGCCCGTGCCCGCCCGTGGCTCGTAACGTTTTACCCGTACCCGCCCGGCCCGAAATTAATGTTTATCGAAAAAGCCCGGCCCGGCCCGCAAAATTAAAAAAAGCCCGTAGCCCGCCCGCAAATACCATACATCTTAAATACTGAAAAACTTTATTTTAAAATATTGGTGTTCTTGACCGTTACATACAGTCGTTAAACTACCTTGTTTATTAAGAAGGCAATACAAAAGCTTATGCTGCTATTTCGGCTTTGGTAAGCACTTCTGGTGGCGTTCTTGAATTTATTACCATGTTAACTTCTGGATTCTTATTACAAATACTTGAACTACAAGCAGGATTCATCTTCTAGACTAAATGGAATTTTCCACAGTAATGAAGAGCGAAATGAAACTTACTAAATAACAAAGGCAGGTATGTAAGAAAATTTTTCTTGCATACCTGCTTTTGTTATTTACTAACAGTCGTACAGACGAGCACGGGCCTAAAATATCCCACGGGGTGATGCTCTATCGTACACCAAGCCTTAGTTTGTTTGAAAGCTAAAATTGCAAACGTCTGAAATTCGTTCAAGTCATTCAAGTCTATGCACATTCACAACCGCTGCTCCTGCATTCACAACTAATGGAATTTCTCACGGGCTTTTACGGGCTTTCACGGTCTTTTTTAACCGCGAGGAAAAGATCGTACCCGCCCGTAACCCGCCAAACGTAATAATTTTTACCCGTACCCGCTCGAAGCCCGTGCGGGCCGGGCTTTTTGCGGGCTTACCCGTAAATTATAACCGCCCGAGATGCTCTATTTTCCACATATAAGTGAATTACATCCTGCCTATTTTACTCCTGTAAATTGGCATACAGGCAATTTATGCTAACGCACACAATCTTAATCTGTGCTAGAGAAGATATGACGGAAGTGAAAATTTTCCAAAACGGCGTGAGAGCTTCAAGTTTGTCAAGAACATGTCTATCTTAAAATTCAATTTAATCGGACAAACACTTACTCAAATGAAACGAACATCGCCACAGAAATAATTTGAAGAGGTTTAAATTCAATGGTATATTTTGGTAACTCCAAATAACTGCCCTGTTTGTTTGTCATTCAACTTGAATGTTAAGATATATAGATACATGAATGTTCAATTAATAGTATGCGTCAATGATATATAGATCTGGATATGTGTGATATTATGTATGAAGATCCAAAAGTCCAACGTAAATTATTCCGGAAATACTAAATCCGTCATTATGGCGAAATGTTGGAGCCTATTTCAGGCAGGAGGATTGGATATTTTTATTATACATTAATAATTAATTTCCACTAAAAAATAAACAAAATTTTAGTAATAATATTTTGTAAAGTATAAAATATAAATTAAATTGAGTACAAAAAACCATACAGGCGTCCCTTAATTTCTAAAATCTACAGGAATAAATACTACAATCAGACTCATTAATTTCCATCCCGTTTGTCAATTTTGACGTCAAAGCTGTTCGCGTTAATGTCTCCAGAACTGAGTGGCTTTTTGACAGGGGCAGCGGGTGACACTTGAGAAGCAAACAGCATTTTCTCCAGTTGAATAAACGGTGACTCCAGAGACATTGTCAGGACATAGGCCACTAAACCAGACATGACCATATGGGCAAAATACAAATTGACCTGAAATTCAACAAATTCAACATTGAAAATAGATTCAAGAAAAAAATTATAATTCAGTAATTATTATCACCACCAAACTCACCATCGAGTATTTACTGTAGTGTTGCGGATGGGGCAAACTTAGGTGATAAATCAGTTGGATATGGTAGGATGTGACGTACATGCAAAATGTGAGTCGTCCCAGGGGCATGAAAATCTTTAGAGATAAGATCTTATTGACCCAGCCCCCATAACCACTAACGCATGCAAAAATGATCCAGGCGATACAAAACCCCCAAATTGTCCGCTCCAAGCCGGCGTAAGCTGCAGCATGGAAAGAGGTAAAGGTCTCTTTTGAATTCTTAGGGTCAAAGTAGTAGATCCCGGAGTAGATAATTGTCAGAGCAAAGACAGTGCTCAAACTCCACCCAGTTAGTACAATCCATTTGGGGATGGACCTGAACTTCCCTAAATTATTTCCTCTAAGATGGAGAAGGTAGCCCAAGAGGAGTCCCACAACATACGGGCCAAATCTCGTCCAAGGTGTTTTGTACACATCTTCAGCGTAAGTTTTCATTCTACAATCAAAAGCCCATAATTCTCAGTTAACACTCAACTTATTACATTCGAACCTTTCAAAATGTCCTTGGAATTAAATCCAACAATCATATTTCTTACGGAAGGGATGTGACAACAGTTGGAGGCAAATCCTTATGGTCCACGATATATGCCGGTACTGCTACAGAGACTACGGTGAGGATCCCCACCAATCCCAGCCCGATCTTCTTCCATCTCCACAACGGATAAATGACCAGTGGGGACAGCAGGTAGAACTGCATGTCATTGGCTAAGTACCATGCTTCTCCGTAACACTATGTTTAAAAAAAAATCATGATTCAGATTTCGCTTCGGAGATGATCCTATTGGAATCATTGCTTCAAAACTCTTTGAGAATCATTTCAAAATATCCCCTCACCCCTCCGGTGGCGTCGTACTTGACCAGGTTGTTCACATAGAGTGCATTGTGCCACCAGTACTTCCCACAGTTCCTGCTCTCAGTGTCAATAGAAGACCACATGGGGCCAGTCCCGGTATAGGGCAGGAGTGTTGCCATGATTCCCATAATGATTAAATACGTCGGAGTTAATCTGCGAGAACGTTTAAAATACATTAGTACATTAGTTTGGTAATAACTTATCATTCCGGAAATTTCAAAGACAATAAATAAGGACTCTTGAATAATTATCAAGCAATTTTCGAGATGAAGATCTCGAATATACAATACCTCAAATATCGATGAACTACGAATAAAATGTAGTTGAGTCTCCCCTTCTTTTTATCCAGCTCTTTAAGGAGGTTGTAAGCCACGAGGGTCCCACTCAGTGTGAAAAATGTGTCCACGGACGGTGTTCCATTCAAAATGGGATACAATGACCAGTCCTTGTACATCTGAGAGAGCAAATATGATCCAGGTACAATAAGAAATTATACTTGAATAAGAATAATATTACCAAAAAATGAAAAGGATTGTTTACCGCCTTAGCGTCCACGATATTCCAGGTAAGTTGCGTCATGAGCATTATAAAAGTGTGACACAGGACGACCCAGGCCAGACTCAAAAATCGAAGACCGTGCAAGCAACCTAAATTGCCCGACCCTCCTTTGGTACTCAAAAATTTTTGAGTGTTCGTGTAGAACGAGAAGGCCAAAATCATACGGACTGGTAGACCTAGAAGGATCACATCGAAAATATTGTCATGATCTGACTGGTGTCTGTAACGCTTCCTTCGCTTAAAATTTCAGCTGACATTTTATTAGTTCTTAAAATTAGGTACAACTTAGACCGTACTTTGGTGGAGAGGTTTATTCGCCTTTGCTAAGCTGAGATCCAGGATTGTTCCGGTAATGCAGAGCCCTCCGAAAAAAACAAGGACGATGCTGTAGACATAAGTAATAATTGCAAATTGTTATTTCAATCCCAATTTTTGAAATGATATATTTCTATCAAAACTATAGGGATTAGAGATGCTCAAATAAATAAATGTAAATATTAATAAGCTTTTAAAATTAAGGATGGGGATTTTTATATCCTTACATCATAGCAATATCTCCTGCATCCAAGTCAGGCTTATCCCCGACGTAACTTGCTACGACTGCTTGGGATATAAAATCCTGGGAGATGTATTTATGAAAGGATGATAGTATATTTTGAGCATCTTCTGCTGAGCAAGAGTCCGGGAAGCAGGTCCCCATCATTGGGAGCATCAGAGGTAATGTTGTTAAGTCCAGCATCAAAGCCTAATTGAAAGTTTAAATCACAGATGTAATTATTATAGGCAAGTAGTTGAACACAATTATGCATAGCTAATACCATTCTAATAAGTCTCTAGAACCTTACAATGAGTTCCTCAAGAGACGCTGATTCTCGTAATCCTGGACTGAGCGGTTCCGAGGAGTTTTGACCCGGAGGGGTCAAAAGATTCTCTAATCCTGGACCAGGGAAAAGATAAGTACTGCAGTACCTTCCCCTTATAACTTGTTTTTCTTTGGAACCAGACGAAGTGTACTCTCCAACAATTTGGACACATTCATGGAAATCTCCAGGCTCAGAAGTGTGACCGCTGAGGATGCCGCTTGGGATTTTGCCAAATGCATCGAACACTGGAAGAAGTTTAAAATAGTTTTTTATTAAAAAGACAAAATAGTTAAATAGATAAGAATTTTTAGATTAAATGAAAAATTAGTGTTCACTTACTTTGAAGTACCCAAGTATCAGGGATACCTGTAGAAGATTTAAAGACTTGTTCCAAGGCATAGCGGAAATGTTCCTCGCAATGAGGTTCAGTAACATTCTCAAAAATCAGATCTAAAATGTCCCCCGAAACTGCCCCTCCCGACCTGTCAAATAAAGAAGCAAAAATGCTCTGTCGTTTTAAAACTGAAGCTAATCTTCTATTAATTTCATTAGATCGTCCAGTTCCGTTGGTGAGGGTTGTCAAATGTTGGGTTTGTTGTTGAAAATTCCGGAAACGGGAGCTGATCCCCTGAGTGGGGATCTCTGACATTTGAATTGGGGCTATGTGAGACAAAATGGGTTGGACGTGCAAGAGCACTATTGCAAAAATAATTGGAGGTAGGAAACCTCCGGGAGAAGAAACAAAGTACATTTTGAATAGGAATTAAATTGTATGTAGTCAATTAATTAGGAAGAATTGCTACATTCCCGATCTGTCCTTACTTTTCGGAGTGCTATTCTAAATGAGACGAAAATCAACAGATCAATTGGGTTTTATATGGAGCTTTATCTTGTAATTAGCATGTGATCCGCTCATTTATTTATGCTATCTAATACTGTAGTGTATCAATTCTATTGGACTCTTTACGACACAGCCCGAGACTTCATCACATGTTTACTATTCGGGGAAAATAAAGAATCCCAGGAGTAGTGTGTCACTGTCAAGTGCTTTTGTTAGAATTATTACAACTGCTCATGTCTACAGTACCACTTGATGTGTGCGTGATGTTTATATCATCGGAAATTAATCAACTTTGCACCATATGAATATAAACGCTTCCTCTTTTAACATAAAAGGAAATAATACTTAATCCCATGTTATGTGACTACGATGTCCATGTTTTATTAAGTACTGACGAAAGGTCAGGTTCGCCGAAAAAGCGTGAGTCAATTATTTGCAAACTTTTTGTTGTGGCCAAAGATCAATACAGTACACCAAGGTTCTTGTATTCAACGGGAGTGGTCCTTCAAAGTTAGTCATTAATTAGAAGTAGATTAGATATGCAGGGTGGGGAAGGAACAATAATAATATAAAAATATTAGGGATCTACATATGTATGTACATAGCGATTGTATGAAAACAATAACTTCTGGTCTCTAATGATAAGGCTTTCAATGGGAATGTCCATTTTGTATGTACATATTGTAAGTCTGCTCTGACAGGTGCCTGCCTGCCTCAGGTAACAGGTGCATTTTTTATCAGGACTAATTATTTATAATTATGTGTACAGATCACGTTCGTTAGGGAACCTCACAGAGATGGTAAAAATTCAGAAAAGAGTGTCAAAATTCCAAAACGGAAGTGTCACAAGTATTGAAAGTGTAGGAATTTATTAATTAAATTATTAAAGATGCTCGCTCTTGCGTTATAATCTCAACCTTCATCAAAATGTATTTAAGACCCTACATTTTGTAAATTCTGTAGATGCTCTTTCCTGCTTCTTACCCGGCGGCAGATATATGTTCATGTACGTCAAATATGCCCAGTTATGCAAAATCTAGGAGTATGAAAAGGTCATAGTAGAAGGGTTGAATGCCTTAAGCGTGTCCTATCCAAAGTCTAGATTGTAGATGTAATCCAGCTTGAACCGCGGAATTAAAAACCTTGTGATGCATGATCACTGTCATCACAAATATAAAGTTTTGCATTTTTCAGCTGCCAAGTAGTGTCGGCTTGAAGTCAAAAGGCATTTGTTTCAATATTGGCTTTCAAAATTGCAGACCATCCCACCATAAGTTCCCAATAGGTTTAAATGAAACAAGAACAAAGATCATTATTATTATCACAACTATCGTAATTATTTATCATTCAACACTTTTCCCATATTTAGTACCTTGAGACTTAACAGTAACAGTATTATCCAAATTATTTACTCTCATTTCGAATCCTCGGATGCTCTCAGTAGGATTTTGAACTGGTTGCTTCAATAGAGGCGCAAAAATAATTTTTTCAAGTTGTAAAAATGGAAACTCAAAAATTATTGTCAGGAACAAAGCTACCAAGCTGGACATAACCATGTGAGCAAAGAATAGGTTCACCTAGTTTAAACGTTTTCACAATTTACTAACTGATGAATGACCACTTTTAAAATAAATATCATAATATCATTAACCGACATCAGTTTCCAGTAATTAATGATGTCAAAGTTACCAGGTTATAAATGCTGAAATGAGAAGGATGTGGCTGTCCCAGATGATAGATGAACTGAATATGAAAGGATACCATGTACATGGAGAAGGTGAGGCGTCCCAATGGTAAAAATATCTTCAGAGACAAAATCTCATTGACCCATCCTCCATGCCCGTTAACACATGCAAATACGATCCATCCGATACAAACACTCCAGATCACACGATGGAAGCCTCCATACGCTGCAGCATGGAAAGAAGTTAAAGTACTCTCTTGATTTTGGGGGTCGAAGTAGTAAATACCTCCAAAAAGTACTAACAACGCCAGAGAAGTGCTTAGCGCCCAGCCAGATATCACCAGGCATTTGGGGATAGATGGTCGAAATTTCCCCAAAGGTTTGGGCGTCTGATGAAGAATGAACCCAACAAAAATCCCAGTAACATATGGGCCAAATCGGGACCAGGGTGGTCCGTAAACATCCGTCCAATAAGATTTAACCCTGAAAGCAATTCAATAGTTCAAAACGTTCTGTTTCCTGGAAGCCTTACACAACCCTTTCAAAATTTGAAGCCCCGCCCTGACATTTCTTGAATGTTTAAATGCAGAAAGTAAGTTATAAAATGTTTACGGGATTGTTGGTATAAATGTTGGTGGTAAGTGATTCTTTTTGATAATGTATGTGGGTATAGCTATTGACACTAGGCTTGCAATCGCTACTATCGTTAACCCAGTCTTCTTCCACCTCCACAAAGGATAAATCAGAAGTGGTGACAGGAGAAAAAATTGCATATCATCCGCTAAATACCATCCTACTATGAAGCACTTCACAAATCAAATTCTCAGATTTAGCTATAACTTCTTGTATGTTCTCAAAACTTTTTTTGCTAATAAATCTATATAGAATGGCGTTTATTAGGACACTTACCGGCCCTGGTTCAAATTTAAGGATGTTATTGACGTAGAGCAAATTATACCACCAGAACTTCCGGCATTTTTCACTATCTCCCTCAATGTAGTACCACATCGGACCGGAGCCGGTATAAGGGAGTAGCGTTGCAACAATTCCAATACTAATTGCGTAGGTTGGAGTAAGTCTGTATTTTAAGATTTTGAAATAATTATTTTCATTTGGATACAGAAATAAACAAAGCATAGATACTTCAGTCATTATATATGTATGTTCATTAGGACAGAAAATTATTTCAAAGAGGTTTTGGTTTTCAAACTAAGCCATTATTGTTTTTCAGAGTTCTTGCTTTAGAACGTAAATAAAACATGATATTCTGTGGGGGGGGGGGGAAATGAAAATGTTTAGCATTGATTTTGGTGCAATTATTACCGTAAATATCGACGGGCGACAAACAACAGATAATTAAATCTTCCTTTCCGCTTGTCCAACTCCCTCAGTAAATGATAAGCAACGAGGATTCCTCCCAGAGTAAAAAAAGTATCGACACAAACAGTCCCATTGAGTAAGGGGTAAATTGTCCAATCTTTATAAATCTAAGGGATTACAATTAAAAGTTACATTGCAGGGGACAAATCATTAAATTATTTACAAAATCTTTCAAAGTTGTATTTTTTAACGGTTATGGTACCCTTATAATTACATGTAATTACCACAACAGTCATGTGTTTGTCATTTTCTTACTTGATTAGCTTCCACAGAATTCCGTCTTGGTAAGATGAAAAGTATTTTGAGAGTATGACATAGGACAACCCAGGACATGCTTAAGAATCGTAATCCATTCAAACAGCCCAAATTATCGGATCCAACTCGGGTGTCTAGCCATTTCAGGGAATTTTTGTAGAGGGAGAAACATAACAATATTCTTACCGGGAGATCTAGCAAGATGTTGCAAAATTCATGTTGTGATTATCAATTTGCATAATGCATTTAGTCCTTAATAAAAATTGTATTAGAAGTTCAATTACTCCTGTCTGAGGATAAATTGCTCTTTGTTGAGTATTGTACGTCCAGGAGTGTCCCAATAAGGCAGAGGATAATTATTATGAAAATGATTCCTCTACAAAAAAAAATGTTTGCATATTAAATAAATTCAAATTCAATGCCTGCCCGCATGTACACCTCAACCGTTCCGATCAATCAAAGTAATAGTCACTGTACGTATACAATGACAGTTTATTTTGTTGCAGACATTTGTAGGTGTGCATGTGTCATTCAATGGGGTGAGCTTGGAGTCGTATGAAAAATTATAAGATATATAAAAACTTACATCATGGTGTAACTCCCACCGTCAAAGGCAGGCTTCTCGTCAGTGTAACTCGCTAAGACATTTTGAGTGACATAGCCTTGTGAGAGATGTTTGTGAGCAGCATTTAAAATTAGTTGTACATCTGCTGAAGAGCAGGATGCGGGGAAGCAGGTTCCCATTAAAGGCACTGTTGTGGGATCTATCAATTTCTGTATCATTATTGTATTTTTTAATAATTATTGCATGGAGTCAATTAAGCAATTATAATTATTATTGCAATTATTATTATTATAGATAATTATTATAGATAATTATAATTAACTAGAGCTTCGCTAATGGAAAAAAAAGGGTGACATAAAATGCATAGGCTTTACAACTATTGCAAGAAGATTGGATTTCTCTCGAATGGGTAACATGTCTTTCAGTAAACTCATATTTCTCTCCAGGTCTAGAAGTTCCTTTAATTTTGGCCCAGGTGAGAAGTTTGTTAGAAAATACCTTCCTTTAACTTTTTCCTTAGATTCAGAACCTGACAGCAAAGTGTACTCTGCTCGAATTTGTACACATTCGTGGAAATCTCCTAGTTCAGATGTATGACCAGTGAGGATACCACTTGGGAATTTTCCAAATGCATCGAATACTATAGATAAAGAATTGAGTCAGTTATTATTAATAATTATTAGACTTCTTTAAAAATAATTTAAAGTTGCGCCATCAAATTACACGTACATAATAATTATGTAATCTAAAATATAATTCATCTCTAATTATTAGAGATGAATTATATTTTAGCTTCAAAGCATAACATTAAATTAAGAATGATATTGTAATTATTGCATATTTTCGTGCTTTAATTTAAATGCTCTGCAAAATAATAAGGAAAGAGATTATGCAATAATTTCTCACACTGAAGAATCCATGTTTCCGGAATCACAGTTTTTACTTTTGACATTTCTTGCAACACGTACCCGAAACTAGTAGCACAAGTTTGGCTGACATTTTCAAAAATTAAGTCCATAAAACTCTCTGTAATTACATTTGGTGGAAACAATGAAAACATACGACTGGCTGTTGTTTCTGGACCCATTGAACCAGAACCTTCACTTAGATGACTATTTTTCAGTGTTGTTCCCTTCGAATATTTATATTTCAAAAATTCTCTTTCAGCTGTATTCTGGACTTCATCACTGAAAACTGCTTGGGATCTTGATGACGGGAAATAAAAACATGTGAGGAATAAAGTGAGAGCTAAACCTCTACAAATACAGGCAATTGAAGTGAGGGTCATTTAGATTATTTTTAAGGCGATTAAATACAAATTCAGCTAATTTATATTTTAAAATTTTACTTTCAATAATGCACCTTCCGATCTTACATGACCGGTTTGTATACCTATATATTTTCACTGTAGAGTATAATACGGCTACCTAAGTAGTAGTAGTGCCTATTTCGTGTAGTTAGAGAAGTCACACATAATTAGCAATTACTCGTGCAATTCTAGATTAATCCTACTACTAATATTAAAGGTTAACTTTTACGTCTTCACGGTTGAAACTTCTTTAATGATATCTAATGCAAACTATTCTAAACTTGAATGAATACATCAGATATTAGAGTATAGCAGCAAGAGCATCATACATCAGATAGGATTTTTCTCACAGTATTCAGCCTTGAAAATTATCAGCCTCTATCTGAGATGAACGTAGCCTGCAATTAAATGCTACTTTGATGCAATACCTAAACCTAAATATGTTAGTCCATATTTTTAATTTGTATAAAAATTAATAATTATATCTGTGATTGAAGTTGATATAAATCTCTGTTTATCTGTAACTGCAAACCAAATTGACCCTTTGACAGCAGCGATAAAAACAAGTGAATGTACACGACACATACGCATATGTACATGCGAATTCCTTAAGATATAACTTACGTTATTTACACTTGATAATATAATTTGTAATAAATCGAAACCGATTCTTTATATTAGTTGTGTACTAAATTGTGTATTTAAGAGCCACTTGGAGTCAACCATGTCGGATTGAAGGCAGATCTAACGGGTACTAGTATTTGGTTCCGGGGTTGTTTTTACGAAGGAAGCCAGCTAAGCTCTAGTGAAGATTTCGTTTGTCAGCTTTGTAAGCAACTGTGTCGAAAGAGAAAAATAAATATTGTGGACTGTGGACGGCAACCAACTCGAGTTTTAGTTTGGGCTTAAAATATCACACGATTTCCAAGTTTTCCTCGAGTTGAGTAAAGAACCGCCTTACAAGTGTTTAGCTACTTGGCTAATTTATTTTTCTCACAAAGTGAAGTTCCCGTAATGTGTTTCCATGTACAAGTAAACAAGCTGAATGCCGCTGTTAATAAAGCTGAAATGTGAATTTGAAATGTGGCTCGGAATGAAAAACTCGGAATTTCTTATGGGAAATTCCGTGTAAGTATACATAGTTCCTTTTGGTATAATGAAACTCCATTTGTATCAAATTCCTTTCAAGTAAAAAAAAATATCTAGAACTAGACCATTTTCACACATCACCGCCGGTAAACAAATAGTTTGTTTCTCATGGAAAACTAGCCAAGACATACTTGAAAAATCCAACAATTAGTCTAAAATTATTTGGGTTTGGAATGATTTTGCGACAGCCAGAATTATTTCGTCATTCGAATCGGACATCAACTCACCGGTGTCCTGATTTATGAGACATATACCCAGGGGTGACTTTTTTAAGCATAGGTACTCGACGGGACAGAAATTTTGGCCCATGTCACGGTTTTCGGGACGGGACAGCAAATTTAGTATATTCACTCCGATTTTTTCCAAATGTAGCTTTATCTACACCTATTAATTTTGCATGTTAAATGAAAAACCAGTATATTTCAAGTTTAAATACACAACTTTATGAACAAATAATTATGTTTTATTTATTTTGCTGTAAGAATTCGTTTGCATGTATGCATAAGTATTTACTTGGTGAACATTCTAGTGCAAAAATACAACACAAAAATCACTAACAATAGCCCCCGCACAGTTTATGAGCTTCCAAACGCGTCATAATCTAAATGTATTTTTGCATTGTCACTTTTCTGTCTTCTAGGATTACAATGTTTTACTTGGGTTGATGAGGCGTAGTTTTTATAGTTGAAAAAAATGGACTGTACAAGCTACGAGTTTTGACATATTTTATAACCGCCTCACCTTATATACATATATCTAATGAAACTGTAAAAACTAGAATTCATTTAGAGATTATTTTCAATATTTTACAGCCCATTATCAAAATTCAGAACTTTCACAAACGCTGTTTAAGTTGTTCTTTACAGACCAATGTTGAATGTTTGTAACTTCGTAGTGGTTTCAAAATTCTAAGGATTTTTAAATTCCTTAAGAAAATATTTTTTTAAACCGTAATTTTTCCAACCTTCAATTCTCAACGGGGAGATTTATTAAATAGGTTAAGGAGGTCCATATAATTTCCAACAAACAAGCAGAAATATGTTTTTTTGAGAATCTAAAATGAGGAAATCGAAATTCGGAAAGGAAATCCGACTATACTTGATTAACTGGACGTTTCTCAACCCTGTGACATTTAACCAGGTCAACGAAATATATTTCATGAAATTTGAACAAAAGTTTTGAATTAAACTGAGGGAATGAAATATTTTATGAGTAACTCCCTTATGTATGTGGGCTAGAGGTTGGGGTATTACAAATTCTGATAGTCACGTCCCATTGCTTTTCACTCTATCTAGATATGTATTTATTTGTCTCTGTGCTGTATGACGTCCCTGAAATATCATTCGTAGAGAACGCCAAGGCTGACAAAACCTAGGCTAAGCAAAAGCTAAATAAACCATGGTATTTACGAAGTAACTTATTTATAATTACAATATGTAAATTAGATAGTGAATCAACACAAGCTGGAGAATCCTCCTCAAAGTTACAAAATTAATAATCCTCATAATAAGTGGGTACACCTACCATTGGGGGATTAAATAAATATAAATTTGCTCAAAATTAATACTACCTTGGTCGGAATTCTGTTGATTAGAGTATTTGTGTTGATATGGAAATGGAAATGTAAAAATATTTTTATTTCTTTGATGATCGCTGGATATGTGTAAATTAGTTCCAGCGAGGGAAAAATTTTGCTGTCTCCCTTAACCTGATTTTTAGAACAGTGAAACAAAAGTTTTAGTTTTCCTACTTTAAGGAACCCAAGTTTCTGGAATTTCTGAAACCGAAAAAATACTGTCCAGAGCATACAGGAAATGTATCTCACAAATTGAAGTCACATTTTTTAAAATCGGTTCTAATATGTCCTTTTGATTTTTTAATTTTGATTGATTTTTGTTTTACGGTGAAAGAGTGGAGTTAAAAAAATGATACTTTAATAGTTCTTTTAATTCTTCCACCCACACTTGATTTATTACAGAACTTTTGAGAACCATCAATTGCTGTCTGCGATCTTTCAACTCCGAGAATCGAGCTAATATTTTTTTGATGTCCTCTTGAGTTGGAACATCCAATAGTGGCAGACTCCAAGGCAGTGCATCGCATGGGTACAAAAATGATGAACCTGGACCTGAACCTGGACCCAAATAGTGGGTACCGGCAAAAATCGTACTCAAAACCCGTACCTGAATAAAAGTACCCATTAAATAAATGTTGGTACCTGGACCTGATTATTTTGCAAGTGATGCGTACCTGTACCTGAATTTTACCCGCACCCAAAATATACCCAATGTATGGACCTGTACCTGAAAAATTTTCCAACGGACCTGTACCCAATCAGGTATTTTAAAAAATTACTGAAAACGATTCAACATTCCATGATCACACCAATTACAAACTAGAACAAATTTTGCCTCGTCATAATTTTTGAAATACTATGCATCTTAATGGAACTATGACCTCTATACCATCTGAGGTATTGCCATCACCAATTAAATCTTCCACTTCTAGGTCATCCTCCATAACCACAGTATCATTTAACACCATTTTTACTGAATAAAAAGTGAAATTTGTAATTACACGTACGTATTGCTGGCACGTCGTGCTAACAATAAGTCAACCATCTCTATTGCATGAACGTATGCTTTTTCAAAAATTCCGATGCACTCCGGAAAACACGCTGATTATCAAAATAAACCTGTATGTCGGAGAGAAAGCCACATACTACACTAGATGCCTCGTAAGATGGATTTCTGTTTTTAAAAGTACCCACATTTTCAGGTATTAATTTTTCAGGTCCAGGTATATTGTACCTGTTCCTGTCAGGTACAACCCAAAAAATTCCAAGTTTGTACCTGTACCCAACACCTAGTTTTGTACCCAACACCTGGTTTTGTACCCAACACCTGGTTTTGTACCCAACACCTGGTTTTGTACCCAACACCTGGTTTTGTACCCAAAATTTGGGTACATATAGCTAGTACCCATAAAGTACCCATTCAGTTTGGGTACTTCAACAGAGTACCCATTTCGGACCTGGACCTGTACCTGTACCCAAATACTCAGGTACTGCCCGTATCCATGCGATGCACTGCTCCAAGGATGCGGAATGTACCCATGAAATAATTAAGGCCAAGATAATTACACGAACAACATAACGTAAAATAATCATTCTTGTAATGTAGTTAGGAATGACAGTTTGCCATAAGAGAATGAGGGATGCTAGATTTTAAGGAAGGATCAATAGTACTGTACATTTAGCGGATTCTTGTCAAAATATTTAAAAAAATTAAAGGTACGAAATCTTAATTTAATGCGCAAGTTTTAATTCTTTCATCAGAGACGCCATCTGGGGTAGCTACTATTGAATTTATTATCTTACGCTAGTATTATATATTTTACGTTTCAATGTTGGCTTTTTTGAGAGGAGATGAATTTTAACGTGTTTTTTCTTTTTTTTTGTGCGTGCTCTGTTTTAGGAATGATGGTCATGACCCGTTACAATGGAGAGTAGTACTATCATGCTCCAACTATTATTATTGACATGAAATTTTTCAGAGCATTAACGTCACTTCATATATTAGTGTAGAGCTTTGTTGTCAATTTCCCTGATATAATTTTAAAGAATTTTAACCATGAGCATGAGATGATCAAATTATTAAAGAATACAATTTAATATTCCTTGTATATCTATGTGTTAATCTCGACATATTATTATCACAAGCAGATTCATTTATGTAGAAAACTTTACTGAAACAAACTTTCTGTTCTGCCCACTTTTAAATAACACGTATAATTTCATTGAACAGCTCTAATAAATAATTTAACGTATGCACTTCATTTACCATTCTCAATCTTTACCGACAAGTCATTAGCATTTCTATCGGAGACATTTGCTTCCTCAGGTTTGAGATTATTAGCTTGCTGAACTGGTCGGGCTGGGGTTCGAGACTCAAAGATCATTTTTTCTATATGTATAAATGGGGACTCCAAAGCCATGGTAAGTACGTACGCTGCGAAGCCGGACATTACCAGGTGAGCAAAAAATACATTTACCTAGAATTTTAAAGGAAACAATTTCAATTACACATTGTACCCCATCAAACATTAAAAATGTCGTTTTATATACATCTGTATCAACTTACAGCTCGATACATGCTGAAGTGTTCCGCGTGAGGTATGGAACTATGAAAAATCATCTGAATATGGTACGCAGTGATGTACATGCAGAATGTAAGGCGTCCCAATGGCATGAATAACTTGAGAGACAGAAATTTGTTCACCCACCCTCCATAACCGCTTACGCAGGCAAAAATGATCCAACAGATGCAAACACCCCAAATTGTACGATGCAAGCCACCATAGACGGCAGTGTGGAACGAACTAAACGTTTCATCCTTATTGACCGGGTCAAAGTAATACATTCCTCCGAAAATCACACCTAGAGCTACGGCAGTAGAAAGTGCCCAACCAACAGCTATGATCAATTTTGGAATCGCCCTGAACTTCCCCAAATTTCGGACCCTGTAATGAAGAATGTAGCCCAAACCAAGTCCAACCACGTACGGACCGAATCTCGTCCATGGTTTGAGGTAAATGTCCGCCATGTAAGTTTTCAAGCTGGAATCAATTATACGTATTTATTAATACTCCCAAATCTGTGTTGTTCCTAAAGTATTTTAAAATTTGGGGACAATTTAAGTTCCTCACTCTATAGATGCAGTCAGCGTTGGTGGTAATCTTTTATCTGCAATAATCCAAGTTGGAATGACCACAGACGCTATACTGAGAACAGCCAAGATCCCGAATCCGATACGTTTCCACCTCCACAACGGGTAAATCACAAGTGGTGAGAGTAAATAGAACTGCATGTCATTTGCCAAGTACCAAGCTTCTCCGTAGCACTAAAAATGAAGAATATGAATCAAATATTTAATCCTTTAAATTTAGCGTGTTTTCAAAAATTTATACACGATATTCTTGCATATTCTTGCAATTGTTAGTTCATGAACCTACCCCTCCAGTCTCATGCTTGATCAAGTTATTTACGTACAGTACATTGTGCCACCAGAAATCTTGGCATCCTTTACTCTCTGCCTCCATCATGTACCAAAGGGGGCCGTTCCCAAAATATGGGAGTATTGTCGCCATGACCCCCATGAGAATTAAATACGTTGGAGTTAATCTGTTAACAGAACAGGTGAATAAAATTTATTTTCAATAACTGTTAAAATATAGGTCAGGATTTTATTGAAGATATGTTTAAGCAACTCCGAACCTACCTCAAGTAGCGGTGGATGACAAAGAGGGGATAATTTAATTTCCCTTTGGTTTTGTCCAATTCCTTTAATAAACTATAAGCGACAAGAGTTCCGCTCAATGTGAAAAATGTGTCCACGGATACAGTTCCGTTCAATATGGGGTAAAATGTCCAGTCTTTGTAAAGCTGTTTAGAATAGTTACAAGTGTGATTACAGTGGCACATCCATGTTTACATACGTGCGAACAAACAGGTAGATCATTTAGAGATTTGGATGTTTATAAGAAATTCAGTGTCATTTACCATCTTGAGGTCCACAAGGTTCCACGTGGGCTGACTCAGAATCATGCTGAATGTGTGACCAAGTACTACCCACCCCATGCTCAGAAATCGTATGCCGTGAAGACATCCCAAATTATCCGACCCGACTTTGGTACTGGCCCATTTCTTGGTATTCGTATAGAAAGAGAACGCTAGCAGCAACTTCATGGCAAAACCTAGCAAGGCAGCAGAAGTTTAACCCTTTACATTATACTCATACGTTTTGTATATTTTTTCAAATAGTAATTTATAGATGTTATCATAGCATGGTCTTACTGTACGGGAACAAAATATAGTGCATTAAAGTTATAAGAAAACTCCAAGGAGTAACAGTAATCTACATATTACTATAATATTTTCTTCAACGAATTTATACTATATCAAAGACGTTTTTGAGTTCCTAAATCAATCTTACCAGGACTACTATGAGAATTGTTCTCCTTTGATGATCGCTGGATGTCCAAAAGAGTTCCAGAAAGGCAAAGAATACAAATGAAAGCCAGAACGACACTGTATAAAAATACACAATTCGTATACTAATCTCCGGATGTTAAAGTGAGACCTTAAACCTTGGTATTATGTAACATAAATAATTAATTAGATGCTAATTTAAAATCGGACACATCCTTACATCATCACGTAATCGCTAGCATCAAAGCTGGGCTTTTCGTCCGTGAAAGTGGAAACAACAGCTTGGGACACGTAATCTTGGGAGACATGTTTATGATAAGAAGTAAGAATTTGCTGGACATCCACTGCAGAGCAAGAGTCCGGAAAGCAGGCTCCAGTCATTGGAATCAGCCATGGAAACGACGTAAGATCCATCATATACTCCTGTTAAAGTATTTGCAAAGTATGATAAGTGAGATTTCATTAAATGCAAAATGTTTAAGGCGGAGTCCTGCAAAAATCCATATCCAACATGAACACACTTTCATGTGGAAGTGAAAGTGAGTGAAAGCATATAATCTGCATTTGCGGATATCCTTTGTATGTACAAATGTACAAATATATACACCTCAGTATGTCCAACCATATCTAATGATGGATGATAGTAATTATCCGGGGCTTACTAATAAGACTTGAAATGACACAGATTCTCTCAATCCGGGACTGAGTACTTCCATTGTGCTTGAGTTCCCTGGAGCTTGTGCTATCAGCTTCATGAGCTCTGGTCCTGGGAAAAGATAGCTAGTGGCGTATCTTCCCTTCACTATTTGTTTCTCATTTGAACCTTCCGGCGTGTATTCCCCTCTAATTTGTATACATTCATGGAAATCTCCAAGTATAGACGTATGCCCGCTAAGGATACCACTGGGGATCTTACCATAGGAATCAAACACTGCGGAAAGGGAAAAGAATATTTTACTAATAAATAATTTTCACAGAGCTGTGTCGGTGCATAGATGTCATTATAGCCTTTTTGTCAATGAAAGTAGATTGTTTTACAAAAAATTAAAGGTTTTCAAATACTCCAATATTTTTAAAAAGTAATAAATGTGGTTATTAATTTTCTTACTTTGAAGAGCCCAAGTTTCAGGGACTCCATTCAACCAGAAGATACTATTTAAAGCATATCGGAAATGCTGCTCACAAGTTGAAGTCACATTTTCAAAAATAGGATCTAAGGTGTCCTTTGGATTTGCTTTACTTTGACGGAGTAGGGAAAAAATCGTTTGTTGTTGTAATACTTCTTTTAAATTCACTTTCTCTTGATTTCCTCTAGGAGTTTCGAGAGCCTTGAACTGCTCACTTCGTTCCTTCAGCTCGGGGAACTCTGCGAATAATTTGTTGATGCGCTCTTGAGCAATAGAACCCGGAAAGGCTTGGGAGCTCACGGGTGGGATATAAGTCCATGATATAAATAAAGCGAAGAAAATTCCGCTAGCAATAGATCGGAAAAGATTCATTTTTTTAAAATGAATGATTCCCAAAATATAAAATCAGATGTTATTGGGAGTATCCAGTATTGTTCATTTGGGTGATACTTACGGAGTAATTCAGGAAAAATTAATTATACCATATTGTTTTATATGTGTTATGTGTATTATCACTATGTGATTTCAATTGATTTGTTATCATGTCAAAAACAGCATTTTGGCTGAATCAATGAGTCTTGAGAGTGATCCTCGAAAAATCAGGTCTCAAAAAGTGTTCAGATTGCGTTGACGTTACATATATTCTCATCACATGCTTGTTTGCTGATTAATTTACAATTAGTCTGCTTTATTAATTATTACTAAAAATAAGATACGATTGTCACGAGATAGTGGCACACGGTTCAAACCAGAGTTGATTTCGGGTCATGTATTTTACTGGATCCGGCCATGAACATGACTTGGACATGAATATGCAAGTAGCAATAAGAATCAAACCCGAACTAGGTACATATTTTATGATCAAGTAAATACTTGCATGACCAAGTTCATGGTCACAAGTACTTTCTGCCAGAACTTGAACTTGGTGTAGTACGCGCGTTCAGTACATTTTTCTAACCCGAACATGAACTTGACTTGACCATGAACCTGAACATGAATCTTCAAGTATTTCAAAAATTAAGGAATAATATGTATTATGTCACATTAAATGGACAATTTTATGATTTTATTATCAGCAAATTAAAAAACACAAACAAAAAAGGATCAGCTAACCACAAGTCCGAAAACTACTTTACAAATTAAATTCGCCAAGCATTTTTGCGAATTGTGAATGTGAATTGTTTCTCCCACCATTTCGAAAGTAGGTGTAATAATTTAGTTTTACTTCTAAATAATTAATTAATTTTTTCTACGTGTAAATATATTTGCTTTAGTATTAAAGTAATACGACACTATCGCATGTACCAACGACGAAGCTGCTGGCAGACATTCCTTGTATGATTTGTGTCAGGGCTTACAAAGAAAACATAGCAGAAGTTTTAAAAAACGTTTTGCAATTTGTATAATTTCCGCGCAAATCGTGGGGAAAGTACGCGAACTCGAACTTGAAAAAAGCAAGTTCGTGGTCAAGTATTTGGCAAATGAATCTTGAACACGAACATGACTTGACGTTCAAGTCCAAATACTTTACTTGAACATGAACATGACGTGAAGTAAAATGTCCGTTCGGGTTCTGCTTTTGGCTGGCCATGACCCTATAACTTCAAGTACTTTAAATTCTGGACATGAACATGACGTGAAGTAAAATGTCCGTTCGGGTTCTGCTTTTGGCTGGCCATGACCCTATAACTTCAAGTACTTTAAATTCTGGACATGAACATGGCCCCTTGAACATGACCCGAAATACGCGTGGTGTACTTGACCATGCGATCATCTCTGGTTCAAACGGCGGTTTTAGAGTGTGCTAATTATCAGATACGAATATTACTTCACCTGCCACAACAGGGCATTGAGCAATACGTTTCTGATTTATCCAGTAGACTTGTACAACGTACACCGCTGTTATATTGTTAGTATTTTAAAATCGATATAGTAGCTGCAGAGGCTACTTTTGGAGTACGTAACATCGGGTTTTGCAGGCATAATAAATGCATAACATTTAATGCTTAAGATCCATAGGTCAGGGACTGCAATTTTATCATTGGTACTTCCATGTTTCGTATCTCGTATGTATCTAAACTATGTACTATTGCAGGAATTGCCTACGAGGAATTGAGTAACGTATCGTTTATCATCCTCTCAGCAGAGGCACTGTATCATGTCCTGAATCCGGACGAGAGAGATTGAGCAAATAAGTTATACCATAAGGTATCGCATTCATATTAAGGGTGTTATTATTTGTATTTGTACTGTAAATTCATTCCACCAATATGAATTTAAAAAATAGCTATATGTTGATTTTCATAGGATAAAAGCGTTTGTAATAGACACTTATGCAACTGTACCGTTTGCATGCTACGTCCACATTATCGACAGCCTGACGTTCGGGTGGTGTAACGAATCTGTTAGGTTACAGAAGATTAAGCTTTCGACTAACTTCGAATAATTTCAGTTCCTTTCTATCGGTCCCTATACACTATCGGTATGCAATTGAGGTTTGGAGACATGTTACGCATTCTTGAAAGAATAGTTGTGCATAGTAGCCACTCTCCGATCATTTTGAACAAATACTGTTAACCATACTGGATATCAAGCTTGTGGTAAATACCAACAGAAATCGAACGTATTTCAACAACAGAGTTGTATTTGTATTGATTTTTTTTACACATTTTTATTTACTGGATTTCAAAAATGAGGTTATTTTCAACTACGATTTACAATAAAGGTATTAAAATTTATTCTTTTAAAATTCATGTTTACCTTTTGCCCACGCTTATATTAGGTTCCGTCATTCACGTTAAATTCACGGTCTCATTCACGTTTCATTACCCGGACATTATCACCAAAAATGGACTAATTTTCATCCAGTATAGGCTGGAAGTCATTGTATGCAAATTGTATTATTTTATAAGTCTTATCATTTGATTGACAAAAACTTTGTGGAGTGTGCATTTTATCGCATTTTTATCATTTAGAAAAATATCGTTCTAACGTGATTGATACATTGACCAGGTACTCATGAATTCGAATAAAACATAGATTGTGTATCAATAAGTGCTCCTCCAAACATGATTTAGAACCCAAGTAACTCGATTCTGAAGAGAAAAAGTTCCTCTCTTCGGATGAAAGAGCGAGTCACAGCATGATAAGTTCATTAATATTGTATTCTCTCAAAGTAGTTCTCATTTTATCTATTATTGAGAGAGAAAGACTTTATTGACACTGCTTCTCAATAGAAGTAGCCCTTATGGACTCAGTAAACTATTAACAATTTTCAATTAAGTAACTAATTAGTATAATTTATGACTTATAAAGATGATTATTACAAATTAATGCACTGTTCTTAAGAACTAAAGATACTATTTCTTCAATAACTTTCATTGGTATCCTAAATCGTTTTAGGAATGATACAAAAAAATTTGAAATTGTTCCTCGTGCCCCAATGTACAGTCCAATTGTTTCCAATTCTTTTAGATTGAATTTTGATTGAAAGTAGGGGATGCATGGATCATAAATTGATTTCTTTTCTTGATTCACTTTTTCAGGCTGGTGAATATCTTGTTCCATTCTTATTGTTGGATCTAAAATGTATCCTTTTTTAGAGTTTGGGTCAATAGCAAGAATGTCAACTCTTCTACTTGTCCCATTTTTATCTTCACAATATACTTCTTCTTGAACTATATATTTAAATAAATTATAAACATGTGCAGCTAGTACTCGATAATTTATATATAATCAGATCTGCTGCTCCAGCGATGATTAAGTACCTGTCGATAAAATTACTTCAAATCAAGTAAATAATATTTGAACTTGAAGCTTGCATACATTCGTGTTTGTAAATATGTACTGCTGTACATTTTTGGTTTGTACTTGTACAAAGGGTTACGTAATGGTTATTTATACCCATCCCTATTACTGACTACTTTCCCTACAAAGTACAACAACTCTAATTCTCTAATTGCTACACCAACATGTGTAATTACCACTTAAGCATTCTAAAAGCTTAAACATGTACATAGTGTGTAGTAGGCTCAAAGATTTCGCAAATTTTCGAGGTTTCTCGTTATTGTTTCTAAAAAGGAACGTATGGGATATGAGAGTGCAAATGAATGTATTTTAAAATATATGTATGTATGTACATATGTACATATATGCATGCTTAATTTTCCAAGCTCTCTTTTGTGCATGTACCTAATGCAGTTGTAGACAAGCTATATATTTTGATATTTAAACATTCATGTAATATAAAAACTCCAGTGAGTTATTGTAAAATTTATTTGGTTAATCCATGTGCATTTGTAAAAAATATATTTTATTATAATAGAATCCATTTCTTTGGTTTACGTGGTTAATTTTATTAAACAAGCTAAATTATATGCAAGCTTTCGACATCTAACAGACTGTCATCCTCAGGCACTAACAAGCAAGTGGTAGAAAAATTTGCAATTGGAGAAAAATACATATTTTTTAAAAATCAATTTTCTAGGAATAAACTTTTTTAAGAATTAGTTATAATTTTCTGAATTAAAGGATTCCATGCAGCGTCTAATAAAAAACAATCGTTGACGTTCATCAAATTCTTATCCGATTATTGGATTATTAAACCTTCTTTGATTTTTCTCAAAAACTGATTTGGTTCTTTCATGATTGATCTGGCGTTATCCCAATCGATAGAGTGTTTCCGATTGTTACAAATGTGCCGAGCAACTGCTGATTTTTCACGATTCTTTAATCGAACATGGTCCATGTGTTCTTTCAGCCGTGTATTTAAAGGACGGTATGTTTCACCGTAATAAATTTTGTCACATGATTTGCATGGAATATTATATATTACGTGAGTTTCGTTCTCTTCTTTGTCCTTGATTCGGTTGAGCATACTTTTAATTTTCTTACCGGGCAGGAAAGTTATCTTCCATTGAAATTTTCGTCGTAATAATCCGGCAATTTTATTGGATAAAGTACCAAGAAATGGAATGGGAACCCATTTAGTGTCTTCTTCAATTTCTTCTTCTACTTCCTCCATTTTAATTTGAAGTTGAGAATCAGTAATTACTGGATTATCATTTCTTATTGATGAATTATATTGAATGGCTAAATTGGGTACGTTTTGTAGGTTAAACGTATTGAACTTTAGACGCATTCTATTCAATCGTTTGGAAATTAGGCTTATAGGATATCCTTTCCGTTGTAGAATATATTTTACATATTGAATTTCTTCATCTAAGAAATCTTTGTGGCAAATAGAGAAAGCTCTGAATAGTAAAATATCAATGACTGAGATTTGTTTGATTGATGATGATATGAATTGTAATTTAAATATCTGTCGGTATGTGTCTTCTTGCGGTATACTTTCGTTATAATTGTATTGTTCTCTTGCCGATGTATGGAAACATCTAAAAATGGTATTGTTTCATTAAGTTCCACTTCAACAGTAAATTGGATGTTAGGGTGGAATTGGTGGATCGTATTTAAGATGTTTTCAACTTCGTTCTTATTTACAATGGCCAGAACATCGTCAACATATCTTACCCAAAACTGTACTTGCGGGTGATTCTTGATGATCTTTTCTTCCAGCGATTGCAAGTATATATCGGCTAATGTTGAAGAAATGGGACTCCCCATTGGACTTCCACCTATTTGTTTGTAAATGTTTCCTCGAAAAGAAAAACATGTATCGGAAGTACAAGTTTTGAGTAACTCCATTATATCTTTGACTTCAATATTTGCTGGTAGATTTTCGTTCCATTTGAAATCATTGGTAAGTAATTCATTTGTGGCTTGTAGTCTTTCTGGCATAGGGAGGCTGGTAAAAAGTGATTTAACGTCAAATGATACGAATATTGTATCTTCGGGTATATGCAAGTAGCGTATTCTATTCATAAGATCAGAGGAGTACTTGACGGAGGACCAGAAACCAATTGTGGATTTAGATATAATGTCGTTCGAAAACTTTGCTGTATTAAAAAATATGGAAAATTTAAAATCGTTGATAGGTCTCATAGGGTTGCCATTCTTGTGAATCTTAGGTAAACCAAAAAAGTTTGGCATTCTCGGATATGCTGGTAATAAATAGGAATGTGTATCTTCTGTAATCTTCTTCTCACGTAGGAGTTTATCACAAACACGTTTTAAGGTTTTGTAGCATTGACTTGTTGGATCAGATAACAATAATTCATAAGGACCTGTGGTAATTAAATCGCGAATCTTCGTTTCATATTCAGTTTTGTTCATAATGAAAGGTTGCATTACCTTTATCAGCCGATAAAATATAAATGCTTTTTTCTTTTGTTAAATTCCGAATAATCTTCTGAATTCTACCATTATTGATATTCCAATGTCCTTTTTGAAGAATTGTAGTAATATCGTGTCTTACATCAGATTGTTCATTAGGAGGAATATTGAAAGTTGTGAAACCAGATTTAATACTTGCAATGAGTTGGAGCTTTAAATCATTGACATCTCTTTCAGTTGGACTTACAGAAAAGTTTAATCCTAATTGAAGTATCTCCATTTCTTCTTTTGTTGGATTATATGAACTAAGATTAACCACTGTTCTTGTATTATTTAAACTGTCTTCTTTTTCTGCTGGAGTGATGGCAAGTTGCAGTTGTGATGACGTAATTTTATTGAACTTCTTTGTTTGCTTTAATTTGATTTTTTGAAATTTTGCATCATAGTCATTCTGTAAACATTGTTGTAAATCACTACAGATTTCTGCAGGTAAATTGTTCATGTGTTGATTCAAATTGTAGATAGATAGTTTAGTCACTTTATTGTGCTTATATTTACACTTTAAATGTTTTTTCAGCAATTTCATTTCAAAAATGTGTTTCAGTTGAAGTGACTTCTTACTTATAACTTTGAAATGTGGAACACTGATAAATTCTGGAATAACTTCCAATTTTTTACATTGATATAAAAAATGTATGTCGTTTTTCTGTTGTGGTAATTTCCTAACTTCGCTTTGTAGTTTAAATATATACACCATATATTGCATACCAACATGCATTTTTATATAATCTTTAATAGATCTCCAACCACGATTATGTATAATAGAATCCATTTCTTTGGTTTACGTGGTTAATTTTATTAAACAAGCTAAATTATATGCAAGCTTTCGACATCTAACAGACTGTCATCCTCAGGCACTAACAAGCAAGTAGTAGAAAAATTTGCAATTGGAGAAAAATACATATTTTTTAAAAATCAATTTTCTAGGAATAAACTTTTTTAAGAATTAGTTATAATTTTCTGAATTAAAGGATTCCATGCAGCGTCTAAATGTATTTTATTATTTTTATCTTAAAATTGTTGTTGTTGTCATGCCATATTGACGTTTAGCAATAGGTTTACAGTTTTTGTCATGATAAAATAAAAAAACGCCTGTTCATTAACAAGTACTATTTTATAATCAACATTATATTGTTGTTAACAGTATATTCTCGTGGATGATATAAGTATATATAGGTGTGGATGTACGTTAGTGAATTAGGAAGATATTGTAAGTATGTACATACAGTAAAACCTGTATATAGTGGTTTTCCCAGGGACGCCAAAATTTGTCCACTATAGACAGGGACCACTATATAAGTATATAGTGGTCAGGGGTCACTATATAAATACATACACATATACGTAATTATACCAGCACGAACCAACCAAAGTTTTACTTTTACACGGTATTGAAAATCAGTTATTCTACTTTTTTAAATAATCACTAATTTTACAATTAATAACAAATTACTTAGATACAATGGACATAATAAATAATCATTTGATTTAGTACAGTTACATACAATACGAAACCTCTGAAAATAAAAACGCAGTCCTAATGCCTGTAATTTAGTTAAATTCAAGCAGCCGTGTTATTGGTTCGGGTTCGCGCGAGTTGTATTCCTTCGTTCTGACTGGGTGACCACTATATACAGGTACTTCAAGCTGCATTTTTAACTGAAGGGGTATGATTATTAGTCCACTATGAGCAGGTTTCCACTATATAGAAAACCACTATATAGAGGGAGTTTCCTATGTTAAAGGATAGGAGGTGGGACCGGGATGTAAAATGTGTCCGCTATAAACAGGAATCCACTATATGAACGGCCACTATATACAGGTTTTACTGTACATATGTGAGCAATTTAATATAATGTTGGGGTATCTTATGTTCTTGCGAGCGCTGTCGCTCCTCTCGCGCCAGTACTTCATTTCAAGTATTTGTTTGACTCGAAGAAGAAGACTTAATGTTAGTGTGGAAAATTACTTGAGATTGCGAGCATCATGTTAGATAATCATAGCACTAGCAACCATAGCATTGATTGAGTGCAAGCAATGATTGCCATATTCAGCAGTGCTTTACTAACAAAAATAAAGTGATAATACTACTTTTGTTGTGGACCCTGTTCCCTTAAACATTATAAGGCTACCTTAAGTCAGCATTGTAGTACACACAGCTCCATAAGCCAAGTGACACAAATACATATGTATGCCAATTCCATGCTCTTCACCATTAACTGCAGCTATTCATAACCCGTTCATATTACCATTTATAGCCAACTACACAAAATTATATATGTTGATTACATAAAAAATGTACCTTGGCATGCGATTCCTTGTTTTTGTATTGAAACTGCAAAGTAAAAAAACAACACACTGAACGAATAACATGTGTACGAAAACGTAAACATCGCAACTGTAATGCAAAAAAGGTATCAAAGGTGACTATGAAACAGCGTTCTAAAACATTAAAACATCCGAACAAAGCAGGCGTCGAAATTTGAAGAATAAAAACAACTTTAGCTACAAAATTGAATTCCCAACTGATGCGTTGCTCCTAGTTGCTCTGCTCATTATTTCATATTTTTCCTGATTGATAAATGAAATTAATAGATAATGGTTCCACAGAGAAGGATGTATAAAAAAGGTGAGTTTGTTTAAGAAAATCGTTTATATTTGCGTAGTCTACTGAAGAATTTTGAGTGGGCCCACAAGGGGAGATGCCCCCTGGTGTTTTATTATTATACTTATATTTGAAACTGTTTTAGATCAAATCCATTTTTTAAAATAAATCTTGGCTGTCAAAATACAATATATTTTATCTTGCTTTGCTCTATTTCGAACGTTTAGGACTTGATGCTAATGGAACCGGTTAACTACGCATGTTCATGTTCAGGCTAAGGACCAGAATCATAATCCAGAGGTAGTTCCGAAGCCCTGATGAGTATAGATTTTCTTCAAAAAAAACGTATCGTGTTAAGGTTAAGCTTCAGGGAACAAGATCATCTAAAAAATCTCCAGTAAGTATTAATCATCATCAGGTGAAGGTTAAGAAACAGGTGTTGCTTTCTTGAAACATATTTAGTCACTTTCAGGTAAAATATTTCAAACAACATCCTTTAATTGGGAATTACTGATCGGCGCACAGTTTTGAGAGCAAACCGCGCACTCAACTCGCACTCAGAACTCAAAATTTGAGTGCCGAGTGTGAGACCCGCGGCATTCTGAGCAGAACTCAGTTTGTGAGGTCAAGTGCCATAAAAATAGATTACAGTCATTGAGCGAGAGTGTGAGAGCAGTATTTGGAACTCATATATTCCATAACGGAATGCATGTTGCCCCCATCTATACTTACAAATTTAGTACATTTTGCCTGCGTTTAGCGTTTTGATGATTCCGTTTCCGCTAAAAATGTGAGCTATCGTCAGTACCGTGGACGGCTTCAACGTTATTCTTTGGCAGATTCCTTGAAATGGCGCTAATTTTAATTTGTTACTGAGAGTTTCTGAGTGCGAGTTTGAGTGCAAGATTTCATCATGGTCACTCATGAGTGCAAGTGTGAGCTCTTGTTTGATTCGGATTTTGAGTTCCTGAGTGAATTCTGAGTTCCGTTTAGAGACTCCTAGCGCTCTTGAGTGCGAGATTGAGTTCAAAAATGTTGCCGATCAGTGGTGGGAACATAGACATTTTGGCTCACTTATCAGTTAACCAGGTTCTACAGGAGAATTTGGAGTTGAGTTGATTTATTGAGCCGGACGTACATAACTAGCATAATTATTACTGAAAAGAGTTTTAATGATTTATATAGTTCCTGAGTACGTTCGTGTAACATTATGTCTTAGCAAATGTCCAACGAATTAGTTATACGGGAGCTGGCATTGATTCGCCGTATCCTATAAAGAAAAAACGGTGCGAGTACATCAGGAGATTTTTTAAGAATCGAGTTCGTCAGGGCGAATAGCACTTGCTAGCGGAACTTCGCGTATCATGATCCACATTACCACCAAAATTCAGTTAAACATATTCCACTTGAATAACAAAACCTTACCGTAAGCCGAAACCTCTGAACAGCAAATAACATAAACCGTATCACAATAACGTTTTTATCCGTTATTGAAAATCGTGGTTACTTTTACAATTTCTTATCAGCTTTTACAATTAGACGTAAGTTTCTCAAGTCCAATTATCGTGTTATGCAATCGTAAAAAATTTATACTGATTTGTTTTAGAAATTTGCGTTTCTTTCATCATGTGCATAATAGCCAAACGTGGTAAAAACCAAATACTATATTCAGATATATAAAAACTTATTGCGTAACAATTTCGAAAGACAAATTTTTTGACAAATGGAATTTTCCGAATTGTTATGGTGGCCTTGACGGAAAACTGCAGATACAAAATTTGCCAACCAGAGATACAGATTTCCTAAAATCAAGAAATATTCCTCAACTAACCAGTTTTGATGCGGGGACGCTAACTACACTTTCATAGTAGCAATAACTCAATCTAATGGGTCTGAATCGGATTGGAATTTTAGAAAGATCTGCGCTCAGAGACTGCTCACAGAAAGAAGTAATCGGTTTAACCCCGCGTAAAGCACCCCATGTTTTTGTTGGAGACCAGGGGTTTCACTTGAAGCCGAACCTACTTCTACCATGATCTTTAACCTAACGGAGGAAAACCATGTTGTGAACCACCTTCAGAGCAGGGCAAGATGGATGGTTTAAAATGCATTTGGCATTATAACCGCCAGATGGCAAATGTTTGAAACGCCCATGCACGCGAAATAAGACTTGTCGTTTGAGCAGCCATAATTTTGCATAATATTTTGTTGGACTGTGTCCTTCCTGATCCTGATTCCTGCGTCCGCATTACTCCTGATTCTGTCTCCAATGAAGAAGTTTTGCCCGTATCATGGCGTTTTCATACTGAAGGAGATGTTGGATTGATTAGTCACAGAGAACGATGCGCAAATAATAGCTCCAGCCGTGTGCGCGATGTCCAAACGCTTTCTATGAATTTAATTAAATAGCAGAGAAGGTTCCGTGGGCTGGCAGTTAGAACGTGCACGAATGGGATTCCACATGTAAAGTTTCATGCAACCTAGTTACTACAGATGAAAAACTGAAAATTCAGAATAAACTTACCTTTCGATAAATGGTAGGCTTAATTTTTAAATTAATTCTATTTATTGTTACACAACGTCTGATAACTTTACGCAAAATTTGCTGCCAGTATAGAAGCCTGAATGCAACCTTTAGTGTTTAAATAAGGTTATTCTGACCGTCCCTGCGTTATGTATTAGCTGGAGGATGTTCAGCTGCAATCGAAAACTGCAGGCATTTTTTTCCGTTGAGGGGCTTTTGGCCAATTTACTAGTTTTGTCGCAACTACAGCACCAAAAGCATGACATTGTTCTTCAGAGTCAGCTCTTCTTTTACATATTTCAAGGAACTCTTCATCCAAGTTCATGAAGATTTTAGGCCTCCTCCAGCTTTCTTTAATACGTATTTTATTACAGAATGTTAAAAACACATTATTTTCACGCAAGGTAGTTCCAAATAAATTTAAACTCATTCATGTCTCTACAAGAGTACTACTTATTAATTACTATAGTAACTAATTCTAATTTTTAGATTAAATATTTGGGTTAAAAACTTGCATGAAATGACATACGGACTTGAAAGATACATTCCAGCTTGGTTGCGTTGTTTTTGAAATTTGTCTCCTTTCGTACGGCATTTTTATTTTTCGTCTCAAAATATTTGTAAAGCTGGGTTTATAGTTTCCCTTTCCCTTCATTTTCCTTTACTTTTTTAGGAAATTTTCCCTTTTCGCACGTTTATACTTTGCGTTTGCTGCGGGTGATACCTCACAAATAATTCGATAAAAAATAAGGAACTTGGGTAGACAATTATTCAAATATTGATTGCAATTTCTAATCAAAAGTTTAATTCAACATTTAATAATGGTACAACGTAAAAAGGCTATTCAATGTGAATTTGAGCAAAAGGTCATTGAACTTGTCAAGATTCATCCAGCAATTTGGAAAAACGGAACCGAATCATTCAAATGCAATATTTACTGGAAACAATTGGGATTACATTTTGGACCAGCTCAAACCAACTGAGTTTGCAAAAACAAAGGTATGAATGTAGCTCGCATTTGGAAAAATATCTGGAGTCAGTATTTGGCGTTCAAACGGAAGTCAAAAGGCTCGACCGGAAAGAAAGGAGGGAAAATGGTGAATTACCGACATTCTGAATCGATGCGATTCTGCAAAAATCCTGAAGGAATTGAGAGAATGTAAATTTTAAAGTTTCCATTTTATTAATAATAAAAAGTCTAACGCCAACACATTATTTGTTGGCATGCGTAACTTTGAACGTTTGCTTGCAGAATGTTTACCATTGTTGATGCAAACAATGAGGTAGTGGATGACCATGAGCAGGTAGATACTAGAAGTTCTTCAAGTTCTGGGGATCAAAGTTCACAGGTAGTAGTCACATTAACTAATGTGGAACCGGCAAAGAAATCTTTGGGTACAACGGGGCATTCTGCAAAGGTAATTGAAGGTCTTTATATTCTCTGCTAAGGTCCCTTATTAAAGCTGGAAACAACAAGATTTTTATATATTGTTTTCATTTCAGAAATCCCAACCTGATCCATTGGCGGAACAGCTCCTGGAAGTAGTTAAGGGGCAACGAACTGGACGAGTATCAGCATTTTTATTCGGTTACAGCGTTGAAAATGAAGGCTATTGCAGAAGTTGATTAAACAAAGAGCTTGCCGTCTCCAGAATGATATTCAACAACTTTTATTCGAAGCTGAAATGGATATTTTGGTGTAGTTTAGTGGTATATGTACAATTACATTGAAATAAGTATATGTGAATAATATTCTTTTAGTTACATATTAATGCAAAATTGATTTTTTAAAATTATGATTCGTTAGTTCATTTTGAACCGATTATTATATCATGACCAAATCAATAGCCTTAATTCAAAATTCCCTCACTCATAATCCCTTAAAACACTTTCATTTTACCACGCAACTTGTCCTTCCATTGACACAAAATAGTGCATCACATTATCCCGAATCTTAAAAGCTTCAGTAGCTGTATTATTGCTACCTTGTTGAGGAAGATTTACCAGACCTGTATCGTTTTCCGCAGTTGATCTCCAACTTCCCGGAACCACAATGCTGTTTTCCTCATGATCGGTGGTAATTCCACAAAGGTTACCGCGGGAAGCCAGAAAGTTGTGAAGAATCACGCAGGTTTTGGTAATTAGTACCACAGTGTCAGGTTCTGCATCAATAGGAGTTTCAAATATCCTCCATCTTTCTGCAAAAATTCCGAATGTATTTTCAACTACCATTCGGGATCTAGAGAGACGGTAGTTGATGAATATTTGTGAAAAGTTCAGCTCATGGCGATTATGTCCTGCAAACGGCTTCAACAGATACGGCTTTATGGGGAAAGCGTCATCCCCGACAAACACAGGTGGTATCAAAGAGCCATTCTCCAATAGCTTTGCTGGTGGCAAATTAAGGGTCTGTCTTTCCATCTGGTCGCCTATGCTAGAACTCTTCAATATTCCTCCAACAATACAACAGAAAAAAGCTTTTGTAGTTATAGTACACAGATCCTGAGTTTCTTGGAGCCTTGATACGGTTGTGTTTACCGTCTATGGCTCCACAGCAATTTACAAAATTCCACTTAGCCTCAAACTGTCCAGCAATTGAATGCCAGTCAGTTCTAGACGGTTTTGGTAGGTATTCGGACAAAGTTTTGCAGATTGCGACAATCGTTTCTTCGAGGATGTTGCAAATGCTTGCAGGTGAAATCCTGTAGTTTAGTGCCAAATATACCTGTATGCACCCTGTAGCTAAATACCTACAAAAATATAACATTTTAGGAATAACTGCAGTTACAAGTTATTATAAATCAAACAGCTAATAAAAAATATGTACATATATTTCATACCTTAATGTAATGGCCAAGCGGTCATGAGGAGCTATTGGACGTGCATGAGTAATTGAATGGAATATTTGGTTCTCATTTTTTTAAAGATGTAGTCAAAGTGTTCCTTGTTCATCCTACGGTATTGAAAAACAGTGAGAACCTAATTTTAAAACACTAAGTTTCCCATTTTATTTATGTGTACATGTAGCCCATATCATATATACTTACCTAAAATATTTATGATGATATTCTGGATCCTCAAGACATAATTCGTGCGTCAGAAACGATTCACCAAGTAGATTTTGTTTAAGAAATATTGGTATGATGTACGTAGACCGTATTATTCTATTTTTGAATTTATAAAAGTAGTATGCAAGGAGAACGTTTTTCAAAAACCCTGGATCAAAATTCATTTAAGGTGGAGTACAACAGGCAATCAGTTTATACTTTCATTCATTTATTAACGGAAGAGGCAAAGGAAACGCAAAAAGTACGTTTTGATCAGATGAAAGTATAAACCAATCGAAGGAATCTCATTTTTTACACGCAGCAGAAGTAAGGGAAAGGCACGGCAAAAAGGAAACTATAAATCCGGCTTAAGAGATAATCTTCAGATTTATTAGGATTCTTTTCGGGCAGCGCCCATATCATCCATACAAAGAATATAACATAAATTAGAGAGTTGCCAGGAAATTATTCCTGGAAAAGTAAGAGATAATCTTTACAAGGCAAGAATCGATCACCGTTCCCAGTTGTTTTTGTTGTTTGATGATGAGGTTGTTGGTTTTGAAACAACAGTGATATCACCAGTCAAATAAATTTCTATTCTCTACCATCGAAAACATGACTATGTTTTCATTTAATGAAATTTCAAACCAAATTTAAATCCGTTTTACGTGAAACTTGACCTGAAAATAATGATGACCCTGAGAAGTATAAACATGTAGGCAAAACCCTGATTCTGTAACAGTTTCTGAGGTTGAAGCTGATTCTAAAGTCTACATGACCTTCAGGTTTTACAAAAACCCGAAGCTTAAGGTTTCAGAAAAGCATAAACCTTGAACTGAGCATTCTACCAGTACCAGCACCATAAGATTCATTAAAAACTGAAATCACCCATACGAAATAGTTTTTGATATTTATTCTTGCCTTATCTAACAAAAAGATAAGATAGAACAAAAATAAAGTATATTCCAAATGAATGCACGACATTTCATTATTAAGATTCAAGATTTATTCTCAGAGACAACGTACTTCAAATTTCGTACAAATAGCTTACAATTAGTTGCGTTTGTAATCTCGCATCTTCTCCCGTCGACAAAAAGCAACTGACTAGTAAGAATGTGCTGTAAAAATTGCAACTGTGCATAGCAGCATTCTACATAAAATTATTAATGATTCGAGGGAGATTCACAAAAGCTTACAATGCGCAATTCCACAAGATCGTAGAGCGTGAAGAAATTGAAGGAGAATGAAGCTTCCTCCAAAATACGCTCTTCACGAACAAATTCATTTACATAATATATCTTCTACAACACCATACGTCAGTTTATGTTAACTCAATAGAATAATTATTACAACTACCAGAGGTTTGCTTTTACATACATTAACCGAAACAATTAGCAATGAAGTAATAATATTGATAGATGGTAAAGGACTGTTTCAGTTATGTAGCTGCTTCTATATCTATGTGTTACAAGAATACTGTTAATTTAATCCCGACATATTATTATCATAAGCAGATTCATTTATATGGGAAACTTTACTGAAACAAACTTTCTGTTCTGCCCACTTTTAAATAACACGTATAAATTCATTGAACAGCTAAAATAAATCATTTAACGTATATACCTTATTTACCATTCTCAATCTTTATCGACAAGTCAGAAGCACTTTTATTTGAGACATTTGCTTCCTCAAGTTTGAGATTATTAGCTTGCTGAACTGGTCGGGCTGGGGTTCGAGAAGCAAAGATCATTTTCTCTAGATGGATAAATGGGGACTCCAAAGCCATGGTAAGTATGTACGCTGTCAAGCCGGACATTACCATGTGAGCGAAAAATATATTCACCTAAAATTTTAAAGGGAACAATTTGAATTACACATTGTATCCCATCAAACATTACAAACGTTATTTTATATAGAGATCTGTATCCACTTACAACTCGATACATGCTGAAATGTTCCGCGTGAGGTACGGAACTATGATAAATAAACTGAATGTGGTACGCAGTGATGTACATGCAGAATGTAAGACGTCCCAATGGCATGAACAACTTGAGTGACAGAAATTTATTCACCCATCCTCCATAACCGCTGACGCAGGCAAAAATGATCCAACAGATGCAAACACCCCAAATTGTACGATGTAAGCCACCATAGATGGCAGTGTGGAACGAGCTAAAGGTATCATCCGCATTGACCGGGTCAAAATAGTACATTCCTCCGAAAATCACAGCTAGAGCTAAGGCAGTACAAAGTGCCCAACCAGCAGCTATAACCAATTTTGGAATCGCCCTGAACTTCCCCAAATTTCGGACCCTGTAATGAAGGATGTAGCCCAAACCAAGCCCAATCACGTAAGGACCGAATCTCGCCCATGGTTTGAGATAAATGTCCGCCATGTAAGTTTTTAAACTGGAATCAAACATTCGTATTTATCAGTACTCCCAAATCCGTGTTGTTCCTAACGTATTTTATATTTTGAGGAAAATTTAAGTCCCTCACTTTATAGATGGAGTCAGCGTTGGTGGAAGACTTTTATCCGCAATAATCCAAGCTGGAATGACCACGGACGCTATACTGAGAACAGTCAAGATCCCGAATCCGATACGTTTCCACCTCCACAACGGGTAAATCACAAGTGGTGAGAGCAAATAGAACTGCATGTCATTTGCCAAGTACCAAGCTTCTCCGTAGCACTATAATAATGAACATTATCCATAAAATATTTAATCTTTTGAATTTGGCATGTTTTAGCAAGTTAATACACATTTCTTGTAATTGTTACTTCTATGGACTTACCCCTGTAGTCTCGTGCGTGATCAAGTTATTTACATACAGAGCATTGTGCCACCAGAAATCCTGGCATCCCTTACTCTCTGCGTCCATCGTGTACCAAAGGGGGCCGTTCCCAAAATATGGGAGTAATGTCGCCATGACCCCCATGAGAATCAAATACGTTGGAGTTAATCTGTTAACAAAACACGTGAATAAGAAATTTATTTCCAATAGCTGTTACTATATAGCAGACAGGATTTTACTGAAGCTGTGTGTAAGAAACTCCGAACCAACCTCAAGTAGCGGTGGATGACAAAGAGAGGATAATTTAATTTCCCTTTGGTTTTGTCCAGTTCCTTTAGTAAACTATAAGCGACAAGAGTTCCGCTCAATGCGAAAAATGTGTCAACGGATGGAGTTCCGTTCATTATGGGGTAAAATGACCAGTCTCTGTAAAGCTGTTTACAATAGTTACAATTTACAAGAGAGGCACAAAGAAACAGATCATTTAGAGATGTGGATTTTTATAAGAAATTCAGCGTCATTTACCATTTTCACATCCACAAGGTTCCACGTGGGCTGACTCAGAATCATGCTAAATGTGTGGCAAAGGACTACCCATGCCATGCTCAGAAATCGTAGGCCGTGAAGACACCCCAAATTATCGGACCCGACTTTGGTACTGGCCCATTTCTTGGTATTTGTATAGAAAGAGAACGCTAGCAGCAACTTCATGGCAAAGCCTAGCAACATGAAAGTTCAATCATTTACATGATATTCATACTCTTTGTATATTTTGTTTCAAATAGTAATTTATAGTGTTAACATGACATGATCGTGCTGAATAAAAACTAAATATAGTGAACTAAAGTTATAAGGATTCTCCAAGGAGCAACAATAATCTACATACTATAATATTTTCTTCAACGAATTTATACTATATCAAAGATGTTTTCGATTTCCTGAATAATTCAGGATTAATTATTAATCTTACCAGGACTATCATGAGAATTGCCTTCCTTTGGTGATCGCTGGATATCCCAAAGAGTTCCAGAAAGACAAAGAACACCAATGAAAGCCAGTACGACACTGTATAGAAATACATAATTAGTATAATTACTAATCTACGGGTGTTGAAGTGAGACATTCAACGTTGATGCTATGTCGCATGAATAATTAATTAGATGTTGAAAATCGGACGCATCCTTACATCATCACGTAATCGCTAACATCGAAGCTGGGCTTTTCATCCGTGTAAGTGGCGACAACAACTTGGGACACGTAATCTTGGGAGACATGTACATGATAAGAAGTAAGAATTTGCTGGATATCCTCTATAGAGCAAGATTCCGGAAAGCAGGCTCCAGCCATTGGAACCATCCATGGAAGCGACGTAAGATCCATTATATATCCCTGTTAAAGTATTTGGAAAGTGTGATAAGTGAAATTTCATTATTTAAGGCAAAGTCTTGCAAAAATTCATATCCACACATTTACGCAAATAGCGCTTGCGAGCATACTTTCATGCGGAAGTGAAAGTGAGTGAAAGCATGTAATCATCATTTGCGAACATATTTTGTATGTACATATGTATATATGTACACCTCAGTATGGTCATCCATATCTAATGATGGATGATAGGAATTATCCGGGGCTTACTATTAAAACTTGAAATGACACAGATTCTCTCAATCCGGGACTGAGTACTTCCATAGTGCTTGAGTTCCCTGGGGCTTGTTCTATCAGCTTCATGAGCTCTGGTCCTGGAAACACATAAGTAGTGGCGTATCTTCCGTTCACTATTTGTGCCTCAGTAGAACCTTCCGGAGTGTATTCCCCTCTAATTTGTACACATTCATGGAAATCTCCAAGTGTAGACGTATGCCCGCTGAGTATACCACTGGGGATCTTTCCATAGGAATCAAACACTGAGGAAGGGAAAAATAATATATTTTAATGATAACTTTCACAGAGCTGTATTTGTGCATAGATACCATTAAAACCTTCACAAAAAATTTAAAGCGTTTGAAATACTGCTTTATTTTTTAAAAGGAATTAATTTCGTTTTTAATTGTCTTACTTTGAAGAACCCATGTTTCAGGAACTCCATTAAACCAGAAAATACTGTTTAAAGCATATCGGAAATGATTCGCACAAGTTGAAGTCACATTTTCAAAAATAAGATCTAAGATGCCCTTTGGATCTGCTCCACTGTGAAGGAGTGGAGAAAAAATCGTTTGTTCTTGTAATACTTCTTTTAAATTAACTTTCTCTTGATTTCCTCGAGGAGTTTCAAAAGCCTTGAATTGCTCAGTCCGTTCCTTCAACTCAGGGAACTCTTTGAATAATTTGTTGATACGCTCTTGAGCAATAAAACCCGGAACGGCTTGAGAGCTCACGGGTGGGATATAAGCCCATGATATAAATATGGCGAAGAAAATTCCGCTAGCAATAAATCGGAAAAGATTCATTTTAAAATAATTTTTAATAACGAGTGATTCCTAAAATAAAAAAATCAGAAATTAATGATACGTTCCAGTATTGTACATTTGACGGATACTTGCGGAACAATTTAGGAAAAATTAATTATACCCTAATGTTTTATATCGGTCTTATCTTTCAATAAAACACAATGTGATTTAAATGTATTTGTTATCATGTCAAAAACATTATTTTCGTTGAATCAATGAGTCTTGAGAGGAATCCTCGGAAAATTACGTCTAAACAAATGTGTATAGATTTTTTTGACGGTAGATATAGTCTCATCACATGCTTGTTTGCTCATTAATTTACAATTAGATTGCTTTATTAATTATTACTAACCAGAAGATATGATTGTTACGAGGTAAAGGGGCACGATTTGGACCGTAATTTTATAGTGTGCTAATTATTAGATACATGAGTCATTCCCAGATAACTTTGAGTACTAATTCACCTGCCAGAATTGGACAATGAGTAATACGTTTTGATTTGTCCTGTGGACTTGTACAATGTACTCAGCTGTTATAATTATTTAATTAAAAATTAATTATTTTATAGTAGCTCCAGAGGTTAATTTTGGAGTACATAACATTGATTTTGTGCAGGCATAATAAATGTATCACATTTAATGATTAAAAGGTTCCATAGGTCAGGGACTTTAATTTTGTCATTGGTATTTCCATGTTTCGTATCTCGTATGTATCTAACACGGCTTATTGATGCTATTGCAGGAATCTGCTTTGTAAGGTATCGTTTATCATCCTTTCCGCAGAGGTACTGTATCATATCCTGAATTCGCACGAGAGATAAAATTGAGTAAATAAGTTACGGTGTAAGGTCTTGTATTCATATTAAGGGTATTATTGTTTGCATTGTAAATCCATTCCATGAATGAATCTTAAAAAAGCACTATATGCTGATTTGCATAGGATAATTGCGCTTGAAACAGATACTTATTCAACCGTTCCGTGTGCATACACGTCCACATGGTTATGTAATAATTACAAATAATTACATACAACGTTTAGGAAGGGATTCTGATCAAGGTTTGGAGAATAGTTCCTTAAAACACAGCTTGGATGAGTTCGGTTTTGACTCAATTAAGTTCCGTAGTTGTGACAATTATTTGAAAATTGTAATATTACCACTATGACAGTATGAGGATGGTAATAAATCGTTGGAAAGGGACGATATAACAAAATAATGCCAAGTTTGAGATTTGAAGATCTTATGCAAGGCGCCGTTGAAATATTCACAATAGCGCAGAAATAATTCGCGAATTTTTGTACTTCCTTTGGTCCGTTAAAAAGTAATTTTCTATTATTTTTTCCTTTAAATGTCAGCCCATTTAAAAACTTGTGTACAGTAAATAGTCTGACAAATCTTATTTGGACCATATTCCAAGTATCATGTATTCAAATTTTAAAAAAATTAATGATTATTTTACACTCATTGTCACCGTCTACCTTTAATGAAAAATGATGAGGATTCGAGGAATTTTCTTCCCCAGATTTGAGTTCATATTATGTTGCTTATGATTGAATTTTAGAGCCAGCACAGATTTTCCTAGTTGAATAAAAGGTGACTCTAAAGCCATGATAAGAACCAACGACAATAGTAATTATCATGTGAGCGATGAAAATATTTACCTAAATCATACAGCTGAATATTCATTTATCGTCATAATTCATGGAAATAAGATTAGCACCAAATGTTAATCCTTTACTGAAAACTGTAATACGATTATGAATGCTCAACACAAGCAATGCTCATCATTCTACCTTAAAGAACATTGGTACTAGGAATAATTTTAATACGTTAAAACTTCCAAAGGTTAAATCCTAGGAATGATTCCAATATATTTCTTCCTAATTATATACATAACATTAATGGCTTTATTAATTGACTGCGGTTAAGTTATTGTAAAAAAAAATACAAATTCATCACACGAATTAACGCTATTTACAAATGCCTGTTACCCATTTTTTATTTTAAAATGCTTTTGTTTCTCCGCAACAATAATAATTTCCGAGTCAATGTTTACCCGAACATCAGGTAGATTTTTCAGTAGAGACAACAATAAATTAATATAGACCTCGTGTCATCACTCTTTATACACAGTTTACGATTTTTATTTTTTTCACCTGTAAAAATTTATATACACGGATATATTTCCGCAATTACGTATGTAAACACGAAACTAAGTATAAATCATTTCGTTCCGTTCATATTCAAATCCTTATTTCAATATGTGCACACAAAAACTATTACTGCACTCCATTTAAAATTCGCAAGCTTTGTTTACAAATTATTGGCATTTATATCCACGGAATTTTCATTCCCATGTTTAGGGTTAACAGCGTGCTCAATTGTTCGGGGTTGCCTTTTCGACGTAAACATAATTTTTTCCAGCTGAATAAAGGGTGACTCCAAAGCCAGGGTAAGAACAAAAGCTACAATTCCGGACATTACCATGTGAGCAAAGAAAATGTTCACCTAAATTGTCAAAGAGAACAATAATTATTATTATTCCACGTCATTACGTCCATTTTGAAAATAAAATATGACCACGGTTATTCAATACGTTTACGATTTATAAATTACTTACAACACGATACGCGCTGTAATGCTCTGCATGTGGTATAGATGCATGGTAAATGAATTGGGTGTGGTACGAGGTGATGTACATGCAATAAGTGAGGCGTCCCAATGGCATGAATATCCTGAGCGATAAAAGTTTGTTCACCACCCCTCCATATCCGCTCACACAGGCAAACACGATCCAAGCGATGCAAATCCCCCAAATCGTCCGATGCAAGCCACCATAGACTGCAGTATGGAAAGAACTAAGCGTATCGTCAGCATTATGTGGGTTGAAGTAATACATTCCTACATAAATCACCCCTAAAGCTAAGGCCGTGCAAAGTCCCCAACCTGCAGCTACCATTAACAATGGAATCTTCCTAAACTTTCCCAAATTCTCTGCTCTATAACGAAGGACATATCCCAATCCAATACCCACAACGTACGGGCCGAATCTTCCCCATGGTTTCTTGTATATGTCATTCATATAAGTTTTCATACTGAAAAAAAAGTATTCTCATTGAACAAATCTCGACCAAAAAATCTTGTATATTTCTTAGGAAGATTTGATTCCCATGAGGAATAATTATTTTAAATGTCCTTACGGTATTGATAGAATAAGCGTAGGTGGTAATCTTTTATCCGCAATAATCCAAGCTGGAATGATCACAGATGCCAGGCTGAGAACAGCTAAAGCCCCAAATCCAATACGTTTCCACCTCCAAAGAGGGTAAATGACCAGAGGTGATAGCAAAAAGAACTGCATGTCATTCGCCAAGTACCAAGATTCCCCATAGCACTGGAAACAATTAACGTAACATTAATGATCTCCAATTTGTAACACTTCTGAATACATTTTAATCCTTTAGTGTACGAACACCTACCCCTGTAGTCTCGTACTTGACCAAGTTATTTACATACAGAGCATTGTGCCACCAGTACTTCTGGCATTGCGCACTATCCGTCTCCATGATGTACCAGTTGGGACCACCTCCGAGATACGGAAGTAGTGTGGCCATAATTCCCATGATTATTACATAAGTTGGAGTTAATCTGGTATTAAAGCGACGGAATAAATTTTTTTTGAAAGAACCAAATCAACGAATGAATTTAGAATTTTTCGATGAAAAATCAAAACCAACCTTAAATAACGATGAATGACAAATAGGGCATAGTTGAACCTCCCTTTGGTTTTGTCCAACTCTTTGAGTAAATTATAAGCGACCAGAGCCCCACTCATTGTGAAAAATGTATCAACCGAGGTCGTTCCGTTCACTAGCGGATAAAATGTCCAGTCCTTGTAGACCTAATCCGTTTTTTATAATAATTACAAGTATTACATAAACAATTATATCCTCATGTGTGTTACCATCTTGCTACAAAAATTCGACTGGCTATAGTCAGGTTTTTAGCAGGGCGGATAGTACAAGGACGATTTGTCATATTGGAACACTCATCCAGATAGTTCTGGACCAATAAGACTCCATACATTGAATGTCAATAGAAACTCAGTCGTGGCCTACCATCTTGACGTCCACAAGGTTCCAAGTGTGCGGAGCAATTTGACCGAATGTGTGACAAAGCACTACCCAAGACATGCTCATAAAACGTAGTCCATGAAGACATCCCAGATTCCCAGACCCCACTTTCGTACTTGCCCATTTACTAGTATTTGTGTAGACGGAGAAAGCTAGAAGTAACTTTTTGGCAAATCCTAGCAGAAAGGCAGTAAAAATGTAGCGGGATCCTTTCTACTATTTTACCTTATAAAGGTTATCAATTATGCAAAATTAAATAAGACAGTTGATAACATAAAAAGTCACAGTCTACAAAAAATGAATGCAAAATGTCTACGTTTTGTGCTTTTTACAGTCAAAGCTAAAGCAGTACTAAAAGCCAAATATGTCTCAAGTATTAATGACTGATACAAGGAAACAATTACACTGGAAACACAGATAACTGTCTCTGATTTCACTGCTCACCAGCCCTTTCATGAGAATTCCCTTCCTTGGATGATTGCTGAATGTCCACAAGAGTTGAAACAAGGCAGAGAGTACCAATCAAGGCAAGTACGGCGCTATAGTGAACACACACAAAACCTTGGTAAGGGTTAATTCGTTACTGCTAGGGTGCAGTTGAAATTAAAAAAAAAATAACAGCGTCGTTTTAAATCGGATAAATATTTACATCATCACGTAGTCATCAGCTTCAAAGCTAGGTCTTTCTTCCGTGTAGCTCCCTTCAACCACCTGAGTCAAGTAATCTTGGGAGACATGTTTATGGAAAGAATCCAGGATTTGCTGTACATCTGCCCCGGAACAAGAGTCCGGGAAACATGTCCCAATCACTGGCATCATAAACGGCGCCCCGTTAAGATCAAACATGTACTCCTAAAGGCAATTAGTAACATAAGCCAAGAGGAATATGTCATCATAGTTGTAGTAGAGATTCGAGTGGAGGTGGGGAAAGCCGGTCAAAAATCCAGCATTTGTAGTAAATTGTAGTGAAAGTTCGGGACATGTAAAAATTGGTAAATCCATGTCTGTACGAGTTCAATTATTCGTTACTTACTAATAAAACTCGAAGTGAGACGGATTCTCTCAATCCGGGACTAAGTGTTTCCAAAGCACTTGAGTTCCCTGGAACTTGCTGAAGCAACTTCAAAAGTTCTGGTCCAGGTAAAATATATGTACTGGAGTATCTACCCCTAACCACTTGTTTCTCCGTTGAGCCTGGCGGCGTGTACTCACCTCTGATTTGTATACATTCATGGTAATCCCCAAAAATAAAAGTGTGGCCACTGAGGATACCACTTGGGATCTTCCCATAAGCATCGAACACTGTGGTGAGGAAGAAACTACATGAATTATTTTAATCACAAATTAATCCCACAAAAAATCAACCATTAATTTTCACTAATTAGTCAGTTTTAAGACGTCAGTTGTAGGCATGAGCACATCGAGACAGCAAATCGTGATTCTCGATATTCTCGATCTTTTTTTACCATCGAGACTAATCGAGACATCTCGATAATTTATCGAGAATCTTGTTAATTTTTCGTCTCGATAAAATGCGCATACGCGTCAAAAAAGCGGATACTCTGTATAAGAATGCGAAACTCATAGAGTCTGAACAATGGTGGAAAATGTTTTACTGAATTCGGATGTTAACTCTTCAATGAAAAAATATTGCTGCAGTGAATTTAAAAATATTTCGGTGGAGAAGATTAATTTCACATCACATCCAAGAGGATCAGGAGAAAATTATATCGAGAGAACTACATTAATATTATAGTTTTAAATAAGTTGTGGTTTTAATGAATACGGGGACTTGCAAAATTAACCACAATGTACATTTTTGTCCCCTTATTCAATAATTTTGGGCTGTCTCGATTGTCTCGATATGAATGTGTTCTCGATGTCTCGATTTATAAAATTCTCGATCTCGATATTTTGTTCTAAAACAAGAACAAGACTATCGAGAATTTTAAATGATTCGAGACACTCATGCCTAGTCAGTTGGTGTGTTATTTTTGCATGAATATGTATGTACGGGTGAACTCTCGTTATAAGCAGACCTGCGTTCGGGTCAAGTATTTTGAGGATCCGAACTTGAACTTGACCTGCACTTGAACTTTCAAGTAGATATTTGTCAGTACCCGAACTTGGCGTTTCGGGTCCCAGGAACTACTTGTCATACCAAGTATCTTGCAAGTACTCTTTCCTAAACCCTAACTTGATCTGATACTTGAATGTCGGGTCCATAAATCTTGCGAACCGAACTTGGAATTGACTTGAACCCGAACTTGGATTTCCAGTAATTCCTTGAACCTTACAACTTTCTAGTATGAAGTAGCAAAAACACTCAAACGGGTGGAGCTAAGATTTTCAATTTCTGTAGTCTTTATTAAAACCAGATTCGGGTTCACTCATGGTTTTTTCCTTGTGTTACAGTCACACCGGAAAATTTACTTCAACAGTTTTTCAAAAATTATGAAAAATTAGAAGAATAGTTTTAAGCACGACGATTTACAGAATACAAAACAGTCACTCCAAATGAAAGCGAGCTCCAGCTTCTGTGCATATCTCTGCAGGGATGGTTTCTAGTAGGGATGCCAATGGTCTGGCCCGGGCCATTTATAATGGTCTGTTATTGGTCCGGTCCGGTCTGGTCCGGTCTGATTCAACATTTGGACCTGACTAGATACAACTGGTCCAGCGCGAGGACCAGACCTGACCACAGGACCATGGCTTCAAAAGTACGCAAAATAAAAATTTATGAGTTAACGAAATCCCAAGAACAAATTAAAACTGACATTTCTGGGGATAAAATAAAAATTTGACTCGATAAAATGTAATTATTTAATTGCTCTCAATGGTTTTCTGGACCATGGTCCAGAGCTTAGTCTCGTCCGAACGACTGGATCAGACTATTGGTCGGGTCTGATAAACTGGAGCAGACCAGTTTCATAAAATCTGGTTCAGACCAGACCATTGGCATCACTAGTTTCTAGAATGTGTGTTGTAGAAGTGCCAACAACCGAGGGAGAAGATCGCACAAAGGAAGCACACGTTGGAACTAGGCTACTTGAATCGGTACTTGAAAATCCAAGTTCGAGTTCAAGTAAAATCCATGCCCAGACCCGAACTTGAACTTGATCCTTAGTTCAAGTCAATTATGTGGGCTTGCACTTGGGCCAGATCCGACTTGAAGTTCCAAGTTTGGATCCAGTAAATACTTGAACTTGGCCCGATTCAACCAAGTTGGAAATCTCGTTACCCCGAACTTGCTCCGAACTTGACGTGACTTGATACTTGGCAAGTACTACTTGAACTTGAGCGCAGCTCTGGTTATAAAGGATTGGGATTTCTAGTCACGATCTATTAACACAATGTATGAGACTATGCTTATAAGGGATAATCTTTATAAGGGACAAATTTTGGGGGAACTTGAACATCCCTTATAGCGAGAGTGGACTATATCACTAACATTTGGCATGCGAACAGAAAAACAGCTAATTAATTGTCTTACTCTGAAGAACCCACGTCTCTGGAATTCCATTCAACCAGAGAAGGTTGAACAAGGCAAATCGAAAATGCTCCTCACAAGCAGAGGTGACATTTACAAAAATTGGATCCAAGATGTCCTTTGGATCTGCTCTACTTTCCAAGAGTGGATAAAAAATTATTTGCTGCTTTAATAATTCTTTTAAGCTTCCAAACCTCTCTTGACTTCTGCCAGGACCTTTGAGGTCTTTCCATAATTGCTGATGTTGTTCTTTTAACTTTGGGAATTCCGTGAATACTTTATTCAAACCTTCTTGAGCTACAAAGCCTGGAAAAGCTTGAGATTGCACGGAATGGAAATGTATCCATGATATAAATATAATTCCACCAGGAATGGAATGCAACCGAGCCATTGCAATTAAGTTTGAATGGATCCAGATTTACATATGCTATAGGAATTGAATAAACTACATCCAGTTTAGGCTGGAAGTTATTGTATGCAAATTGTATTGTTTTATAAGTCTTATCATTTAATTAATTATAACTTTGTGGAGTGTGCATTTATCGCATTTTTATCATTTAGAAAAATATCGTTCTTATTTGATTGATACGTTGACAAGGTAGTCGTGAATTTGAACAAAATATAGCACGTGTATTAGCACTCCTCCCAGCATGTTTTAGAAACCAAATAACTCAAGTGTATTTTCCCATGCTCCCACAGGAGGGCCTTCAAAAGTTTCCAATTCAGAACAAAAACTGTATTTTATTCTAATATGTGAGCCAAATGCTAACTTGTGCTTTCAGTTAGAATAAACCATCAGATAATTGTGATTCAGTAACAGGCATTTAAATCCTCAAAAGCTATTACCTCTGGCGTTATTTTAATCAACACATAGCTCAAGAACAAACTTGAGTGCTATAATTGGTCCTGCTTTTGTATGTGTATATATGTACATATTTACTATAATTTTTCATTCAATGACAAACGACTAATTGTAAGAACGACAGCTGTCAGAAGTATGCAAATACCAATAAATTATAATTTCACTCGTGTCGTGCAGAAAAAGTGAGAGTCACAGTAATTATGCTAAGTTCATTATTATTGTATTCTCTCAAACTAGTTTTTATTTTATTTATTATTGATATTATGCTTAAGCATGTGCAGCTCGTACTCGATAATAATTCATATAAAATCAGATCTGCAGCTCTAGCGATGATTAAGTAATTACCTGTCAACAGAATTAATTTTAATCTAGTAAAGTATTTCAAGCTTGAATACATTCGTGTTTGCAAATACTGCTGTACATTTTTGGTTCGTACTTGTACAAAGGATTACGTACTGTTTAATTATACCCATCTCTGTTACTGACTACTTTCCCCACAAATTATATTCTAATTCCCTAATTGCTATACCAACATTTTTAATTATCACTTTAGCATTCTAAAAGGTTAAACATGTACATAGTAGGCTTTAGAGATTTATTAGCAAAGGTTAGAAGTTTCTCTTTATTGTTTCTAAAAGGAATGTATGGGATATGGGAGTGCAAGTGAATGTACTTTAAAATAACTGATGTACATATGTAAATACTTATTTTTTAAAGCTCTATATTGCGTATGTAACTAGTACAATAGTAGATAAACAATATTTTCTTAATATTTAAACATTCATGGAATATAAAAACTCCAGTGAGTTATTGTAAAGTTTCTTTGGTTAATCCGTGTGCATTTGTAAAAAAAATACATTGTATTGTTTTAACCTTAAAATAATTAGTTATGCCATATTGCCGTCTAGGAATGTGTCGACAGTTTGTTTTGTCCTGATAAAACTAATGTGTGTTTATTAACAACTTGAGTATACACATACATGTTATAAGGTATCTATTATTTTATAATAAACATTATACATTGTTATTAACATTATATGTTCTCGTGGATGGAAATGTATGTATATAAAAGTGTGGATTTTTATGTAATATGTATGTTGATTACATAAAAATGCATTTTGGTTTGTGTTTCCTTGTTTTTATATTCAAACTGCAAAGTGAAAACAAAACAATGACATCCTAAAAAAAATGTAAACATCGCAACGGTAATGCAAACATGTATCAAAGATGACTATGAAGCAGCGTTCATAAACATCCGAACAAAGCAGACATCGAAATTACAACAAGGTTAGCTACAAAATTGAATTCCGAACTGATGAGTTGCTCCGAGTTGCTCTGATGAACATTTCCTATTTTTCTTGATGGATGAATGAAATTAATAGGTAAAGGTTCCACAAAAGAATCATATATAATAAGGACGAGTTTTTTAAGAAAATCTTTTACATTTTCGTAGTCTGATGAAGAATTTCGGCAGGGCCCAGAAGTGGAGATGCCCCCTTACACTTGTTTTAAACTAGATCCATTTTTTAAAAATTCCTTCCACCTGTCAAAATAGCATGCGATTTATCTTCCTTAGCTCTGTTTCGAACGTTTTGGACTTGATACTAAGATTCATTATATCTGTAAAATGAAATCTCCCATACGAAATAGTTTTTGATATTTATTCTTGCCTCATTTTCAATTGAACAAAAGAAATGTATCACGCAAATGAATGCACAAAATTTAATTATTAAAATTAAAGATTCATGAGAGTTTCTCAGAAACTTACAATGTGCTTCCAATTTCTTACAAATACGTAGCTGTTTTTATTCTCGCATCTTCTCCCGTCGACGAAAAGAAGCAGTCGGTGTTATAATATGCTGTAAAAATTACCACTGTGCACAGCAGCATTATAAATAAAATTAATGATTCGAGAGAGATTCACAAAAGCTTATATACAATGCGCAATTCCACAAGATTGAGGAGTGTGAAGAATTTGAAGGGGGAATGAAGCATCCTCCAAAACACCCTCTTTGTGAATGAATTTGTTCATTTGCATAGTGTAACTTCTACTACACACACCAGACGTCAGTTTATGTTAACTCCATACAATAATTATTACAGCCACGAGAGGTTGGCTTTTGCATAAATTAACCGAAATAATTGACAGAGAAGTAATAATAATTACTGATAGGTGATGTTGGACTCTTTCAGTTATACAGTTGCTTGCAAGGTTATAGAAGAATACTTCTATAGCCTTGAGTTGCTTGTTTGTTTTCATCTTTATAAATTATTAAGATCAATAATAATTTTATTAAAGAAAAAGCCATGCAAACATTTTATTATCGCTTTCATTGTTCACGACTGAGATTTCCTGATTTTATGAGAACGAGACTGGGCGTACAGATGTCACCAAAATCCTTACAGTTTCAATGAAGTGAGGACTGGCTTCCCGCATGACGTTCTTAGCATCATCCGATGCTACAGTCATTGCCAAGTGTAATAAATCTGCATGATACTAAAAATAACATCGTCATTAACAAATGAATTTCAGGATTTTGAATATTAGATAAACTGTAATAATTCTAAAATAATTATCCCACTACATAGTATTGTCGATTACAGCTTTTACTGAAATATTAAAAAACCAAAGCCTCATTCACAGAAAGTGAATACCTGAGAATTTTCGATGGGTTCCTCTGAAAAATTAGGTGACACCTCTGTGCAGGCTATAAGGGAACATTTAGCCGGTGTATTCAAAATCATCTGATAGTTTCCCTAAAATTGGCCAGCAGTAATTAAATAGCATTAAATTCGCTTATTGTATTCAAAACATAATAAAAAATGTACTATTGAGATTACGGGGGTGGTGGTGCCTAAACGTTCTCGCATTTGAAAAACCATCCTTTCTCTGCCAGCCAGAAGATTCCAACGGCTCCAATGGAAATTGTATGACGGTGACAAAACAGCCATACACCTGAAAGCAATAAAAGGGAAACAACACGCTATAAATCTACGTACACAAGACCAAGCCACAGATTTTTTAGCTGGAACAAAAATCATCTTGTCATTTAAATCTCTCATAAAGAGTATCCACCCACTGGTACATATGCTCTTCAGTTTCAATATGCTTCAAAAGTACTCCATCTACATAAGCATAAGAGTCAAGCTCAGGGAACACATCCAGGCCGTGGTACCTCAGAGCCTGCAGAAAAAACAAAACCGTGTTATTTTTCATGTTTTGTAAATCATATTTATAAAATCCAGTTATTTTTCCTAGATTCCTGAAGTACAGCTAATAATTTAAAATAGTTAAAAAATGCAGTAGTTGTAATAGAAATATTAATAGTAAGTAGCCCTGGCCAGTTACCTTGATTAAATGCCGAGGCCGCATGTATTTATTTAGGACAGATGCTTCCACAACGTCGCTGTTACTCACGTTCTGAAGTGAACTCACACAGACTAGCTCATTCTGTTTATAATAATAATTGATGCATTACCTCTTTAAAAAATAATGTATTAAAAAATGTATTACACAGACCCTGTCGCATTCAACGTTGTCATTCAATTAGAGAGACATATAGTATTGTTTTTACTGTAATTTCTTATGTTGCTATAATTTGGAGAGTTATGAACGTTACCTCGAATGTGAACTCAATTGCAGTCATAGCGGCCATCAGTGAGAAAACACATCTATTTTTCCCTGCTGGTTTGAGTTCAAAACTTTGGTATGGTAAATTTGAAAATCTGAAAATCATTCATAATTTTTCTTAAATGTTACTAAATCAAAAAAGGTGCCTGCCGTCTAGGACATTTTTATAACGTTTCATGTATTTACAAACTGTTTTAGCAATAATTATTATTGATATTATGAATAAATATTATAGAAAAATAATTTCACCACAACTTAACTGAGGAATACTAACATTCTAGAAATTATTTGCTGAGAAAGTCATCCACCGTTAATTATTCATAAATTTGGGTGCTTGTTCTTTCGTAATAAAAAATATTGCTATCCAAGAGCTAATTTATTCTATAATTATACGCAAAATAATAGACAAAGCCTAGAAAACAATTAATTATTAACCTTAATTAATTCTCTACTAGGAGTTAATAATAATTTACGAAGATTTTGAAAAAATATTGCAATACATTTATCTATGCGCAAAATTTGCTGATTTGTGGCCAGTAGTTCCTATTCTGTAATACAAATAATGTAAGTAAAAAATTGTAAACAATGCAGTAAATAATGTGCTGATTTTTAATTGTTGTGGCAGCCCGAAGTATCCCAACAAATAATATCAATTGCTTCAATTCCTTGCTTTTAAAATACCTATTATGACCCAACCCAATGATGCCAAACTTGGAGGTTCGGAGTGTTAAATGCAATTGATCTTCGTTGAAACGAATGTCATAGAAGCCATCTGTGGACCAGAACCTTCTCACTGGGTCCCACAAAACTGGGATGGGTGGTTCAAACCATAGTGCTGTTCTGGGAACCCTAAAGGTGGGAATAAAAAAGAATAATTATAAAAGTACGTTTTCCCAAAAGCAAACATGCAATATTATTTCTAATAATTACTACGTTGACTATAGTAGCAATAACAGTTGCAAAAATATGCCCAATAGTTCGAACGAACTTAAGATCCAACAGGACTAATTTCTGAAGTTCCTCTTCCTGCTTTTTAGCTTCTCTCTCCATTTCTTCCGGAGTTTTCTTAGCCTCTTGCATCTCCTGCGTGGGTGGAACATAATCTGCTGCAAATATTATTTCCTCCAAGTTTTGGTCTGGCTCAACTAGTACAATGATACAAAATATAAAATTTGCTAATTAAAACACTTCCCTCAATTCACACTGGGCATTAAAAATGTAACCTCACTGACTCATATGTAACATCCAATGTCCCCTGTCTTTTGGCTGAGGTGGGATCTCAATCCAGTTGAAATGAAAAACGCCGCCGAGGATCGAGTAATTTCTTAGGTTCAGTTCATATTTGACTAATTTCGGGATGAACTGAGCCTTCTCTGTGCGTTCCCTTTCTTTTGCCACTTTTTAAATCAAATCATACAGTTCTTATTAATTTAATCCTTTCATACCTCCTTTCATTCAAAAATAATGACACGGAATTTACATTCTGCTTCCGTCTTTTGTCGTGGCTCAGGACTCTTGGATTTTTTCTTGACTTTCACTTCCTTCTGAAAAATCATAAATGATATTAAAATCTTGTGGCAAGTACTGTTAATTAATATGAATTTCACTGTATAGTGTGTACACACAATAGACACTTAAAAACTATGTTTGAGTTACCTTTATGTCACTCGTGGATTGTTTCTTGGATTTGGAACGACTCTGTTGAAGTAATAATAAATTACTGTTAAAGGTCAGTGCAGACAGAACCTTCATAAGATAAGATTTAATTAAATTACAGATGATTGCTTCTTACCCTGGATTCGGATGTTGATTTAGACTTACTCTTGCTCTTCTCCTTTTTCTGTAAGCAATAATAAATTTTATAGAGATATTCGAAATCCCACATCATCTACTGTGAATACTCAACAATGACCGTACCTCCGGAGATCTACCACGGGAAGCTGACTTGGATTTACTAGTCTATCGCAACAAAATAAAAATAATTCTGAATTTTAATTCTGAACATGAAACATTTCTCTGACATATTTTAGCTCCTACTGGTAAGGTTTTTTTTAACAACAGGAACAAAGCATATGAAAATGTAAAATAGTGCAAATTAATAGAGGAAAGGTACCAACTTCTTCATCAGACCCGGAACCAGAACCTTCCTGCTTTGTTGAAGCACGTCCGTCATCCTAATTTTAAAATGTTTTGTTCAATAATTACTGTGAAAGTATTTAATAACAGAAATAACTAATTTAAAATATTAGCTAACTCAAATTATTACATCCTCAGCATCTTTTTCACCCGGCTGTTTAGATTCCCTGTCACGTTCGTCCTCCCCAGGCTTCTATAAAAATTCAATTTAAAACTCAATGAATTGCAATAACTTTAAAGGAGAGCATTTAAAAGAACTTCAAATCCGCCATGTAATTTTTGGAAATATTTACTATAATAAGATTACTTTACTGACATAATTATCTTCTTCCTTTTTCCTGGACTTCTCAGCATCTTCCTCATCTCCAGTAGGTTTCCCTTCGACTCCTTCACCTTCTGCATCTTCGATCTCTGAGCTCTCATCTACAGCTCTTTCATCTCTTTTCCTGTTGGCTCTCTTACGGGCCCTTCCTCTCATCGGACTTGACATGATCTCAAGGTCTTCCAAATCTTTCGCAAGTTTTCTGTACTGTGAGTCCAAATTATCATCGTCACTGTCCCCTGGTCCAGGGGCTTTGCTCCCTTTAGTGCTCTCCCCTCTATTTAAATTCTCGGTTGTCTTGTCAGGACTTCCATTTGTACTTTTCGATCCATCCTCAATCTTAGTTTGTGGCTACAGAATTTTTAAAGAATTTAAATTTTGGAGTCATTTTTACATTTTAAGGTAAGTTTCACAAGATCAGGTTGGGTGTAATTACCTTCTCATCCTCAGGAACTTCTGGGGAGTGCAGTTCAGCTCTTTGACATCTACTCTCGGCTTTCTTCTTCTCCCAGCCCTCAATTGCTTAAAGGAACAGAATCCAATAGTTTGTAGGGGAATGTGTGTAATAATTTATTTGAAATAATTTGTACAACGTTATACTTTCACCCTACATCTTTTTAAAGCATTATTGACCCCAGGGGCGAAAAAAGAGTTGGAGCTGTCGGAGTAATGGTCATACTCAGTTTTCAAAAGCCTGTAAATTCCTCGTAGCTCTACGATACTCTCTGGGATTTTGAATTTAAATTTGAGCTTCTCGTACTCATGACCTATGAGCTCTGGCTGAGCGAAGATATTTCCGTAGATGCTGAATGTAATGGCTTCGATGCTCTCCGTCATGTCAAAGATTCCTTGCTCGGGATCAAAATATTTGGTCAGATCTGACATGATACAAAATAATGTAGACATTCAATGCTCAATTTTCAAAATTAGACTCATAAATGGATGCAGAATTTTGAAGGGAATTTTGGTGTAGTCACCTCGAATGATGTCGTATGTACTTCTGTCCAGGTACTCTTGCTGTTTCTCTTTGAATTCATGGTATATCTTTATCACAAGGGAAATTCGTATACAATATATGTGAACACAGTATGCTTGTTAAATAAAATGCTTGGATGAACTTACCATCCCGATCTGCTTGATAGTCTCCACAGAAACAGTCTCAAGAGGGAAGAGCAAGAATTCTTTCAGTTCTTCAATAAGCTTAAAATAATAATATGTAAGAGGAGAAATTATATGGAGGTTATTGCACGGAACTATTTTTATATATGAACCACTACAATTAATTACATATCTAATTGTACAAGGATATGAAAACCAATGATACACAGACCTGCAAAATTTCCGGAGAGAATGCAAAAACATTCTGTAATGTGGGATTAATTAAGTTCACCTCCCAGTTTGTCATGTAGGAATTAATCTCATTGAGTTTGAAATCTGGGAGGTTTGTACATGCAGTAAAGACTGCCCACTCTGAAATAATATGAAATCTTTTAACCCAGTGAAATGGAATTTAAGCACAATTAATTACAATAAGTTTGAGTATGGCCAAAATATATAAATTATTTTTATTTTTCTAACCTCTGAGGAGTTTGTGATCCTGATGGTAAGAAAATATGACTTTGTCGTAGAAAGCAATGATTTTCCCACTCTCGAGGAGCTGCACAGCCCGAAGTTCCATTTCTGCCTCATATTGCTTTTGCTTTTTAATTGCCTCAGCCGCTTCCCTTTCTAGCCTTTCCCTTTCTAGTCTTTCTTTCTCCTTTTTCTTCGACTCCATTTTACGTTACTCCAAGTTACTTTCCGCCTGTCATACATAATAAAATATATAATAGATTATGTGCCCTAATTTTGTCATGGATGGATTTCATTTAGATTAGTAATAATCAGGGACGGGAATTCGAATTCGAATCGGAATTAGAATCGGAATTATATTCAAAAAATTCGGGTATCCGAATCGATATTAGAATCGGAAAACAATTCACCACGGTATTTGTATCCAAAATTGGATTAGAATAAAAACAAGGGTATTCGAATCGGTATTCGAATATTTTTTAACGAATTCCGATGCTAATAAAGTATCGATTTCATTGGGTTTTATACTGTCACTTGCGTGAAATGTTCATAGGAAGCATTTTTTGAAAGCCCCACACATGCAATTATAAAACTCAAAGGGGAAGTAACGAACGTTTGGTAAACGAAAAGTGTATGGTTGGTAATGGGCAGTGATTTACAGCCCGTTTTGCAAAAATTCCTACAAATAGGATGAGATAGTCGCATGGTGGCGGTCTTACAGGTTCTCCTTTCTTAAATCTTGTTCTCATCATGGGGATGCCTGGAACTAATTTCGTAGAAGTGCATTTTAGTTACGATGTGTTATCAAACAAATCGATTTGCAAATAGATAATGTCAGAAAGAACTAACCGGAAAAGTAGTTAGACAGGTTAACAGATTACTCCGAATGTTTTAGAAATGTTATGGGATCAGTCCTTGCTTTTCTAGTCACTGAAATTTTGGTTGAGCGTGTGTGTTTTCTGCGCTTAAATTTATATTAAATGATTTGCGTGGTATTGTAGATGCAAAAACGCTTAATGTGTTATGTATCGCTCATTTTTTTGCGATTAAATTGTTCTTTTGAATAAATTCCCATTTTTTGTACGAATATCCGAAAAGTATTTGAATCGGAATTCAAATTCAGGAAGTATTCAAATATATTGGAATCCGTATCGGAATTCAAATTTTGAAGTATTATAAAAAATAATTAAAATTGAAATCGAAACTAGAAAGTATTCGAATCCGAATTTAAATCCGTATTTTTCCGATATCCCGTCCCTGGTAATAATTAATGTTTACTTACTGAGAAGTGAGGATTGAAAGGGTTGAAGATGTGAAACTGTGGATTTTGAGTAACTAGAAAGATTTCAGTAGGAAGGAGAAATACAAGTAGAGGTGTACACTTCACTCTGGGAAGAGTTTATTGGCATTAGTCACAAGCGAGAGTCAAGTTGGAGAAAGGGGTAAAGGATATGTTTGGTCAATCGGTTAGAGGGGGAGCAGGCTAGTTTGTAATTGATCGGCTAACGGTACACCTTGGTAGCACTAATACACAAGAATATGCACATGTCTTGCAATGGGAACCTATTCAAATATTCTCTCGAGGATGGAAGTAATACTATAGCAGTTCACATCTATGTATATTCCAATGAATTATACTGTACTTTAAAAAAGTCTCCTAGAAAGTTGCTGAAGCTTCCCTTTATGGAGGGAAATCTTTGTAGTAAATAAAATTGCGAAAATGTTTAAATAAATTATATTAAATTAAAACGCAATATTTTTGGAAAGATAATTAGTTATAATTTATTACATTTTCCCCTTTCCACATATCGCTTCGTATATATTTTCCAGGTTTTCATTTTTGATCTGACTACTGGTGTTGTAGATATTCGGATCAATTCCTTCCCATTTTCCAGACATGTATTGTTGTTTACAGCACACCTAGTGGATCCTTTAAGGTAAAACTTGCAACTGGAAGGACAAGGTTTGAAATTTTGCGGGAAGGTTATTCCTTCCATTTTATTAAGCACGGTCATTCAATGAGTCAAAAGTTAACCAAATATTTATTGCTTTGCTGAAAACCAGCATTATATTTTAATTTGCTTAAAATTTGAATAGAATAACAAAAAACTCTTAAATCTAATTTTGTCTAAAGTAAATCCTAATTTTGATCCACTTCCTTGACCGCTATATTGTCGTTCATTGGGCTGGAGAAATAGAATAAATGTTATAAATTCTGGAAAAAAACTTTGCAAAAAATTAGTAGAATGAATATTTTTTACCAGGCTAAGAGTAAAACAGAGCACTCTATATATACAATCAATGTTACAACTTGTAACTGAATGTTGGTAGTCCTATTTTTAAAACCCTGTATAGAATAGTAACTCTTTAGCTAGAATTTTTAATCATACTTTCATGCAGACATTCTTGGAAAATTTAGTAAATTCCCCAATATAATTTGCCAAGAGTAAAGATTATTAATTTTAAAAAATTTGAAAACTGTAGTAATACAAATTTATAATTATTACTAACAGCATTGCATTATTAATTAAAACAAATGTAAGATACACAGTCCTTCGTTTTAATATCTATTATTTGGATACGTCAATTTCCATTGTAATTGTCTTAAAAAAAATATAGCAGTTAAAAAATTTATTTATTTCTGGGGTTCATCCACTTCTTGAGTATCTTCAGGTTCTGGCACTACAACCTCAGGAATAATTGGCTTTGGTAGTTTGGGCTGCAATTGAGAAGCAAACAACATTTTCTCCAGCTGCATAAATGGTGTCTCAACAGATGTCGTTAACAAATATGCCACAAGACCGGACATCACCATGTGAGCAAAGAACAAATAAATCTGCAAAAATCGAATAAATTAAAAATTTGGAGTACTCCAGAAAGTTGTATGAAATGAAATAATTATTCCAAATATTTGCTTACGGTGTTATAAACACTTGAGTGGACAGCTTGGGGCTGCATAAGATGATAAATCAGTTGTAAATGGTTGGAAGTAATGTACATGCAATGATGCAATACGTTAAGCGTCCCAATGGCATGAAAACCTTCCAAGACAGAAAACTGTTGACCCATCCACCGTTGCCAGTCACACAAGCGAAAACTGGCAATGCTGACGCTAAACACCTGTCGATGAATCCCAGCATAGATGGCTGAGTGTACCGAAGTAAACGTCTCTTCCTCATTTTCTGGATCAAAGTAATACATCCCTCCGAAAATGACCCCTGAAACCAGTAACGTGCTCAAGATCCATCCCAACATGACCACAACCTTCGGAATGACTTTGAACTTTGCAGGATTCTTTAATCTCAGGTACAAAATATATCCCAAAATAATGCCCACTACATAAGTCCCGAATCGGTTCCAGGGCTTAATATATTACCCTTGAAAGTAGTTCTTAAACCTTTAATACACCAAATTTAATTAATCTAACCCAAAAAACCTTCATGAATCATGAGTCTCGCAAAAGCTATTCTTTGTCTAAACATTTAAATTAAACTCACGGAATCGAGTAAATTACCGTTGGAGCCCACTCCATCTGATGGGTAACGACTGCAGGAACAACAATCGATGCAATTGCAGCCAGGCAAGTTGTCCCCACACCGATTAATTTGAATCGCCAGAGTGGATAGATTAGCAAATGTCACAGTACGAAAAACTGCATATCATTTGCCAGGTACCAGGACTCGCTGTAGCACTAAACAGAAAAATTTTCAAAGCCCCATAAATCCCCTCAAGCAAATCATGTTTAAAAAAATTTGTATTACTTTAGAATTTCGTTTAATATTTTAGGCTTGCTTTGTCTAAATAATAATCTATAAACTCTTCGTACCAGACCTGCTTCATATTTGACCAGATTATTAAAGTAGAGAAGATTGTGCCACCAATATTTCCTACAATTTGCATTGTCTTGTTCAAGTGCAAACCAATAGGGGCCGTTACCAAAGTAAGGAACCAAAGTAGCCATTAATCCAATGACAATAGCGTAAGTGGGAGTCAATCTAACGTTGAAAAAATACGAATTTATTAATGTTCAGCTATTTTTATGCACAAAGCTTTTTAATTGAAGAGATCGCAAGATTAAAAATTATATATCGTCAGTTAAACTTGCTAACCGACTATGATTTAAAATGCCTAGATTGAAGACCGGTTTTTGCGCTTCCGCTACAAACTCTAAAGTGAAAACCGGTCATAGTTCCTCTTTGCAGTAGAGCATACAATCCGCACCGCGGACAGGAGGGAAAGTGGGTAATTATGGAGGGATTTCATTTTGAGCAAGAGCGCCTTACAGAAGTTCTTCTTTCTATGAATTTTAAATTATAGCCGGTTAGCAAGTTTAGCCGACGATATTTTCATGAAGATTCAATTTTTTCAGATAGAACCGAAGAAATTGTAAATGTGGCGTCACCTTAGATACCGGTGAATGACGAACATAAAATAATTAAATTTCCCTTTCCGCTTATCCAATTCTTTGAGAAAATTGTACGCCACGAGAGCTCCACTCAACGTAAAGAAAGTGTACACAGATGGCGTGCCGTTTAAAACTGGTGCGAGCGACATATCTGTTAAAATCTGAAAAGCAGTTTAGTCATCATAATTAATTAAATTCAAATAGGAGGTTTCTTGTTTGCACTAACACCCACCGCAAATATGAATTACCACGTGAATGTTTCGTACCTTCTTCATATCCACTAAATTCCAATTCAGTTGTGACATGATCATTTCAAAAGTATGACACAGTAAGACCCACGCCATGCTCAAAAACCTCAGTCCGTGAAGACACGTCAAATTGTCGGATCCACTCCTCGTACTCAGAAATTTTTTTGTATTTGTGTAGAAGGAAAATGCGAGAATTATTTTTGTGAATTTCCCTAAAAACATGTTTTCATTAAGCAGTTAAATATTTTACAAAATTCTGCTTTTAGAATACAAGTGACAAATGTATACAAGTGAGGGAAACCTGGCTTGGATAATTTTCCTTCGGTAGAATATACACTTTGAAGGTCAACTGCTGTCCCAACTATACAAAGAGCAGCGATGGAAGCTAACACGACTCTTTAAAAATGAAAAAATAAATACAGTATTGTTTTAAATTTTAGAGTGTATTGCGTGTGGGGAGATCTTGTAGGAAGAACTTACATCATACAATAATCTGCCGCGTCCAAAGGAGGCTTCTCCTCAACAGTGCATGCCTGAACAGCCTGGCCTGTCCAATCTTCAAAAATGTTTGTATGTAAATTATTAAAGAACTGCTGGGCATCTTTAAAAGAGCAAGAGGAAGGTAAGCAGGTGCCCATCAGGGGGAGCATTGTCGGAGGTGTGGAAGAAAGAATGTATTCCTTTAGTTGTTTGGGTTAAAAATTCCTTGGAATTATTATCGATTTGTTTTATTTACCTAACTAAATAAATGCCAGAATCATTTTCCCCCAATATAGCGACTCATAAAATATTTAATTCTCAAATTTGGAACAAGTTTCGTTCTGAATTTTCTGAAATTTGTTTAGTTTGCCGGTGAATAATTGAGGCAACAACGGTTACGATCTGACGCATTTTGAAAGATTTTGAAATAAACCAAATTTATTGTTCTGCATGTGTATTGCAGTTTTGTTGTTGTAAATGCCGTAGGTTTTACAGTGAGCTACGTGATAGATCACAGTGCTGACGTGTTTTAAGGTCATAACTCCGTGATCCTAAATACTGGCTGCATAAAGAAGTAAATTTTAGAAAATTTGAGACGAAAGTTACAGATATGGCGATCCACATTTTTTGTGAGTCATTCTGAGGAACTGGCTACATGAGAGGGCAAATGATTTGGATCACCCAGCATTATCTTACAATCAGTGTCCAAATATCCGTTGCCTCTCTTAAACCTGAGGCAATCTCAAGTCTCTTCAGTATACCCTCGTTAGTATTGACAGGATTCAACCAGTCCTCTAACCTCCATCCTGGATAAAGAAAAGTTGTGCAATATTTTCCCCTAATAAGCTTCTCTTTTGAGACCTCTCCATTGTTGACCCCGACGCATTCCTGAAAGTCTCCGGGTTCGGCAGTATGACCACCAAGAATTCCACTTGGTATCTTCCCATAGGAATCAAACACTAAAATAATTTAGGGAAATAATTCCAGCAAAATTAATTTACATGCATAGTTTCATTTTCATGCCTGCATTGGCTATTATGTAAATACTGCATAAAATAAAGGGCTACTCATTTGTTACTAAAGATTTAATTGAAACAACAGAACTCACTATGAAGTACCCATGTTTCCGGAAGCACGTTTCCCAAGATTTTGTCAATAGCCCCTCCAAAATGATTGGCGCAAGATGTCGAGACATTGAAAAAGAGTGAATCTAACAGGTCACTTGTCACATTCTTATCTTTGCGCAATCGAGAAAATATTGAATGCGAATCAAACATTTGGTCAAAACTGTGACCATTTACATTAGATGTAATCACATTTTTCAGCTTTAGAAAATCTTGACGGGCTTCAGGTCTTCCCCAGTTCTTTGAAAGTATTTTACTGTGAATGGGATCAGTGCGAAATAATTGCATTGATTGTGAGTCAATGCAAGGAATACATATTATTGCGGAGATAACACAAATTATTGCCAATGTTTGGGACTGTTTTTGATTGAAAGTTAACATATTGGGAGACTAATTGTAAGTGCAGTTTTGTTTCTTTCCCGACTAAAAGCAATGGTGAATGTCCTAATTACAAGAGTAACACTACACAAATTTATAAAACTGTATTAACTTCCAAAGTATTATACCTTTGAAGATTTGTTGATTTTTATCTAGGAATACACTGATTGGAATTAATAGATTAGTTTAATGCTTATCATTATTTCTGAATTATTAATTTGGTAAACTCCAACATCCATCAATTATAGTGACACTTAAAACCAACTGTTCTCACAAGGGTTATCCCAAGTTTATGTGCACCTGCCAATCAATTGGCAAGATGGTTTTATTCAACTACTTTGATCGTTGTACTTTTATGCATATTTATGACTGTTGATTAAATTGACAGTTACACACATAAGTCTGTATTGCATAAAATTTCAAGTGGAGTCACACACAAGCTGAACATGACTGCCTTTGCAAACATAATATAGACAAGATTTTAGTAATTAATCCCAGCAATTTTAAATTACCCAATTTCTAGCAATCTTCATTGAGGAAGTACATACTTGAAGAATGAAAAGACACTGTAGACTTTGAGCAAATTCAGCTCTTCAATTTTGAAGCTTTTTTTCATGTACTTCGAATAAAAAATCTTCCTCGTGTGGAAAAGTCTAATGATTGATTATTTCTCAACTATCGCTTCTAGTGCCCCGCATGGGTACAAAAATGTTGTACCTGGACCTGAACCTGTACCTGAATCATGGGTACATGTATTTTTTGAACCTGTACCCGTACCTGTACCTGAATACCTGGGTTCAATTTTCCTGAACCTGTACCTGTAGTTAAACTAAATCAGGAGTACCTGTACCTGAAAAGTACCTGAACCCAAAAAGTACCCAAAAAAGTACCTGTACCCGGGTATATTTTAAAAGTACCTGAACCTACCCGGGTATTTTTGGTTGTACTAATCTAAAGGATTACCAAAGATATTACAGAAAAAACAAATTAAAATATCTGTGACCATGACGTTTTGACTTTATAAATGTATTTATCATATTAGATTTATTTTTATTGTTTATTCTTCGAAAGTATGACTAAGTACTGGAATTATCAACAGTTATAAATGATTAAAAAAGGTTGAAAAGGTAACAGATAGCAAGATCTACGATATGATAACTAAGTTCATTGCAACAATACAACTGCAATAAAATTATTTCTAAACGTTCAATAATGCCGAGAAATTAAATAATGAAGGATTTGTTTTGCAATCTGCTTTCGCATTGGAAAACATTTTTTCAGATTCAGACTCCCCAGATTTTAACTTCAGCCAAGCTTTGAGACAAATATATTTCCTAACGTATCCCCACTCTTATATAAGCGTTTAAGCGTCAGAAGATCTGGGCCATAGGAGAAGTCTATCTGTACTCCAGTTCCAGGAAGTGCTAAAAGATCTCTGGTCATTCCAACCAGTGCTAGGTAACTAGACTAGGGTTGGCAAGTATCGCCAGTTTGTCAGTATCGGGAATATCGGTATCGGTAGAATGCAATTTTGCGATATTTGCGATAATATCGGGTATCGCCGATACTTTTTGCTGAAGTGAATTAGCACATGAAGTAAAAAGAGTTAACATCAACGGAACTAGCTATTAGCTTTGTCATTATATGAAAAATCTGAATGTTGTAATCACGGGGCGATTACATGGAGAGCGAAGAAAGCATGCAAAATATTGAATTTTATACCTATATTACATCTAAGACAACCATTGTGGCTGTCATGTGATGTTACTGAAATTTTTAAAATACTTTCTACTTTTCTGGAAGTTTTTCAAACATGTGATTGTATGGCATCTATATAATATATGAGTGTTCAATTTTCTAATTTTTTAAAAATTCCTTTTTAAAAATTGTGAAAATTTTAAAATGGAGACTCAAGCTGCACATCTAGGGTTTATGTGAGACATTCTACGCTTGTTTAAAAATTGTTAATTGAAAAGTTCAAAAGTTTTTTCTTCTACAAGGTCTCGAATTGTATTGTTGTAAAAACAAAAGGTAGATAATATCGTCGATGAAGAGGCAAAATGGTCTAAGTCCTGTACAAAAGCATGCGTACATACTTCATTTTGCCTCTTCAGCGACGGCATTCTTGCTTATGCACCCTTTTACATGGCTCGCGCAAAAGAAATATGCCAGAAAGTACTTGGAGTTTAAAATAATTTCCACTGGCGATACCCGATATTCTGGACATGATTGGCGATAAGTATCGCCACTAATATCGCACATATTTTTGGCGATATTTGCGATAATATCGTATCGCAGTATCGCACTTGCCAACACTAAACTAGACACGTGTTCCTATATGGTGGAATTAGTTTTCATGACTGAGTTTATACATATAAATTTTAATGCAACATGTTTCAAAGTCAAAAATTCGAAATGAGTTTTTAAAGCTCAACAACACCTTTACAGGTGTAACTTGGAAAATTATTATTGGCTGAGAAATACCTGAAAGTTCAGGTATTTTACATTCAGGTTCAGGTATTTACCCAGTGCGTACCCGTACCTGATGGGTTTATACCCAAAAGAGTAGTTTTTGTACCTGTACCCATACCTGAACCTGAACCTGAATTTTCAGGTATCTAACAACTGAACCTGAACCTGTACCCAAATTGGATGGGTACAAAAAGTATGTACCTGATACGTACCTGTACCTGAACCTGTACCCAAATACCCGGGTAAAACCTGTACCCATGAGGGGCACTAATCGCTTCTAATACTACAATACTTTTAAAAGCGAAAAGTTGAATTTACGATGTAGCTTTGAAAGTACAATTGGTCAAATGCAATGCCTCATGCGAATGGTCGTGCTGAACGAATTTTGACAGATTGGTTACCAAAAGAACTCAAATGAGGTAGTGGATCCCCATTCATTTTCTGAAGTAAAACAACTAAAAGAAGATTTATCCGAAACCGAGACACAGTACGTGTCAAAAACAAATCCAACCGGGTTCAAAACAAAAACCCCATTCGTACCCTTTTCGATTTGGCGAATGACTTTGGAAAATAATTTTCTTAATAGGAATGTATTCACTTTGGTGAAAGAACACAATCCCTACAAACTTTAACAAATACATGAAGTTGTTTTAAATAAAAAAAATCGACTCGGCGGCAATTTTGAAACCGCACTCAAAATTTTGGAGGGATAATAAAAAGTAACCAGTAGTGTTGTTAAGGATAGTCCGCCCTCAAACCAGGATAAAACAAACTAGGGCCGGGATTAAAAATATTAAAGTAGATCATCAAAATTATCGGTAATTTTAGATTTTAGAAACTTCTTTGGCGGCCTTATCTTTAGTAAAGTTTCTAGAACTTATAGCTTTTACATAAATGTCAGGCTGGCATTCAAAGTCGGAATCACATACTGTAGCAGAATCAAAACAAAATCTTCTAAAGGTTTTACAGCGCTTGAGGGCTTAACTTGTTTACAATTTCGAAACTTTCGGTATCTTTATCTGCAAGGTGTTTTATACAATTGCCCATAGATTGGTCGCATAACAGGCTATATACATAATGTATCTTAACGTATAATCGACTAAACACAATGTATCTAAAAACGTAAACCGCTAATCACAAAACGTATCAACGCTTAATCGTTTAAACGCACGAGGTATCGAAACGGATCGAAACACGTAAAGTAATTTTCAGTAACTAATAGATGTTCTGGGCTTCAATAAAATGCGGGATGGCGGGACGACTCAATAAAATGCGGGATGGCGGGATGGGATGCGGGAACACTCAATGAAACACTGCGGGATGGCGGGATGGGTTGCAGGATTAGGGCGTGTGCACATATTACGTTTCATTTTTTCCCGATTTTTGGACCCTACCCCCCTATCGTCATCCTAAAGTCATTTTTCCGTGACCCCCCGTCCCCTGTAAACGTCATCAAAACAAAAACACACACAAAAACTACTTGACCGATTTCGTTCAAAATTTTTATCATTGTTTGTGTAAAAAACTTGTAGTTAGTTATTGATTGAAATCGGTGGGCGTGTTCGGGCGAAAAAAATAAATTTTGAAGGAAGAAAAAGATAAATAATACAATAGACCAACAAATGATTACCTGTGGGGAAACTTGAGATCGCGGCCATATTATTTTGTTTTCCCCTTCTCGGACAAACGCAAAATTGCAATTATTGCAGATATTGCAAAGAGCCTATTGTTCTTTAAACATAAACTTTTAACGTCGGTAATATGGGCAAATTCGATCTGATTCCAGTCAGCCACATTTCCAATAACTTCCACTGGTAAGTCCGGCGAATGCTCCTCTATAAATGCTGTCTAAAATTACATTTGATAACTTTGAGCAACATATTCAATTCTATGAGCAGCTGTTTCGTGGGATTCATATGCAATTTTGCAAAACAAAATAGTGACTGCATATATGGTAGGTTTGACTTTCAAGGTTATCCTGAATGCCCGGGTAGTAGTAGACATAGGGGATAGTTTTCAGGCATTTAGCATGACAAATCGCCAAAGTAGGCAGATGAATCAATGGTTACAAATTCGAATTTCAGAAACATCCTGCTCCAACATCCAAGAGCACAGGAGCTGGGAGAAAGTTCAGTATTAAAATTTTGATCAAGTTGCCTCGCCAGTGGCAACAGCAACTGGGATGACAGCGAATTATATGCAAAACATACTGACCTTGTGTACTTCAGGCATACAAAATTTATTTTGGCGCCATTCTTGACTAATTTTTTGAGGATTTCCAGGATCACAATGTTTGATATGATTGTGGTGCTTCTGCTTATTACAGAAATTCTAAAATACATGACACATGTTGGCTGGCTTCTTTTATTTCAACACTTCCTGTAATGATACCAGCATGTTCACAGTTGACGCTGTCAACGCTGTATTGTTAGGACCAAGGGCGACGTAACTGGGATCGTGAGAACGCATTATTTGCAAAACATACTGATATTGGCAGACGTGATTTTGTAGCCAAGAGTTTTCGAAATGATCATGGTTGTTAGAGATTTGAACTAATGTATGACTTACGTATGTTTTAAAATATACCAGTGGTCTTTCAGTAATAAAAGTTACGAAAAACACTGAGTCTAGCAATTATCCTTGTTCATTGCTTACATTTTTGTGTGAATAGGTGAAACATCATCAGCAAGGTTACCCCCACCCGCCTCTTGGTATACACAAAATCATCAGCTTCAAGACCCCCTCCCTCCCCCAAAAATGAAACGTAATATGTGCACACTCCCTTACTCAATGCAATACTGCGGGATGGGATGAGGGATCACTCAATAACATGAAAAAACAATTATTCAACTTGTTATGGTGGGAATATAGCCCACTGAATCCTGCGAATACAAGAAGAAGCGTAGATTATACTCTAGCTAACTCTATCTTACAAGGTAAATGAATGATTTCAAAATTCTAAATTTTTTTGGGTCATGTTTACAAAACTGCAGTATTAGTATTCATTTCAATATTAGTGTAATCATATATCGTCGCTGAAGAGGCAAAATGGACTAAGTGCAATTTCGATTAAAATCAAAATGGTCTACATGCAGTTTTACTAAATGCAAAATGGAATAGATGCATCAAGTTTTAAAAGCAAAATGGACTACATGCAATTTCGTCTAAAAGCAAAATGGACTACATACAATTTCGTTTTAAAGCAGAATTGCCTTATGAAAGTATACACGCATGTAGACCATTTTGCTTTTAGTGAAAACTGCATGTAGTTCATTTTGCTTTCAGGAAAGCTTGCAACTATTCCGTTTTGCCTTTAAGGAAAAAGACATGTAGACCATTTTGCTTCTAGTCGAAATTACACTTAGTCCATTTTGCCTCTTCAGCGACGATATACTCGACAATTTGAAATATCGTGATAGGTCTAGCCACAGTTAGCAACAAGCTCGAGCGTTTTGTAAACATGACCCAAAATAATTTTGAATTTTGAAATTATTCACTTGCCTATAAGCTAGAGTAAGCTAGATTAAGCTGGAGTATAAACAACGCTTCTTCTTATATTCACAAGATTCATTGGGCTATATTCCCACCATCACAAGTAAGTTGAATGATTGTTTTTTCATTTTATTGAGTGATCCTGCATCCCATCCCGCCATCCCGCAGTGTTACATTGAGTGATCCCGCATCCCATCCCGCCTTCCGCATTTTATTGAGTGATCCCGCATCCCATCCCGCCATCCCGTAGGGTTTAATTAAGTGATCCCGTATCCCATCCCGTAATCCCGTAGGGTTTAATTGAGTGATCCCGCATCCAATCCCGCCATCCCGCATTTTATTGTGTGATCCCGCATCCCATCCCGCCATCCCGCATTTTATTGTGTGATCCCGCATCCCATCCCGCAGGGTTTCATTGGGTGATCCCGGATCCCATCCCGCATCCCATCCCGCAGGGTTTCATTGGGTGATCCCGGATCCCATCCCGGATCCCATCCCGCCATCCCGCATTTTTTTGAGTCGTCCCGCCATCCCACCATCTCGCATTTTATTGAGTCATCCCGCCATCCCACCATCCCGCATTTTATTGAAGCCCAATGTTCTTACTGCTATATCTTGTTAATCAATACTTAACTTGCACGGTCACTACGTCCCCAACTCCGTATATAAATATCTGCAGCCTCACACAGGAGACGATTGACTAGTAAGAACCGTAAGCTGAGACTACAGAAACGGGAACAAGTGTTAAGACAAGTGTAAAAAATGCCCATATACGCTGAATAAAAAGATAATTACACAAAGTGAATCTTCTTCGTTGTCAATATTTTGAAGTGAATTAAGAGGAAATAATATGTATAACCTAGAGAAATACAGTATCTGATTCGGAATATGTACGTATTACCCAGACACTCCAAAGAGTCACCAGCTTCGTTTACCTCCTTTCCCGACTCTAAACTGAATGGGGCTACGCATCTGTGTAAACGTAAATATATGCGGTTACTCCGGATTCGTTTCGTGCTGAGGCCATGTCATCCATATGGAAGGTTCAAGTTGGCCGACAAAAAATATTGCAAGTTGGCCGATATTAGTCGGCCATGGGGGCAACATGGCCGACAGCCGGCAAATTATCCAACCTTTCCGACAGCCGAGAACTGGAAAAATTTTATTCGGTTCTATTAAGTTATTGTTTTGCAGCATCAAATAATCGGTTCATCCTAGCACTGCAGTACCGACTCTGGAGTAACGTTTATTGAATTTTAAAGCATGAAAAATTAAAGGTAAATACACAAAAAAATTTATTTATGGAGTAATTTCATGAAACAATCTGAAGCAAATTTAATTAAACAAAGATTAGTATCCAAATACTAAAAATGTTTCAAATTATACAAAGAGGTATGCGGGCACACACTGCAAGTTGTGAGCTGAAGAAATGGATGTGACATTGATCTGGTAGGAAAAGGCCGACGCATCTGCTATGGTTTCAAGTTACAGATATTGTCTAACTGCAAGGGAGCAGTTGTTACTGTATAACATAATAAAAACACTAACCAATTTAGTTTAGTTTTAATAATAGCTATAATTATTGGCATATTACATAGTACAGTGAAGATTAAATTATTACTATAACAATAAGTCCTTAATTAAGATAGAATTTTAATGTTTTTGATATGGTATCTAACAAGTCTTCTAATCGCTTTGCGTTAGAGCAATAAGTTATTTGTTTCAGTAAATACACAGAAGAAATACCGTGATAGTCGATAAACTGGTGGCGCCTATGAATTTCCAAAGGTTTGACGTAACCATCGTACGTGAATCTGTCCTCCCCTATACGAATGACAACATAGTAATGGTTTCCAGTGTACATAGTGTAGGCAGCAACTTTGTACGTTATACCCTGGATAGTGTGCAAAAATGGAAGATCTATTTCTTTGTTATGCACTTTTGTAGCGTATGCTCCAGTCCCCTCCCCCTCACGCCAAATACTGTCACAAGTATAAACAATAGCATCCAGTGGCTGAGGAATTCTGAAATACACAGAGCAGTCACCCGCACAAAAGCCACAGGAACTTGGTTTCACGTACCCATCGTTCATAAATGAAAACAATTGGTAGATGGATACTGCATGAATATCAGGAATTGCAATTGTTTTCTTAATAGGTTTAGGCAAAGGGCATGACTCACTTAAACAACTACGTTTTTCCACTACTTGAAACCACGTACCTAATGGCTGAGTTGCGTTAATAAGTTCCGCGTCGTTTAAATCCATAGTATGTGTGATGGGAAGTCCTAACCGTTTAATCTATCCAAGCTTCGCCCGACCAAACATCTTCTCAGCCGTGAGCTTAATAACTTCCATTATTACTCCTGATAAATCATCCTTCTTTGATTTCCCTACAGGGTGCAAAAAACGACTACTTAACTACAATTAACGATTATTGGTTTATAATTGAATAATTGCGTTTGAAACTGATGATTGATTTTCAAAAATAGTTAATTTAACATTATAATAAAATTATTGATTCTTTCAAGAAATCCCTGCTTACGTAATTAACGGTTGATGATTAATAAGTAGTTATCTTTAATCGTGATTATTACTCGTGGACCACTGAAATGAAATAATTAAAAATATATATGTTTTGAACGATAGGATATTAAAAAACGTGTTACAATACAATTCAATTAATAATTACTACCCGTTCTAAACCATCACCCGTACACTTAATGATAGTTACTTAAACTGAAATAAATAATAGTTTATTCAGGTCGATAATGCGGCATCAGCCCTCACAACCATTATGTGTTTACATATTGATATTCAACTTAAACTGAAATACTACAATTAGTAGACCGGTATGCCGGAATAAGGTAAAACAAAAGGGACAATGTCCACTAAAAATGTCAGGGAGGAATGGTCTCTACAACTGCACTCCAATTATCAAAAATCAAATGAGCCATTTCCTGACGTGTTGCTGTGAAAACTGCCAAGTGCCAAGTTTTAATAATCGTATGCAAATTGCTATTCGTTGCGCTTGACAAACGTTTAAATGTGCGTTTTTACTGACTCGCAAAAATTAAAATTGTCGACTTTTGAAAAACTTTGCGACAAAGATTTCTTAATTACACTTTAAGCATGTAATTTCGCACCCGGGATTACGTCGTGCGGTTAATGTTGCTTCCATCAAAACTGGGAATTGGATGTCGTTAAATTTCTGTACACCTGTGTCTCACTCCCCAATTCGTTAAAAATTGAATGTACACATTACATGCTTATGCAACCTAGCTAGAAAAATACATGGTGTAACCCTGTGTATACATACATTTGTACGTAGCGTCTAGCAAAGTAATTGTGTTATTTCACCACATTTTCGGACATTTGGGAGCAATATGCTCCATGTATACAAACGAATTACTTTCATGTAATAACATATGTTCCTGCTATTAAAGCAGTTTCAGACGTACGAGATAAAATATAGATATTATCTAGCAATAACTGCTTATTCGCATATTTTCGAAATGCAATACTACATGTAATACTGAATAATTACCTGTTTTGGACGTTTTATCGCGTGATGAATCATTCTCGTGTCCATTTTAATTCTGTTTATTGTTATTTGTAATTCCCTCATCACTATCGCTGAAATTGCTGACAGTATTGGTGCGGTGACTTCTGTCGTCTTATGAGAATTCGTCTTCACAGTAAGTTTTGAAATCGCTCTCACTATCTGGATGTCCTTCGCTGTTATGCTCATTATCACATGATGTCGGTTGTGAAGCATCCTTGTTCTTTGTTTCATCTGAATCTGCGTGCTCCTGGCTTTGAGTTTGATAAATTACCTAACCAATAGTCTTGTTTGACTTTGGTGTAACTGAAATGGCAAGTATTAACAATCAGTGGTAATAATGGTAGTACTACAAGCACAACATCACCAAGCTGTAAAACTTGATTTGACAATAAATTCAATACGTAACTCCCTCTCTGTCCTAAACGTGTTTTATAGTTTTGCAAATACTAATCATCATAGAGGCTACGCGGCTTGCATACGGTACGTGTACCAATTACACCAAAGCAATATGCATTAAAAAGGGCAGTGACATTGTCTTGGCCAGACTGTCTTAAAACTGTAATTTCACAGTAATTGCGTCAGCATTTACTGAATTTCAATTCTTATTCCGTAATATCTACATGTGCAAGTCACTTATACAAATTATTATCTGTGGCGTTGGTTATTCTAGCTTTGTTAAAAACATTGATTGCAGTGCGCTAGTACACAGTTATTTCGACAGTTACAATTACACAATATTTCGATATATCGAGAAGCGGAGCACGTAGATTCCTTGAAAACAAATACATGTGCGTTCAATGCGCTATTTACGAATAATGACACCGCACGTACCAATTGTAAGTTTCGGTAGTTGACGTTTATCAAAAACTAAAAATAATTCATGAAAGCACATCTCATTTAAGAAATACCAAAGTTAAATAAGACGAAAAAGGCTAAATTTAAAGTTACACGATTGAATAAAGAACGAGTTTATATGGAACGGTATGATAAACTGCTGCAATAAAAAGTATCAACCCTCGGTAGTAGAAGTTGGATTATTGCTTGTCTGCAGGCCCGAACCCGGAGGAAACCCGAAAAATACTATGAGGCCGACCCGGCCCACTAACAGATCAAATATATGTTATTCAACGCATATTATATGCACATCAAATATATACCCCATCTTCAAATGTTTTTTAAACTATACATTTTAGGAACAAACGATTCCGGTGTGAAACCGTTGTTTAGAAATTCTAGTCTAATTACATATAATATTCATCCCAACTAGACACATCCAATAGGCGTGCACTTCAGGATCAAATTTTATTATTGGCTCTAAACATGTTCGAACAAAAGCTATCGAGCGGAAGGTACCGTTTCAAAATGCTTAAGTGTCTGCGTACATATCTATTGTAATGAACGATTTTTAGCATGATTACTCGCAAAATCAATGCATGAACTCTACTCAACGTCAGGTATGCATGCCAAAGATTACTCAACGGATTTCAATCCCAATTCAAGTGCATTTGTTTCGTAAAATGAAAATTCCAATCTGATTTATGCAAATATTTTGTATGAACTCCAACATAGTTTAAATTCGACAGTCAGGGGTCGGATTTTTGTGGGAAGAGGCGAAGAGTCCAGGGGGAAATATTTCAGTAAAAATTAAAAACCACAAATGAGACTCAAAACATCTTTATAACTGTTATATTCTTTATTTGGGATCCTTACTTGTTCTGTCTCGTAAGATTTTCTATGAGTGATATAATATTTAGTATGCAACTTGAATGTGCAAGTTTACGCAAAGTCAACAGACTAATGCTGAAAATCAGATTTACCCTATTACGGTAAATGTGTCTTGTACTTACATATTTTTATTCTACGATATAATTTTATATGTGGTGGATATGTACACTTGTTATACAGTGCTGGAATGAATATTGCTTTGAATAGGGTTAGGAGTTTGGTTAATAAACAAGTTTTCTAACTTAAAATATTTCCACTGTTACGTTAAATTGCTACAGTTATGCACGCGGAAGTCACTGCTCTTCATATCTGAGTTATGGCGGAAACTTGTTTCCGCTTGGCCAGCGACTCCTATTGCTGTGCCTTTGATCTGGAGAATGTCTATGGAGAAATTTTAAAGCTCAGTAATAACATTTCAAGCAATCCGCTGCCATCTCTCTCTCTGGATATGACCCAGCGTTTATTGAGTCTGTATTTCAGTTTAGCGTTGCTTCAATTTTACCTGCATCAATTGATGTGTTATAGGTTTTGTTACTTATTATTTTTTATTCGTTGTTTATACTCCGATCTCACCCTGAGGGTCTTACCGAGTGTCTATACTTTATTATTTATAATTGTGTATATGTACAAGTGAGAAGATTATACTGGCTATCATCAGTCTGAATGTTTTTGGCACCGACCATCATATTACCTGGGTATCGTGCACGAGCCGGCGTCTCCTGTTAGCATTGTGGCTGCAGAGCAAGTGGGACATATACCCATAGTCCATTCCTCGCACGCGAGTATTTCTTAACCCCTGAGCCACGCCCCGTATAGGTAGATTAGAAGGAAACAGTGTGTAGGAGTGAGGCAGCGAAGGGCAGGTGCCACGGACGCCATTTCACCAGGTTAGGATATGCAGACGCGATAGGTCAGGAGTATGCTAAAGAGCTCTTTTTTCAATTATTGCTCAGCACACTCCCAGCACTACCGCACCCGCACCTCCAACCGGATCCAGGGTGCAACATCGGCGCCAACACCCTTCCACACGGAAAGATATAGTAGAAGACAGAGGGACTGTAGAAATTATTTTGAAAGTATCAGAGCTTTACTGGATTCGAAACCGAGACCTGCCGCAGTGTTACGGGACGCTCTGACCACTCACCCACCACCGTGTGGGTTATGGGTTTTGTTATTGCTGTTATGAATTACTTAGGAAATGTAAAAAAGAACATTTAGTTTTTTTAAAGCAGTTCTCAACATGTATTGTTTCAGATTATTTGTATGAGCTGTATTGTTGATTTGGCGTGTTGTAGTTATGCACTACCTCTGGAAATGCATTCGTTCAAGGTGCAATCGTTACAGTATAAATCCGATCTCATCAAGCTGCGTGTTGGGGCGCGAGGAAATTGTCATGGTGTCATTAGTTAACTTCGACGGGGATACCGTAATTTTGGCTGGTTGGGTAATTGTTACGCGAAATGTATGTTTAGAGTAAAGTAGGTTGATATCATAACCGTTTATTTTGCCTTTTTTGGAAATGTCATCGAACGTGCAATTTCTAAGTGGGAAATATATCCCCAGCTCTCATCATGAGTTTTATTTCCTGGTCTTTGTGTGGAAGGTATTTTATACCTTTTCATCGTCGAAATCATTTCCGTGGTGAAAACAAAATTGTAACTTTAAAGTTTAAAATTTCACTGCGTCGACCGTGTTATTTGTTTATTATGTTGCCAATACACTATAATGCCGTGGCGGGGTACGTATTTTCGGTATCCTAGCTAAACGCATAAAGAGCTAAACGTATAACAGCTAAACGCATAGAGTTATACGCATAATCAGCTAAACGTATAAGGTATCTAAACGCATAATCATCTATATGTATAAGGTATCTAAACGCATAATCATCTATACGTATAAGGTATCTAAACATATAATCGTCTAAACGTATAGGCTTTAAAAACGTATAATCGGCCAAACGTATAAGGTATCTATTTAAAAGCATTTGCATGTACATTTAATTCCTTGCAAGACCATCGTCGCTAGAGACCAAATTGTCTCATGCATATTCAACCAACGTCTACATGTAATTTCAGTAAAAGGAAAATAGTCAAAGTACAGGCAATGCGTACAGGTAAAACCCACGCAAATAATTTGAATCCCACTGTTTATCAGGAGCCGTTGATGACCCCGTAAAAATCAGTATCTACGCCAGTTACTGATATTTGCCTGACTATATTTCCGGGAGTGGCTTATAATATATTTGATTTTCTTGGACCGCTCTTGTCAAGTTTTTCCAAAATTTACGTCATTGAACTGCGTCAACGTTTGGGTAATTTGAGCCACAAAAAGGGTACACGTATGGATTGTTCCAGGGGTGTATGTAATCTAAGGGCCTTAGTCAACATTTTTGTTACCCTGGCCCTAAATGTTTTACAGGGTGGGCCACCCCGTAAATCCACCCCTGAATTTTTCTAGAACTCAAAATTAACATGTTTGCTGGAAATCTTGTAGGATTTCCGCTGAAATGCTGTAAAGTTTAGTTAGTAAGTAAAATTGAATATAAAAAAATAAACCATGCGTTACATTTTTGGCTCCGCGCGGTGACCTCATTGAAGCAGGATAATAAATAAATAAGATCATCATTATTAACTTAATTCTTGTAGCTTACAATCAAAATAGGTGTTTTGAAGAGCTTTATATTTGCAAAAGAAGGTGTCAAAAACGTGTTGCAAAGGGAATTCAAAATTATATTTGGTATTATCCTAAAACTGTTTGAAAAAATTAATTTTGGCGCTTGGTTCTATAAAATTTCAATGACAGTTTGAACATATATTATACGATCCCTGTAATAGTATTGTGTTTTGAGACGCCAGGAAAAATATGAAACAAAAAAGACAAAAAATTCTATCCGGATCCAAATTAAAAGAAATGGGGTAAGGGAAAAATTTTGTCCAGAATTAAGGTTGTAGGATCCGAAATGTTTGACAACGTGAGAAAGTATTTGAGTTACGTGCATTTTTGGAAAATCTGGAAATTTTTTATTATTCGACCAGTATTTTTTCATTATTTATAATTTTAACCATTATGAGCTAAAAAATGTTCTTTCCATAATTATTTATCAAATTACTAGTACACTGAATGTAAAAAAATTATTGCAAATGGTGAGTTCGAGAATTAATAAAATTGTCGACATTGAGTCCACGAAGACGTGTATGCTCAACACGTGGTACTCTTCTGGACTTAAATGCACACGAAATACATAATGGACTGACTGAGATTTTTGCTAGGACTGAGACTGATAGGGACTAACGCATGGATACTACACGACTGAGTGGACTGACAGAATGTTAGAATGCTACTTACTCGGGACTATTAGAGTTAGAGGACTTGCCTGTACACATTGCCTGTACTTAGACTATTATTATTAAATATTAGTATATATTCCTTTTATTTAAATTACATGTAGACGTGGATTTAATATACAATAGACAATTTGATCCCTTTAACGACGATGCTGCTGCAAGGGAATGTGTAGAACGCTAAATATTGTTTTGATCCCTGAATTAAAATACTAGCCTTATTCAAACGAATGTCAATATATACATGTAAATTATTATACATTTTGCTACCTTATGCGTTTAGATACCCTATACGTATAGGTGATTATGCGTTTAGATACCCTATACGTTTAGACGATTATGCGTTTAGATACCTTATACGTATAGATGATTATACGTTTAGATACCTTATACGTTTAGCTGATTATGCGTATTGAGCTTATACGTTTAGCTGTTATACGTTTAGCTTTTATGCGTTTAGAGGTGTAATCAAAATTACAATACCTTTCAATCGAGCTCACACTAGCGAGGCAGTAGCGCTTCGTTTCTGTTGCAATCGATTCATCGATTGCAGTTTTGGATTTTTAATCATACTTTTATGTAGGAAGTTCTGTAAAATTGAGTAAATTCCTCAATATAATTTACCCAGTTTAAAGAATATTAACTTCTAGAAATTTGTAAACTGTATTAATACAAATTTATAATTACTCACAGCATTGCATTACTAATTAAAACAAATATAAGATACACAGTCTTTCGTTTTAATATACATATATTATTTGGGTACATCAATTTCCATTGTAATCGCTTTAAAAATAATATAAGTACAGTTAAAAAATTATTTTATTTCTGGAGTTCATCCACTTCTTTATTCTCTTCAGGATCTGGTACTGCAGCCTCCGGCATAATTGGCTTTGGTGGTTTGGCCTGCATTTGAGAAGCAAACAACATTTTCTCCAGCTGCATAAATGGTGTCTCAACAGATGTCGTTAACAAATATGCCACAAGACCGGACATCACCATATGACCAAAGAAATAATACACCTGTAAGAATTGGATAAATTTAAAATTTACAGTACTCTAGAGTCCAGAAAGTTGAATAAAATGAAAAGACTGATTTCTTTCAAATATTGGCTTACGGTGTTATAAACACTCGAGTGGACAGCTTGGGGCTGCATAAGATGATAAATCAGTTGTAAATGGTTGGAAGTAATGTACATGCAATACGTTAAGCGTCCCAATGGCATGAAAACCTTCCAAGACAGAAAACTGTTGACCCATCCACCGTTGCCAGTCACACAAGCAAAAACTATCCAGGCAATGCTGATACTAAACACCTGACGATGGATCCCAGCATAGATGGCTGAATGTGCCGAAGTAAAAGTCTCTTCCTCATTTTCCGGGTTAAAGTAATACATCCCTCCGAAAATGACCCCTAAAACCAGAAATGTGCTCAAGATCCATCCCACTATGACCACTACCTTCGGAATTGATTTGAACTTTGTAGGATTCTTTAATCTCAGGTACAATATATATCCCAAAATAATGCCCACTACATAAGTCCCGAATCGGTTCCAGGGCTTCATGTAGTACCCTTGGAAGTAGTTCTTACGCCTTTAACACATCAAATTTAATTAATCTAGCCCAAAAAACATTCATGAGTCTCGCAAAAGCTATTTTTTGTCTAAACATTTAAATTAAACTCACGGAATCGAATAAATTACCGTCGGAGCCCACTCCATCTGATGGGTAACAACTGCAGGAACAACAATCGATGCAATTGCAGCCAGGCAAGTTGTCCCCATCCCGATAAATTTAAATCGCCAGAGTGGATAGATGAGCAAAGGTGACAGTACGAAAAACTGCATGTCATTTGCCAGGTACCAGGACTCGCTGTAGCACTAAACAGACAAATTTTCAAAACCACATAAATCCCCTCAAGCAACAAATTTTTAAATACTGAAGAATTTCGTACAATATTTTAGGCTTGTTTTATCTAAGTAATGATCTATAAACTCTACCATACGAGCCTCATATTTGACCAGATTATTAACGTAGAGAAGATTGTGCCACCAATATTTCCGACAATTTGCATTGTCTTCTTCAACTCCAAACCAATAGGGGCCGTTACCAAAGTAAGGAACCAAAGTAGCCGTTAAACCAATGACAATAGCATAAGTGGGAGTCAATCTAACGTTGAACACACACGAATTCTTTAATGTTCAGACATTTTTAAGCTTTTTAATTGAAGAGATCGCAAGATTAAAAGATATATATCGTCGGCTAAAATTGATAACCGGCTACAATTTAAAATGTCTAGATTGAAGACCCGCTTTTGCGCTTCCGCTACAAACTCTAAAGTGAAAACCGGTCATAATTCCTCTTGGCAGTAGAGCATACAATCCGCAACGCGGAAAGGAGGGAATGGGTAATTGTGATCGGATTTCACATTTGAATTTTGAGGAAGAGCTCCATACAGAAGTTCTTCTTTCTGAGAATTTTAAATTATAGCCGGTAAGCAAGTTTAGCCGACGATATTTTCTTGAAGATTCAATTTTTTCAGATAGAACTGAAGAAGCTGTAAATGTGGCGTCCATTACCTTAGATACCGGTGAATGACGAACATAAAATAATTAAATTTCCCTTTCCGCTTATCCAATTCTTTGAGTAAATTATACGCCACCAGAGCTCCACTCAACGTAAAGAAAGTGTCAACAGATGGCGTGCCGTTCAAAACTAGTGCGAGCGACATATCTGTTAAACTCTGAAAAGTAGTTTAGTCATCATAATTAATTAAATTCAAATAGGAGGTTTCTTGTTTGCACTAACAACCACCGCAAATATGAATTACCACGTGAATGTTTCTTACCTTCTTCAAATCCACTAAATTCCAGTTCAGTTGTGACATGGTCATTTCAAAAGTATGACACAGTAAGACCCACGCCATGCTCAAAAACCTCAGTCCGTGAAGACACGTCAAATTGTCGGATCCACTCGTCGTACTCAGAAATTTTTTTGTATTTGTGTAGAAGGAAAATGCGAGAATTATTTTTGTGAATTTCCCTAGAAACATGTTTTCATTAAGCAGTTGAATATTTTACAAAATTATGCTTTTAGACTGGAAGTGACAAATGCAAACTAGTAAGGGAAACCTGGTTTGGATAATTTTCCTTCGGTAGAATATACACTTTGAACGTCCACTGCTGTCCCAACTATACAAAGAGCAGCGATGGAAGCTAACACGACTCTTTAAATAATGAATAAATAAATACAGTATTGTTTTAAATTTTAGGGTGTATTGCGTGTGGGGGGATCTTGTAGGAAGAACTTACATCATACAATAATCTGCAGCGTCCAAAGGAGGCTTCTCCTCAACAGTGCAAGCCTCAACAGCTTGGCCTGTCCAATCTTGGAAAATTTTTGTATGCAAATTATTGAAAAACTGCTGGGCATCTTCATCAGAGCAAGAGGAAGGTAAGCAGGTGCCCATCAGGGGGAGCATTGTCGGAGGTGTGGAAGAAAGAATGTATTCCTTTAGTTGTTTGGGTTAAAAATTCCATGGAATTATTATCGATTTGTATTATTTAACTAACTAAATGCCAGAATCATTTGCCCCCCATAAAGCGACTCATAAAATATTTAATTCACCAATTTGGAACAAGTTTCGTTCTGAATTTTCTGAAATTTGTTTAATTTTCCGGTAAGTATTTGAGGCAACAATGGTTACAATCTGACGCATTTTGAATGATTTTGAAATAAACCATATTTATTGTCATGCATGTGTATTGCAGTTTTGTTGTTGTAAATGTCATAGGTTTTACAGCGAGCTACGTGATAGATCACAGTGCTGACGTGTTAAAGTTTTTAAGGTCATAAGCTCCGTGACCCTAAATACTGGCTGAGTAAAGAAGTAAATTTTAGAAAATTTGAGACGAAAGTTATAGATATGGCGATCCACATTTTTTGTGAGTCATTCTGAAGAACTGACTACATGAGAGGACAAATGATTTGGATAACCCAGCATTATCTTACAATCAATGTCCAAAGATCCGTTGCCTCTCTTAAACCTGGGGCAATCTCAAGTTTCTCCAGTATACCTTCATTCGTATTGACAGGATTCAATAAATTCTCCAACTTTGGTCCTGGATAAAGGAACGTGGTACAATATTTTCCCCTAATAAGATTCTCTTTTAAAACCTCTCCATTGTTGACCCCAACGCATTCCTGAAAGTCTCCAGGTTCGGCAGTATGACCACCAAGAATTCCACTTGGTATTTTCCCATAGGAATCAAACACTAAAATAATTTTGGGAAATAATTCCAGCAAAGTTAATTTATGTTCATAGTTTTTTTTCATACCTGCGTTGGCCATTATGTAAATACCGCATGAAATAAAGGGCTACTCATTTGTTACTAAACGCATTAATTGAAAAAGCTGAACTTACTCTGAAGTACCCATGTTTCAGGAAATGCGGTTCTCAAGTTCAGGATTTTCTCAATAGCCCCTCCAAAATGATTGGCACAAGATGTGGAGACATTGACAAAGAGCGAATCTAAAAGGTCACTTGTTACGTTCTTATCATTTCGCAACCGATAAAATATTGAATGTCGATTAAACATTTGGTCAAAACTTTGACCATTTACATTAGATGTAATCACATTTTTCAGCTTTAGAAGATCTTGACGGACTTCAGGTGTTCCCCAGTTCTTTGAAAGTATTTGACTGTGAAAGGGGTCAGTGTGAAATAATTGCATTGATTGTGAGTTAGCACATGGGAAATATATTATTGCGGTGATAACGCAAATTATTGCCAATGTTTGGGACTGTTTTTGATTGAAAGTAAACATATTGGAAGACTAAGTGCAGTTTTGTTTCTTTCCAGACTAGAACCAATGGTTAATGTCCTAATTACAAGATTAACACTACACAAATTTATAAAACTGCATTAACTTCCAAAGTATTACAACACTGAAAATTTGTTGATTTTTATCTAGGAACACAGTGATTGGATTTAATAGATTACTTAATGCTGATCATTATTTGTGGTTCAATAATTCGGAAAAATCCAACATCCATAAATTATAGTGACACTTAAAGCCAGCTGTTTTCACAATCATTGTCCCAAGTTTATATTCACCTATCACTCAACCCGAAACAATGGGGGGTAATCCCTATGATTTTACATAGGATTAACGCTCCATGTAAAAATTTGTTAATCCCTATGATTTTACATAGACTTAACACTCTATGTAAAAATTTGTTAATCCCTATGATTTTACATAGGATTAACACTCAATATAAAAACTTATTAGTCAATATGATTTTACTTAGAACTAACAATGAATATAAAAATTTGTTAATCCCTATGATTTTACATAGATTTAACAATGTAAAAATTTGTTAATCCCTATGATTTACACAGGATTAAAACTCAATATAAAAACTTATTAGTCAATATGATTTTACTTAGGACTAACAATGGATATAAAAATTTGGTAATCCCTATGATTTTACATATGATTAACACTCAATGTAAACATTTGTTAATCACTATAATTTTACATAGGACTAATAATATAAAATTTTGTTGAACCCTATGATTTTACAAAGAATAAACACTCAATACAAAATATCTGATAATCTGTATGATTTTACGTAGAATTATCAGCCAATTTATAGGATACTTTACAACAATTTTGCTGGAAAAAATTGATTTAAGCGTTAGCTTTTACTGCATTTAAATTCTTATTCAGTAATATTTACATGTGTAAATCACTTAAACAAATTATTATCTGTGGCGTTGGTTACTCTAGCTTTGTTAAAAATATTGATTGCAGTGCGCTAGTACACACTTGTCAATATTTCATTATATCGAGGAGCGGAGCAGGTAGATTCCTTGAAAAAATATATGTACGCATAATCACACCGCACGTACCAATTGTAAGTTTCGGTAGTTGACTTTTATCAAAAACTAAAAATTAATAATCTAGCACATCTTATTTAAGAAAGACTAAAAAGTTAAATCAGGCGAAAAAGGCTAATTTTAAAGTTACACAATTGAATAAAGAACGGGTTTATATGGAATGGCAGGATAAGCCGCCACACAGAAATGTATCTACCCTCGACCCTCGGTAGTAGTGGTTGGATTCAGGCCCGAACCCGGAGGAAACCCGAAAAGATTATGAGGCCGACCCGGCCCACCAACAGGCTAAATATTTGATGTTCAACGCGGCCCATTTTGTGCCCCTAAATTTTTATGAAGCCCAAACCCGTTAAAACCCCGGTCTCGTAAATGTTTTACAACCCGAGCCCGCTATCTTCATTAAATAGTTTTAAAACCAGACATTTTAGTAACAATCGAATCCGTTGTAAAACCTTTGTTTAGATATTCTATTCTAATTACAAATGAAATTCATCCCAACTCAACAAATCTCATATTCGTTCACTTAAGGTTCAAATTTTATTATTGGCTCTAAACATTTTCGAACAACAGCTATCAAGCGAAAGGGACCGTTTCAAAACCTTTAAGTGTATGTACGTACATATTTATCATAATGGACGATTTTTAGCATGAATACACGTAAAAACAATGCATTAAATCGGTTCAACGTCAAATATCCAGGCCTAAGATTATTCCTAACGGATTCCAATCCCCATTAAAATGTATTTGTTTCATAAAATGAAAATTCCAATCTGATTTATTCATATATTTTCTATGAACTCCAACATAGTTTAAATACGTTAGTCAGGGGTCGGATTTTTGTGGGAAGAGCGGACGATACCAGGGAAAAAATATTTCAACAAAAATTAAAAACAACAAGTAAAACTGTCAAAACATCTTTACAACTGTTCTATTCTTTATTTCGTATTAGGATCGTTTCTTCTCTCTCCAAGTGATTTTCCAGGTGATATAAATTTAGAATGCAACTTGAATGTGCAAGTTTACGCAAAGGCAAGACATTACTGCTGAAATTTCAGATTTACCCTATTACAGTAAGCGCGTCTTGCACTTACATATTTTTATTCTACGATATAATTCTATGTAGGTAGATATGTACGCTTGTTATATTGTGCTGAAATGTATATTGCTTTTGATAGGCTTAGGAGTTTGGTTAATAAACAAGTTTTCTAACTTAGATTATTTCCACGTCAAATTGCTACAAAAATGCACGCGGAAGGCACTGCTCTTCATGTCTGAGTGATGTTATAAATTAGTTAGTCATAATTAAGCCCTGAAGATGAACACTGTTTGAGTTCGAAAGCTTGGCAAATAAATTGATTCTAAGCAATATCCACGTATTCCAATTATTTCAACATGGTTGATATTATCTGAGTGATGTCACTTTTTCATGCTTGGCCAACGACTCCTACTGTCGTGCCTTGGATCTGGAGAATGTCTACGGAGAATATGTAAAGCTCATTAAAAATGTTTCAAGCTGTCATCTCTCTCTCTGGATCAGGGTTGGTTTGGTTTAAACCAAATGATTTAAACCATGGTTTAAACCAAACGGGTTTTTTATAAAAACCAATGGTTTAAACCAAACACCTAAAATTTTAATATTTTCAAACCAAAACGCTTATATTTCGTCGTGCACAAAACTTGTGCAGTTACTGTGATATTGTGTAGTTAAACTTTAGTGAAGTAAATAATACTATTAGCTTTTAGTCTTGTACATTTAGAAATTCGGAATCGTTTGTAAAATGAAAAATGCCAAACTTGTGTTTATGCTGCAAAGTTATCATTAAAATTATGTCCAAATTATTAAATATTTAATGCTTTGTGATACTTACTGAGTTTGGGAAATAAGTAAATTTGTTGAAATTCACATATTTTTGCATATTAATGAATGTTTTGGATTGAAAATTTGTTTAAACCAAAAAAACCTGGTTTAAACAAAAAAACCAGTTTAAACCAAAAAAACCTGGTTGTTTGGTTTTTTTGAAAAAAACCCAACCCTGCTCTGGATATGAGCCAGCGTTTATTGAGTCTGGATTTCAGTTTTAGCGTTACCTCATTTTTGCCTACATCAATTGGTGCGTTGTAGTTTATGTTATAGCTGTTTTGAATTACTTATTGTCGGAAATGTAAAAATGAACATAGTTTTTTAAGCAGTTCTCTACATGTATTGTTTCAAATTATTTGTATGATCTGTATTGTTGCCTGGGCGTGTTGTTGTTATGCACTACCTTTGGAAATGCATTCGTTCAAGGTGCAATCATCATGGTATAAATCAGACTTCATCAAGCTGCGTGTTGGGGCGTGAGGAAATTTTAATGATGTCATTGGTTAACTTCGACCGGGACTAAATGGAGAATAATCAGCTGGCAAGGCAGGCAGTGACAAACCTCAACCCAACTTCCGGTGGATGGTATCTAGGAAATTAAGGTTCAGTTAATTATTGATTATAAGATTTTATTGTTTAAAAAATAGTAAGATTTTACTACCAATTTCTTTATCACGGCTAGCAATCACACAACATTTTAAAACAAGCTCTGGTGTTTTTTACAGGTCCAAATATATGTTACAGTACATTATTCGTTAAATCAACTTTGTTGGAAGTCTTCTTTTCAAAGTTTACTATGACGTACTAAGCCCAAAATTATAAGACACATCCTATTGCACAGCAATCTATTTTTAACTCGATTTTACTTGAACTCCTATGTGACGCATTCAGGATTTAGCTGTTAACCTAAGGAAATGAATCACGCACATATATTTTAATTTTTTCAAGATGTAATGGCTAGTCTTTTTATAGAAACAGTATTGCCTACAAAATGGTACAAAAACCAATCTTTTGGGTATGAACCCATCAGTTACGGATACACACTGGGTAAATACCTGAACCTGAATGTAAAATACCTGAACATTCAGGTATTTTTTTAGCCAATAATTATTTCCAAGTAACACATGCAAAGGTGTTGTTGAGTTTAAAACCAATTTTTAACAATTAACAACAAAAATATTAGACCTTTAAACATGTTAAATTAAAATTTATATGCATGAGCTCAGTGAGGAAAATTAATTCCACCATATACGATGACCAGGTTATTTACCAAGCATTCGCTCGAATGGCCAGATATTTTTTAGTAGTTTCTGGAATGGAGTACTGATAAAGCGAGCCTTCTCATATGGCCCAAATTTTCTGACGCATAAACTCTTATCAATGAGTGGAGATACGATCAGGAAATGTTTTTGTCTCAAAGATTGACAGAAATTAAAATGTAGAATTTGAATCCTAAATAATTTGTATTTTTTAAAGAAAAAATTCGTGGTGTTACTTTGGAAATACTTTAAATTAGTACAATCGAAAATACCCGGGTAGGTTCAGGTACTTTTAAAATATACCGGGGTACAGGTACGTTTTTGTGTACTTTTTGAGTACCGGTACTTTTCAGGTAAAGGTACTCCTGATTTAGTTTGAGTACATGTACAGGTCCAGGAAAATTGAACCCAGGTATTCAGGTACAGGTGCGCGTACAGGTTCAAAAAAGCCATGTACCCATGATTCAGGTACAGGTTCAGGTCCAGGTACAACATTTTTGTACCCATGCGGGGCACTAATCCAGAGTTTTTTGGGCTAAGGAGCTGAAATAGTTTTGTAAAAAACTGAAATAAAATTTGCAGGAAATGGAATGTATCAATTATTTGTTACCATTGTGGGACTAAGATCGGATAGAAATACAGCTCGCTGCGCTTCTAATCAATGTTAATAATTCCAATTGAACGTTAATAGTGCATTTTTCACTAACACCCTGATGAATGTAAACAATGCTTCAAACAGAGCTTTTAATTATACCGTTGCGTACAAAACATTTTCAAATCTAGTAAATTTCGAGAATATTATTTTTTTTAACAACACATAACGAAATATCCAGCCTTGCATACTTAAATAAAACAAATTTGAAACATAATGCCTTTTGTTCCAAAGCATTTTAATATGATATACCAATTTCCATTGCAATAGTTTTAAAAATATTTTTTCAGTTTAAAAATCAGTTTATTTTTGGATATCATCCACATCTTTTGTCTCTTCAGGATCAGCTACAGCAGCCCCCATAATAATTGGCTTTGGTGGTTTGGGCTGCAGTTGAGAAGCAAACAACATTTTTTCCAGCTGCATAAATGGTGTCTCAACAGATGTCGTTAACAAATATGCCACAAGACCTGACATCACCAAATGAGCAAAGAACAAGTAAACCTGCAAGGATCAAATACATTTAAAATTTGTAGTACTCCAAAACGTTGTATAAACGAAAAAAAACTGTTTCTTTTCAAATATTAACTTACTGTGTTGTAAACACTCGAGTGGGCAGCATGGGGCTGCATAAGATGATAAATCAGTTGTAAATGGTTGGAGGTAATGTACATGCAAAAGGTTAAGCGTCCCAAGGGCATGAAAACCTTCCAAGACAGAAAACTGTTGACCCATCCACCGTAACCAGTCACACAAGCGAAAACTATCCAGGCAATGCTTATACTAAACACCTGACGATGGATCCCAGCATAAATTGCTGAATGTGCCGAAGTGAACGTTTCTTCCTCATTTTCCGGGTCGAAGTAATACATCCCTCCGAAAATGACCCCTAAAGCCAGAAATGTGCTCAAGATCCATCCTCCTATGACCACTACCTTCGGAATGGCTTTGAACTTTGCAGGATTCTTTAATCTCAGGTATAATAAGTATCCCAAAATAATTCCCACTACATAAGTCCCGAATCGATTCCAGGGCTTAATGTAATACCCTTGGAAGTAGTTCTTAAACCTTTAACACATCAAATTTAATTAAGCTCTTCCAAAAAACCTTCATGAGTCTCCCAATAGCTGCTCTTTCTCTATACATTTAAAGTAAACTCACGGAATTGAGTATATCACCGTTGGAGCCAACCCCAAATGATGGGAAACGACTGCAGGAACAACCATCGATGCAATTGCAGCCAGGCAAGTTGCCCCCATCCCGATTAATTTAAATCGCCAGAGGGGATAGATCAGCAAAGGTGACAGTACGAAAAACTGCATGTCATTTGCCAGGTACCAAGACTCGCTGTAGCACTAAAAAATACAGAAAAATTTTCGAAGCTCCAAAAATCAATTGAATTAAATTTTTTTTATATTTTAATTGCTAATTAATTAGGAATTTTATAGGCAATTTTAAGATTACTTCTTTTAAATAATTATCTATGGACTCTTCGTACCAGATCGGGGTCATATTTGACGAGATTATTAAAGTAGAGGAGATTGTGCCACCAATATTTCCTACAATTTGTATTGTCTTGAGTGAGTGCAAACCAATAGGGGCCGTTACCAAAGTAAGGGACCAAAGTGGCCATTAAGCCAATGACAAAAGCGTAAGCGGGCGTCAATCTAAGGTTGAAAAAATACGAATTTATTAATGTTCAGATATTTTTAAATTTTAAAACCTTTATATGAGCAAAACGTTTTATTAGAGATGTTGTCATTGTCAGCTTAGAAGCTATATAATTACATGAACGTTCGATTTAGTGCTGTCCATGGGAACAGGAGACACCCAGGTTTTTGGGAACAGGAACAGGAATGGGTGCGTACGGGAACACAAATTTTGTTCCCAAAACACTTTGGGAACGTTTGGGAACATAGAAATTGTTCCCAAAATATGGAAACAAAAGCGGGTTTGGGAACAGGAACAAAACGTGTACCTGGTATTCACATGAAGTTTATAATATAAAAATGCCTCACAAATAAAATATTATTTTAAAATTACGTCGCAATTTGTCAAATAAGTCACTCTTTCGCACGCTATTATTTAGCAAAATAATAAATAATCATTAATTAACACGTGGCAAAAATGGAACTCTCTGGAACTTAAACCCAAAATTATAGCTCAGAAAACTCCAGCGTGCTCTTATCCTTCTTAGTTCAGCAAAAGTATATTGAAAGTGCTACTTGTCTTAGCTAATTTCAGTTACTACTGTACTTTGCGCTGCGATGATTAATTTAATGACTGTTACTGAATTCTCATTTAAATTCGAGTAGCTGAAGGTATTGGAGATGGTGTGCTGTTATTTAATTTTAATAAAGTCGATTTGATATTTGTTTTTTTTAAATCGATGCATAAATAGAGTTACCAGGGGCATAAATGTGTAGGTTGTACTTTTCTGCTAGTCATTAAGTACTTTTGGAACAGGAACAGGTCCAGAAACTTTGAATTGGTACCCATTTTTATGGGAACAGGAACAGGACCATTGCTTTTTTCCGGAAAAAATGGGTACAGGAACAGGTATGGGTACCCAATTTCCGTTCCAATGGACAGCAATAGTTCAATTTTCCCTTACATTACTACATAACCAAATAACTAAACAAATTGTAAATACATATGTATTTACAGCTTGTTGGATTGATAATTTGTCGTGCATTTTAGCTTAATGAGATGTCCATTACCTTAGATACCGGTGAATGACAAACATAAAGTAATTAAATTTTCCTTTCCGCTTGTCCAATTCTTTGAGTAAGTTATAAGCCACGAGAGCCCCACTCAAAGTAAAGAAAGTGTCCACAGATGGAGTGCCGTTCAGAACTGGTGCGAGCGGCACCTTCCATAATATCTGAAATGGAGGTGTCGCATAAGGGTCATAATTACTGTATTTATTTAATTAAAACCGTAAAGAAATAATTACTCATTCCCACGTGAACACTTGTTACCTGCTTCAAATCAACCAAATTCCAATTCATTTGATACATCATCATTTCGAAAGTATGACACAGTAAGACCCACGTCATGCTCAAAAACCTCAGTCCGTGAAGACACGTTAAATCATCGGTTCCCCTCCTTGTACTCAGAAATTTTTTTGTATTTGTGTAGAAGGAAAATGCGAGAATAGCTTTTGTGAATTTCCCTAAATATATGTTTCCTTTAAGTGACTGAATATTTTACAAAATTCTGCTTTTAGAATAGAAGTAATTAACAAATGTATATAAGTTTGGCAAACCTGTTTTGGATAGTTTTCCTTTGGTGGAATACAGACTTTGAACATCCACCGCCGTGCCGATTATACAAAGAGCAGCGATACAAGCTAACACGACTCTTTAATAGATTCATAAATAATTACAATAATGGTTTAAATTTTAGCGTGTGTATTTTGTGCCGGAACGCATTGTAGGTTGAGCTTACATCATACAATAATCTGCAGCATCCAAAGGAGGTTTCTCATCAACAGAGCAAGCCTGAACAGCTTGGCCTGTCCAATCATCAAAAATGTTAGTATGTAAATTATTGAAAAACTGCTGGGCATCTTCATCAGAGCACGAGGAAGGTAAACAGGTGCCCATCAGGGGGAGCATTGTCGGAGGTGTGGCAGAAAGCATGTACTCCTTTAGTTGGTTGAGTTAAAAATTCAATGCAATTATATATTATGGACTGTGATTTAATTAAATTAATTTGCATTAAACGTCGTATGTACATACAAGCATGTGGCCAGAATCATTTACTCTCCCCTCTATTCCACTTATGTATATTGCGACTCTCATTTTGATTCTTAAATCATGAGCTATAGTTTCGTTCTAGATTTTCGGGAATCATTTGGGGTAATAGGGGTTACGATATGACGCAAAGTCAGTTTTTTTTGGATGATTTTTAAATAAACCATTGTAATGGGCACGCGTATGTGGGTTTCGTGAAGTAAATGTTATCGATTTTACAGAGAGCTATACGTGATAGAGCAGATGACAGACATGCGTATCAAATATTTTGTGAGCCATACTTACATATGTGGTCTAAAGTAGAGGGCAAATGATTTGGATCAAACAGCATAATCTTACAATCAAAGTCCAAAGATCCGTTGCCTCTCTTAAACCTGGAGCAATCTCAAGTTTCTCCAGTATACCTTCATTAGTATTGACAGGATTCAATAAATTCTCCAACTTCGGTCCTGGATAAAGGAACGTGGTACAATATTTTCCCCTAATAAGATTCTCTTTTAAAACCTCTCCATTATTGAGCCCAACGCATTCCTGAAAGTCTCCAGGTTCGGCAGTATGACCACCAAGGATGCCACTTGGTATTTTTCCATAGGAATCAAACACTAAAATAAATTTCACAAATAATTCCAGCAATGTTAGTTTTATTTAGTGGTATTTTCATGCCTGTATTGGTTATGAAATACTGCATGAAATAAAGGGCAACTCATCTATTCTGTTATTAAAAGTATAATTGTTAGAATCCAACGCTACATTCATTTTTGGAATAATTCCAGTAATGCTCATTTACAAAGGAGTAATTGCATATATTAGCTAATTAAAAACTACTTTAAATAAAACAACTTTTTGATAATTACATTTCTGGTATTAAAATGTATCATATATAGATTTTAATTGAAACAACGGAACTTACTCTGAAGTACCCAAGTTTCTGGAAACACGCTTCCCAAGTTCAGGATTTTGTCAATAGCCCCTCCAAAATGATTGGCGCAAGATGTGGAGACATTGACAAAGAGTGAATCTAACAGGTCACTTTTCACATTCTTATTATTGCGCAATCGATAAAATATTGAATGTTGATTAAGTATTTGGTCAAAACTGTGACTATTTTCATTGGATATAAACACATTTTTCAGCTTTAGAAAATCTTGACGCACTTCAGGTCTTCCCCAATTCTTTGAAAGTATTTTACTGTGAATGAGGTCCGTGTGAAATAATTGCATTGATTGTGAGTTAACACATGGGAAATATATTATTGCGGAGACAACACAAATTATTGCCAATGTTTGGAACTGTTTTTGATTGAAAGTATACATATTGAGAGGCTAAGGGCACTGTAGTTGCTTTTCAGACTAGAAGCAATGGTTAATGTCCTGATTACAAGAGCAACACTACACAAATCTATAAAACTGCATTTACTTCCAAAGTATTATAAAACTGAAGATTTGTTGATTTTTATCTAGGAATACACTGATTGAAATTACTAGATTAGTTTAATGCTTATCATTATTTCTGAATTATTGATTTGGAAAACTCCAGCATCCATCAATTATAGTGACACTTAAAATCATTTGTTTTTAGATGGGTTATGCCAAGCCTATACACACCTGTCAATCAATTGACAGGATGGTTTAATTCGATTACATTGTTCGTTGTTCTTTTGGAGAGTATTTTACTATTGATGATTAAAATGATATTCTCTCACACACATAAGCCTGTATTGCATTAATTTTCAAGTGCAGTTACATACACGTTGATCGTATAACTGTCCTTGCAAAGACGCGCAGATACTGTAGAATTTAGAAATTAATTTTAGGAATTCGATTGCATCTACTTCCCAGTTGTTAAAATATATAAATGACCAACCCTAAGTTTTACATACTTAAACAATCTTCATTGAGTCCCATATCATTTTTCGGCCCCCCCCCCCAACTCATAAAAGGGACAACGACAAAAAATATATGATTTCCTCCATTTTAAAGCTAACTCTTTCCCAGATTTTACAAAATTTGTTACATCGACCTAGGTCAAGAATTGAGGTCGCAATTCTCAATAACGTAATTCAAAGTGGAGATTTATTGGTGATTGTCGGCATTACAAATTTTTATTTACAGGTAATTAATTTTTTTTCTGAAATTTCTTTATAAAGATGGCTTGTGGGAAATTTTGTTGGCTTTCCACGGAGCTATTACACAGTTCGTTCCGTTGAGAACTGTGAACATGACCCCCAAGAACATAGGACATGGTAGGGGCAATTCATCCCAAGTGCTAAAGATGCGGAAAAATGATTTTCTGAATTTGCCATTTTTACGCTGCGCTTGTAGTAAATTTCCTGGCAATTCATTTGAGTTGAATATCATCTTCTTATGCCAAGAATCGTGATCACAAGATTAAAAATGTGAAACAACATTAGAATAGAGAAGCTGCAACAAAAATGTTGTGAAACAATAATAAAAAATTTTAAGCAATAAGAAGTCAATTTTAAATAAATCTATGAATTATTTGAAACAGTTTAGTTGCAATAAAAATTTTTTTGTTTCAATCTCAGGTCATCTTTGGTCAATGAAACAAATTTTTAAAAATCTGGAAAAGAGTTTGCTTCAAAATGGGGGAATCACATGTTATGTGTCGTTGTCTCTTATCTCAGCTAGAGGTGGAAAAAAAATTATATGGGATAAGGCATGTTAAGGCCCACTACGATCAACGGTAGACCTTGAGTAAATCTAGCTCTTCACTTTTGAAGCTTTGGTTTCATTTACTTTAAATCAAAAATTCTACTCTTGTGAAGGAGCCTCTTGACTGATAATATTGTTGACTCTGATTTCTAATACTACAATATATTTAAAAGCGAAAAGTCAAATGTGCGATGTAATTCCAACAGTAATTACTATTAACCAATTGTCATATATGCCTTCGTTGAAATGTAATGCTGAACGAATATTGAGACAGAACATAATTGTTACCGAAAAATCTTTAATGCTTTAACGTTAAGGAATCCCCATGAATTTTCCGTAGTAGTACAAATAATATAAGATCCATCTGAAACAATATTTTTCAAAAAACCATCCACCTGGGTTCAAAATTTCTAAAAACTCTCATTCGCCGCCCTTCCTGGAGTTGGTGAATGAATCCGGACAGCCCGTAATAATTTTTCGTAGGAATGTATTCCCTTTGGTGGTTCAGAGCAAACACCCTGAAATCTTTAACAACCATACTAAGTTACTTTACACAAAAACACCCAGGTTTTTTGGGAATGCGAACTGAAGCAGGAACAAACTGGGTACAAATATTTTACTCCCGAAATTTTTTTGAACGATTTGGGTACTAACAATTTTGGACCCGAAATTACGGGTACGGGAACTGGTATATTTATACGCCGCATGATAAAACCCCGCTATTCCCGTCGGGAACGAAAACAGCGTCAATAAACGCCCGGGAATATTAGTAACACCAGCCATCTGTCGAGAAAATCTTAGTTTCTGAAAACATTTCATCCAGCCCGTCGAATGAAGAGGGGACTGAAATGCATTATTCTAGTACCCTTTGTATCCTTTATTGATCTGAATTTTTTACACTCAGTGAAATTGAAAATATTGATTGTGAGAAACATAAATTAGAAGACGATTCAGTCGAGAAACTCTAGGAAATTGTTTGAACTTAGATAAATATAAGCCAATGTATACCAGCTAATCTGAAGCTAGAAAATTAATTATCGTCAATAAAGTTTAAATCAGGGAAACTGAAACCACTTGTGAACAAAATTGACCAAGGTGAGAATAAACAAACGACTTTCAAATAATATTATTTAGTCTAAGGAATAGAAACCACTTGGCCAGTATGGGGTCAAATAGCTATATAGTTATAATCATTTTACGAAAATTGAATTCTTATCTTTACAGGAACGGGTTTGGGTGAACACCTCAAAAAACTAACCATGTTCGGTAATACAGATTTTGTTCCCAAATTTGTATGTACGAGAACGGCTTTCGGTACATCAAATGGCTGTTCCAAAAATTCATGAACATGTATACAAGATTCTTGTACCCAAAACAAGCGCCTATGAATTCCCAGTGGTTGCGCCAAAATAAATATAACTGTGCTTACAACTTGTCCAAATTAAAATAATTTTCTCGTTAGGTCTAAATTACTTATTGTGACCATTATGCTAACGGATTATTTTCACGTTCTGACCGCTCAAAAAATCACCAATAATACGCCATATAATTTGAAGAGAATATAGAAGCATAGAGAAACGAAAAAACGTTAAATATTTCTTACACGTTAATTTAATAAAAGAACACATAAGGCTCACATTTACTTGCACTGTAATCACTCACTTCCTAAAATATACATCACTAATACATTTAGGATTTAAAAAAAATATATATTATTTCTGGATTTCATCCATAATTTTGGGATGTTCAGGATCAACTACAGCAGCCTCCAGCGTCTTTGGCTTTGGTGGTTTGGGCTGCAGTTGAGAAGCAAACAACTGTTTTTCCAGCTGCATAAATGGTGTCTCAACTGATGTAGTTAACAAATATGCCACCAGACCTGACGTCATCATATGAGCAAAGTACAAATAAACCTGCAAAAATTAAATAAATTTTAAATTTACACTTCTACAAAAAGATAACACAATTATTATTATCAGGTATTTAATATAATTTTGCATCCCAATATCAGCTTACAATGTTATAAACGCTCAAGTGGACAGGATGGGGCTGCATAAGATGATAAATCAATTGCATACGGTAGGATGTAATGTACATGCAAAAGGTTAAACGTCCCAAGGGCATGAAAACCTTCCAAAACAGTAAACTGTTGACCCATCCACCGTTGCCAGGCAAAAATTATCCAGGCAATGCTGAGACTAAACATCTGACGATTAATCCCAGCATAGATGGCTGCATGTGCCGAAGTGAACGATTCTTTCTCATTTTCCGGGTCGAAGTAATACATCCCTCCGAAAATGACCCCTAAAGCCAGAAATGTGCTCAAGATCCATCCCACTATGACCACTACCTTCGGAATGACTTTGAACTTTTCAGGATTCTTTAATCTCAGGTACAATATATATCCCAAAATAATGCCCACTACATAAGCCCCAAATCGGTTCCAGGGCTTAATGTAATACACTGAGAAGTAGTCCTTTAATCTTTAACAAATCAATGTAAAAACAACTATTCCAAAAAATCTCCGCAAAACCAATTATTTCTTTGTCTATACATTTAAATTAAACTCACGGCATCGAGTAAACCATCGTTGGAGCCAACTCCATCTGATGGGTAAGGACTGCAGGAACAACCATCGATGCAATTGCAGCCAGGCAAGTTGCCCCCATCCCGATTAATTTAAATCGCCAGAGGGGATAAATCAGCACAGGTGACAGAACGAAGAACTGCATATCATTTGCCAGGTACCAGCATATGCTGTAGCACTAAACACAGAATATTTTCAAACCTCGAAAAATTATTTGAATTGAAAATTATTTTATTTTGATTGGTAAGTAATTAAAATTATTATTCAATTTGAAGTTTATTTCTTTAAATTAATAATTGATAAATATTTGTACCGATTCGGGGTTATAGTGACCAGATTATTAAATTAGAGGAGATTGCGCCACCAATACTTCCTACAATTTGCTTGGTCGTCTTCAAGGTTAAACCAAAAAGGGCTGTTACCAAAATACGGGACCAAAGTAGCCATTATACCAACGACAAAAGCGTAAACGGGCGTCAATGTAAGAGTGAAGGTAAACAGTTCTTTTACATGCTAAAGTCTTTATACGAGCTAAGCATTTTATTAAAGATGTCAGGTTTGATAATTTGTCGTGCGTTTTTGCTTAACGAGACGTCCATTACCTTAGATACCGGTGAATGACAAACATAAAGTAATTAAATTGTCCTTTTCGCTTGTCCAATTCTTTGAGCAAATTATATGCCACGAGAGCCCCACTCCTAGTAAAGAAAGTATCCACAGATGGCGTGCCGTTCAAAACTGGTGCGAGCGGCACGCTCCATAATATCTGAAATGAAGGTGGCGCGTAAAAGTCATAATTATTTAATTAATTCGAACAGAAGGTTTTATTTAGTTAGCATTAACATTGAAGTTTTTTTAGCAAAATGTTATGGGTTTTACAGGGGATAGATTGCAATGTTGACTTTTTTTACGGTCATACACCCCCTGACCCAAAATACGGGCCCCGTGAAGAAGTAAATTTTAGAAAATTTGAGACGAAAGTTACAGACATGACGATCCAAATTTGTTTGTGAGTAATTCTGATATGTGGTCTACAGTAGAGGGCAAATGATTTAGATCAACCAGCATAATCTTACAATCAAAGTCCAAAGATCCGTTGCCTCTCTTAAACCTAGGGCAATCTCAAGTTTATCCAGCATACCTTCATTCGTATTGACAGGATTCAACAAATTCTCTAACTTCGGTCCTGGGTAAAGGACAGTGGTACAATACTTTCCACTAATAAGATTATCTTTTAAAACCTCTCCATTATTGACCCCAACGCATTCCTGAAAGTCTCCAGATTCGATAGTATGTCCACCAAGAATTCCACTAGGTATTTTTCCATAGGAATCAAACACTAAAATAAATTTGGGAAATAATTCCAGCAAAATTAATTTATGTAGTTTCATTTTCATACCTGCGTTGGCCATTATGTAAATACCGCATAAAATAAAGAGCTACTACAAATAATTCCAGCAATGTTAGTTTTATTTAGTTCCATTTTCATGTCTGCATTCGTTATGAAATACTGCAAAAGCGTAAAGGACAACTCGTTTGTTATTAAAAGTATAATTATTAAAATCCAACGTTAATAGTGCATTTTTCACTAACACCCCGATGAATGTAAACAACGCTTCAAACAGAGCTTTTAATTATACTGTTGCGTACAAAGGATTTTCAAATCTAGTAAATTTCGAAAATATTTTTTTTTAACAACACATAACGAAATATCCAGCTTTGCATACTTAAATAAAACAAATTTGAAACATACCGCCTTTTGTATCAAAGTATGTTAATTTGATATATCAATTTGCGGAATGGTTTTAAAAATATTTTTGCAGTTTAAAAAATAGTTTATTTGGGAATTTCATCCACATCTTTTGTCTCTTCAGTAACAGATACAGCAGCCCCCATACTAATTCGCTTTGTTGGTTTGGGCTGCAGTTGAGAAGCAAACAACAGTTTTTCCAGCTGCATAAACGGTGTCTCAACAGATGTCGTTAACAAAAATGCCACAAGACTCGACATCACCAAATGAGCAAAGAACAAATAAACCTGCAAAAATCGAATACAATTAAAATTTATAGCAATCCAAAAAGTTCCATAAAAGGAAAACATCTGTTTCTTTTCAAATATTAGCTTACTGAGTTGTAAACACTCGAGTGGGCAGCATGGGGCTGCATACGATGATAAATAAATTGTAAATGAAGGGAAGTAATGTACATGCAATACGTTAAGCGTCCCAATGGCATGAAAACCTTCCAAGACAGAAAACTGTTGACCCATCCACCGTAGCCAGTCACACAGGCGAAAACAATCCAGGCAATGCTGACGCTAAACACCTGACGATGGATCCCAGCATAGATTGCTGAATGTGCCGACGTGAACGTCTCTTCCTCATTTTCCGGGTCGAAGTAATACATTCCTCCGAAAATGACCCCTAAAGCCAGAAATGTGCTAAGTATCCATCCCACTATGACCACTACCTTCGGAATGGCTTTGAACTTGGCTGGATTCTTTAATCTCAGGTACAATATATATCCCAAAATAATGCCCACAACGTAAGTCCCAAATCGGTTCCATGGCTTAATGTAGAACCCTTGGTAGTAGTTCTTAAACCTTTAATACATCAAATTTAACTCATTTCTCCCAAAAAACCTTCATGAGTCTTGCAAAAGCTATTCTCTGTCTATACATTTAAAGTAAACTCACGGAATCGTGTATATCATCGTTGGGGCCAACTCCAACTGATGTGCAACGACTGCGGGAACAACCATCGATGCAATTGCCGCCAGGCAAGTTGTCCCCACACCGATTAATTTAAATCGCCAGAGTGGATAGATCAGCAAAGGTGACAGTACGAAAAACTGCATGTCATTTGCCAGGTACCAAGACTCGCTGTAGCACTAAACACAGAAAAATTAGCGAAGCTCCAAAAATCACATGAATTAAAAAACAGTTTTCTTTTAATTGTTAATTATTTAAGAATTTTATAGGAACGTTTAAGATTACTTCTTTTAAATAATTATCTATAGACTCTTTGTACCAGATCGAGGTCATATTTGACGAGATTATTAAAGTAGAGGAGATTGTGCCACCAATATTTCCTACAGATTGTATTGTCTTGAGTAAGTGCAAACCAATTGGGGCCGTTACCAAAGTAAGGAACCAAAGTAGCCATTAAACCAATGACAAAAGCGTAAGTGGGCGTCAATCTAAGGTTGAAGGTGAACGATTTTTTAAAATTTTAAACCCTTTATATGAGCAAAGCGTTTTATTGGAAATGTTGTCAGCCTAGAAGCTATATAATTACATGAACGCTCGAATCTCCCTTACATAACAATATAACAAAATAACTGAACAAATTGTAAATACATATGTATTTACAGCTTGTTGGATTGATAATTTGTCGTGCATTTTAGCTTAATGAGATGTCCATTACCTTAGATACCGGTGAATGACAAACATAAAGTAATTAAATTTTCCTTTCCGCTTGTCCAATTCTTTGAGCAAATTATATGCCACGAGAGCCCCACTCAAAGTAAAGAAAGTGTCCACAGATGGCGTGCCGTTCAAAACTGGTGCGAGCGACACCTTCCATAATATCTGAAATGGAGGTGTCGCATAAGGGTCATAATTATTTACTTAATTCAAATCTTAGGCTTCTTTTTAATTCCATTATCAGTCTGAACGAATAATCATTTCTACGTGTATAATTGTTACCTGCTTCAAATCAACCAAATTCCAAATATTCTGAGACATCATCATTTCGAAAGAATGACATAGTAATACCCACGTCACGCTCAAAAACCTCAGTCCGTGAAGACACGTCAAATCATCGGATCCACGCCTTGTACTCAGAAATTTTTTTGTATTTGTGTAGAAGGAAAATGCGAGAATAGTTTTTGTGAATTTCCCTAAAAACATGTTTTCATTAAGCAATTGTTGCAAGTAACAAATGTATATAAGTTCGGCAAACCTGGTTTGGATAGTTTTCCTTGGGTGGAATACAGACTTTGAACGTCCACCGCCGTGCCGACTATACAAACAGCTGCGATACAAGCTATCACGACTCTGTAGTAATGAATAAATAAATAAATATAATATTGCTTTAAATTTGAGCGTCTGTAATGCGCATGGGGACATCTTGTAGGAAGAACTTACATCATACAATAATCTGCCGCATCCAAAGGAGGCTTCTCCTCAACAGTGCAAGCCTCAACAGCTTGACCTGTCCAATCGTCAAAAATATTTGTATGCAAATTATTGAAAAACTGCTGGGCATCTTCATCAGAGCAAGAGGAAGGTACGCAGGTGCCCATCAGGGGGAGCATTATCGGAGGTGTGGAAGAAAGAATGTATTCCTTGAGTTGTTTGGGTTCAAAATTTCTTGGAATTATAATACTATCGACTTTTTTTATTTAACTAAATTACTTTGCATTAAACCTCACATGTACAAGCTGCCAGAATCATTTGCCCTCCCCTGCAGTCCACTTATTTGAGTGAATCACAAAATATTAAATTCTCAAATCCCGAGCGATTTTCTGAAAGCATTTGGGGTTATAGAGGTTACGATCTGAGTCAACATTTCGGATGATTTTGAAATATACCATTGTAATTGTCACCTGTATGCATTTTTGAAGTAGTTTTTTCAAGTATTTTTGTAATAAATGTTATGGATTTTACAGGGAGCTACGTGATAGAGCAGATGACATATGTACATACATACATACGAACCAAATATTTTGTGAGCCAATGACATCACATGTGGACTACAGTAGAGGGCAAATGATTTGGATCAACCTGCATAATCTTACAATCAAAGTCCAAAGATCCGTTGCCTCTCGTAAACCTGGGCCAATCTCAAGTTTATCCAGCATACCTTCGTTCGTATTGACAGGATTCAACAAATTCTCTAACTTCGGTCCTGGATAAAGGAACGTGGTACAATATTTTCCCCTAATAAGCTTCTCTTTTGAGACCTCTCCATTGTTGACCCCAACGCATTCCTGAAAGTCTCCTGGTTCGGCAGTATGACCACTAAGAATTCCACTTGGTATTTTCCCATAGGAGTCAAACACTAAAATAATTTTGGGAAATAATTCCAGCAAAATTAATTTATGTAGTTTCATTTTCATACCTGCGTTGGCCATTATGTAAATACCGCATAAAATAAAGGGCTACTCAGTTGTTACTAAAGACGTTAATTGAAACAGCTGAACTTACTCTGAAGTACCCATGTTTCCGGAAATGTGGTTCTCAAGTTCAGGATTTTGTCAATAGCCCCTCCAAAATGATTGGCACAAGATGTGGAGACATTGACAAAGAGCGAATCTAAAAGGTCACTTGTTACGTCCTTATCATTTCGCAATCGATAAAATATTGAATGTTGATTAAACATTTGGTCAAAACTTTGACCATTTACATTAGATGTAATCACATTTTTCAGCTTTAGAAAATCTTGACGGGCTTCAGGTCTTCCCCAGTTCTTTGAAAGTATTTTACTGTGAATCGGGTCAGTGTGAAATAATTGCATTGATTGTGAGTCAATGCAAGGAAAATATATTATTGCGGAGATAACACATATTATTGCCAATGTTTGGGACTGTTTTTGATTGAAAGTAAACATATTGGGAGACTATATGCAGTTTTGTTGCTTTCCAGACCAGAAGAAATGGTGAATGTCCTAATTACAAGAACAACACTACACGAACCTATAAAACTGCATTTACTTCCAAAGTATTATAACTCTGAAGATTTTTCGATTTTTATCTAGAAATACACTGATTTGAAATAAAAGATTAGTTTAATACATCATTATTTCTGAATTACTAATTTGGTAAACTCCAACATCCATCAATTATAGTGACACTTAAAATCATTTGTTTTCAGATGGGTTATGTCAAGCTTATATACACCTGCCAATCAATTGACAGGATAGTTTAATTCGATTACATTGTTCGTTGTTCTTTTGGAGAGTATTTTACTATTGCTGATTAAAATGATATTCTCTCACACGCATAATCCTGTATTGCATCAATTTTCAAGTGCAGTTACATAAACGCTGAATATATAACTGTCCTTGCAAAGACGTGCAGATACTGTGTTTTAGAAATGAATTCTAGGAATTCGATCGTATCTACTTCCCAGTTGTTAAAATATATGAATGACCAACCTAGTGTTTCTTGTCAATTGCAAGTTAACCGCAATTACTAATTGAACTTGCAAGTTCGGTTCAATTCCGGTTATTTTACACCAGGGAATTGCAATTGTCGGTGCAAGTGCAATTTGTGTGTACTTAAATTGCAATTACAAAAGCATTAAGTACTTGCAATTACCGGTTAAGCACAACTGAAATTGCAAGAGATTCAATTGCAATTGCAAGTGTTTGCACTGCAAAAAGTTGCAATTTTAAAAATACTTATCAATTTAATTGCAACTTGAAACCCTTTCGAATTTGAGCGCAAAATTCCATGAAATGCCTCAATAAGTCATTTCGCTCTAGTAAATAATTATAATAATCTTGAGTATTGTCTCAACGAGTGTAGTTACTTTACTTCCTGTACAATTTCGTCGGTGAGGACGCAAAATGATCTAAATGCATTTTCGATTAGTATTAAAATGTTCCCATTTGCACAAAATTATATCAAAATAGGCCAAATATTTTAAGGATACGAAAGATATGCTGAACGATGAAATTTTACAATATTTCAGCCTTGGAAGAAGGCAATTTCATTTTTGCATCTCTGTTTCATAATGTATTGCATTTATTTTATTTAATACACTTTGTTCAATTCCGTGAAACAGCATGTATACCATCTTGCTACCAATCAAAAATGCACGGATCATTTTTTCTCTTCACCAACGATTTATACTGTATATATCAGTTAACTTGAAATTACAAATTGCAATTGCACTTGCAATTGTACTTATCGGTGCAATTACTTCCAAATGTTTTTGCAATTGCCTTACCAACTGCAAGTAACTTATGAACCAATTGCAAGTTCAACTTCGGTTATTTGCATGATTAAATTGCCACATTTTTGCAAGTACCAGTTACGGCATTACTAGTACTTGCATTATCAATTTAATTGTAATTGCAAGTTCGGTTATTCCCAAAACTTGCACCGACAGAAACACTAGACCAACCCTAAGTTTTACATACTTGAGCAATCTTCATTGAGTCCCGCATCATTTTTCTCCCCCCTAACTCATATATAAGGGATAACGACACAAAATATATGATTTCCTCCATTTTAAAGCTAATTCTTGCCTAAATTTTACAAAATTTGTTATATCGACCTAGGTCAAGAATTGAGGTCACAATCCTCAATAACGTAATGCAAAGGTGAGATTTATGGGTGATTGTCGGCATTACAAATTTTTGTTTACAGGTAATTAAATTGTTTTCTGAAATTTCTTTTTAAAGCTGGCTTGTGGGAAATTTTGTTGGCTTTCCACGGAGCTGTTACACAGTTCGTTCCGTTGAGAACTGTGAACATGAGCCGCAAGAACATAGGACATGGTAGGGGCAATTCTTCCCAAGTGCTAAAGATGCGGAAAAATGAGTTTCTGCATTTGCCATTTTTACGCTGCGCTTGCAGTAAATTTCCTGACAATTCATTTGAGCTGAATATCATCTTCTTATGCCAAAAATCGTGATCACAAGATTAAAAATATGAGATACAGCATTAGAATAGAGAAGCTGCAACAAAAATGTTGGGAAACAATAACAAACAATTTTAAGCAATAAGAAGTCAATTTTGAATAAATCTATGAATTATTTGAAACAGTTTAGTTGCAATAAAAAAAACTTTGTTTCAATCTCCGGTCATCCTTGGTCAATAAAACAAATTTTTAAAAATCTTCAGTTTTCTTCAAAATGGGGGAATCAAATGTTATGCGTCGTTGTCTCTTATATCAGCTATAGGTGGAAGAAAAATTATATGGGACAAAGCTTAACAAGGCATACCAGGATAGAACTCGAGCAAATCCAGCTCTTCACATTTGAAATTTTGGTTTCATTTACATTAAATCAAAAATTCTCCTCTTGTGAAGTAGCCTCTTGACTGATAATATTGTTGAATATGGTTTCTAATACTACAATAACATTTAAAAGTGAAAAGTCAAATGTGCGATGTAACTCCAATAGTAATTAATACTATTAACCAAGTGTCATATGTGCTTTAGTTGAAATGTAATGCTGAACGAATATTTAGACAGAACATAATTGTTACCTAAAAATCTTGAATGCGTTAATGTCAACTAATCGCCATGAATTTTCCGTAGTAGTGCAAATAACATAAGATCCATCTGAAACACCACTTTTCAAAAAACCATCCACCTGGGTTCAAAATTTCTAAAAACTCTCATTCGCCGCCCTTCCTGGAGTTGGTGAATGAATCCGGACAGCCCGTAATAATTTTTCGTAGGAATGTATTCCCTTTGGTGGTTCAGAGCAAACACCCTGAAATCTTTAACAACCATACTAAGTTACTTTACACAAAAACACCCAGGTTTTTTGGGAATGCGAACTGAAGCAGGAACAAACTGGGTACAAATATTTTACTCCCGAAATTTTTTTGAACGATTTGGGTACTAACAATTTTGGACCCGAAATTACGGGTACGGGAACTGGTATATTTATACGCCGCATGATAAAACCCCGCTATTCCCGTCGGGAACGAAAACAGCGTCAATAAACGCCCGGGAATATTAGTAACACCAGCCATCTGTCGAGAAAATCTTAGTTTCTGAAAACATTTCATCCAGCCCGTCGAATGAAGAGGGGACTGAAATGCATTATTCTAGTACCCTTTGTATCCTTTATTGATCTGAATTTTTTACACTCAGTGAAATTGAAAATATTGATTGTGAGAAACATAAATTAGAAGACGATTCAGTCGAGAAACTCTAGGAAATTGTTTGAACTTAGATAAATATAAGCCAATGTATACCAGCTAATCTGAAGCTAGAAAATTAATTATCGTCAATAAAGTTTAAATCAGGGAAACTGAAACCACTTGTGAACAAAATTGACCAAGGTGAGAATAAACAAACGACTTTCAAATAATATTATTTAGTCTAAGGAATAGAAACCACTTGGCCAGTATGGGGTCAAATAGCTATATAGTTATAATCATTTTACGAAAATTGAATTCTTATCTTTACAGGAACGGGTTTGGGTGAACACCTCAAAAAACTAACCATGTTCGGTAATACAGATTTTGTTCCCAAATTTGTATGTACGAGAACGGCTTTCGGTACATCAAATGGCTGTTCCAAAAATTCATGAACATGTATACAAGATTCTTGTACCCAAAACAAGCGCCTATGAATTCCCAGTGGTTGCGCCAAAATAAATATAACTGTGCTTACAACTTGTCCAAATTAAAATAATTTTCTCGTTAGGTCTAAATTACTTATTGTGACCATTATGCTAACGGATTATTTTCACGTTCTGACCGCTCAAAAAATCACCAATAATACGCCATATAATTTGAAGAGAATATAGAAGCATAGAGAAACGAAAAAACGTTAAATATTTCTTACACGTTAATTTAATAAAAGAACACATAAGGCTCACATTTACTTGCACTGTAATCACTCACTTCCTAAAATATACATCACTAATACATTTAGGATTTAAAAAAAATATATATTATTTCTGGATTTCATCCATAATTTTGGGATGTTCAGGATCAACTACAGCAGCCTCCAGCGTCTTTGGCTTTGGTGGTTTGGGCTGCAGTTGAGAAGCAAACAACTGTTTTTCCAGCTGCATAAATGGTGTCTCAACTGATGTAGTTAACAAATATGCCACCAGACCTGACGTCATCATATGAGCAAAGTACAAATAAACCTGCAAAAATTAAATAAATTTTAAATTTACACTTCTACAAAAAGATAACACAATTATTATTATCAGGTATTTAATATAATTTTGCATCCCAATATCAGCTTACAATGTTATAAACGCTCAAGTGGACAGGATGGGGCTGCATAAGATGATAAATCAATTGCATACGGTAGGATGTAATGTACATGCAAAAGGTTAAACGTCCCAAGGGCATGAAAACCTTCCAAAACAGTAAACTGTTGACCCATCCACCGTTGCCAGGCAAAAATTATCCAGGCAATGCTGAGACTAAACATCTGACGATTAATCCCAGCATAGATGGCTGCATGTGCCGAAGTGAACGATTCTTTCTCATTTTCCGGGTCGAAGTAATACATCCCTCCGAAAATGACCCCTAAAGCCAGAAATGTGCTCAAGATCCATCCCACTATGACCACTACCTTCGGAATGACTTTGAACTTTTCAGGATTCTTTAATCTCAGGTACAATATATATCCCAAAATAATGCCCACTACATAAGCCCCAAATCGGTTCCAGGGCTTAATGTAATACACTGAGAAGTAGTCCTTTAATCTTTAACAAATCAATGTAAAAACAACTATTCCAAAAAATCTCCGCAAAACCAATTATTTCTTTGTCTATACATTTAAATTAAACTCACGGCATCGAGTAAACCATCGTTGGAGCCAACTCCATCTGATGGGTAAGGACTGCAGGAACAACCATCGATGCAATTGCAGCCAGGCAAGTTGCCCCCATCCCGATTAATTTAAATCGCCAGAGGGGATAAATCAGCACAGGTGACAGAACGAAGAACTGCATATCATTTGCCAGGTACCAGCATATGCTGTAGCACTAAACACAGAATATTTTCAAACCTCGAAAAATTATTTGAATTGAAAATTATTTTATTTTGATTGGTAAGTAATTAAAATTATTATTCAATTTGAAGTTTATTTCTTTAAATTAATAATTGATAAATATTTGTACCGATTCGGGGTTATAGTGACCAGATTATTAAATTAGAGGAGATTGCGCCACCAATACTTCCTACAATTTGCTTGGTCGTCTTCAAGGTTAAACCAAAAAGGGCTGTTACCAAAATACGGGACCAAAGTAGCCATTATACCAACGACAAAAGCGTAAACGGGCGTCAATGTAAGAGTGAAGGTAAACAGTTCTTTTACATGCTAAAGTCTTTATACGAGCTAAGCATTTTATTAAAGATGTCAGGTTTGATAATTTGTCGTGCGTTTTTGCTTAACGAGACGTCCATTACCTTAGATACCGGTGAATGACAAACATAAAGTAATTAAATTGTCCTTTTCGCTTGTCCAATTCTTTGAGCAAATTATATGCCACGAGAGCCCCACTCCTAGTAAAGAAAGTATCCACAGATGGCGTGCCGTTCAAAACTGGTGCGAGCGGCACGCTCCATAATATCTGAAATGAAGGTGGCGCGTAAAAGTCATAATTATTTAATTAATTCGAACAGAAGGTTTTATTTAGTTAGCATTAACATTGAAGTTTTTTTAGCAAAATGTTATGGGTTTTACAGGGGATAGATTGCAATGTTGACTTTTTTTACGGTCATACACCCCCTGACCCAAAATACGGGCCCCGTGAAGAAGTAAATTTTAGAAAATTTGAGACGAAAGTTACAGACATGACGATCCAAATTTGTTTGTGAGTAATTCTGATATGTGGTCTACAGTAGAGGGCAAATGATTTAGATCAACCAGCATAATCTTACAATCAAAGTCCAAAGATCCGTTGCCTCTCTTAAACCTAGGGCAATCTCAAGTTTATCCAGCATACCTTCATTCGTATTGACAGGATTCAACAAATTCTCTAACTTCGGTCCTGGGTAAAGGACAGTGGTACAATACTTTCCACTAATAAGATTATCTTTTAAAACCTCTCCATTATTGACCCCAACGCATTCCTGAAAGTCTCCAGATTCGATAGTATGTCCACCAAGAATTCCACTAGGTATTTTTCCATAGGAATCAAACACTAAAATAAATTTGGGAAATAATTCCAGCAAAATTAATTTATGTAGTTTCATTTTCATACCTGCGTTGGCCATTATGTAAATACCGCATAAAATAAAGAGCTACTACAAATAATTCCAGCAATGTTAGTTTTATTTAGTTCCATTTTCATGTCTGCATTCGTTATGAAATACTGCAAAAGCGTAAAGGACAACTCGTTTGTTATTAAAAGTATAATTATTAAAATCCAACGTTAATAGTGCATTTTTCACTAACACCCCGATGAATGTAAACAACGCTTCAAACAGAGCTTTTAATTATACTGTTGCGTACAAAGGATTTTCAAATCTAGTAAATTTCGAAAATATTTTTTTTTAACAACACATAACGAAATATCCAGCTTTGCATACTTAAATAAAACAAATTTGAAACATACCGCCTTTTGTATCAAAGTATGTTAATTTGATATATCAATTTGCGGAATGGTTTTAAAAATATTTTTGCAGTTTAAAAAATAGTTTATTTGGGAATTTCATCCACATCTTTTGTCTCTTCAGTAACAGATACAGCAGCCCCCATACTAATTCGCTTTGTTGGTTTGGGCTGCAGTTGAGAAGCAAACAACAGTTTTTCCAGCTGCATAAACGGTGTCTCAACAGATGTCGTTAACAAAAATGCCACAAGACTCGACATCACCAAATGAGCAAAGAACAAATAAACCTGCAAAAATCGAATACAATTAAAATTTATAGCAATCCAAAAAGTTCCATAAAAGGAAAACATCTGTTTCTTTTCAAATATTAGCTTACTGAGTTGTAAACACTCGAGTGGGCAGCATGGGGCTGCATACGATGATAAATAAATTGTAAATGAAGGGAAGTAATGTACATGCAATACGTTAAGCGTCCCAATGGCATGAAAACCTTCCAAGACAGAAAACTGTTGACCCATCCACCGTAGCCAGTCACACAGGCGAAAACAATCCAGGCAATGCTGACGCTAAACACCTGACGATGGATCCCAGCATAGATTGCTGAATGTGCCGACGTGAACGTCTCTTCCTCATTTTCCGGGTCGAAGTAATACATTCCTCCGAAAATGACCCCTAAAGCCAGAAATGTGCTAAGTATCCATCCCACTATGACCACTACCTTCGGAATGGCTTTGAACTTGGCTGGATTCTTTAATCTCAGGTACAATATATATCCCAAAATAATGCCCACAACGTAAGTCCCAAATCGGTTCCATGGCTTAATGTAGAACCCTTGGTAGTAGTTCTTAAACCTTTAATACATCAAATTTAACTCATTTCTCCCAAAAAACCTTCATGAGTCTTGCAAAAGCTATTCTCTGTCTATACATTTAAAGTAAACTCACGGAATCGTGTATATCATCGTTGGGGCCAACTCCAACTGATGTGCAACGACTGCGGGAACAACCATCGATGCAATTGCCGCCAGGCAAGTTGTCCCCACACCGATTAATTTAAATCGCCAGAGTGGATAGATCAGCAAAGGTGACAGTACGAAAAACTGCATGTCATTTGCCAGGTACCAAGACTCGCTGTAGCACTAAACACAGAAAAATTAGCGAAGCTCCAAAAATCACATGAATTAAAAAACAGTTTTCTTTTAATTGTTAATTATTTAAGAATTTTATAGGAACGTTTAAGATTACTTCTTTTAAATAATTATCTATAGACTCTTTGTACCAGATCGAGGTCATATTTGACGAGATTATTAAAGTAGAGGAGATTGTGCCACCAATATTTCCTACAGATTGTATTGTCTTGAGTAAGTGCAAACCAATTGGGGCCGTTACCAAAGTAAGGAACCAAAGTAGCCATTAAACCAATGACAAAAGCGTAAGTGGGCGTCAATCTAAGGTTGAAGGTGAACGATTTTTTAAAATTTTAAACCCTTTATATGAGCAAAGCGTTTTATTGGAAATGTTGTCAGCCTAGAAGCTATATAATTACATGAACGCTCGAATCTCCCTTACATAACAATATAACAAAATAACTGAACAAATTGTAAATACATATGTATTTACAGCTTGTTGGATTGATAATTTGTCGTGCATTTTAGCTTAATGAGATGTCCATTACCTTAGATACCGGTGAATGACAAACATAAAGTAATTAAATTTTCCTTTCCGCTTGTCCAATTCTTTGAGCAAATTATATGCCACGAGAGCCCCACTCAAAGTAAAGAAAGTGTCCACAGATGGCGTGCCGTTCAAAACTGGTGCGAGCGACACCTTCCATAATATCTGAAATGGAGGTGTCGCATAAGGGTCATAATTATTTACTTAATTCAAATCTTAGGCTTCTTTTTAATTCCATTATCAGTCTGAACGAATAATCATTTCTACGTGTATAATTGTTACCTGCTTCAAATCAACCAAATTCCAAATATTCTGAGACATCATCATTTCGAAAGAATGACATAGTAATACCCACGTCACGCTCAAAAACCTCAGTCCGTGAAGACACGTCAAATCATCGGATCCACGCCTTGTACTCAGAAATTTTTTTGTATTTGTGTAGAAGGAAAATGCGAGAATAGTTTTTGTGAATTTCCCTAAAAACATGTTTTCATTAAGCAATTGTTGCAAGTAACAAATGTATATAAGTTCGGCAAACCTGGTTTGGATAGTTTTCCTTGGGTGGAATACAGACTTTGAACGTCCACCGCCGTGCCGACTATACAAACAGCTGCGATACAAGCTATCACGACTCTGTAGTAATGAATAAATAAATAAATATAATATTGCTTTAAATTTGAGCGTCTGTAATGCGCATGGGGACATCTTGTAGGAAGAACTTACATCATACAATAATCTGCCGCATCCAAAGGAGGCTTCTCCTCAACAGTGCAAGCCTCAACAGCTTGACCTGTCCAATCGTCAAAAATATTTGTATGCAAATTATTGAAAAACTGCTGGGCATCTTCATCAGAGCAAGAGGAAGGTACGCAGGTGCCCATCAGGGGGAGCATTATCGGAGGTGTGGAAGAAAGAATGTATTCCTTGAGTTGTTTGGGTTCAAAATTTCTTGGAATTATAATACTATCGACTTTTTTTATTTAACTAAATTACTTTGCATTAAACCTCACATGTACAAGCTGCCAGAATCATTTGCCCTCCCCTGCAGTCCACTTATTTGAGTGAATCACAAAATATTAAATTCTCAAATCCCGAGCGATTTTCTGAAAGCATTTGGGGTTATAGAGGTTACGATCTGAGTCAACATTTCGGATGATTTTGAAATATACCATTGTAATTGTCACCTGTATGCATTTTTGAAGTAGTTTTTTCAAGTATTTTTGTAATAAATGTTATGGATTTTACAGGGAGCTACGTGATAGAGCAGATGACATATGTACATACATACATACGAACCAAATATTTTGTGAGCCAATGACATCACATGTGGACTACAGTAGAGGGCAAATGATTTGGATCAACCTGCATAATCTTACAATCAAAGTCCAAAGATCCGTTGCCTCTCGTAAACCTGGGCCAATCTCAAGTTTATCCAGCATACCTTCGTTCGTATTGACAGGATTCAACAAATTCTCTAACTTCGGTCCTGGATAAAGGAACGTGGTACAATATTTTCCCCTAATAAGCTTCTCTTTTGAGACCTCTCCATTGTTGACCCCAACGCATTCCTGAAAGTCTCCTGGTTCGGCAGTATGACCACTAAGAATTCCACTTGGTATTTTCCCATAGGAGTCAAACACTAAAATAATTTTGGGAAATAATTCCAGCAAAATTAATTTATGTAGTTTCATTTTCATACCTGCGTTGGCCATTATGTAAATACCGCATAAAATAAAGGGCTACTCAGTTGTTACTAAAGACGTTAATTGAAACAGCTGAACTTACTCTGAAGTACCCATGTTTCCGGAAATGTGGTTCTCAAGTTCAGGATTTTGTCAATAGCCCCTCCAAAATGATTGGCACAAGATGTGGAGACATTGACAAAGAGCGAATCTAAAAGGTCACTTGTTACGTCCTTATCATTTCGCAATCGATAAAATATTGAATGTTGATTAAACATTTGGTCAAAACTTTGACCATTTACATTAGATGTAATCACATTTTTCAGCTTTAGAAAATCTTGACGGGCTTCAGGTCTTCCCCAGTTCTTTGAAAGTATTTTACTGTGAATCGGGTCAGTGTGAAATAATTGCATTGATTGTGAGTCAATGCAAGGAAAATATATTATTGCGGAGATAACACATATTATTGCCAATGTTTGGGACTGTTTTTGATTGAAAGTAAACATATTGGGAGACTATATGCAGTTTTGTTGCTTTCCAGACCAGAAGAAATGGTGAATGTCCTAATTACAAGAACAACACTACACGAACCTATAAAACTGCATTTACTTCCAAAGTATTATAACTCTGAAGATTTTTCGATTTTTATCTAGAAATACACTGATTTGAAATAAAAGATTAGTTTAATACATCATTATTTCTGAATTACTAATTTGGTAAACTCCAACATCCATCAATTATAGTGACACTTAAAATCATTTGTTTTCAGATGGGTTATGTCAAGCTTATATACACCTGCCAATCAATTGACAGGATAGTTTAATTCGATTACATTGTTCGTTGTTCTTTTGGAGAGTATTTTACTATTGCTGATTAAAATGATATTCTCTCACACGCATAATCCTGTATTGCATCAATTTTCAAGTGCAGTTACATAAACGCTGAATATATAACTGTCCTTGCAAAGACGTGCAGATACTGTGTTTTAGAAATGAATTCTAGGAATTCGATCGTATCTACTTCCCAGTTGTTAAAATATATGAATGACCAACCTAGTGTTTCTTGTCAATTGCAAGTTAACCGCAATTACTAATTGAACTTGCAAGTTCGGTTCAATTCCGGTTATTTTACACCAGGGAATTGCAATTGTCGGTGCAAGTGCAATTTGTGTGTACTTAAATTGCAATTACAAAAGCATTAAGTACTTGCAATTACCGGTTAAGCACAACTGAAATTGCAAGAGATTCAATTGCAATTGCAAGTGTTTGCACTGCAAAAAGTTGCAATTTTAAAAATACTTATCAATTTAATTGCAACTTGAAACCCTTTCGAATTTGAGCGCAAAATTCCATGAAATGCCTCAATAAGTCATTTCGCTCTAGTAAATAATTATAATAATCTTGAGTATTGTCTCAACGAGTGTAGTTACTTTACTTCCTGTACAATTTCGTCGGTGAGGACGCAAAATGATCTAAATGCATTTTCGATTAGTATTAAAATGTTCCCATTTGCACAAAATTATATCAAAATAGGCCAAATATTTTAAGGATACGAAAGATATGCTGAACGATGAAATTTTACAATATTTCAGCCTTGGAAGAAGGCAATTTCATTTTTGCATCTCTGTTTCATAATGTATTGCATTTATTTTATTTAATACACTTTGTTCAATTCCGTGAAACAGCATGTATACCATCTTGCTACCAATCAAAAATGCACGGATCATTTTTTCTCTTCACCAACGATTTATACTGTATATATCAGTTAACTTGAAATTACAAATTGCAATTGCACTTGCAATTGTACTTATCGGTGCAATTACTTCCAAATGTTTTTGCAATTGCCTTACCAACTGCAAGTAACTTATGAACCAATTGCAAGTTCAACTTCGGTTATTTGCATGATTAAATTGCCACATTTTTGCAAGTACCAGTTACGGCATTACTAGTACTTGCATTATCAATTTAATTGTAATTGCAAGTTCGGTTATTCCCAAAACTTGCACCGACAGAAACACTAGACCAACCCTAAGTTTTACATACTTGAGCAATCTTCATTGAGTCCCGCATCATTTTTCTCCCCCCTAACTCATATATAAGGGATAACGACACAAAATATATGATTTCCTCCATTTTAAAGCTAATTCTTGCCTAAATTTTACAAAATTTGTTATATCGACCTAGGTCAAGAATTGAGGTCACAATCCTCAATAACGTAATGCAAAGGTGAGATTTATGGGTGATTGTCGGCATTACAAATTTTTGTTTACAGGTAATTAAATTGTTTTCTGAAATTTCTTTTTAAAGCTGGCTTGTGGGAAATTTTGTTGGCTTTCCACGGAGCTGTTACACAGTTCGTTCCGTTGAGAACTGTGAACATGAGCCGCAAGAACATAGGACATGGTAGGGGCAATTCTTCCCAAGTGCTAAAGATGCGGAAAAATGAGTTTCTGCATTTGCCATTTTTACGCTGCGCTTGCAGTAAATTTCCTGACAATTCATTTGAGCTGAATATCATCTTCTTATGCCAAAAATCGTGATCACAAGATTAAAAATATGAGATACAGCATTAGAATAGAGAAGCTGCAACAAAAATGTTGGGAAACAATAACAAACAATTTTAAGCAATAAGAAGTCAATTTTGAATAAATCTATGAATTATTTGAAACAGTTTAGTTGCAATAAAAAAAACTTTGTTTCAATCTCCGGTCATCCTTGGTCAATAAAACAAATTTTTAAAAATCTTCAGTTTTCTTCAAAATGGGGGAATCAAATGTTATGCGTCGTTGTCTCTTATATCAGCTATAGGTGGAAGAAAAATTATATGGGACAAAGCTTAACAAGGCATACCAGGATAGAACTCGAGCAAATCCAGCTCTTCACATTTGAAATTTTGGTTTCATTTACATTAAATCAAAAATTCTCCTCTTGTGAAGTAGCCTCTTGACTGATAATATTGTTGAATATGGTTTCTAATACTACAATAACATTTAAAAGTGAAAAGTCAAATGTGCGATGTAACTCCAATAGTAATTAATACTATTAACCAAGTGTCATATGTGCTTTAGTTGAAATGTAATGCTGAACGAATATTTAGACAGAACATAATTGTTACCTAAAAATCTTGAATGCGTTAATGTCAACTAATCGCCATGAATTTTCCGTAGTAGTGCAAATAACATAAGATCCATCTGAAACACCACTTTTCAAAAAACCATCCACCTGGGTTCAAAATTTCTAAAAACTCTCATTCGCCGCCCTTCCTGGAGTTGGTGAATGAATCCGGACAGCCCGTAATAATTTTTCGTAGGAATGTATTCCCTTTGGTGGTTCAGAGCAAACACCCTGAAATCTTTAACAACCATACTAAGTTACTTTACACAAAAACACCCAGGTTTTTTGGGAATGCGAACTGAAGCAGGAACAAACTGGGTACAAATATTTTACTCCCGAAATTTTTTTGAACGATTTGGGTACTAACAATTTTGGACCCGAAATTACGGGTACGGGAACTGGTATATTTATACGCCGCATGATAAAACCCCGCTATTCCCGTCGGGAACGAAAACAGCGTCAATAAACGCCCGGGAATATTAGTAACACCAGCCATCTGTCGAGAAAATCTTAGTTTCTGAAAACATTTCATCCAGCCCGTCGAATGAAGAGGGGACTGAAATGCATTATTCTAGTACCCTTTGTATCCTTTATTGATCTGAATTTTTTACACTCAGTGAAATTGAAAATATTGATTGTGAGAAACATAAATTAGAAGACGATTCAGTCGAGAAACTCTAGGAAATTGTTTGAACTTAGATAAATATAAGCCAATGTATACCAGCTAATCTGAAGCTAGAAAATTAATTATCGTCAATAAAGTTTAAATCAGGGAAACTGAAACCACTTGTGAACAAAATTGACCAAGGTGAGAATAAACAAACGACTTTCAAATAATATTATTTAGTCTAAGGAATAGAAACCACTTGGCCAGTATGGGGTCAAATAGCTATATAGTTATAATCATTTTACGAAAATTGAATTCTTATCTTTACAGGAACGGGTTTGGGTGAACACCTCAAAAAACTAACCATGTTCGGTAATACAGATTTTGTTCCCAAATTTGTATGTACGAGAACGGCTTTCGGTACATCAAATGGCTGTTCCAAAAATTCATGAACATGTATACAAGATTCTTGTACCCAAAACAAGCGCCTATGAATTCCCAGTGGTTGCGCCAAAATAAATATAACTGTGCTTACAACTTGTCCAAATTAAAATAATTTTCTCGTTAGGTCTAAATTACTTATTGTGACCATTATGCTAACGGATTATTTTCACGTTCTGACCGCTCAAAAAATCACCAATAATACGCCATATAATTTGAAGAGAATATAGAAGCATAGAGAAACGAAAAAACGTTAAATATTTCTTACACGTTAATTTAATAAAAGAACACATAAGGCTCACATTTACTTGCACTGTAATCACTCACTTCCTAAAATATACATCACTAATACATTTAGGATTTAAAAAAAATATATATTATTTCTGGATTTCATCCATAATTTTGGGATGTTCAGGATCAACTACAGCAGCCTCCAGCGTCTTTGGCTTTGGTGGTTTGGGCTGCAGTTGAGAAGCAAACAACTGTTTTTCCAGCTGCATAAATGGTGTCTCAACTGATGTAGTTAACAAATATGCCACCAGACCTGACGTCATCATATGAGCAAAGTACAAATAAACCTGCAAAAATTAAATAAATTTTAAATTTACACTTCTACAAAAAGATAACACAATTATTATTATCAGGTATTTAATATAATTTTGCATCCCAATATCAGCTTACAATGTTATAAACGCTCAAGTGGACAGGATGGGGCTGCATAAGATGATAAATCAATTGCATACGGTAGGATGTAATGTACATGCAAAAGGTTAAACGTCCCAAGGGCATGAAAACCTTCCAAAACAGTAAACTGTTGACCCATCCACCGTTGCCAGGCAAAAATTATCCAGGCAATGCTGAGACTAAACATCTGACGATTAATCCCAGCATAGATGGCTGCATGTGCCGAAGTGAACGATTCTTTCTCATTTTCCGGGTCGAAGTAATACATCCCTCCGAAAATGACCCCTAAAGCCAGAAATGTGCTCAAGATCCATCCCACTATGACCACTACCTTCGGAATGACTTTGAACTTTTCAGGATTCTTTAATCTCAGGTACAATATATATCCCAAAATAATGCCCACTACATAAGCCCCAAATCGGTTCCAGGGCTTAATGTAATACACTGAGAAGTAGTCCTTTAATCTTTAACAAATCAATGTAAAAACAACTATTCCAAAAAATCTCCGCAAAACCAATTATTTCTTTGTCTATACATTTAAATTAAACTCACGGCATCGAGTAAACCATCGTTGGAGCCAACTCCATCTGATGGGTAAGGACTGCAGGAACAACCATCGATGCAATTGCAGCCAGGCAAGTTGCCCCCATCCCGATTAATTTAAATCGCCAGAGGGGATAAATCAGCACAGGTGACAGAACGAAGAACTGCATATCATTTGCCAGGTACCAGCATATGCTGTAGCACTAAACACAGAATATTTTCAAACCTCGAAAAATTATTTGAATTGAAAATTATTTTATTTTGATTGGTAAGTAATTAAAATTATTATTCAATTTGAAGTTTATTTCTTTAAATTAATAATTGATAAATATTTGTACCGATTCGGGGTTATAGTGACCAGATTATTAAATTAGAGGAGATTGCGCCACCAATACTTCCTACAATTTGCTTGGTCGTCTTCAAGGTTAAACCAAAAAGGGCTGTTACCAAAATACGGGACCAAAGTAGCCATTATACCAACGACAAAAGCGTAAACGGGCGTCAATGTAAGAGTGAAGGTAAACAGTTCTTTTACATGCTAAAGTCTTTATACGAGCTAAGCATTTTATTAAAGATGTCAGGTTTGATAATTTGTCGTGCGTTTTTGCTTAACGAGACGTCCATTACCTTAGATACCGGTGAATGACAAACATAAAGTAATTAAATTGTCCTTTTCGCTTGTCCAATTCTTTGAGCAAATTATATGCCACGAGAGCCCCACTCCTAGTAAAGAAAGTATCCACAGATGGCGTGCCGTTCAAAACTGGTGCGAGCGGCACGCTCCATAATATCTGAAATGAAGGTGGCGCGTAAAAGTCATAATTATTTAATTAATTCGAACAGAAGGTTTTATTTAGTTAGCATTAACATTGAAGTTTTTTTAGCAAAATGTTATGGGTTTTACAGGGGATAGATTGCAATGTTGACTTTTTTTACGGTCATACACCCCCTGACCCAAAATACGGGCCCCGTGAAGAAGTAAATTTTAGAAAATTTGAGACGAAAGTTACAGACATGACGATCCAAATTTGTTTGTGAGTAATTCTGATATGTGGTCTACAGTAGAGGGCAAATGATTTAGATCAACCAGCATAATCTTACAATCAAAGTCCAAAGATCCGTTGCCTCTCTTAAACCTAGGGCAATCTCAAGTTTATCCAGCATACCTTCATTCGTATTGACAGGATTCAACAAATTCTCTAACTTCGGTCCTGGGTAAAGGACAGTGGTACAATACTTTCCACTAATAAGATTATCTTTTAAAACCTCTCCATTATTGACCCCAACGCATTCCTGAAAGTCTCCAGATTCGATAGTATGTCCACCAAGAATTCCACTAGGTATTTTTCCATAGGAATCAAACACTAAAATAAATTTGGGAAATAATTCCAGCAAAATTAATTTATGTAGTTTCATTTTCATACCTGCGTTGGCCATTATGTAAATACCGCATAAAATAAAGAGCTACTACAAATAATTCCAGCAATGTTAGTTTTATTTAGTTCCATTTTCATGTCTGCATTCGTTATGAAATACTGCAAAAGCGTAAAGGACAACTCGTTTGTTATTAAAAGTATAATTATTAAAATCCAACGTTAATAGTGCATTTTTCACTAACACCCCGAAGAATGTAAACAACGCTTGAAACAGAGCTTTTAATTATACTGTTGCGTACAAAGGATTTTCAAATCTAGTAAATTTCGAAAATATTTTTTTTTAACAACACATAACGAAATATCCAGCTTTGCATACTTAAATAAAACAAATTTGAAACATACCGCCTTTTGTATCAAAGTATGTTAATTTGATATATCAATTTGCGGAATGGTTTTAAAAATATTTTTGCAGTTTAAAAAATAGTTTATTTGGGAATTTCATCCACATCTTTTGTCTCTTCAGTAACAGATACAGCAGCCCCCATACTAATTCGCTTTGTTGGTTTGGGCTGCAGTTGAGAAGCAAACAACAGTTTTTCCAGCTGCATAAACGGTGTCTCAACAGATGTCGTTAACAAAAATGCCACAAGACTCGACATCACCAAATGAGCAAAGAACAAATAAACCTGCAAAAATCGAATACAATTAAAATTTATAGCAATCCAAAAAGTTCCATAAAAGGAAAACATCTGTTTCTTTTCAAATATTAGCTTACTGAGTTGTAAACACTCGAGTGGGCAGCATGGGGCTGCATACGATGATAAATAAATTGTAAATGAAGGGAAGTAATGTACATGCAATACGTTAAGCGTCCCAATGGCATGAAAACCTTCCAAGACAGAAAACTGTTGACCCATCCACCGTAGCCAGTCACACAGGCGAAAACAATCCAGGCAATGCTGACGCTAAACACCTGACGATGGATCCCAGCATAGATTGCTGAATGTGCCGACGTGAACGTCTCTTCCTCATTTTCCGGGTCGAAGTAATACATTCCTCCGAAAATGACCCCTAAAGCCAGAAATGTGCTAAGTATCCATCCCACTATGACCACTACCTTCGGAATGGCTTTGAACTTGGCTGGATTCTTTAATCTCAGGTACAATATATATCCCAAAATAATGCCCACAACGTAAGTCCCAAATCGGTTCCATGGCTTAATGTAGAACCCTTGGTAGTAGTTCTTAAACCTTTAATACATCAAATTTAACTCATTTCTCCCAAAAAACCTTCATGAGTCTTGCAAAAGCTATTCTCTGTCTATACATTTAAAGTAAACTCACGGAATCGTGTATATCATCGTTGGGGCCAACTCCAACTGATGTGCAACGACTGCGGGAACAACCATCGATGCAATTGCCGCCAGGCAAGTTGTCCCCACACCGATTAATTTAAATCGCCAGAGTGGATAGATCAGCAAAGGTGACAGTACGAAAAACTGCATGTCATTTGCCAGGTACCAAGACTCGCTGTAGCACTAAACACAGAAAAATTAGCGAAGCTCCAAAAATCACATGAATTAAAAAACAGTTTTCTTTTAATTGTTAATTATTTAAGAATTTTATAGGAACGTTTAAGATTACTTCTTTTAAATAATTATCTATAGACTCTTTGTACCAGATCGAGGTCATATTTGACGAGATTATTAAAGTAGAGGAGATTGTGCCACCAATATTTCCTACAGATTGTATTGTCTTGAGTAAGTGCAAACCAATTGGGGCCGTTACCAAAGTAAGGAACCAAAGTAGCCATTAAACCAATGACAAAAGCGTAAGTGGGCGTCAATCTAAGGTTGAAGGTGAACGATTTTTTAAAATTTTAAACCCTTTATATGAGCAAAGCGTTTTATTGGAAATGTTGTCAGCCTAGAAGCTATATAATTACATGAACGCTCGAATCTCCCTTACATAACAATATAACAAAATAACTGAACAAATTGTAAATACATATGTATTTACAGCTTGTTGGATTGATAATTTGTCGTGCATTTTAGCTTAATGAGATGTCCATTACCTTAGATACCGGTGAATGACAAACATAAAGTAATTAAATTTTCCTTTCCGCTTGTCCAATTCTTTGAGCAAATTATATGCCACGAGAGCCCCACTCAAAGTAAAGAAAGTGTCCACAGATGGCGTGCCGTTCAAAACTGGTGCGAGCGACACCTTCCATAATATCTGAAATGGAGGTGTCGCATAAGGGTCATAATTATTTACTTAATTCAAATCTTAGGCTTCTTTTTAATTCCATTATCAGTCTGAACGAATAATCATTTCTACGTGTATAATTGTTACCTGCTTCAAATCAACCAAATTCCAAATATTCTGAGACATCATCATTTCGAAAGAATGACATAGTAATACCCACGTCACGCTCAAAAACCTCAGTCCGTGAAGACACGTCAAATCATCGGATCCACGCCTTGTACTCAGAAATTTTTTTGTATTTGTGTAGAAGGAAAATGCGAGAATAGTTTTTGTGAATTTCCCTAAAAACATGTTTTCATTAAGCAATTGTTGCAAGTAACAAATGTATATAAGTTCGGCAAACCTGGTTTGGATAGTTTTCCTTGGGTGGAATACAGACTTTGAACGTCCACCGCCGTGCCGACTATACAAACAGCTGCGATACAAGCTATCACGACTCTGTAGTAATGAATAAATAAATAAATATAATATTGCTTTAAATTTGAGCGTCTGTAATGCGCATGGGGACATCTTGTAGGAAGAACTTACATCATACAATAATCTGCCGCATCCAAAGGAGGCTTCTCCTCAACAGTGCAAGCCTCAACAGCTTGACCTGTCCAATCGTCAAAAATATTTGTATGCAAATTATTGAAAAACTGCTGGGCATCTTCATCAGAGCAAGAGGAAGGTACGCAGGTGCCCATCAGGGGGAGCATTATCGGAGGTGTGGAAGAAAGAATGTATTCCTTGAGTTGTTTGGGTTCAAAATTTCTTGGAATTATAATACTATCGACTTTTTTTATTTAACTAAATTACTTTGCATTAAACCTCACATGTACAAGCTGCCAGAATCATTTGCCCTCCCCTGCAGTCCACTTATTTGAGTGAATCACAAAATATTAAATTCTCAAATCCCGAGCGATTTTCTGAAAGCATTTGGGGTTATAGAGGTTACGATCTGAGTCAACATTTCGGATGATTTTGAAATATACCATTGTAATTGTCACCTGTATGCATTTTTGAAGTAGTTTTTTCAAGTATTTTTGTAATAAATGTTATGGATTTTACAGGGAGCTACGTGATAGAGCAGATGACATATGTACATACATACATACGAACCAAATATTTTGTGAGCCAATGACATCACATGTGGACTACAGTAGAGGGCAAATGATTTGGATCAACCTGCATAATCTTACAATCAAAGTCCAAAGATCCGTTGCCTCTCGTAAACCTGGGCCAATCTCAAGTTTATCCAGCATACCTTCGTTCGTATTGACAGGATTCAACAAATTCTCTAACTTCGGTCCTGGATAAAGGAACGTGGTACAATATTTTCCCCTAATAAGCTTCTCTTTTGAGACCTCTCCATTGTTGACCCCAACGCATTCCTGAAAGTCTCCTGGTTCGGCAGTATGACCACTAAGAATTCCACTTGGTATTTTCCCATAGGAGTCAAACACTAAAATAATTTTGGGAAATAATTCCAGCAAAATTAATTTATGTAGTTTCATTTTCATACCTGCGTTGGCCATTATGTAAATACCGCATAAAATAAAGGGCTACTCAGTTGTTACTAAAGACGTTAATTGAAACAGCTGAACTTACTCTGAAGTACCCATGTTTCCGGAAATGTGGTTCTCAAGTTCAGGATTTTGTCAATAGCCCCTCCAAAATGATTGGCACAAGATGTGGAGACATTGACAAAGAGCGAATCTAAAAGGTCACTTGTTACGTCCTTATCATTTCGCAATCGATAAAATATTGAATGTTGATTAAACATTTGGTCAAAACTTTGACCATTTACATTAGATGTAATCACATTTTTCAGCTTTAGAAAATCTTGACGGGCTTCAGGTCTTCCCCAGTTCTTTGAAAGTATTTTACTGTGAATCGGGTCAGTGTGAAATAATTGCATTGATTGTGAGTCAATGCAAGGAAAATATATTATTGCGGAGATAACACATATTATTGCCAATGTTTGGGACTGTTTTTGATTGAAAGTAAACATATTGGGAGACTATATGCAGTTTTGTTGCTTTCCAGACCAGAAGAAATGGTGAATGTCCTAATTACAAGAACAACACTACACGAACCTATAAAACTGCATTTACTTCCAAAGTATTATAACTCTGAAGATTTTTCGATTTTTATCTAGAAATACACTGATTTGAAATAAAAGATTAGTTTAATACATCATTATTTCTGAATTACTAATTTGGTAAACTCCAACATCCATCAATTATAGTGACACTTAAAATCATTTGTTTTCAGATGGGTTATGTCAAGCTTATATACACCTGCCAATCAATTGACAGGATAGTTTAATTCGATTACATTGTTCGTTGTTCTTTTGGAGAGTATTTTACTATTGCTGATTAAAATGATATTCTCTCAAACGCATAATCCTGTATTGCATCAATTTTCAAGTGCAGGTACATACACGCTGAATATATAACTGTCCTTGCAAAGACGTGCAGATACTGTGTTTTAGAAATGAATTATTCTAGGAATTCGATAGCATCTACTTCCCAGTTGTTAAAATATATAAATGACCAACCCTAACTTTTACATACTTGAGCAATCTTCATTGAGTCCCGCATCATTTTTCTCCCCCCTAACTAATATATAAGGGATAACGACACAAAATATATGATTTCCTCTATTTTAAAGCTAATTCTTGCCTAAATTTTACAAAATTTGTTATATCGACCTAGGTCAAGAATTGAGGTCACAATCCTCAATAACGTAATGCAAAGTGGAGATTTATGGGTGATTGTCGGCATTACAAATTTTTGTTTACAGGTAAATTGTTTTCTGAAATTTCTTTTTAAAGCTGGCTTGTGGGAAATTTTGTTGGCTTTCCACGGAGCTGTTACACAGTTCGTTCCGTTCAGAACTGTGAACATGAGCCGCAAGAACACAGGACATGGTAGGGGCAATTCATCCTATGCGGAAAAATGAGTTTCTGCATTTGCCATTTTTACGCTGCGCTTGCAGTAAATTTCCTGACAATTCAATTGAGCTGAATATCATCTTCTTATGCCAAAAATCGTGATCACAAGATTACAAATATGAGATACAGCATTAGAATAGAGAAGCTGCAACAAAAATGTTGGGAAACAATAACAAACAATTTTAAGCAATAAGAAGTCAATTTTGAATAAATCTATGAATTATTTGAAACAGTTTAGTTGCAATAAAAAAAATTTTGTTTCAATCTCCGGTCATCCTTGGTCAATAGAACAATTTTTTAAAAATCTGGAAAACAGTTTACTTCAAAATGGGGGAATCAAATGTTATGCGTCGTTGTCTCTTATGTATATCAGCTAGAGGTGGAAGAAAAATTATATGGGACAAAGCTTGACAAGGCATACCAGGATAGAACTCGAGCAAATCCAGCTCTTCACATTTGAAACTTTGGTTTCATTTACTTTAAATCAAAAATTCCCCTCTTGTGAAGTAGCCTCTTGACTGATAATATTGTTGACTATGGTTTCTAATACTACAATAACATTTAAAAGTGAAAAGTCAAATGTGCGATGTAACTCCAATAGTAATTATTACTATTACCAAGTGTCATATATGCCTTAGTTGAAATGTAATGCTGAACGAATATTTAGACAGAACATAATTGTTACCTAAAAATCTTGAATGCGTTAACGTTAACTAATCGCCATGAATTTTCCGTAGTAGTGCAAATAACATAAGATCCATCTGAAACACCACTTTTCAAAAAACCATCCACCTGGGTTCAAAATTTCTAAAAACATCTCATTCGCCGCCCTTACTGGAGTTGGTGAATGAATCCGGACAGACCGTAATAATTTTTCGTAGGAATGTGTATTCCCTTTGATGGTTCAGAGCAAACACCCTCAAAGCTTTAACAGTCATATTAAGTTGCTTTACACAAAAACACCCGGGTTTTTTGGGAATGTGAACGGAAGCAGGAACAAACTTCGTACAAATATTTTACTCCCGAAATTTTTTTGAACGATTTGGGTACGAACAATTTTGGACCCGAAATTTGGAGAAACGAACGGGTACGGGAAATGGTATATTTATACTTACTCCGAATGGTAAAACCCCGCTATTCCCGTCGGGAACGAAAACAGCATCAATAAACGCCCGGGAACATTAGGAATATCAGCCATCTGTCGAGAAAATCTTAGTTTCTGAAAACATTTCATCCAGCCCGTCGAATGAAGAGGGGACTGAAATGCATTATTCTCGTACCCTTTGAATCCTCGGTTTTGATCTGAATTTTTTACAATCACTGAAAATGAAAATAATGATTGTGAGAAAGATAAATTAGAAGACGATTCAGTCGAGAAACACTAGGAAATTGTTTGAACTTAGATAAATATAGTTAAGGCAATGTATACCGGCTAATCTTAAACTAAAAATTAATGATCGTCAATAGTGTTTAAATCAGGGAAATTGAAACCACTTGTGTACAAAATTGACCAAGGTGAGAATAAACAAACGACTTTGAACTAATATTATTTAGTCTAAGGAATAGAAATCACTTGTCCAGTATAGGGTCAAATAGCTACATAGTTGGCATCTTTTTCTGAAAAAAATTGAATTCTTATCTTTGGCTTACTTTGCTTTCTTTACTTCACAAGATTAAATCTAAGCTTTCAAGCTTCCATAAAATTCATTCCGATCTGCTCATGAGCACTTGAGAGAGGGTTACTTGTAAGGAAAACTGAATGGAACCATTTCTATGAGCACCCTTTGGAAATAATTATTATTGCTTTAGTATATTAATTACGTATGTAATTCAATGTGGCTCTACAATCAATCAGGAATAATAAAATACGCCAATAATTTAAATTATTGAGGAGGGATAATTTTCACGTACAGTAGTAAAATTTATCAAGGTGCAATGCCACTAAATAGACGTGTTCTAGGTTCCAGTACATTTGAGGAGCGGGTTCGGGTATATGTTTTTAGTGTATTGGGAACCCGTGAATAGGAACGGGTTTAGGTGAACACCCCAAAAAACTAACCATGTTGGGTAATACAAGTTTTGTTCCCAAATTTGTATGTACGAGAACGGGTACATCAAAAGGCTGTTCCCAAAATTCGTGAACATGTATACAGGATTCTTGTACCCAACACAAGCGACAATGAATTCCCAGTGGTTGTGCCAAAATAAATATAACTGTGCTTACAACTTGTATAAAATTAAAATATCTTGTTAGATCTAAAAAGTTATCTATTGTGACCATTGAGCTAATGGATTATTTTCACAAGATGCTTGTTCTTACCGCTCAAAAACTCACCAACTGCGATATAATTTGAAGAGAATATCGGAGCATGGAGAAACGATTTTTTTAAAAATATTTCTTACTCATTATTTTAATTAAAGAACACATAAAGCTCACATTTACTTGTAGTCGTTTCTAAAATATAAATCTCTAACACATTTAGTATCTATTAAAAAAATAGATTATTTCTGGATTTCATCCACAATTTTGGGATGTTCAGGATCAACTACAGCAGCCTCCAGAGTTTTTGGCTTTGGTGGTTTGGGCAGCATTTGAGAAGCAAACAACTGTTTTTCCAGCTGAATAAATGGAGTCTCAACTGATGTAGTTAACAAATATGCAACCAGACCTGACGTCATCATATGAGCAAAGTACAAATAAACCTGCAAGAATTAAATAAATTTTAAATTTACACTTCTACAAAAAGATAAAACAATTATTATTTTCATGTATTTAATATAATTTTGCATCCCAATATCAGCTTACGATGTTATAAACGCTCAAGTGTACAGGATGAGGCTGCATAAGATGATAAATCAATTGCATGCGGTAGGATGTAATGTACATGCAAAAGGTTAAACGTCCCAAGGGCATGAAAACCTTCCAAGACAGTAAACTTTTGACCCATCCACCGTTGCCAGTCACACAGGCAAAAATTATCCAGGCAATGCTGAGACTAAACATCTGACGATTAATCCCAGCATAGATGGCTGCATGTGCCGAAGTGAACGATTCTTTCTCATTTTCCGGGTCGAAGTAATACATCCCTCCGAAAATGACCCCTAAAGCCAGAAATGTGCTCAAGATCCATCCCACTATGACCACTACCTTCGGAATGACTTTGAACTTTTCAGGATTCTTTAATTTCAGGTACAATATATATCCCAAAATAATGCCCACTACATAAGCCCCAAATCGGTTCCAGGGCTTAATGTAATACACTGAGAAGTAGTCCTTTAACCTTTAGCAAATCATGGTAAAAACAGCTATTCCAAAAAACCTTCGCAAAACCAATTATGTCTTTGTCTATACATTTAAATTAAACTCACGGCATCGAGTAAACCATCGTTGGAGCCAGCTCCATCTGATGGGTAAGGACTGCAGGAACAACCATCGATGCAATTGCAGCAAGGCAAGTTGTCCCCATCCCGATTAGTTTAAATCGCCAGAGGGGATAGATCAGCACAGGTGACAGAACGAAGAACTGCATGTCATTTGCCAGGTACCAGGACTCGCTGTAGCACTAAACAGAGAATATTTTCAAACCTCGAAAAATTATATGAATTGAAAATTATTTTATTTTGATTGTTAAGTAATTAAAATTATTAGGCAATTTGAAGTTTATTTCTTTAAATTAATAATTGATAAATATTTGTACCGATTCGGGGTTAGTGACCAGATTATTAAAGTAGAGGAGATTGCGCCACCAATACTTCCTACAATTTGCTTGGTCGTCTTCAAGGTTAAACCAAAAAGGGCTGTTACCAAAATACGGGACCAAAGTAGCCATTATACCAACGACAAAGGCGTAAACGGGCGTCAATCTAAGGTTGAAGGTAAACAGTTTTTTTACATTTTAAAGTCTTTATACGAGCTAAGCGTTTTATTGAAGATGTTAGGTTTGATAATTTGTCGTGTATTTTTGCTTAACGAGAAGTCCATTACCTTAGATACCGGTGAATGACAAACATGAAGTAGTTAAATTGTCCTTTCCGCTTGTCCAATTCTTTGAGCAAATTATATGCCACGAGAGCCCCACTCATAGTAAAGAAAGTGTCCACAGATGGCGTGCCGTTCAAAACTGGTGCGAGCGGAACGCTCCATAATATCTGAAATGAAGGTGGCGCGTAAAAGTCATAATTATTTAATTAATTCGAACAGAAGTTTTCATTTAGCTAGCATTAACAATCTCAACAAAATATTGGTTTCCACGTGTGTAATTGTAACCTGCTTCAAATCGATCAAATTCCAATTCATCTGATAGATCATCATTTCAAAGGTATGACCAAGTAATACCCACGCCATGCTCAAAAACCTCAGTCCGTGAAGACACGTCAAATTGTCGGATCCACTCCTCGTACTCAGAAATTTTTTTGTATTTGTGTAGAAGGAAAATGCGAGAATTATTTTTGTGAATTTCCCTAAAAACATGTTGTCTTTAAGCAATTGAATATTTGACAAAATTCTGCTTTTAGACTGGAAGTGACAAATGGAAATTAGTAAGGGAAACCTGGTTTGGATAATTTTCCTTCGGTGGAATACACACTTTGAACGTCCACTGCTGTTCCAACTACACAAAGAGCGACGATACAAGCTATCACGACTCTGTAGTAATCAATAAATAAATACAATATTACTTTAAATTTTAGCGTCTTTGATGCGCATGGGGACATCTTGTAGGAAGAACTTACATCATACAATAATCTGCCGCATCCAAAGGAGGCTTCTCCTCAACAGTGCAAGCCTGAACATCTTGGCCTGTCCAATCGTCAAAAATGTTTGTATGCAAATTATTGAAGAACTGCTGGGCATCTTCATCAGAGCAAGAGGAAGGTAAACAGGTGCCCATAATGGGGAGCATATTCGGAGGTGATGAAGAAAAAATGTATTCCTTTAGTTGGTTGGGTTAAAAATACCTCGGAATTATTATCGATTCAAGTAAATAAAATTGCATTAAACCTCGTATGTACAAGCAGGTGATCAGAATCATTTACCCTCCCCTGTAGTTCACTGATATTGCCACTCACAAAATATATGATTCTCAAATTCCTAGCAAATATCGTTCCAGATTTTCTGAAATTTACTTCATTTTCCAGTCAATAATTGGGGTCACAGGGGTTACGATCAGGGTGATTTTGAAATAAGATATTGTAATTGTTACGCATATGCATTTAAGTTTTTTTAGCAAATGTTATGGGTTTTACAGGGGATAGATCGCAATGTTGACCTTTTTTACGGTCATACACCCCGCGACCCTAAATACGGCCCGCGTGAAGAAGTAAATTTTAGAAAATTTGAGACGAAAGTTACAGACATGACGGTCCACATTTTTTGTGAGTAATTCTGATATGTGGTCTACAGTAGAGGGCAAATGATTTAGATCAACCAGCATAATCTTACAATCAAAGTCCAAAGATCCGTTGCTTCTCTTAAACCTGGGGCAATCTCAAGTTTATCCAGCATACCTTCGTTCGTATCGACAGGATTTAACAAATTCTCTAACTTCGGTCCTGGATAAAGGACAGTGGTACAATACTTTCCCCTAATAAGATTATCTTTTAAAACCTCTCCATTATTGACCCCAACGCATTCCTGAAAGTCTCCAGATTCGATAGTATGTCCACCAAGAATTCCACTTGGTATTTTTCCATAGGAATCAAACACTAAAATAAATTTCACAAATAATTCCAGCAATGTTAGTTTTATGTAGTTCTATTTTCGTGCCTGCATTGGTTATGAAATACTGCATAAATTAAAGAGCAACTCATCTGTTTTTACAAGTGTAATTATTAGAATCCAACGCTACATTCATTTTTGGAATAATTCCAGTAATGCTCATTTACAAAGTTGTAATTGCATATATTAACTAATTAAAAACTACTTTAAATAAAACAACTTTTTGATCGTTACATTTCCGGTATTAAAATGTATCGTTTATAGATTTTAATTGAAACAGCTGAACTTACTCTGAAGTACCCAAGTTTCTGGAAACACGCTTCCCAAGTTCAGGATTTTTTCAATAGCCCCTCGAAAATGATTGGCGCAAGGTGTCGAGACTTTGAAAAAAAGTGAATCTAACAGGTCACTTGTCACATTCTTATTATTGCGCAATCGAGAAAATATTGAATGTCGATTAAACATTTGGTCAAAACTGTGACCATTTGCATCGGATGCAGACAAATTTTTCAGCTTTAGAAAATCTTGACGGACTTCAGGTCTTCCCCAGTTCTTTGAAAGTATTTTACTGTGAATGGGGTCAGTGTGAAATAATTGCATTGATTGTGAGTCAATGCAAGGAAAATATATTATTGCGGAGATAACACAAATTATTGCCAATGTTTCAAGCTGTTTTTGATTGAAAGTAAACATATTGGGAGACTATATGCAGTTTTGTTTCTTTCCTGACTAAAAGCAATGGTGAATGTCCTAATTACAAGAACAATAACACTACCCGAAAATCTATAAAACTGCATTAACTTCCAAAGTATATAACGCTGAAGATTTGTTGATTTTTATCTGGGAATAAACTGATTGGAATTAATAGATTAGTTAAATGCTTATCATTAGTTTTGAAATATTAATTTGAAAAAATCCAACATCTATCAATTTTAGTGATAATTAATATCTTTTGTTTTCAGATGGGTTATCCCAAGCTTATCTACACCTGCCAATCAATTTGCAAGATGGTTTAATTTCATAACAATTTTCGTTGTCCTTTAGGCACATATTTTACTACTGCTGATTAAAATGATATTTTCACAACACACATAAGTCTTTATTGCATCAAATTTCAAGAGCAGTCACATACACGATGATCATATAACTCTCCTTGCAAAGACGAGCAGATATGCTAAGAATAGACCTACAGCTAGCAAAGTCCAAATTTAATGATAATAGTCAGCATCACTTGAGTACAGCTAAAAAATGCCTGAAATTACTTTCTACAGTACGCATGTACAAAATGTTCTTATTGGCTCTCGATGGAGCTATTACACAGTTCACCCCATTGAGAACTTTGAACAAGACCTGCAAGAACATAGGGCATGGTTGAGACAATTCATCTTAATTGGTATAGATGCGGAAAGAAAGAGTTTCTAAACTAGACATTTTTACATTTTTTTCACTCAGCTTGTAGGATAAATTTCCTGGCGATTCATTTGAGCTAAATGTCATCTTCTTATGTCAAAAATCGCGATCACAAGACTAAAAATGTGAGATAGCATTAGAATAAGGAACTGCAATACCAATTTTGTGAAACAATAACAAAATATTGTAAAAAATAAGAAGTTAATTTTAAATAAGTCTATGAATTGATTGAAACAGTAGCAGTAAAAATAAACTTTTTTCTTTGTTTCAATCTCAGGTCAGCTTTGGTAAATGAAAATTTTTTTTTGAAATCTGGAAAAGAGTTTGCTTCAAAATTGGGGAATCACATGTTATGTATCGTTGTCTCTTATATCAGCAAGAGGTGGAAGAAAAATTATATGGGACAAAGCTTGATAAGGCATACTAGGATAGAACTCGAGCAAATCCAGCTCTTCACCTTTGAAACTTCGGTTTCATTTACTTTGATTCAAAAATTCTCCTCTTGTGGACGAGCCTCTTGACTGATAATATTGTTTACTATGGTTTATAATACTTAAATATTATTTAAAAGTGAAAAGTCGAACGTTTGATGTAACTCCAAAAGTACTATTAACCAAGTGTCATGCATCAGTTGAATTGTAAGGCTGAACAAATATTATGACGGAATATGATTGTTGACGAAAAATACACACATGTACATACATGATATGTGGGCGGGGTACCAAAACCGTGTACGTTTACCCATAGCCGAGTACCAGGGTAATGTTTTTTCAGTAGCTATACCCATATTTGAAATTAAAATGTAATACCCGCAATTTACCCCGTAATGTACATAAAACCTGTACCCGTACCAGAGTACCTAATTGCTTGTACCGGAGTATTGCTTGGGTACTGCAGGGTTGGACTACGATATTTGCGATATTGAAAAATTCTTGTATGGTGTAAGAATAACTAATTGTAATGAATTCTTTAATACCAAAATCTTCATGACCGAAAACGTACTTTTCAATTTTGAGAACATCAAAAATATTTATTCCTGTCTAAAAACATTTCTCAAAAATCGTTTAGCACAAGTCCGTAGAACATTTTAAGCTTTTCAGGGAGCTTCTTTGTAGGGCTCGACGTTGAGAATTGTAGGCATTGTGGAACATGAAGCAAGGTTAGTGAAGCAGGAGGAAAGGAGGATTTGCTGATCTTATCATTTTTCCGTCAATGATCCGAGGTATTTAAAATCCAAGAAATTCAAATCTTGACTGCAAGGAATTATATTGTCCAAAATTTCATGGATTCCTATTTCTTAAATATTCGCTACAATAAATGCCTTAAACTCCCAGGGTTCCAGAAATCTTCTGGATTGAAAATACCCCAAATGCCTTGGAATTTTTAAATAACCAACCGTGCGTATACAGTGCACTCTCGCTATAAGAGCACCGATAAAAGCACGTCAAAAGCGCTCTTATATCGGTATGCTCCTATAGAGAACATATATCTAAATACATTAAAGTACTGATTACTGATTATACAATACATTGATCTACATTATTAAGAAGTGGGCTAAATAAGACAACGCCATTACACAGTACATTCTATTATAAGGTAACTAAAATGTTATTTACAAATATTATCAATTATTCAATTAATATTTGTTTAGAAGGAAATATTGAGCAATGTGAGCCTGCCGAAAATTCATTGCAAGGGATTTGTCTACAATATTTTCAATTGTATCCAGAGAATCCACTAATTCAGGTTCATATGCATCCTGGCAAATTAGCCAGGATAAATTATGTCTATATGTGATGGGTATATGCACTCTGCTTCGTCACCAACTTCAGTACATTGTGCGCATTCACGCTCGTGAGATTTTCCTGCAAACGTTTCATAAACGTTTCTATGTCTGCTCATTTGCTCTTATAATGGATCTTGTTTACCATGAGGATGTAAAATACCAGCTCTTACATCGAAAATGATCTTATAAGCGGTGCTCTTATAGGGAACATTTACAGTCCAACAATCCGATAGGGGGGACCTGCGAGTGCTCTTATATTGAACATGCTCTTATACGGAGGCCTCTTATAGCGAGAGTGCACTGTACTTGTAGCAATAAGAAATAGATGTGGCGCGAAGCTATCAAGTGTTACAATTATTCGGACTTATCACATAATACATTTTAAAATAAATTTATTTTTGCGCTCCCAAAGAGGCTAATTAAATTTAAACTGAAGAACCTGCCGTATGAATTTATTTTGTGATGAGATCCTTTGTATAAGTCGATAAACAGGCAATCTGATTGACTCTTGTTACTTTATTAAATTCCTGAGGGGAATTATTTGAAACGTAAAAATAAAGCACATAGTAAGGACCAAAGCCAATTCACGCCCAACTCCACGGTTGGCACGTACTAGCCATAAAAATGCATCCCAGTAGGAATCCTTGAAGTACACAAAAATACTCTGTTACAGCACCCACGGGTAGTGCTGTAATTTGTCCTTTTAGTATTGTATTGTACTTTGGCGAAAAGTACAAAAGTAGTACAACTAAGATATTGTTTTGTACTCCGAGTTTTGTTTTTGTTTTGTACTTCTATCAGATTGTTTTTGTTTTTGTACAATCTGTATTGTATTGTTCTAAGGTTCTAGAAGACGCTAGAAATTTGCTAAAGTCATAGTTGTATCTGAGTTCAAGAGCACGTAGGAATATATGTGTGCAACTTTAGTTGTTTAAAAATTACGTAAAAGATCAAAAAACCAGTCATTGACTAATCTCCCATATGAGATGCATTGAATCTGTTGACTGTCGAATTTTGAAGGGTGCAATTCTGTGGCACCAACCTATTTGTGAATAATCCCTGTAATAACCACATTGTAATTTCCAGAAGAACATAATTTCATAAACAATATTCACTACCATTGCTTAAAATTAGAACGGATATAGTAGACGCGTGGGCTCTGTATATCCATATTTTTATATAATTTTATTGATCAGTACCGATTCATTGGTATCATATCTGATGCGATTGAATTGTCATTAGCCAGTGTTGATTTAATTCATGACCTTTTTTATGACGTCTTACTAATCCACATTAAATGTAACCTACAACTAGTACATCTTATCGGTGGCGTCTAATTATCAATATAATAATTATAATAAGGTTTTATTGGTTGATATAGTGGCCTCAGCCGTTACAACCTTTAATAATCAATATGGTGACAGTCAAAGTCATGTGACTATTAGTGACACAGTAAGGTCAATCTGAGGTCATGTGACTATTAGTGACACAGTAAGGTCAATCTGAGGTCATGTGACTATTAGTGACACAGTAAGGTCAATCTGAGGTCATGTGACTATTAGTGACACAGTAAGGTCAATCTGAGGTCATGTGACTATTAGTGACACAGTAAGGTCAATCTGAGGTCATGTGACTATTAGTGACACAGTAAGGTCAATCTGAGGTCATGTGACTATTAGTGACACAGTAAGGTCAATCTGAGGTCATGTGACTATTAGTGACACAGTAAGGTCAATCTGAGGTCATGTGACTATTAGTGACACAGTAAGGTCAATCTGAGGTCATGTGACTATTAGTGACACAGTAAGGTCAATCTGAGGTCATGTGACTATTAGTGACACAGTAAGGTCAATCTGAGGTCATGTGACTATTAGTGACACAGTAAGGTCAATCTGAGGTCATGTGACTATTAGTGACGATTACACCTCTAAACGCATAAAAGCTAAACGTATAGCAGCTAAACGTATAAGCCCAATACGTATAATCAGCTAAACGTATATATAAGGTATCTAAACGTATAATCATCTATACGTATAAGGTATCTTAACGCATAATCATTTATACGTATAAGGTATCTAAATGTATAATCATCTATACGTATAGGATGTTTAAACGCATAAGGAGCAAAATGTATAATCATCTATACGTATAGGATGTTTAAACGCATAAGGAGCAAAATGTATAATAATGCTCAAGTAAATGCACATTAGTTATTAGAGCGGATTGACTTATTGAGACATTTTGTGAAATTCTGCGCTCCAATTCAAGTTGCAATTAAATTGATAAGTATTTTTGAAATTGCAACTTTTTGCAACTGAATTGACTTGTAATTGAATTTCTTGCAATTTCAGTTGTGTTTAATTGCAATTTAAGTACACAGAAATTGCACTTGCACCGACAGCTGCAATTCCCTCGTGTAAAATAGCCACAATTGAACCGAACTTGCAAGTTCAATTAGTAATTGCGGTTAACTTGCGTAAGTCATTCCGCGTATTTCATTTGTGCATCTTTGTTTCGTTATGCATTGCACCTAGATCATTTTATTTAATTCATTAATTTCAATTTAGTGAAACCAATATAGTGAACAATATATCATTTTCCTACCAATCAGAAATGCACGGATCATTTTGCCTCCTCCCCGATTTATACTGTATATCAGTTAATTTGTAATTACAAATTGCAATTGCACCTGCAATTGTACGTATCGGTGCAATTATATCCAAATGTTTTTTTGCAATTTCCTTACCAACTGCAGGCAGCTTATGAACTAATTGAGTTCAACTTCGGTTTGCAAAATCTAGTTACCACATTTTAGCAAGTACCAGTTAGGGCATTGCTGGTACTTACATACATTATCAATTATAATTGCAATTGCATGTTCGGTTATTTCCAATCTTTGCACCGACAGAAACACTAGAAACAGCCAGTTTGGTCGCTTTTAACGACGATGCTCTTACAAGGGAATATATTAAAAAGAACGCGAAATATTGTTTTGATCCCTCAATTAAAATACTAGATTAATTCAAACGAATGTCAATATTTACTTGTGCATTATTATACATTTTGCTCTTTATGTGTTTAGATACCTTATACGTGTACATGATTATACGTTTAGAGACCTTATACGTATAGATGATTATGCGTTAAGATACCTTATACGTATAGATGATTATGCGTTAAGATACCTTATACGTATAGATGATTATACGTTTAGCTGATTATGCGTATAACTCTATGCGTTTAGCTGTTATACGTTTAGCCACTTATGCGTTTAGCTAGGATACCATTACCCAGCAAGCACAAAGAAAACATTATGTCAACCTAAAGAAATCTACTCACGAAAAAGTCGACATCGTCAGGGTTACGAAATATCATCGTGATGTCTTCTTATATGTGTCGTGACGATGATGAAATGTCCGGGTAAACCTTTCGGTAGCGATTCATTAACGTATCGTGCTTCGAAACCTTTTTGAAACCACATAGATGATCTCCAGATGCGGCGACATCTAGCGAACGTTTTTTATATTTTTCAGTTATTCATTGAATTTATAAATTAGACAATAAATAAAATTAGAAAAAGAAATAATAAATCAATTTAAATTTATTGCCGGTAAAAATTACACTAAGCAAATAAACACACTACAACAATTACAAAAATTCCAAATTATATGACATCAAGTGCAAGTCGTGAAATCGGAGATATAACTCATGAGCAATCAAAAAATTAAAAGTTAACAAAACAATTTATCTAAATAGGTATCGCTGCTAGCAAAGAACTATCTATATGTATCCAAATCAGGGACAGGAGATCGGGAAAATACATAAATTAAAATTCTAAACGAACATTTTTACTTGGGTTTGGAATATATATTCTTGATACCCCATAGTGCAATAATACCACTACCGATTCAAATATAGATGCACTAATAATTGCTATATACCTTTTGATTTCGATTTGAACATATTTTGAATCATTTCACGAGTAAAGTTGGACGAAAACTGCCGATGTTACTTGGATCTTTCCTTAATTGAAAGAAGTATGCAAAATTCAACAAAAGACTCGAAATATAGTAAATGGGCTGTGCTGGAGAATTTAGTTGTGCAGACAATTAAAAAACTGTTAAGGAATATTTAGGGCAAATAACCGTTCAAAACATAAAATCAACTGTATTTGATTCCCAAATATTTGAATATCGATTACAATAATAGCCCGAAATTGTACACAATGTGTATGTAAACACTTAATTTTTTATCGATTGTTATAAGAATAAAATTCAAAATAGCCAAGTTTTAAAATCAAATTAAGATTCTCATTTAAATTCCCATCCCTGATCTAAACAGAATTGCTAGGATATAAAATTATAATGAACATTAAGCATAACACAGAGTACCATCTCCGTAAGTGATGCTGGTGTCTGGGATGACAAGTACGTTGATTTTATTTCAAATCAAGTTTGTAGTAAAACTTCAGCTTTTACAAGCTACAGAGAGGACTCTAGCAAAACAGGAACAAAAAGTGTTTAGTTCAATATGTTTATACAATATTTAGGCGAGCGGTAAATTTATATGTAGTTATTGTTATTCTTATTTCACTTACTTAAAACTCGAGTAGTCAGCTTCGCTGATTTTGGCAAATGATCACCAGCATGTTGAACCCATTTTTGGATTTTCTTTCGCACTGACATCATATTTTCTGCAGAAGGTTTTGGATTCAATTGTACAACATCTGGACGAACAATTACTTAAGATTACAATACATGCAAATGCCAGTACAATTGTTATAAAAAATTTAAGATTAAGCAATTTGCAACCAAACTTACAAAAAATTAAGTCATTTATGTTTAGGGCAGAGAAATTGTTTTTCCCATTCATTCCAGTATACGAAAATGTGTATGCAAGGTCAAATGTCATCAGCTTTTTAAGAGCTTCGTTCACAGTAACGGTAAGATCGGAACCTCCAATACTGCTCAAATACTTCACCTATACGAAACAATGCCAACAGTATTTTGAAATTTTAATTTGTGACATTTCTAAATAACTAAGAGTAGCGATGTCAAGATATATCCAATCGAGTAATTGCTGTTACACATGCTGTTTTATAGTTGCAATCGTGATAATTATTGAGCATAAATAAATATAATATAAATATGGGCTGGACGTGTAAAAAATAAGCTCCTGGAATAATTGACAAATACAATCGAACAATCAGTGCCATAAAAGTGGAAAAAAGACTGAAGGAAGCCAATTTTGCATACTGTGAAGTGCGTGACAATAATAACTTTTCAAAAAGCAAGAAATTGTGCAAATTTAACCCAAATTACGAAAATCAGGAACTTCTGAAGGGGGAAAAAAACAAACAACCTGATAAAGAATGAGTTTAGCTGGCACAGCAAAACGCACACTATAAATAGAATTGATAAGCAGTGCAGCGATAAGGAAAAGGACTCTACATTGACACAAAACTACAGAATGCAAACAATACCAATACACAAGAAAAAAAAATAAATAAATAAAATCACACTACAGGGACTAGACTACAGCCCTGGCTCTGACAGGTCATTGAGTTGACAAATTAGGGTTTGGAAATCAGACACGAGAGTCAGACCAGGGTATACATATGCGTAAGTACAAACAAAAACATTACTTCAATTGCATAAAAGAGCAGATGGAGATGAAATTGTAAAATATGAACGGAAAAAGTACTTAAAACCATTTCGCTGATTCCTACTTTTATTATTTTAACCTATTATGAGGGCAAGAAAAAATCCCTAAATCAGCCGGATCACCACGGAAACGAACTACTAAGTGTACAAAGACAGAAAGCTGCCGTCAACCCGAACACTTGGCCAGAGTTGAAAGCTGGTTGAAGCACTGAAACCTAACACCGTAACGAACACATATCGAAACACATGGACAAAAGCCCAATTCAGTAAGGACTAAAAGAAAAACGCCTATCACGAACACTACTATCGGAGAATAAGGTTAACTGTAGAGCAGCCGACAACCAGAGCACCGGGACCGGGGTAGAAATCCGGTCGAAGAGAATAACTCCATCTAGTGCCAGCACGCTACCTGCACGCTATCTGCTAACCACCCAAAGGAACTCTAAGCTCACTATAAACCCACACAACGGACACATGAATTGTACTATGACACTTAGGAAATGCTAAAACCTGTAAAATTACTCTGATTAATCCCAAGAACCCACATTGTACCTATTTACCTGTTATGAACTTGTTTATTTATTTATAACTAATCCCTAAAAGCTAAATCAAAACAAATATACATGAACTCACGCGTACCTACTCTCCAGGAGTACGAACTGGAAAAAATATTTAAGCGTAGTAAACTCACACCAAGAGACTCACCTGACTTGACCAAAACGACCCTAACCAAAGCGTCAAACGTAATCTCAGCTACCCGAGAAGAAGCAAGTCACTTTGAGGAAGCTAGCAACAGGAAGAGACAACATCAAGGAGACGAAATAGATCAAGAAAATCAGAAAAGAAAAAAAGATACGCACGCCCCAATAGTAAGCACAATCATGGATGCGGACACTATGAGGACCTTAATTGCTCAAACAATTGCTCAAACTCTCGCCGATAATAACAGGGACATCAAAGAGCAGCTTCAAAACATAACCGACAAAGTAGAACAAATTGCAGACACTATACCGAAAGTGAACGTGCTGGAAGCAAAATGTCATGTGCTCGAAGAAAAAGTACATAGGTTGGAGAATGAGAACGAGAATCTGCAAAAAATGATACGCAGAAACAACTTACTGATCTCAGGGATACATGAAGACCCAATAGAGACCCTCGAAAATCTAAAAGAGAAAGTAAATGGAATGTTAAAGCGATACAGAATCTCAAGAAATGATGTCATCATCGACACCGCTTTCAGAATCGGGAAGGTAGGGCCAAAACCAAGGCCGTTCAAAATTCGGCTACTTTACCAATCTGATGCAGACCACATTCTATTTAAATCCAAAGAAAAGGACTCCGAGACTCGAAAGGCAGGGATTTATGTAAACGAAGATGTATCAGTCACTGAAGGAAAAAATCGATTTTTAATAAGGAAAGAAGCTCAGATGGCAAAACAACAAGGAAAAACAGTTGAAACTTGGAGAAACACATCAGCAATTATAGATGGAGTCATAGTTGAAGCCAAAGGTGGGCAAATATATAGGAACGGGACTGAAGACCCAGTACCTAATAGGAATTTCTGAAGAGACGGCCGCCCATCATCATCAACATCACCCAAAAACCAAAATAAAATAAAAACAATACTCTACTGGAATGTACACGGTATCTACAACAATTTAAAGATGAAAGCAGATACAATTAAAAATCTAACACCGGACATCTTCTGCCTGACTGAAACTTGGACAGTGGACAACAAAATAGTGGAGAAGATACTCACAAATTATAAATGTACAACAATCCCAGCAAGAAAAAACATTTATGGAGGAAGACCTAGTGGGGGTTTACTTATTGGAATCCACCATTCAGTTGAAAACAATACGAAAATTAGCTTTAAATCTGATTTTTACATAGAGACTAACAGTCAAGAGGACAATAAACTTAGCATTTACTTCGCGTACTTCCCTCCTTCCGAAAAATATGACGAAGAAGTACTTGACTTTCTTAATAACATGAAACAAACACACGCAATCTTATTGGGGGATCTGAATACAAGACTTGGAGAAAAGTGCCAAATACAGAAAAGAGACTACAGCAACAGCATAGCACAAACACGCAAAACAATGGATAAGAACATGAACAGAAGAGGAAGATTACTGCAGTCAACATTTGAAGCAGATGATAAAATTATCATCAATGGAAGGACAAAAGGGGATCCGAAGGGTGACTGTACCTACCACGCATACAATGGCTCATCTATGATTGACCTCTGTGTTGCCACACAAGAAGAAACAAATATAGAAGACTTTAAAGCCTTGAACGTACACCTATCAGATCATTTACCTGATCTCCTAACAAGATCCGATCAAAATACAGTAAAAGAAAGACAAATAACAAAGTTGAAGACGATCACCTGGGACAACAGGTTAAGCAAAAAATTCAAGAATAGAATCTCTAAAGACAGTGAATTTATCAAGGTCAGAGTAAAAGGAAATGTGAACCTGCTCACGGAGGAAATGTTCAAGTACGCAAACGAATCGGGAATGAAAACAACCAAAACAACAAGTAGAAAATGGAGAAACACTCCGAAATGGTTCAATGATGAATGCCAAAAGCAAAAACAAATATGTAACAAGAATCTAAGAACACTCAGAGCAGACAGATTAGACCGGGAAGCAATAGCCAAGTACACTAAATCAAGAGAGCAGTTCCGGAATCTCTGTACCACATCAAAAGAAAGGTACCACAAAATGTTAGCTGACACTATACACAACACCAACGACTCGTCAACCTTCTGGAAAATTTTAAACAACTTCAGAGACAACAAACAGAAACACAATAGCGACAATAAGATAGATCTTTTAAAATGGGAAAATCATTTCAGACAATATTTTACAGGGGATACAGACACAGACGAAGTAATAAGGGGTGAGAGAGCAGAATTATTTACATTCCACGAAATAAGAATGGCCCTGAAGAGATTAGCAAACAATAAATCTCCTGGTGCGGATGGAATTCCCAATGAAGTCTGGAAATATTTACCTGAAGAAATGCTGCCATGTTTGCAAGAGTGCCTGAACAGATGCCTAGTTGAAAGCTTTCCAGTAAACTTACTAGAAACAGTAATTGCCCCTATCTACAAGAAGGGAGACAAGAACGACCCAGGAAATTACAGGCCCATATCACTAATCAACACAATCGTAAAGCTTTTCACTATATTACTTGCAAATAGACTCAACATTTGGATCAAACAGAATAACCTTCTATCAGAATCACAAGCTGCGTACAGGAAAAACAGAAGTTGTTTGGATCACCTATTTATACTCAACAGCCTAATCCAATTATCCGCCCAGAAAGGGAAGAAGCTTTACTGCCTCTTTGTCGATTTGTCAAAGGCATTTGACTCGATTAAAAGGAATAAACTATGGTGCAGGCTAAGAAAACTAAGGATACCCAGTTACATAATTGAGAAAATACGAGAACTCTACAAATCAGCGCATGCAAAAGTGCGGTCAGCCGACGGGTTCAGTCAAATTATACCTATACTAACTGGAGTACTGCAAGGTGAAACGCTAAGCCCAACACTCTTCAACTTATTCATTGACGAAATCACTTGTATCCTAGAAAACTCTAATGTCGGCGGTGTTAAGGTGAATGGAAAATCAATTAGAATTCTTATGTACGCTGACGATATTGTACTTACTGCAAGCACTCCACAAGAGCTTCAAACCCAGATAACATTACTCAGCGGATTCTTCAACAAAAACGACCTGAAAGTTAACTTAGATAAAACGAAAGTTGTGATTTTTGGAAACGGAAGAAACCCCAAGAAAACGAAGTTCTACTACAATGGAGAAACTATAGACATCGAATATTCATACAAATACCTAGGTATAGAGTTCCACAGAAATGGGCACTTCAGCACCCACTCCAAACAAATCCAAACGAGAACGAATGCTGCTGTAGAACAATTACTGAAAACAATAACCTTAACAAAAATCCAGGATATAAACATTACAACCCGACTTTTCAATTCTCTAGTAAACTCAATCCCCCTGTATGGTTTTGCCATCTGGGGACCATCGTACACCGAGCACATCGAAAGGATTCAAACGAAATTCCTCAGACGAATAACTGGAGCCAGTAACTTAACCCCTGGCTGCATATTAAGACTAGAAACTGGAACCCCATCTGTGAAAACAATAATTGCAAAACAAATTATCACTACTCTATACAACGTAGTCTTCTCCGACCACGCTACTACCCAAGCCCGAAACTGCTACAAGGAACTACTGGCTGTTGAGAACAGCAACAAAATGAATATGACAAAACAATGGGAGAAATACTTCGAAAACCTGAATCTCAAGACTGAATTTAGCCGAATCAATAAAGAATATCTCGAGAAATCTGCCAGGGAACTGTACAGAAGAATTGACCTAGCGTCCATAAGTTCAGATGTAAGAGACATGCAACTCCTGGCTAGCGAGGACTACACAATACTAAAGACACATGCGTTGAGAGAACCCTTCTACGAAATGAAAAATAGTTGGGCCATGATCAAATTTATACAGAACCTACGACTGAATTTACCCAGAATCAGTGTCAGAAATAGAATATTCAACCTTAAATCCATGTACTGTAAATGGAGAAGAAATCAAGAGAAACAAGAAATTAGCTGTAAATGCAGAAACGGAGATGAAGACACGTACCATATTATGTTTGAATGCAAAATATATGAAGACCTCAGAAGTAAATATATACCACCAGAACTCATAGAACGAGCCACTAAAAAAAGCTTTATAATAGATACATTCCAGTGCACGAACCCGGACACCATGCATTGTCTATACACGTACTGGTGCCATGCGCTGGATAGAAGAAGCTAATCAAACCACACACACTAAAAGCGTCCCGTATCAGGAAATGGATCCTCTACCTGCAAAATCACAAGGGTTATAAACCCAATAGAATAAATAAATGATGGGCAAAGGCCACACTAGAAAATTAACTGTAATACTTATACCTAATTAGGAAAACGAGAAAGGCGACGAAGCCTGAAATCATACTGTCTACAACTTTTACCCTTTTATATTTACGTAAAATACAACGTTACTATAATCATTTCACATTTATATTTTAAACTTTTAGTATCATTACCATTACAATACAAGTAATCGAAGTAGAAATAATGTCAACTTACACAAAATGAAATTATAAACATATATGACTGTAAGAGCTTCTGCCATATCGGTCAATAAACGCCTATATATATATAGTTGCAATCCGTTACAAGTTTCTGATCAAATTCCAGCAAAGCCTCGTTTGATTGAAATGGGAATCCAAATACAGGTCGAGACGAACCAACAGCAGGGATCATTGCGTTTACATTCGAACTGTGAACAAGTGACTCTACCATTCTTAGAAGGGAACTTTGATTTGCCTGTATAGTTGCCATGTTTCGGAAACAAACGGTTTGAAAGGCTGCAATTTAAAATAAAATACGTAAAAACCCAAACAAATTTTAAATTGCATTTTAGTAAATGCGTACCAAAAAATTACCGTACCGTAAAATTTAGGCAAACAATCTTCCCATTTCTCAGAACAAGAGCCCGGGCATACCTCGGCAAAAATTTCGAACTCGAACTCGCACTCAGTTAAACGTGTGCAAGGTCTCTAAGCCTCGAACTCACTGAGACACTGAACTCTATGTAATTCGTTGCCTCGAACTCGAACTCGGAGGATCGTTTATTACCCTTTGGAACTCAGCCTCGAACTCACCTAAGCCTCAATTTCCAGTTTCGTGAAGCAAGTATACTGCCATTTAAATACATAAAAAAAATTAAAAACATTTTTTGACCGCGTATTTTTTTTATTTCAACTCTTCGAAATAATTATAAGAACGGAAGTAAAATATTATACTTTATGTATATACAAAAATCAAACGAACATTAGTGCTTTCAGTTTTTTTCATTTTATTTTAAGCGTTTAAACCATTATTTTGTACACGCTTCATTGACCGAATTCGATAAGAATCAATACGCAGGTATGCACAGCATAAAGCAGGTATAAATATTTAAGCATAGATGGAATTAGGAGGTTGGTGTTGGTGAGGTCCACATTTCGAACTCGCACTCATTCATTTGAGTTCTGCCGTAAATGATTGGCTCTCAGCCTCAAGTCGCGGCGGCTTTTAAAACAGCTCCGAACTCGCACTCAAAACCAGATTTTATGGAACTCGAATGTGAGCTGAGTTCGAGTTCGGAACTCAGAACTCATGAGTTCGCCGAGGTATGAGCCCGGGTATATGACGGCAGTCTGAACTGGTTCATTTGGAATTTCTTCGTCCTCACTTAATGATATAAGTGTATCAAGATCTGTGGCATCATTGTTGTGCAAATCTTGAAATGTCCTAGCAGACTCATGAATGGGGAAATCCGGTAAGACATTCATGACGGCTGGTTTACGTGCTGGGATACCATCATCACAACTGGCATATGAGTTTAGCGTAATTCGTTTGATTGGACGCCCATCACGAGATTTTTAAACAACCACATTTACAACCCCGTCGTTTTCACTGTAATCCGAATTTTCCTTAAAAAGATCAATCTTGCTATTTGCTTCATCATATGTTTCTATGTACAAAAAGGCATTGAATTATTTTTAGCACTTGCCGCCTCTTTATATGTAACATTTTCTCAAATTATATGAAATATTTTACCTATTCATTTTTTTCAATATTAAAATTAAACATCGTACAAACACAAAGGTAGAAAACAAAATGATTTGTGCGTGTCTCGTTTACAGCAGGCAAATTATGGTTGTTTAATTTTTCCGGAACATTTTGCATTTAAATTTGAATGCACGTAGATCACGTTTTGCGCTTTAACGACGCCATCGTCGTTAACGTGGGTGCATTTTTAATAAGAGTCAAAATCAAAAGAAAGTATTTAAACAGAAGTCAATTTAATTGAAAAATATATTTGGTACAATAACTTAAACAAACAACTAATTTCCGTCCTTTTTGCATTTAATCAGAAAGAAAAGCTATACCTTTTGCTTCTTATTGAAAATGGAAAATGTTTTTTTAAATTCCACGAAATCATATACCACCATAGGAGCAGAACTCAGATTTTCTGTCAGATCTGGATTTAACTTTTGTAAATAGAGGCTAAATAAATAGACATTTACAGTAAGAACAAAATTCTACGAACTTACCGAACTCCTGCAAAATACGAATATCGCAATTTAATGCCCACTTGGACTGGTTTGGTGTTTGTCTAGACTTCATTGCATGTAGAATCCGCTCCATACTTTTCACATTTGGCCAGAAACAAACTAACTTGTCGTCTTTTTTGATAAGCCAGTTTGTTGGAATCACTTCAATTTCTTCTGTGTCCACGAAGTGAAATATGCAAAAATCTAATTTCGAGGACATCTTGCTAATGTAAACATGGAAATACAACAAAATAATCCTTGGTGGGCAACAAAGCGCATTTACACAAAATATTATCGGCGTTCCATATGTTTTGCGGACTTAGGTTACACACTTTGAATACACTTAAATGAGAGGAATCACAGAGATTGTCAAAAAAAGTGGTTACTTCTCGATACGTTTGACCAATTAACGTTTCTGTGTTGGATTTAGTCGCAAAATAATTTACGACAACTATTTCACCACTTTTTAAAAGGCATGTGTTGTTTCCAACAGAGGAGTTCAGTTCAAAGTTTGGAAGAAAATAGTTAGAATACTGTGGATTTGTCACACTTAAGGGAAGCACCTCATAGCTTGGCTTTCGTTTAAAAAGACAAGTTTGCTTCAAAATGGGTACATTGCCTTCCTCCTATCTTCGGTGAATTTGTTGGAGCGGAGAATTGGGTTTTTTTATTAACGATTTCAGATACCCTAAAAAATTTCGAATCTAAATCCACTAAATTGATCCAACGTGCCCAAAGTTTTTGCATCCTCGGCTAAATGTTCTAATCCATGAACATTATGACATATTTTAAGCTCCATAAATATTTTGGAACTCATTTACAAAATATGTCAAGAGGGACTGCGCGTAGGTATTTAGATTTAAATACAAATTTTTGCTGCAAAGGATCCGAACTGCAACGTGAAGACATAAAAAATTGTTGTAGATATTATCCGGTAAAACATTTTTTAATACTACTGGACCCACATAAAGAACGAAATATCTAAACTCCGTAGCCTTCCAACGATCCAACTCGCTCAAACTTCTTGGCTTTCTTGAAAATTCTTTGAGTGTGAATGGGACAAGTTGACATAATTTAGTCGAAATAATTTCCCGCTGATTGGCGCTTATCTTGAAATTGCTTGGTTTTCCCCGGGTCCATAAATTCAAAAGTTTACGCATCACCCCTAAGCATACTAAATGCATAAATTCGTAAGGAAAGCATTTAACAATATCAAAGTTTAAGTCGACTAGCGGTGAATTTCCATTATGGTGCTCAGGGTCTGTTTTATTTCGAAACTCTTCGTTGGTTCGTTTGGTAAATCCAGTGTTGCATAAGATAACCCTGTTGTCCTTGTAGCTCCCGACAATAACACATTTTGTGCAACTTTTATATCCGCTGTGACCTTTTGTACTTAGTAGATAAGATCTAGCAGGAGCATCGCATATGAAACTATCAATACATACCGATACATGCTCGTCTTGAAATTTTATTCCAGTTTCAGTTACCTCCTTTAATTCACTTATAAATTCTTTCAAATATTCGACTGATGTATCGGGTTTGGTATTTCCGCAGAATAAGCCAATCGCAAATACGGAAAGCCGGGAGCCTTTAATGTAGCTCAATATTGGCCAGAACTGTTGAGTTGAACTTTTAAATAAAGGCAAGCCATCGACATTAATTTGGAGTTTGATTTGGCTTCCCAGCTTCAACTTTTCCGATTCAGTTAGACTGCTGATAATTCGAAGTAACTGCTTCTTCAAGCCAAAGTGACAATAATGCCCCGGAGCTACATCCCGAACTAAAGTTGTCCTCGGTGTTTTTAGAAGAGTTCTGCAATCGCTGGGTAATTCTTCAAAAGGTGGAAACTTCCGCAATACTTTCAGCAGATCGGATACGGCATTGCTTAGAACTTTATAATCAGGAACCCACTTTCGTAAAAAATCGCGAAAACAATTTGCATCATACTTACAATTCAAATCATCCTCATCACTTGATATTACACGTGCATCGTCTATTTCAGGTTAAAAATAGTCTGCATCTTTTGGCAAAGAATCTAAAACACTTCCTTGATTATTGATGTCGTGGAACGTACGAGTTAATGTTGATTTCTCCGAATATTTTTCACGTATCTTATCTTGCTTTACTAAAATAGGACTTGTACTGGGCACTGCACTTAAGGCTGTTATGTAGCAGTCAACTTCATGTTTTCGCTTTCTTCTCTGATGTCGGTCAGAGTATATTTTATGATTCAGATGCAACATTAATCAAATTTAAAAAATGTACAATTAAAATAAATCTTACCGTAATTTTTGGTGAACTGCAGCCAAACCTTCGACTACGTCTAATCTTTCACATCTTACCATGCCTCTGCAAGATGATACAGCTGGCCGTCATGGCGCTATGTGCAACTTCGCGATCTCGAACGTTTTAAGAAATATGCCAGAACAAGTTTCGTCAATATATCGTTACAATAGACATCCAAGAGATTTAGTAATAGTATCGTATGTTTCTTCGAAACAATTGCGAACTCCTAGAATGTTTTTCGAAATCTAATAGATAAAATGTGCTTGCTGGGTAGTGACACAGTAAGGTCAATCGGAGGTCATGTGACTATTAGTGACACGGGAAGGTCAATCTGAGGTCATGTGACTATTAGTGACACGGGAAGGTCAATCTGAGGTCATGTGACTATTAGTGACACGGGAAGGTCAATCTGAGGTCATGTGACTATTAGTGACACGGGAAGGTCAATCTGAGGTCATGTGACTATTAGTGACACGGGAAGGTCAATCTGAGGTCATGTGACTATTAGTGACACGGGAAGGTCAATCTGAAGTCATGTGACTATTAGTGACACGGGAAGGTCAATCTGAGGTCATGTGACTATTAGTGACACGGGAAGGTCATGTGACGTCAAATTGACCTTATTGGGTCACCAATAGCCTCATGACAGATTACGGTTTTAAGGGGCGCATGACCTATAATGAATCTTGGTGAGTCACTAGTAGTAAATCACCTAAGATTGACTTTATTGGCGCATTAATGGTCACATGACACTAGAATGACCGACTCAATGTAAGTAAATATTTTATATGGGCGATAGTAGGTGAATCTACCGATAATTAGTCAATGCCCAGTTTTGTGCTTTGACATGTTTTTTTAGGATTCCAATTACACAAATCAATTCATATGTGCTCTAGAAATCTATTACAACAATCACTTTAGTAAATTTCTAGCGTCTTCTAGAACCTTGAAACAATACAATTTTGATTGTATTGTTTTTTTCAATTCCTGTTTTGTTTTTGTTTTAGTTTTGTATCTCGAAAATGGATATTGTTTGTTTAGTTTTGTACCAAAGACAAAAACAATACAATAGTACAAACTAAACGAGTACAATATTACAGCACTACCCACGGGTACACATATGTTACATATAGTAATACCCGTATCTATTGTGTACTATCCGATTGCCACTGAGTGAGTACCCGTACCCGTACCTGTACCCACTTTATTTACTAAAATCCAGAGTACCCGAGTAGTACCCGTACCTGTACCCGTAACCCGTACCCAATCACCCGCGCATTATCCAAAATTATGTTACAATTCTTTTGGAGTTAGCCGGAAGTCGTTCAGCAAAGAATTAAACATTTTAATTTTCTGGTATCAGTCAAAGAATGTTTATTTTTGGGTTTTTGAAGATCCAGTTGTCTGGAAGAAGACAGGTAGAAAATAATTCATAATCTCCTTCTATGATAAAGGATAGCAGAGTCATAGAAGTTCGACAAATTTAAAGAGCATAAATGCTTTAAGGATCCTCTCACGATACCATAATTTTCTAAAGGACTTTTCTTGTGAAAGTAGCAATAGCCATTCAAAAAATTAAAGGTCATTGCTCATCTGCCTTGCTCATTATAAGAGCACAGAGAAACGAAAAAATGTTGGAGTCAATTAAAACGACTCGCAACGCCAGCCTTTACTTTGTAAGCGTTTCTAAAATATAAATCTCTAATACAGTCAGCATTTTAAAAAACTTAGATTATTTCTGGATTTAATCCACAATTTTGGGATCTTCAGGATCAACTGCAGCAGCCTCCACCATATTTGGCTTTGGTACTTTGGGCTGCATTTGAGAAGCAAACAATAGTTTTTCCAGCTGCATAAATGGTGTCTCAACAGATGTCGTTAACAAAAATGCCACAAGACTGGACATCACCAAATGAGCAAAGAACATATAAACCTGCAAGAATCGAATAAATTTATAATTTATAATACTCCAAACAGTTGCATAAAATGAAACAAAAACCGTCTTTTTCTTCAAATGTTAGCTTACGGTGTTATAAACGCTCAAGTGTACAGGATGGGGCTGCATAAGATGATAAATCAATTGCAATCGATAGGCTGTAATATACATGCAGAAGGTTAAACGTCCCAAAGGCATGAAAACCTTCCAAGACAGTAAACTGTTGACCCATCCACCGTTGCCAGTCACGCAAGCGAAAACTACCCAGGCAATGCTGACGCTAAACACCTGACGATGGATCCCAGCATAGATGGCTGCATGTACCGAAGTGAACGTCTCTTCCTCATTTTTCGGGTCGAAGTAATACATCCCTCCGAAAATGACCCCTAAAGCCAGAAATGTGCTGAGGATCCATCCCACTATGACCACTACCTTCGGAATGGCTTTGAATTTTGTAGGATTCTTCAATCTTAAGTACAAAATATATCCCAAAACAATCCCCACTACGTAAGTCCCGAATCGGTTCCATGGCTTCATGTAATACCCAACGAAGTAGTTCTTAAACCTTTAACAAATTAAATTTAATTCATATCTTCCAAAAAACCTTCATGAGACTCACAAAAGTAATTCTTTATCTATGTATATATTTAAACTTAACTCACGGAATCGAGTATATAACTGTTGGAGCCCACTCCATCTGATGAGTAACGACTGCAGAAACAACGATCGATGCAATTGCAGCCAGGCAAGTTGTCCCCACACCGATTAATTTAAATCGCCATAGTGGATAGATCAACAAAGGTGACAATAAGAAGAACTGCATGTCATTTGCCAGGTACCAGGACTCGGGGTAGCACTAAAAAAAAAACTTTTAAAAAGCTCCATAAAACAAATTAGTTATAATAATATTTTCTAACTTTTAAGTAATTTTAAATTTTGTAGGTAATTTTGTGTTTACTACTTTCAAGCAATTATGTATAAACTCTTCGTACCAGATCAGACTCATTTTTGACGAAATTATTAATGTATAGCAGATTCTGCCACCAATGTCTAATACATTTTGCTTGGTCTTGTTCAACTGCAAACCAATAGGGGCCGTTACCAAAGTAAGGGACCAAAGTAGCCATTAAGCCAATAACAACAGCGTAAGCGGGCGTTAATCTAACATTAAAGATTTAGTAAAAATATGTTTATCAGCGAAGAGTTTTATTAGATGGGCGGTATTAGATTAAAGGTTATAAAGAATGCTACACAAATAATATTCTATATTTATATATGTAGTGGTAGGGAAATTAAATTTCGACTTGCAGAAATTCTAAGTATGCAAAAATGTGTAGAAGTGACAGTCATTGTCCTTCATTTTAGATTAACGAGACATTCATTACCTTAGGTACCGGTGAATGGCGAACATGAAGTAGTTAAATTTTCCTTTCCGTTTATCCAATTCTTTGAGTAAATTATACGCCACTAGAGCCCCACTCAATGTAAAGAAAGTGTCAACAGCTAGCGTGCCGTTCAAAACTGGTGCGAGAGACACCTCCGATATTAACTTACAAGAATAGTAGTCATAAAATTTATAATTATTTATTTAATGAGGCCCAAAGGTTTCTTGCTTAATTTAATTTATTATCAAACTCCTCAAATATGAATTACCAACTTCATATTTATTACCTGCTTCATATCCACTAAATTCCAATTCAATTGTGTCATGATCATTTCAAACGTATGACACAGTAAGACCCACGTCAAGCTCAAAAACCTTACTCCGTGAAGACACTTCAAATTGTCGGATCCACTCCTCGTACTCAAAAACTTTTTTGTATTTGTGTAGAAGGAAAATGCGAGAATTATTTTTGTGAATTTCCCTAAAAACATGTTTCCATTAAGCAAAAATATTTTACAAAATTATGTCTTTACACTGGAAGTGATAAATGTAAATAAGTGAGGGAAACCTGGTTTGGATAATTTGCCTTCGGGCGAGTACAGACCTTGAACGTCCACTGCCGTGCCGACTATACAAAGAGCAGCAATGGAAGCCAACAAGACTCTTTAATATATCCGTAAATAAAAACAATAATACTTTAAATTCTAGCTTGTGTAATACGTAAGGGGACATCTTGTAGGAAGAACTTACAACATACAATAATCTGCCGCATCCAAAGGAGGCTTCTCCTCAACAGTGCAAGCCTGAACATCTTGGCCTGTCCAATCGTCAAAAATGTTTGTATGCAAATTATTGAAAAACTGCTGGGCATCTTCATCAGAGCACGAGGAAGGTAAACAGGTGCCCATAATGGGGAGCATTGTCGGAGGTGTGGAAGAAAGCATGTATTCCTTTAGTTCGTTGGGTTAAAAATACCTCAGAATTATTATCAATTTTTTTTAATTTACGAAATAAAATTCCATTAAACCTCGTATATACAAACAGGCTGGCCAGAATCATTTGCCCTTCCCTCTAACCCAATTAAAAGCGACTCACAAAATTTGTCACTCTCAAATTTCGTTCCAAATTTGGTTCAAAATTTGGTTCAAAATTTTCTAAAATTTACTTCCTTATTTGACTTCCTTAAAATATTAGGGGCCACAAGGAATGTGACCTAAAGTTAGTTGAGCATTTTTATGATTTTGACACAAATGTGTTTATTCTCAAAATATTTGGTCACTTGTTTTGTTCTACTGTTGTTTGAGTCACTCCCATATATAGACTAAAGAGGAGTTCAAATGATTCTGATCACACTACATGATCTTACAATCAAAGTCAAAAGATCCGTTGCCTCTCTTAAACCTGGGTCAATCTCAAGTTTCTCCATTTTACCTTCACTATTATTGACAGGATTCAACAAATTCTCTAACTTCGGTCCAGGATACAGGAAAGTGGTACAATATTTTCCTCTAATAAGCCTCTCTTTAGAGACCTCTCCATTATTAACCCCAACGCATTCCTGAAAGTCTCCAGGTTCGGCAGTATGACCACTGAGAATTCCACTTGGTATTTTTCCGTAGGAATCAAACACTAAAAAAATTTGGGAAATAATTCCAGCAAAAATTATTATACGTGCTTTCATATTTTCATGCCTATTTTGATTATTATGTAAATACTGCATTTTTCCTTAGGAATCAAGCACTATCAGTTCATTTTTGGAATAATCTACTATTAAATGATATTATATTTAATTTGCTGATTGAAACAACTGAACTTACTCTGAAGTACCCATGTTTCCGGAAACACGGTTCGAAAGTTCAAGAATTTCTCAATAGCCCCTCCAAAATGATTGGCGCAAGATGTAGAAACATTGACAAAGAGCAAATCTAGCAGGTCACTGGTCACGTCCTTATCTTTGCGCAATCGAGAAAATATTGAATGTGTCTCAAACGCTTGAACAAAATTTGGAGCATTATTGACATTACTAGATGTAAACAAAGTTTTCAATTTTAGAGAATCTTGATAGATTGATCTTCCCCAATTACTATTCGAAAGTATTTTACTGTGAAGGGTGTCAGTGTGAAATAATTGCATTGACTGTGAGTCTATACAAGGGAAATATATTATTGCAGAAATAAGACAAATTGTTGTCAAGGCTAGAGACAGTTTTCGTCCAAAAGTAATCATATTTGAAGACTATATATGTATCTGTATGTGCGGCTTTATTCCACTGCAGACTCAAAGCGACGATTAATAGCCCAATTACAAGAGTGACACACAAATAAATACAACTGCATTTACTGTCAACTTTTTATACTGCTTAGGATTAGTCGATTTTAATCTAAAAGTGCAATTTAATCAAATAATCTTTATTAGTGTATCATGAATTCCGAGAATTCTAATATCCATCAATCATATGGTGGCACATTATCTCTTTTGTTTTCTCACTGATTCTTTCAAGTATACCTGGGAATCAACATTGACCAGATTGATTTGATTACGGTTATTTTACTTTATACGCTGTAATTTTGGATCATGTTCTGAACAATGTTGATTAAAATTGCGTAGATATGATAATAATAAAATCATAATATAATAAATGCCCCCGAAGTTCTCCAAGATCTAAGCATACTACACAATTTTAGAATCAGAGCTGTTTTCAGGTAGCAAAAATTCAAGATCCGCACCTGAGCCCGGCCCGCACCTGAAATATCAGGTTAATTTTTTTCTTCGACCCGAATTTGGTCCTTAGTATCCGAGTTAATATCCGCACCTGTCAGGTATTTTTGGGTCAGGTATTTTGGGGTAGGTACCCGTACCTGTAAAAATACCGGATGTGCAGGTATCAAAACCAACCCGACCCAAACTTGAACCCGACTTTCACGTATTTTGGCAGAACAAGCTTATAATCATAAATTCTATTCTAATACTTCATTAAAGTAAATATCACTTATTCACAAATGGCGTTAAGTTACAAATGCGTCAATTTGTATTAATTTCCAATTTCAAGTGACAAGCAGCACAAAAAGGATGAAAACAGTCAATACAAGCTTCCCCAAGCGTTTTCTGAGCGATAACATCAGTACTAGACGGGGAAAAATCATCCCGCTTTTCGAATTGTAACCAGGCCTTGTGGCACAAGCACGAAATAGATTCCAATTTGATGATGTCTGCTACAACGTTAAGGCTATATCATGGAATTAATTAGCAAATTTGGTTGTTTGCTAATTTATTTGACACGGCAGCTCTCACTAACTCACATGTCCTTCAGCGAACTTAAAGTTAAAGTATTGCGGGAAAAAATACTTGCAAAATACCTGAAATTGCAAGTTCGGTTCAGGTATTTTGAATTTGTCGTACCGAACTTGTACTGGACATTGAGTTCAGGTTTATTTTTTAAACCCGAACTTGATCGTAACCCGACCTGTACTATCAGGTGCGGATCCTTGATCTACCCGCACTTGACCCGAATCTCAAGTACTTTTTTTGTAGCTAACCCGAGCTTAACCCGAACCCGACCCGACGGGTATTTTTCAGGTACTACCTGATTCCTGCAAGCAGCTCTGGTTAAAATGTACGTATGTACTACGGAATTTTATGTATTGTTGATCCCCTGCTAGTTTAGTCACAGAATTCGAAATATGATCCTGGGACAACGTTTGATTTCAATACCCTGTACATAAGCCTTTGTTGCATTAATTTTCATGGGCAGTAGCACCCAATAAGCTGAAATTGACTATCGTTGCAAAGAGACGTGGAATATGTAGACACTGTAGAATTTTAGGAATGAATCCTAGGAATTGAAATTATCTACTTTCCAGGAACATAAACAATTATTATTTGTTTATGTTCCAGGGAACTAGATTAGTAGTCGAGTGGCAATAAGTAGGACGTTATAATTATTCCTACTTGGCTCCCTTTGCAATTACAGTGCACTTAAAAAACAAATTGATGCAATAGAGGCTTATGTATGTCAAAATAACTACAGAAACCCTATAAACACGGGTTTTAGAGTTTTGAGGAAGTTAGTTCTATTGTGTAGTATCTCAAGAATGGGGACAAAATACTCTCTGGAGTTAGCCCAGCTCTAGCTCTTGTAATCTAATCATTTGCTTTGAATTGACAATGCATCGAAATCAAATGCTGCTAACTTTCCATCTTGACCGACAATGTTTTCGACTAAGATTTACTGTAATTGTAGTGGTTGGACTAGTTCGGTTTGGTTCGTAAAATTCAGTTTAGTTCGGTTCACAAAGTGAACTGAATCGAAAATCAAAATTTCAGTTCAGTTAGCTTTTCTTCGGTTCAGTTCAGTTCAAGTTCCCTCTATGAACTGAAACTGAACTGAACTGAATATCTAAATATATATGGAGAGAGATTTTTAAATAAGGGGTACACAGTTCTTTGTATCCCACTTTAATCTGATTTTGAATATGTTCAATCTAGTACTGTTCTAGTACTGCAAATGCAATCGCATTTTACGTAGATATTCCTTAAAAAGTAACTGTCAGAGATGAGAAATGCATCATGACAGAAACAAGATTTATTGTGCATGCGTAACTATCAGTTCAAACGATTCATTTCAGTTTTACGCTGGAACCGAACCATTCAGTTAAGTTTGTGTATCGAACTGAACCAAAATTTTTATGAACCAAACTGAACTGAACTGAAATTTTCAGTTTTGCCCGACCACTAATTCTGTGTCACCACTTGGGCGGTTCCATAGTTTGAAACATTAAATATTTCTCCATTTTTCCCACATATCTTTCTCACTCACAGAATCTAACATTTTATTTTACCACCTCCATGCTACTTCTTAAGTTAGTCATCCAATAGTAATAATAGTGAAACATTTTTTTCACAATTTACGAGCTTAAAGAAGCCACTAAACGAAAGCAGTTTGCTTCGATAGCAGTTGTGCAACAGCAGCAGAAAAGGAATCGTCAGTAAATTAATATCGTGTCCGGCCAACTGCCACCCCCACAACTGCCACCGCGGCCAACTGCCACTAGGCCAACTGCCCTATGACCAACTGCCACCACCTCACGAATTCGCGGCCAACTGCCCCTAAGCCCAACTGCCCCTAGGCCAACTGCCTCATAATTCCTCAAGTTACATTACAAAATCCAATGCTCAGTCACACGTTACAGTCCTATGCTCAATAGCATGTTACAGTCCTATGCTCAGTCACATGTTAAAGTCCTATGCTCAGTCACATGTTAAAGTCCTATGCTCAGTCACATGTTAAAGTCCTATGCTCAGTCACATGTTAAAGTCCTATGCTCAGTCACATGTTAAAGTCCTATGCTCAGTCACATGTTTACAGTCCTATGCTCAGTCACATTATAAAGTCCTATGCTCAGTCACATTATAAAGTCCTATGCTCAGTCACATGTTACAGTCCTATGCTCAGTCACATTATAAAGTCCTATGCTCAGTCACATGTTACAGTCCTATGCTCAGTCACATGTTACAGTCCTATGCTCAGTCACATGTTACAGTCCTATGCTCAGTCACATGTTACAGTCCTATGCTCAGTCACATGTTACAGTCCTATGCTCAGTCACATGTTACAGTCCTATGCTCAGTCACATGTTACAGTCCTATGCTCAGTCACATGTTACAGTCCTATGCTCAGTCACATGTTACAGTCCTATGCTCAGTCACATGTTACAGTCCTATGCTCAGTCACATGTTACAGTCCTATGCTCAGTCACATGTTACAGTCCTATGCTCAGTCACATGTTACAGTCCTATGCTCAGTCACATGTTACAGTCCTATGCTCATTCACATTATAAACTCCTATGCTCAGTCACGTTATAAAATCATATACTCGGTATTTGCCATGTACATTTACATTGGTCTCTAACATGTACATTAGCATGGGTCTATATCATGTGCATTAGCATGCGTCTCTACCATGTGTATTAGCATGCGCCTCTACCATGTGCATTAGCATGAGACTTTAACAATGAAAGTGGCAGTTGGTCATGGTGGCAGTAGGCCAGGGGGCAGTTGGCCAAAATTTTCAGTTTTAAAGAAAGGGGCAATTGGCCTAGTGGCGGTTGGCCTAGTGGCAGTTGGCCCGGTGGCAGTTGGCCGCGGTGGCAGTTTTGTAGGTGGCAGTTGGCCTAACATCAATTAATATTGTGAGGAATAGGAAGTTGCCCAAAAAACATTGTGAGGGATAGGAAATTGTCCAAAAAACATTGTGAGGGATAGGAAGCTGTCCAAAAAACATTGTGAGGGATAGGAAGTTGCCCAAAAAATAATATTGTGAAGGATAGGAAGTTGTTCAAAAAATCACATTGTAAGTAATAGGAAGTTGTTCAAAAAATCACATTGTGAGGGATATGAAGTTGTCCAAAGAATAACATTGTGAGGAACAATAAGTTGTTCAAAAATCACATTGTGAGGAATAGGAAGTTGTTCAAAAAATCACATTGTGAGGGATATGAAGTTGTCCAAAGAATAACATTGTGAGGAACAATAAGTTGTTCAAAAATCACATTGTGAGGAACAATAAGTTGTTCAAAAATCACATTGTGAGGAACAATAAGTTGTTCAAAAATCACATTGTGAGGAATAGGAAGTTGTTCAAAAAATCACATTGTGGATAGCCCACATCATTGTCTAGGCATCTGGAGGTATGAAAAAGTATCCATGTAGTGAAGTGCTTAGTGCTTTTCATTGCGTCTGGATATTATTACGTGAAAATACTTCCGTACAATTTTCATTGACATATGCACTTTGAAAGGCTTATACTTCAGAAATGCGTTTCGGTTGCTAATTTCAAGTATTCATGCAATAAGTAGAAAGAGTTAGCTGAAAGTATACATTTAACGTGAAGAAGTTATGGTTTTCATTTGTATACCAATGAAAATCATAGCAAAGCTTATTGACATGTATACTTACAGTACATATGCCTTTTACACATACATCAGAAACCTAACCGATGAAAGCGCCATATTATCCAAGTCCGCATGAACCAGTACAGTACTGCAGGATCTGCTAAATTGTTTTAAAGCTATAGTGTTCACAGCAATTACTACTACAAATGTCAAAGGTTAAAGTTGCTAGGCAGTTCACATTTGCCTGTGAAACACCGGAAAAGCAATAAATACGAATCAGTAGTGTCACTAGTCACCAAATTGGATTCTCCCAGCGGTGTAAAAATTCATCTCTATCGTCTATTTTGTCTATAAAAAATCTATTTTGTTAGAACGGAAACAAAATGTAGAATTACCCAGGTTTCGTTATGGCGGATTTTACCAACAAAATGCCGGGTTGGCGGTATGAGGCAATACAAACCGGGTTTGGTGGTTTTTTTCTGGTTTCATCAGTGACGGGCTAGAATGATGACACCAAGGGATGCCTGTTTAAAAACGGATTACTGTTTTTAAACAGGTATCAGATTATGGAGGGATCCCTCCGTATTAAATGGTTTGTTGGCACCCTGTACATAAATTCATTGGATGTAAGTTAATGTTAAATAATAAATGTCACAATACCGAAATATGCGCTGTTAATGAACTTTTTTCAAAATCATAATAAACACTTTAGTCAATATACATTTGTATGTACCTGATGAGTGGAGGACCTTCATCATAATTTTAAGCAGTATATACTATATAGGTATAATTATTAATCTTACTCATACGTATCACCCCGGCTAGAATAAGTATATGAGCCTAGCACTGCTAGTACGCATAACTCTTAATATGAGAAATTAGCATACTTCAAACTGCAGTTTGTAGTATAAAAATTTTCCATACTTCCTCATGCTCAGACGATAGTGTGGGAGAAAAAACTAGCATCTTAAGAACGATATTCAATCAGTTTTTTCAGCATTTCGGCTTTCCAGGACTTTGAAAATCCTGAACCTTAACCTTAAACTGGGAGTTTAAACGGAATTTGTTTCTAATACTCTGAAAAATACCTTAAACTTACGTTTAACCTCACTACTCTAATAAATCCAGCAACCTGTCAATGTAGCGTAATTTTTTAAAAGAATTTTCTTGTGAAAGTAGGGATACTATAATAATTAACGTTCGTGTCGACTCCCTTGCTCATTATGAGCATAAAGGATTTAAAAACTGTTGGATTTAATCAATGGGTCCCTAAAATTATAAAACTTAGCAAGAAGCCGTCCTCGGCTCGTATCCCTGTACTTTGGGTGCTTTGGGGATTATGAATGAAAATAAAATGAAGCCATTAAAAATTAAACGTTCACGCCAGCATAAAAGGATACTATTACAAAACACGTGTTATAAATTGTCTAATGTCTCTATAAAACCACTTCCGGAAATACATAAGTAGCGTCGCCCATTGAAAATTAAGCTTTTGACAGGTCATCAATAATTCCGGAAACAGCATTTAAAATGTTTTCTATGAATGACCAAACAATTATTTAAATGACAAGTGTCGAGCTACAACTGCCTAAAGACACTAGCTATACCATAAGCGTGAAGCTTTACACGCCAGGAACAAACGAATTCTGCTGCTGTATCCATTACAAATAATATTAAAAACTGTAGTCCTACTTGCAAGCATAATTACAAAAAATGTGTACATTCATGAGAATATTTCTGTCACGTTACTATATTTTAACAATAATACATTATTGTACATGTACTGGAATGTACTAGTAATTTATATCGCTTCCATACAATTTTTAGAAATATAATTCAATGGAATTCTCAATGGAAAAATAATAGTGAAATAGAACTAGACGTATGTTGTTTTGGTTTTAGTCACTTCAAACTGGTAACAACCATTTTCAAGGGATTTAAATGCAAGCCTTTGCCCCTTTCCAATTCAGTTGCTCGCCTGGTTTTGAGAATAGCAGGGGAAATTTTTAATATTGCATAAAAGTACACGTGAGGACAGTTGAGGCAGAAATTCTCATCCGGAAAGATGCAAGATCACGCCAGGTTCTTCATCGGGGCTGTTCTCTTCGGAGCGTTATTTAGAGTAAATTTTATTTTATTTTTTTCTCGGAAACAACCTAATGTTTCAAAAATTTTAATTTAATTTTAACCAATTCGAGGAATACGAGTCAATGCATAGGTGTTCATTCATTACAAATTATTTGTTCTCAATGAAATGTTGTGTGCAGGGAAGCATGGGGGAACTGGAGTGCCAGGGTACCAAAATTAAATTAACTGAGAAGCAAATAGAGCACACAAAAGAATGCTTAGGGTATCATGGAGCGACTTCTATTTGGAAATTGCCCGCCAAAGATTTTCCGGTTAGTTGTATTTTTTGAAATTTTGACCCTTGAGGAAGAATAATTCTATAATTTATTCCTGGTGCCCTAGTCTAGTCGGTCTTCACTGGGAAAATAGAGAATAAACTAGACTATAGAGGCTGTACGTAAGAGGTAATTGAATAGACTAGCGATTTGCAAGATTTAAGAGGACTGGACTAGAGGATAGATTTTGCATGTTGTAGTTAGCAAAATAGCTTGAAGAGAATTTTGATTTTAATCGAAAACTCATCTTGTCCCATTTTAGCTATAAAAGTTGAAATATTAGTTACAGTGCCAAGGTCACTGTGATGACCCAGTTCTTTCCAACCTAACTAAACTAACCCTCACTGTTCTAAACTCCTGTTACGGTCACCTTCTGAGCAGTCAACAAAAAAATAATCAAATTGTAGTTGAAAAATGAGTACTTTGGATTACCAAATTATTGTATTATTGATTGTCAAAGGCTTTACTACGATTTCGAAAAGGTCGAGATGACTATTTAAAGCGGGATAATTCAACAATTTTTTTATCAGGTAATAATCACCGAGACGCGACATTCTCTACAAATATTATTGCAGTTTTTATGGTGGCGTCAGCGCCCTAGTAAAATAGCCTTGTCCGTACGTCCTTCCGCACGATAATTTAGAAACTGCTGAACCTATTTCAATGAAATGTTTTACGGACATTACTTGTGTCAACCGTAAGCTTGAGTTCGTATTTGGTTGAAATCGGCCAGATAGTTTTTAATAAAAAAAATTCTTGAAATTTTGGACTTCAAATCAAATGACAGCTATCTCCAAAACGACTGAACCTATTTCAATAAAAAATTTTGCACATATTGCTTATGTAAAGCGTAATGGCTATTTCGTATTTGGTTGAAATCGGCCCGATAGTTCTTTTTGAAAAAAAATCGCGAATTTCTAAAAACAAAAACCCAAAATTAATATTACATTGACGGCGGTAGCTGACGCCACCTTACACGAAGCCTCGAATTATCGTGTAGCGATGATTTTTCGAAAATCTTCCGTCTCCCCAGAATAGAGTGTCTTTGAAATTTATATTCCTTGTCAACCTTGTCGAAAACCAGTCGTCCTGAATTGGAATAATTTATTTAATTTATTTAAAAACTTGATCACAGGAAAAATTCTCTTAAGGAAGGAAAAGGTCTCAGATAAATCCTTTTTGACGAAAAAAATAAAATGTAAGCTTCATTCATTTCAAAATTTGAATTTAAATATCCTACCTAAATTTTCACCAAGATTTGGAAATTTCCGTTGGCATGATTTTAGCTTGTCAAGCAATTAACTTCCTTGTCAATAAGCAAATATTGGTGGACATGCGCACTGCGAGACCCAAGTTATTGCTGTTTTTCAAAAGTATACTTTCAAGCTGCAAAATTGGGTTTTCAAAATTTTGAAAACCCAATGTCAGGAATTAAATGTTTGCTTAAATTATCTACAAATTCTTTTATATCTAAAACCAATGGTTTGGAGGGTGTAATTAAATCTAGACTAGAATTGAATAGGCAAGGACGATACTCCGAAAGAATAGAATAAACTAGACTAGACAACCGTGTGGGCACCAGTGAATTTACCACTATTTTTCATTTTTTCTCCAACCAATCATAAATCATGTAATTAATTATTATTCCTGATGTCCTACCGACATGGACTCTCAGTGTTTCGGATCCTGCCTTTTTCAAGCACGAGGATTTGTAAGTCCAAATTTAAAAAAAAAGGATTTACAATTTATGTCAAATTCACATTCAACTAATAAATATTCCTAAAGACAGATTAAGAGGGAGCCGTTTCAAAATGTTTGTATTTTTTTTCCACAGCTGAGTGAAGACGGTGAGGAAATTCTAAGTGACAAATTGATGACACACATTAGTAAGGTCATTGATGAAGGCAAATCAAAGTCTATGATCGAAAAAATGACAAAATGCGTTGAGAATCATGGTGAGCCAAAACTCTATTTAAATTTAATTATCATCACGCGTGGGCACAGGTGGTGCCAAAAGAGCCCGGAATAATTAGAAGTATGAACAAACCTGTAAATTTTCCCTTAAAATCCAAGGTAAAAATCTGGGGACCAAAAGCGATAAAACGTGTATGAAGTTCATGGAATTTGGACAATGTCTCCATGACACTGTTCTGGATGTAAGTAACGTTTTGTCCAGGTTCTACAGATTTAAAACACTTGTAATCATAAAATATATTTTAAATCATTTTTGTAAGGTTTCATATCTTTTTTCTCACCTTTTGTTAACAGGAATGCTTTTAGAATGGCCTAAACGCTGCAAGGATATCGCCTCCTGATAAGGATCTGCGTAAAAAATTTAAAACATGTGAATGGAAATTTTGCAATAAAAAAGGATATTAGTAATAATTGTTAAATCGATTTCACAGCTGCGCTGACGAATGCATGAATATTTTTGAAATCATAAAGAATTCACTTATGACTGTAGTACAAATAGTAATTAATGGTAAGGAGGAATCTACCTGGCTCATTATGAGTTTCAAGTAAAAAAAAAATATATAAAAAATATTGGATTAGATTGAAGGTCAGATAGCATTGTGTACCTTGACCAGGTGCCGTATTCCTAAACCAAGGGATTTTTCTGGTTTAGGAACTAAAATCAAGTTATCAAAAATTAAGCCTTCACGCCAGCATGAAAATATATTAAAAATTCATTGTTCAAAATTGGGATAAATGCCTGTCAATACATCAGCCTTCCCGGAAATCCGCTGCATCAATTCTTGGGAAATATTCTATTGACAGGTGATCGGAAACTTCCGGAAATATGTTAATTAAAAAGTAATTTTTTTCTAAATTAAAATTTTTCCATGGATGCTGAAACAATACTTTAAATGAAGAGTGTAGAGCCAAAACGGTCTAAAGACACAAACTACACGTATGCAATACTCGACGAGATATACAACAGAAGCAGAACCTGGCAAATACTGCTGACACGTGCAATACTACAAACAATTTACAAAATTACAGTGTATGACATATAATTATGCGCATACAGGGTGAATGGTATGACGCTGACCTGGACCCCTCAATAAATTAGAATGTATCTGGGGTCAGTGACGTAAACAAAAACTTGGCCTCTTTCACCTTGTTCATCCTATCCGTTCATTATTCTAGTTCCGAACCTAAACAAAAATAGAAAAAACGTTAAACTAATGCAGTATGAACCTTCCTTGGATACCTCACAGAGCTATAGATACAGCATTTGAAAACATTGTATTTGGAAATGCGTTTTTTAAGACCCGCAAGTATTCTGTATTTTAAATTTAAATGACTATAAATCAAGAGTACTTTGTACTGACTCTCAATGTACTACAAAATGCATTTCAAATAATGTATTTTGCTCAAAAATGTAACGATCGGGAATATTGGTTTGACGCGACGTTTGCAGAGCATTATACGCGTGTGTCATATCATCTATGAGAATCTTATTCCATTCCAAGACAACGGTTTTCGCTACATCAAAAACGTTTAGATTCAGGATCATCTTACCCATGGTAATTGTCATTTCATACATGTTCATACCTACCTTAGTGTTATTTTGTACATCCTCAAAGTACACACCTATATTTGAAGACAGGAAATGTTTCTACACTCGGGGATTAAGTTTTAATTGCGGGAAATTTAAAGACAATTGAGGTAACTCACAATCTGGAAAAATCCGTTTTACCAAAAATAATTGATTTGTAAGGAGGCCGTTTTTCGTAGTTTTGTGAGCAAGGGTATATCTTACCTATAATCGTTACAGGAGTAAGCGATTTTTCAAACCATTAAGGCTCCTTATAACCCCCACATTTAAATTTGTCCCGGTTTAAATATCGATTAAAGCTAAGACTGCTACTGGGGACGATTTTGTGTCCAGCAGAAGATTTCGTCCCTCCCCGAAATCTTTGGGACAACAACGTATGTCACTATTCCTTTCCGAAATAACACTAGAACAAAAACATATTCCCCGATACCGTTCAGAAATAACACAGGGACAAGATTTGCACCCCGAAATTGTCCCACCTCGTTCCCATCGCAAATAATAGTAGAAAAATGTGCCCTTTTGAACTCTTACACATGGATAGATTATTACATTGGTTTAAACTGAGACTTTCAAAGTGTACTAAATCTTAGAATTACTCAGAAGACGCTAAATATTTGATTCTGCCCCGACATAGTATAGGCATATTGTGTACGAAATTTTTCAATCTAATGTAGTTTGCTTGAGCGTACAAAAGATGAGTTTTTAAGGGCGACGTGAAACAAAGTTTTATATCAGGATCGTTTACAAGTCTGGCTGTTTTCCCGTCTGCGTGTCTGCTTGTCCGTCTTCAAGATGACTGCCGAACCAATGTCACTATGTACAATGTACACAATTATTTACTTTAGTAGGAGTTAGCTTAGTGAGACGTTACCTAATGCGTCAGAACTTTATTGGTTTTGGAGAAGATCGGGTCATTCATTTGACCTCAGGAAATTAAAATAAGTCACATTTAAATGTATGTATATGCTAGCAACTACGGTTCCGACAGAGGCACTGCCCGAGGCACACAACTTGTGTTACAATATTGACCAGTAGGAGTCGCACAAATATCACTTCGCCCTCCTCTTGGGGTCTTTGTACTTTAGTGCTAGTCACAGATCATTTCTGAAAACATTACATGCACGATCTAATTATGTCAACGTCAGTTTAGTAACAAAAAGCCTGATAAAAAACCTGATAAAAAATTACTAATATTCAGTTTCAGGGGAATTAGCAACAACCTCATGCATATTTGCTCATTGCGCATTGATGGGATTGCATGTGTTGTTATACAGATACATACATATATGCTGTGTAGCATGTGGGTGTAATAAAAATATTTGTGTTGCGCGTATGCAAAAGTATGTGTGTTGGAATTTTTTCAACTCCCTAACGAACAGGAAGTATTTTGTTGGAAGTGCCGATCTATCAAAGCAACAAAATTGGCTCATGTCAACAAACAAGGTCACGACGGTCACTTGAAAGCAAAATGGCAATTGTTTCCGAAAAACTTTTTTAATTTTTAAAATTTAAAATAAAAATTTAAGTTTAAAAGTCCCACAAGCAGATCATTGCTCCTCGTGCAATCTGCACACGACATGATGCGGTATAAAACGCTTCTATGTATATTCCAGACCAGGCGTTCCTATCTGCTGGCTGGACAAACTCCTTAGGGACTCACAGCATTGTACAGTGAGTTTGTTCTTTTTAATTTTGAGGCCCCTATAATTTACTACAAATTTGCATTAATAGTTATTGTAATGTTTTTATTTCGAAACTGAAAAACTGGGATCCACGTTTTCCAGGTAAAATACAGTACTCGACTGTTTCGTTCATTTGACCGCTGTGATCATATTTGCTGACCTACATCAATGTTTGTTCTCTTTAGAAATTGCATCTACAAATTTTTTTCCAAAAGGGAAACCATAAATTTTTGACTTAGACAGTAAAATAATAATCCACTGATTTTGTTTTGTGCTCATGGAACGATTTTATAAAATTCCTACCCAAAATTCCAAAAATCTCAAGAAAAATTCAATGCATTTTCAGCCCGACATTTTGAACCAGGTATTGCACTGTGTCAACGTGTCATACACTACTGGAATTACATCCCGTATTAATCATCCCACCAAAATTATAAATGTAATTTTTTTGTAGTAAAAAACAAAGTCAATATTGGAAAAAATAGACTTCCAATGAGGCCGTTTTGGCTGTGGGCTCTTCAAGTATTTCCCACACATCGTGTATATTTAAATGTGAGCCGTCAAGCATTGTCAGTTGTTCAGAAGGCTTGGAGGAAACAGGGGAAAGTTTTGATACTTGACAAAGATAAATCTTACATCTCGTCAGAAAATTGTACAGGGGAAAATGCAAGATCAACTCAGGCTCTTGTTCGGAACTGTTCTCTTCGGAACATTCTTCGGAGTAAATATTTTTTATTTTGATTTTTCTTTTTTACATATGTATATTAAAAATACACCATTTAAATTAGATCACAATTTATTTCCAGGAATACAAGTTAGTATAATCTTGTTCTGTAATAAAAAGAATTCATGTTAACAATTACTTGTTCTGTACAGATAAGCTTCGGGGAAATTCAGTGCCAAGGAAAGGATGTTAAATTAAACGAGACGCAATCGGAGCAAGTCAAGGAATGCTTGGGGTACCATGGGACGACATCTATTTGGAAATTGCCTACGAAAGATTTTCCGGTTAGTTTTATCTTAAAACGTTGAGAAATAATACTTCTCAATTTTATATATATATTTTATTTATTTATTTATTTCCCTAAATTTTAACAACCAATAATAAATTATATGATTGTTTATAATGCTATTTGTTACTGGATGGATTCTCAGTGTTTCGGAACCTGCATTTTTAAAGTTCGAGGGTTTGTAAGTTGAAAATATTTAAATCATAAGATTTGTACCAGATTCTCGATTTTATCATATAATTTTAAACCGCATTGTATAAGAGCCCTTAACAAGTTTCGTGTTTTATTTTATTCAGTTGACGGAAGATGGTGAAGAAATTTTGAAGGACAAGATGGTCACTCATTTTACTACGGTTGTTCATATAGAAGAATCAAAAACTTTGCTGGAAAAATTGCTCAAATGCGCCGATGAACACGGTAAGTCAAAATTTATTTTCAATTTAATTAATACATGTTGACACAAGGGGTGCCAGTAGGTTGCGTCATTACATGTATGTACATACAGTCTTACATTTTTTTATCACAATTTTTGTACCCATCGTAGGTAAAAATCTGGGGACCAAAACCGACACAACCTGCATGAAGTTCATGAAATTCGGCCAATGCATGCACGACACTTTTATGGATGTAAGTAAAATTTTATGGGAATTTTAAATAACTATCAGCAATCACAAAATAAATTCATTTTGTCAGGTTTAAATGCTCTCACACATTTTATGTCAACTATGTTTGAAACAGGTCTGCTTCTAGTTTCCAATAAAGGCCACAGGAAAATTGCTTCCTGAGAGGTATCTGTGGAAACAATTTTGGAATTTTTCACAATGAAGTGAGACTTGAGTCATAATTTTTAGTAAATTGATTTTACATCTATATTGTCAAACATATGGGAAAAAATCATTTAGAAACTCACAGTCTCATTATAGCTAGAAATAAATGCTTATATCCTATTTCCGGCCTTGTAATTAATTATTTTTTCCACATCGACCACACAATGTCATCTGAATGGTTTTCCCTCTTTTTGACGGAAGCACTTACAAATATAATTTGCATATAAATGGATAAATGGACCCAGGCCATGATGCACTTTGCTTTATTGTAATAGCATAGAGTTGTGCATATATGTACATCGTAATGCTATTTAAGGAGATAATAAATGCATACTTAAATGAAGTATACCAGGTTTTCCCCCAAATAATTACTTTTAATTTCCAAAATACTCTTGACTGGGGAACGCAGTTTCTGTGTGGGGGGGTTCAGGTTGCATTAAAATTTTAATTAGTGACATTAAACTTGATTCTAAATTTAATACTGGGGTCGTCGTCAAATCGTTTCTCAATCAACAATAGTCCTATGCTAGGGACTTATTGTTAGTAACTATGTATGCCAGATGAATGATCATTAGTGTTGTATTTTTATATTAATTTCGTCACCAGGTTTTCGAAAAATAATTGCGTCAGTAGTGAGAATTATAATTTAAGTGATAATAGTAATTGTATGAGGGTCATCAAGAAAAGCCCACAGTCATTATATAACATGGGTGTCCGTCCGGCATCCCAATTATTTTGCTTAATTATCAGTTATTTAGAGAATGGTACCTCTTTCGGTAATTATCAGGACTTTGGGCATTTATTTCCAGGGTTTATATCGTCGTGCCTTTCTATTTCAATAATTTCCCCGACTCAATTAGAGACAGCGGTTAGGCTTTGGAATCATTTGGACATCCTTTAAGCCTTCAAAGGATAATTTGACGGTGCCGTCAGCCACCTCCATCAAAATGAGATGAATTTTGAACTTTTTTCAAAATTTCAAATTTTTTTTTCAAAAGAACTATTGGGCCGACTTCAACCACATAGGCAGTAATCATTACTATTTACATGAGCAATATTCACAGAAAATGCCATTGAAATACATGCAGTAGTTCTGGAGATAAATGTCATCTGACTTGAAGTCCAAAATTTCAATAATTTGTTTCTCAAAAACTATTCGGTCAATTTCAACCAGCTAAGAACTCAGCCTTACTTTTGACACAAGCAATGTCTACTGAAAATTTCATTGAAATCGGACCAGCGGTTTTTGAGTTATCATGCGGAAGGACACACGGACGTACGGACAAGGCTATTTTACTAGGGGGCTGACGCCACCCTAAAAACTATGGGAGCTATAAAAAACATGGAGCTCATTGGATATGTGTTGATTATAAATTAATGAAATTATTGTAAAAACAATGCATTGGAAGCTTTTAAATAGTAATTCATTATTGCAGTTTCTTTCGCTTAATTCTAATGGAATCAGAGTAATAATTATAATTCTGATGAATTTAAACGTAGATTTAAACAGAATTCTGTGTGGTTTAGGTTGATTAATATCATAAAATAAAAAAGGTTTTTAATAGTACTTACATCCATGATCATTTCCGTAGTTATTATTTATTACAATTTATATCCACAGAAAGTAGTAGAAAGGGAAATAAATAAAAGGAGCAACAAACGAAAACAGGTCTGGAGATGAAGGCTTTCATGTTAATAAAATGGTCACCGTCTCGAGTTTCCCGTATTTGTGAACAAAATCAAAATCATTGTTTTTGAACCAACGTAAACGCAGACCAAATTTTAGCGTTCACACTAGTGCTTATACGTTCTACGTTTCCGTGTTCTTCTCAAATTTTAGTGCGAGATTCATATTTTGCACCAAAATGGATTTTAACCTAGAGACTACAGAGCCATATGTCTTTCTTTTAGTCTTGTAAAAAACTTTCTTATAATTAGTTCCAATTCGATTACTGTATCTCTCTTTCATTCAGTTTCGAGTAGAATGTTCGTTCGTCCTTTTAAATTCAAATTTTGTCTGTTCCTCTGCATTTGTGCCAGCATTGAAGCATTTTTGTTGTGAGCACAATCCCGGATCCTCAGAGCAGCTGTGTAAACACCAAACCTGTGAATATCATAAACTTTTTTTAAATATATAATGTATGTATTTTGTATGTGAAATTAGTAAAATAATAAATTGTGTATCACCAGCGGCGCCATGGCTTAGTTGGTTAAAGCGCCTGTCTTGTAAACAGGAGATCCCGGGTTCGACTCCCGGTGGTGCCTCAGTTCAATTTTTTGCCTCGGCGTGGGGTCTGCAAATAAATATTTTGACTGTGCTAAACGCGGGAAAAATCTATATTAATTGCGTGAATTTTTCTTCACTCATTCCTAAACAAAATGTTCTCGTGAAATCCTGTCATAGTTAACACACTGTTCCCGCTAGGCTACATATAGTCTAGACTAGCCTACTCTCTCCCCTAATCATATTGTATTTTTAATAAAATATTTATTTTGATTAAAAACAAAAAAAAATGTTTTAAAAATTTGTAAAGTGAAATAAATATCTCGTTGCGTTAAAAATATCAGATTTTAGCTCATACCTCCAACAAAAAACTAGTTACTGTCTGGATTTTTGTAGGAAGACGGAAAAAATATTTTTAGGGAAAAAATATTTCCGACAGGGAAAATCTCTTAGGGAAATGATTAATTTTTTGTTAACATAAATTTTTAAAATCGTTGACCTTCTTTTGACAGGCATTTTAAATTTTTTAAGTATTTCTTAGAAATTTGTTGTGCAAACAAATTTTTAGATTGGTTGACCTTATTTGACAAGGATTTGAAGACTTGTGGGAAAATTATTTTTGCAAACATGAATTTTGAAAATTGTTGATCTATTTTCAGCAGGTTTTTTTAAATCGCTGAGGACCTGCAGGGATATAAGATTCAGCAAAGGTATTTAGAATTACTTTACAGGGAGATTTACAAAAATACGACCACTGGCTTATGTTTATTTGCCAGTTTCGAATCAAATTTTTCAAAGAAAGTAGGGCTTTATAAGAAGTTTTTAAAATTTTAATTCCGCCCAGATCCAAATCAAGTTTTCTCTAAAAGTTTTTTTACTTTTAAGAGCATAACTTATTTAATCATTTTCAAAACCAATAAAAGTTGGTACCGTGTCCACCAGTGGTCGGACCAATTCAGTTTAAATTGCAATTTTACAATTCAATTCAATTCAGTTCAGTTCAATTCAGGGATTTTTCAATTCAATTCGATCGTTTACTTAACCGAATAATTCAATTTACCTGTTGAATCGAATTGAATTGTTTTCTTGGAATTCCAATTCAAAACAATTTCAGGCTGAATCAAAACTGATATTGTAAGGATAAGTTTAGCACAATCTTTGTGCCAATATAACGAACATTAAAACGTATGTGTTAATATTTTTAGGGTGGCGACAGGCCCATTATATGATAGTGTTGTCCGTGGATACTCCGAACCAATTTTTTTCAAACTTTTTGTGAACATTCTTTAGGCTACTCTCTTGGTAGTGTTCTTGTACGTAAAAAAAAAACAACGACAAACTGTTCCACCGATTTCAATGGAATTCTTTTACACTTACCAGTCAGTACTACTATAGCTTAATTTTTTCAAAAATTATCAAAATGTTATTTTTTCAAAATTTTGCATTTTTATTTTTTAAATGAGCTCAACATAATACAGTACTATAAAAAGGGTAAGGAGAGATGACCTTAGCTGACGCGCCACCCTTGCCACCTTGGCAGTATTTAAATATGCTCTGCGAACCAAATTCAGTTCAGTTAGTAGACTGAACTGAATTGAATTGAATTGTTTTTTACTGAACCGAATTGAAACCCAAATTTTAATTCAGTTCAGTATTCGAACTGTATTGAATTGTAAATTTTGAATTGAATTGAATTGCTTCGACCACTAGTGTCCACTCGTGAGCGTAGGTACCGAGCCCAACGTCCCTACAATCGCCAAATTTCGGGGAACCGTTCCAAATCGACCGAACCTAGGTTATTAATAAATTATTTTTTTACACAAATAATAATTACTGCACATATATGGCAATTATTATGGCTTTCAACTTGTCTTACCTGAAACTAAAACATAAATTATATCTATTGATTTTTTGAAATATAATAAGATAGCGGACACTCCGAGTTCTGATATAATTTTGATGGTTCCGATTATAATATATTTTGATAATAATTAAATAATTTTAACTTGTGTTATTTCTCGAATATCAAACGAATTGTATTATTACAACCATGACTCACATTTTTAAACAATTGATTTTTAAGGCCAAGCACTTGGTGGCACACAATAAGATTTTGTACACTAGCTTGCACTAATTAGACAGATATATTTGCAAATTTTGATCAAAATCTTCTTAGGGGAAGACCTTTAGAAAGTTGCAATGTGTTAGGACAGGCAATTCCGTAAACTTACGGGAAAACGTAGATATATTAATTAAATAAATAATAAATATAATAATTAAATTAAAGCAGCTCCAGATCTCGTAAGCTATACATGATGAAGAGGTGACTTAACATGAAGTTGGTCAAAACTAAAATAGCTGTAGATACTTATTATTTACTATTGTTTCAAAGCATGGCACGATTTGTCATAATTATTACATCGTTATGCATTCACAATTATAAAGCCACAGGTATTTGTCATTTGTACTCATCATGAGATTCCTTGATTCCTAGGATGCTACGAATTTGACTTAAATCAAGACTTCCACTTGTCCCCAGCGACCTCAGCTATCGAATCTTGCTCGAAGGCGATTCCCGATTTTTGTCCGTGTTATCGTTACAAAATGTTTCAATTGCATATAATAAGTTTTCCATGACAAATGCATAGTAAGAAAATCCGTGCACTGCACTGATTTGGGCAAACTTTATTTACATGTGCAGGAAAGTGAAACTTATATTTAAAAATTTTTAGTATGGCAGGGAAATAGAGTTTGATTGTTATCTGTAAAGGACGCATGTTCATACGTCAATCCGTTGGAAAGGTATAGCAAATGCAAGATTTTTTGATAATTGTATCCAAAAATTATTTTTCAGAGGTCAAACGGTTGACCCTGGGTCAGGGAAAATATCAAAAGGCACATCTAGAATGTATGCCCGATTTTTTGGGACAAGTCCCATGTCCGTATGTCATTCCATTGTTGAGTTGTGCGACTCACAAGATTTTGTAGACGGACGGACGGACGGACGGAACAGGCTCGTCTATAAGAAAGTTTCACTTTCTAAAAATGAGTAATTAAATTTGTCAAAAGTTGACCCCTCCTGAAATTTCTACATTTTTTGTGATTTTGACACCCCTTAGAAAACACGCTTTGTACATGTATGCAGAGGGGGCGAAGTGTAGCGATATCTGTGGGCCAATAATGTAACAACGTGTAAAAACGTTTTATCCAGTGACTTTATTTAATTGCATTGCACACCAATTGCACGACATCCAGTAGTTAATGAAGCAACAACATCACTAAAAGTTTCATACAGTTTGACATCGGCTAGGTAAATGCGTTATTAACATGTGTTTATATGCGGTTTATAAGCTATATGTTTCGTTATACAAATGTTATATTTTGAGGGGCATTTTGAAACGAACTTCATAGTGTCATCGTTTTGATGTCTGGTTGTCTGATTCTTCGTCGTCACGATCACTGTGGGACCAAAACACGCGTATCATACTTGTACAGTAACACGCTACTTAATGAGCCAGAATCCTATGGATGTTGAAGAATATTTATCGGGTCAGCCGTTTGACCTCAGGAACTGAAAAGATGTCATGCTGAAACACATATGTACGTCTCCATCGGATTCGCTGTACCAGATTCAAAGTACCTGGACAAACTTGTATACAAATTGCTATACAGTATCATTGGCCAACAGATATCGCCTCACTTCACTCCATTGGCGACTTTGTACTGTAATGGCTGGCCCAGAGGATTTTTTAATTTTCTGAGGTCAAATGGATGACGCACCCCTAAAAAATTAAAGTTCCCAATAACATCTCCTTTAGGAATGATTGAAGAAAAATTCACGCTAAGAATGCAGATATGCCCCACGTTTTGAGTGGAGTCAAAGAAATTTTCTGTAGACCCCAAGCTGAGGCAAAAAATTGAATTGAGGCACCACCGAGATTCGAACTCGGGATCTCCTGTTTACAAGACAGGCGCTTTAACCAACTAAGCCATGGCGCCGCTGGTAATATACATTTTATTATTTTACTAATTTCACGTCCAAAATACACTACATATTCAACAAAAGTTTAGTGATATTCACACGTTTGGCGTTTACACAGCTGCTCTGAGGATCCGGGATTGTGCTCACAACAAATGCTTCAATACTGGCACAAATGCAGAGGAACACAAAATTTGAATTTAAAAGGACGGAGGAACATTATATGTGCATATGTAATGCACATGAAACCGAATGGAAGAGAGTTGATGGAATTAAATGGAACTAATTGTAAGAAAGTTTTTTACAAGACTAAAAGACATGGGCTATGCTAGTCTGTAGGGAAAAATCCATTTCGGGGAAAAATATGAATTCAGAACTAAAATTAATGAGTACGGCAGCTTTTCTCCGGATTCCCCTAGACGAGACAACATCCGTTACTGTAGTTGTTGTAAAATTGCGTTACTGAAAAAAAAATATTTTAGCGAGTAATAAATTCTATTTGTGGCTAGAAGTCTCTGATGAATGTGAACAACTAAAACAGCACCAGCTGTCAACGCGTGTCAAAAACCAATCGTGCTTCATGTACACGCTTATAAAAATACATAACGCTAACAGTCTGCACGCTAACTCAGTCTAAACCGATATAATGTTGGAATTTTGTTTCATGGAATCTTTTCATAATCATTCATTTACATACAATAACATTTTTAGCTCGTTCAGTCAACGAAAATGCTAAGCTTGAATTGAGCATATCTTGTAATTATGCACACCTGTCAAACTGTAGACCCACAAAACGAGTTAGCAAATGCAATCCAACATGACTGCTTATTAATCACAAAAGGTTTTATTAAAAATACAGGATAATGGAATGAATGGAAAAGTGAGTTTATTGAATGTTACAACAAGTATTTGCAAACGAGATTTCTGGAATCAGAGCAAACGATTTTAACTCCAGAGATCACCTCATGTAAGGCGCCATGGCTTAGTTGGTTAAAGCGCCTGTCTAGTAAACAGGAGATCCCGAGTTCGAATCTCGGTGGAGCCTCACTTTAATTTTTGAATTTTTCTGTTCTTATTTCCGTCCAGTTTTAAAAAACTTTAAGATACAGGGGGCATAAAACGATTTGCCCCATTGTGGGAGCAACTCATCAAATATTTGATTCACAGAGTTTGTACTGAATTCTTTCCAGATTTTCTCAAAGTTGTTTCATTGACCTCGGTCGATTTCTGAGGTCACAGGGATTCCAAACGTGAAGCGGGTTTTCAACTCAGTTGTTTTTTATTTCAATATAAAATTTGTTCTAAAATATGTTTTAACGCTCATTTCTAGGACTTAATTTCGGGTCTTTCTGGCAAGCTATCTCATATATGTACTTCTGTGACTTGGGAATCGTCACCAATCCCCATGAGCCTTAAATAAAGGAACAAGTTTGGGAGAACTTAAATTTTAGAAGCGAAACTGAAGAAGACCCGATAAAGTAAGCATTTTTACTATCGTCATGGTAGTGGTGGCCGCTGTAAAAATATTTTTGGGAAAAGTAAATTTATAATGTATGTTTTACATCTCGAAACGAACTTATCAAAAATACCCGAATAATTTAATTGGTTGAACCAGGTTGAATTCATTGACCCAGATTAAAGTAGATTATTGGACTTTTGGATAGACGAAGCGTAATCAATTCATACAGAGGAACCATTTGATTTGAATTATTATAAATCTACTAATAATATACATATGTACTTTTGTTACATGACAAAATTACTTAATTAAAGCAAACGAACCCAGGAACAAAGTATACACAAAGAAAGTTTCGCTTGTCAGACACTATGCATTATCTATACTGCTTTCCATATCTATAGTTTCGAAAAACTTTCCATGAAGAATTATCACAGACCATTTTTCTTCACAGTATTTTTATTCTACTTGTTTCTGCTTTAAGTCCACAATAAATTGCCTTGTTCTTCGATTTATTATAGATACTTCTAGAAACTATAATGCGGGTGTGGAAAAAGTTCCCGATCCTGCGATCCGGGATCGTTGACAAAATGGGCCAAAGTAGTTGGGCAACATTGAACGGCAGGATAGTTGGCCATTTTGAAAACCACTGGTGGGTTATTTTACCAACATTTTTTGCTATCCAGGTAGTTGGCCAAAAAAATTTTCGCTACCCAGGTAGTTGGCCATAAATTGTTGGTAGTTGGACAAAAAAAAATCAGGTAGTTGACCAAAGCGTTTTTCGCTACACAGTTTTTTTTTCAAAACCCAGGTAGTTGGCCAAAATTTTTTTCGTAGTTGGGCAAATTGGTTTTTCGAAACCCAGGTAGTTGACAAAATGTTTTTGATAGTTGGGCAAATTTTTTTTTTCGATAACCAGGTAGGTGACTGAAATTTTTTTTCGCTACCCAGGTAATTGACCAAAAATTGTTTGGTTACCCAGGTATTTGACCAAAAATTATTGTCAGTTGGGCAAAAAAATGTCATGCTACCCAGATAGTTGGCCAAACTGTTTTGGTTACGCAGGTAGTTGACCAAAAATTTTTGGTAGTTGGGCACAAAAATGTCATGCTACCCAGGTAGTTGGCCAAACTGTTTTGGTTACGCAGGTAGTTGACCAAAACGTTTTGGTTACCCACTTGGTTGACCAAAAATTATTGTCAGTTGGGTAAAAAATTTTCACACTACCCAGGTAGTTGGCCCAATGTTTTGGTTACCCAGGTAGTTGACCAAGCATTTTTGGTAGTTGGGCACAAAATTTTTCGCTACCCAGTTAGTTGTCCAAACATTTTTGGTAGTTCGGCAAAAATTTTTGGTTACCCACCTAGTTGACCAAAAATTATTGTCAGTTGGGCAAAATATTTTTATACTACCCAGGTAGTTGGCCCAATTGTTTTGGTCACCCATGTAGCTGACCAAAAGTTTTTGATAGTTGGACAAAAAAAAATTCGCTACTCACATAGTTGACCAAAAATTTTTTTTTAGTTGGGCAAAATTTTTTTTCGATACCCAGGTAGTTGGCCAAAAATTTCGGCGGGTGGTTGGCCGCCTTACCCCGGCGGGTTAGTTGACCATTTACTGTTGTCAGGATCGTTAACCATTTGGAACTTTTTCCACACCCGCTATAATGTCGGGAGTCGTATTTTAAAACGTTAACTTTGCAAGTTGAAACTGATACAACAGACAAGTTCAATGCAATACCGAAAGGTATAGAATAATTCAAGCTAATAATAATGGGATTTAGGGATGTGTATCATGAGAGAACGGGACGAGGATCTCATTTGTCACGTCCTTTATGCATTAACGAGAAAGGACAAGACATCTCGTTTTATTAGCCCAGAATATGATTTGCAATTAAATCGTGTTTGAACTCGCTTAACTGCCAGTTAAATAGTTACCTCAATGGAATAATTCCCCTATTATTTACCACACAAATTTGTAACTGATAGGGGAAACTTTAGATAGTGAAAGAGTGTTGAGTAGAGATATGGGTAACTTTGCTGAAAATTGGTATACACATACTATCCAGTAATACACACTATCATAATTCCAAGTTAAGCCGAATCGGTCAACCCGTTTTGGAGTTACCCGGGTGTAATGCAATTTCCTTCCGATTTCGCTAAAAACTGGTACACACTCTCCAGTAGTACACTATATCAGAAGTTATTTCGAATCGGTCATCCCTTTTTTGAGTTACCCCGATATTATACCATTTATTTCTGATTTTATTTTAAATTAGTGCACAGTGTTTCAAATTAATACCCTCAAGTAATAAAATTTAGCAGAATTAAAAGTTAAGCCAAATCAGTCAACCAGGCTCAGAGTTACACGGGTTTTACACAATTGTCTTACGAATTTGGATAAATTTGGTATGCATTATCTACAGTCATAATAAAATACGCATTGAATATAATTTGCATTCTATCACTTTTGCAAACTCACAACTCAACACGCAAGTACAGTAATACGTATTTCGTTACGGTCGTCAAAATCCCTCCAGTGTAGTATATCAAATATTTGTTTACGGACACAAAATGAAACAAAACTAAGATCATTTCTAGTGGTCGGAACAATTCAATTCAATTCAAAATTTACAATTGAATCCAGTTCGAATACTGAACTGAATTAAAATTGGGGTTTCAATTCGGTTCAGTAAAAAACAATTCAATTCAATTCAGTTCAGTCTACTAACTGAACTGAATTGTAAACCATTTGGTTCGCCGAGCATATTTACAAATAAATACGGCAGGCTGGCTAGGGTGGCGCTTCAGCTAAGGCCATATCTCTCCTTACCCATTTATAGTATTATGTTGAGCTCATTTAAAAAATAAAAATGCAATATTTTGATAATTTTTGAAAAAATTAAACTAGTAGTACTGACTGGTAAGTGTAAACAAATTCCATTGAAATCGGTGGAACAGTTTGCCGTTTTTTTACGTACGAAAACGCATGGCGATTTCAACCAATAAAGAACTCCTCCCAGAGAGTGGTCCAAAGAATTTTCATAAAAAGTTTGAACAAAATTGTGTCGGAGGAATACGTCGTGACAAACAGCCCCAAGCATTCACGGACAACAGTAATCACGTCAGTAACGTTATATGGTTACATTGACGCAAAGATGGTGCTAAACTTATCCTTACAATATCGGTTTTGATTCAGCCTGAAATTGTCTTGAATTGGAATTCAAAGAAAACAATTCAATTCGATTCAACAGGTGAATTGAATTATTCGGTTCAGTAAACGATCGAATTGAATTGAAAAATCCCTGAATTGAACTGAACTGAATTGAATTGTAAAATTGCAATTGAAACTGAATTGGTCCGACCATTAATCACTTCATTAATCATGCTATGCAACTAATCCAACTAACTCATTTAGTTCATATCTTGCTTCACTCCTTCCGTCACCGGTTAAACTTGCATTTTTTATTTATTTAATCGCTCAAAGTAATTACCTTCGAAATTGTTTTTTCACGGGTTAACTATTAATTTTTAAAAAGTTACAAGTGAGCAAGGTTCCCTTTTCTGCACTTGGAAACGGAGTTTTTCTTACATCGGTGCATTTCATGGATTTTTTCAATTTGAGGTATGTTGTTCCTGTTGTATATAGGATACCAGTCAGTGTTGCGACCAAATCAAACATTTTCAGATCCGAAATTGTATTTGAATCCGGATTTCAAATACAATTTATTCACTCCTCCTAAATTGATTTGAATTTGAAAAACCAAATCAATTGAATAAATAACCGATTTGACCAAACCAAATGCAGTGTTTCATTTGAATCCGAATTTTATTTGCATTTCAAATCAACAAATTATTTGAAATTGCATTTGATTTGAAATTGCATTTGAACTTGGTTTTTCAAGTTTAAGCTAGCCCAAACAGGTGAATGTGGTTAAGTATAAATCAGCCAAACAATTCTACTCACTAATTGTAAGCTCACTGAGTATTTGGCTAACAACTGAATCATGCCTCTTTACAAGTTTATGTAGTAACAGCATGCATTGCCATCCTATTCAAAGTCAGCAAGTCGGTTCCTGTTGCGAATAAGCTCTACTGTACATATGCACACCAGTTGTTGAAGCTCCTAATTGGAGCTTCCTTCGGGTTTCCGAAAACCCGAAGTTCCGTGTTCGGAAACGGAACGGAACACTTTCGGAACATTCTCTTTGGTTCCGTCATTGAATCGGGACAAAACCGGAACATGAGCACTTGTACCGATAATATTGGGACCGGGACGGTTCAGAGCATCAGTACGAAAAATGTCCCATATAATTTATGTCATCGGAAAGCGGAATTGTTCTGTTCCGTTCCCAACCAATCCCGGTACAATTTCTGAAGTGTCGCGCCATCGTTCAACTAGAATGGAAACAAATTTCTTATCGCACTGGATTGTAAGCAGTTTTTTGCCAAAATAACGAAATTGGATGACCACAGATTTAATTTACGCAAATGCTTATATGTAATGCGAGTATTGTTTTCCATGAAAATCAACAGAATAACTAATTTTGTTTAATAAACATGGGCATGGGCGATTTTTCTCGAAATGAAAATTCTGAAATCGAAATTATTAGCAGTAATGAAGCAAGCTTTGCAGGAAATTAACACTGTTAGGCCATTGAAATATACACGCGACAAATATTTATTACTAAAAAATAATAATTATATAATACTGCACAGTAGTTCTTTTTATATGGCCTAATTATTATTAAATATTATTTTATATAATTAAATAATAGCATTCCCTAGCATCCAATCTATTAAAAGTATATCATGTATATTAAGTTGCCAGTAATTTGTACACGCATTTCACGTATATGTTGTGAACAATTCCGGGGTATTTCGGAACGGAACGGGTTCGGAACGGCAAAACTAGCATAATACGGAACGGAACACAACCTTCCGAACGGTGTCAGTTCAAATGTTCCGATGTCCTGACAGCCGGAACGGAACCGGGACCAATATTATTTGTAGGTTTCGGAACGGAACGGAATTCCCTACGGAACAGAAATGTTGAACACATTGGAAGCTCTACTCCTAATGAAATCTAGTCATTTTTGACGCATTATGGAATGTGTGGTTATGTTCATAACACAAGTTACAAACTGTCAAAATAGTAGTTATTCTTTTCTTATATCTTTATTTTAACTTATTCTTTTGTGTATTAATTTTAAATTAAACAAACTTTCACCACCAAAGCGCAACATTTTTTAGAGATGAAGAAGCTAATTACTTTTCCAATTCATTCGTTGAATCAAGATTAGGCCTGTTCATTTGATACTATCATACAGAACATCGTGTTCAGGTTCATCATTAGCATGCATTTCTTCGGGGATGTTCATCATGTTTTAATAGTCCTAAAATACGATGTATAAAGCATTAATTAAAAAAGGAAAGGTCAAAGAAGCACTTAATTAAATTAATTTGCCATCAAATTACTGGTGATGCACTTGGATCTTTAACAAAATTCTACCGTAAAGATAATACTAGTCAACTAGTTTACTAGTCTTTTGAATACATACCAATTTTGTATCTTGCTTGTAAATTCAGTGACCGGCTTTGCATTCAAGAACTATTAGTAAAGTTATTAAAAGTATTTTGATTTTTTAACATCTTTTTGGTAACGAGTAAGTAATTACTTGCAATTTAATTGCATTGAAAGTGAATATCTGTGAATTTGAAATGGTGGTGGCAAAGATGGGCAAATGAAGCGCTTAAGCCTAAAGCCTGCCTATTTTCTTTGAAAAAATACCGCCATCCTATATAGGCCAATAAGCTGTTTCAACGAAAAGAAGAGCCTTAATATCAAGGGTCAAGTACTCTTACTGCCTGCCTATTAGCCTATATCTGTCCTAGTGTACATTGCTTGCCTGCCTATTGTTTTGTTGTATAGCTTCTTAACGCGCTTTGCCAGCCTATATAGGCGATATAATTGTGAGTTTTAGATAGTGCAAGTCCAAGCCGTATGCAATGATCACGTGCAATTTGAATACCAATGTAGAGTTTTGATTAATTCTGTAGTATACTCCATAGTATCCAGTGGGATAAATATGGGACGTACATATACTCTAGAAATTACGGGTATCAAGTAATTCCCGCCTCATTGTCAGTCCGTTTCTGCAAACGTTTTCCCAAAGATCTTGTAATCCTGTCCTAACCAATTCGTGCTTTGAGAATGTTCACCACTAACGCCAGCCTTTACTTGAACGAACTTGTAGCCTGCCTGAATAGCTCAGTCCCTTGTTCGGAAATATCTGAAGAGCCTATATTTTAGTGGTGATTGCCCAGCCTAGAACCTCGCCTAGATTTATTTCCCAACTTGCCGCATCCTTTAGCCTTAGCCTATTATAGGGCCTAGAATCTAGGCAGGCGCCCATGTTTGGATCGTGGGCGATGGATCCCTTTTTTGAGCACGAATTACTGGAGTTTTCTCAATTGCTGGATCTTGAGTATCTTTCTGTTCTTCCATTGTACAATTTGAATTTCATTTTATAGTAATTTTTAAACCTGGTACGATATACTAAAAAATGGTATTAGAAATCAAGTGAAATCTTGATCGCAACGTTAATCGTGAGAAACACGAGGCAAGTAATTGTCAGTAATTGCAAGTAATGCAATGCTTGAGATGAGCAATGATAATGCACAAAATCATTCGTTCAATAGTCCAGACGCTTTCAATGTTTTAGACTTTAAGTGACATATACAAATAAAAACCAAGTTCAAAACCAATTTCAAGTTCAAATTTTGCATCAAGTCAATCTGGATTCGAAATTGATTTGGTTTTCAAATGATAAAGTCATATTTGATTTGAAGTTCATCCGTATTTCAAAACCCATTTCAAATTATAAACACAACCGAATTTGATTCGATAAACCAATTTATTAGAAAGTGTCTGTTTGTATTTGGTTTGATTCGCATTTGAAATTGAATTTTCAAGTATTATTTGCATTTGGTCGATTGTACTGATACCAGTAGACCTCACCGTGTTACTACTTACTACTAGTTAGCAAATGCAATCCTCACAACACAAACGACCTGCACGCTAACTCAGTCTAAAGAGATAAAATGTTGTCATTTTGTTTCATGGACTCTTTACATAATCATTCATTTACATACAATAACATTTTTAGCTCGTTCAGTCAAAGGATAATGCTAAACTTGAATTGTGCATACCTCGTTTGATGCACACCTGTGAAACTTTAGAACCACAAAACATGTTAGCAAATGCAATCCAACATGACTGCTTGCTCATCATAAAAGGTTTATTAAAAATACAGGATAAGTGAATGAAGAAGTGAGTTTATTCAATGTTACTACATGCATTTGCAAATATGTTTTCTGGAATCAGAGCAAACGACTGAATTTAGCTGCAGAGATCACCTCATGTAAGGCGCCATGGCTTAGTTGGTTAAAGCGCCTGTCTAGTAAACAGGAGATCCCGAGTTCGAATCTCGGTGGAGCCTCACTATAATTTTTGAATTTTTCTGTTCTTATTTTCGTCCAGTTTTAAAAAACTTTAAGATACAGGGGGCATAAAACGATTTGCCCCATTATGAGAATAACTCATAGATTATTTGATTCACACCGTTTGTACTGAATTCTTCATTTTAATCCTAATCCAATCATTGATGAAAAATGTGGTCAATCCAACTGCAAAATCCACTTCAGGTACCAGTGTGGTAAATGGATTGGATGGATGTGCTCCCAGTATGTTTATTGTAATAGTTTAACTATTAATTGCCTCCCATTTGCGGGTGAGTATCGTTTTGGTTTTAAAATTCTCGTTTGTCTCGTTATTGTTTTTGGAAAAGTAACCGAGGCAAACGAGGCAGGGCAATTTTGTTTAAGTGTACAACATTTTATTGTAATATTCACAAAATATGGTTCATATCAAACAATTTTGATCAATTTCCCTAATCCAAACAATCAAAACGTAAAACTCTAACATTTGAGTATAGAACAATAAATTGTACAACAAATGAGGACCTTGTAAAGAATAAATGAAAGCCTCAAGCAATAAGGACTAATAATTGTAAGTGTTGGAAAAATCCCTTAATTAGTCAAATGGGAAAGCAAACCACCAGAATTGTCGATTTGCTACGGGATCAAATATGATTTAATTGCAGGGACGGGATATCGGAAAAATACGGATTTAAATTCGGATTCGAATACTTTCTAGTTTCGATTTCGATTTTAATTATTTTTTATAATACTTCAAAATTTGAATTCCGATACGGATTCCAATATATTTGAATACTTCCTGAATTTGAATTCCGATTCAAATACTTTTCGGATATTCGTACAAAAAATGGGAATTTATTCAAAAGAACAATTTAATCGCAAAAAAATGAGCGATACATAACACATTAAGCGTTTTTGCATCTACAATACCACGCAAATCATTTAATATAAATTTAAGCGCAGAAAACACACACGCTCAACCAAAATTTCAGTGACTAGAAAAGCAAGGACTGATCCCATAACATTTCTAAAACATTCGGAGTAATCTGTTAACCTGTCTAACTACTTTTCCGGTTAGTTCTTTCTGACATTATCTATTTGCAAATCGATTTGTTTGATAACACATCGTAACTAAAATGCACTTCTACGAAATTAGTTCCAGGCATCCCCATGATGAGAACAAGATTTAAAAAAGGAGAACCTGTAAGACCGCCACCATGCGACTATCTCATCCTATTTGTATGAATTTTTGCAAAACGGGCTGTAAATCACTGCCCATTACCAACCATACACTTTTCGTTTACCAAACGTTCGTTACTTCCCCTTTGAGTTTTATAATTGCATGTGTGGGGCTTTCAAAAAATGCTTCCTATGAACATTTCACGCAAGTGACAGTATAAAACCCAATGAAATCGATACTTTATTAGAATCGGAATTCGTTAAAAAATATTCGAATACCGATTCGAATACCCTTGTTTTTATTCTAATCCAATTTTGGATACAAATACCGTGGTGAATTGTTTTCCAATTCTAATATCGATTCGGATACCCGAATTTTTTGAATATAATTCCGATTCTAATTCCGATTCGAATTCGAATTCCCGTCCCTGTTTAATTGTAAACGATATTCTCGGCCAATAAAACGAAATGTCTCGTTCTTTCTCGTTGATGCATAAAGGACGAGACAAACTCCCAAATTAGCAACAACCAGACCAATTGTAATGCTGCTCAGTATCAGCTACTCTTGTAATTAGTACGCCCACTGTTTCAGTTCGTTTCAAAAAATTTGTATTGTTTCAGTTTAGACGCTGAAATGAACCGAATTGATGGTTTTGTTTCAGCGGTGTGTTTGAAACGCAAAACGATCGTTTTAGGCTCGAATAATGCTTGACACTAAACACTTGTTAGTCTAAGTCTAAGTTTCTACAACGTCACGCATACGTCTAAAGGTAAATCCAGCTTTGGTAGTTCGGGTAACTAGAATCATTTTCCATGTTCAAATCGGAATCCACCAGGACCTACAAAGTAATAATTCATTAATCCCGTAGGTAATAAGTTAAATTGAAAGTTTCACAAACTAGAACTTGTAAGATGTACAAAATATACGTAGCGAATTTCTTAAATTATACAGGCAATATATGTTTTAATTCAGGAATCAACTGTTTTCCAAGCCATTACCTGTCCAAAAACGATTTCCCAGCTCTTTTCTATTTTATATAGAGTCCATATGCACAAAAAATAAAATAATGACAAAGCAAAATTGAGCGACGCGCGCATTTTACAGCAGAATTTAATTGCATTTGAAACGCGTTTCAGTGAGACTGTTTTGTTTCGTTTCATAGTCTCAACTGAAACGTTCGATTCAGCTAAGCTTGAAACTGAACTGAAATTTTTATGGAACGAACTAAAACAAACTGAAACGAAACGGAAATTTTCGTTTCAGGAACGAAACACTGAGCGCACTACTTGTAATCCATAAGCTGGAGGCATATACAGTTTGGGATGGTCATATCTTATACAGTTCTGTTTATTTTAGTTAGGGCTTGTGCCCTGTTATCGTTCGAGAAGTTATCTCCTTTTGTATGTGGATGAATTTGTAAGTCTAACTGTACCCTTAAAAATTTATATCATTTAGTTATTGGTACGACCTCAGGGTGAGCATAACGAGATAACGAGACGAGATTCTCGTTTGTCTCGTTCTTTATGTATGTATCAACGAGAGAGGACGAGACATCTCGTAGTATTAACCGAGAATATCGTTTAAAATTAATTTACTAGTTTGTAACAAACCGAAATTTTGGCTGTTTTGCTTCACCATTGAGAGAATCAAAACTTTTTGTCAACTATTGGTCCAAATTTTGTACTGTTGGAAGTGTTCCTTTATATATTTCAAGACCTTTGATTGATTTCAAATTTAATGGTTCACACCCACAAATAAACACTTTAAGTTTTGTTATTATTTCGAGTAAGCAAATCGAATAAACGTGCATGTTCTGCCACGAGATTTTGTGAAAAATACAATTAAGTAATTATTATATAGTTCAATAAAACCCATGTTTTTGCCCTGTCTCTTTTGTCTCGTTTATTGCTTACTCTCGCTACTCTCGTTTTAAAAATATCTTGTTTTCGACAAACGAGAATTTAAAACCAATGAGATACTCACCCCTAGTGTGTACGTTGTAATGCTCTTTAATCTGTAAATAAATCATGACATATTCAGCCCTAAAAAATGGCAAGTATTATAGACAAAGCAAAGTGTCTGGCAAGCCAAAATTTCTTTGCGTATACTTCATTGTCAACCTATCAATGCTAAACATGCATTATAAATTTACACTTACCGAGTGTTCAGATTCGTCAGTCCGCAAATTCAATACATGTTTCTGGAATTCAATTCTTTAATTCGCTAATCCAACCAAACTTTTAGATCTTTATTCTCCAATCCGTTTATCCAACCTAATTTTTTGGATTGTGTTGTCAATCCCTTAATTTAAATCCAAATTGTTGGATTTTTATTTTGAATTCCATCATCCAAATCTGGAATTTGGAACTTTTACTGGTCTTTATCGAATCCACATAATCTGAATTTTTCTTATTAATACTTTAATCCAATCTAACAGCTCCCCTGATTAAATTTCCCAACCCTGGTTATTTCATTTACGTCTGATAATTTTTTGGGCAAAGCAAAAATAAAATTGTCACCTTAACATTTTGCTTAATTTGTGTCTAAATAATTATTCATTCAAATCTCATTTAATTTGTGTTTACATTTATTTTACGAAGAAATTCGCTTTATACCTGCAAAAGTATTTTTTTGAAATATTTTTAAAACGGCCACCTCTCATTTCGAAATCAAAAATTCTTACTTATCAGTTTTGCTTCTGCGACTTAATTAATTACTCAAAAAACTTGCTACCTTTGCATAAGGCTCCTGGTGAAAATTCTCAAAGCCCAGAACTACATCTGACCAGGGGTCGGATTTTTGTAAATCTCCCTGGAAGATCATTTCTGAAATTCCCTGCTGACTATTATCTCCCTGCTGGTAGGTCCTCAACAATTTCAAAAATCCCTGCTGAAAAAAGGTCAACGATTTTCAAAATCCCTGCTGGCAAAAAAAATCCTTTACAAGATGTGAAATCCCTGCCAAATTAGACCAATCAAGACAATAATCCCTGTTTGCTTAACAAATTTCCCTGAAACACGGCAACAAATTTGAAAATCCCTGCCAAAAAAAGGTCAACGATTTTAAAAATCCCTGTTCGTAAAAATAAATCCATTCCCTTTGAGATTTTCCCTGCCAGAAATATTTTCTCCCTGGAAAGAATCTTCCCGTCTTCCTACAAAAATCCGACCCCTGCATTTGACAATGAGTGAGCTAACCAGAAAGCCCTGAAAATGAATTCTAGAAATGAGCGTTAAATAATATTCTAGAACAAATTTTGTGTTGAAATAAAGAACAGTTGAGTTGAAAATCCATTTCACGTTTGGGATCCCTGTAACCTCAGATATCGACCGAGGTCAATAAAACAACTTTGTGAAAAACTGGAAAGAAATTCAGGACAAACGGTGTGAACCAAATATATATTTTATGCGTTACTATCGTAATGGGACAAATCATGTCATGCCCCTGTATCGTAAAGTGCTTTAATACTCATCGGAAATAAGAACAGAAAAATTCAAAAATTTAAGTGAGGCTCCACCGAGATTCGAACTCGGGATCTCCTGTTTACTAGACAGGCGCTTTAACCAACTAAGCCATGGCGCCTTACATGAGGGGATCTCTGCAGCTAAAATCAGTCGTTTGCTCTGATTCCACAAAACAAGTTTACAAATGCATGTTGTAACATTCAAACATGTAAACTCCCTTTTCATTCATTCCATTATCCTGTATTTTTAATAAACTATTATGATGAGCAGGCAGTCGTTGGATTGCATTTGCTAACTCGTTTTGTGGCTCTAAAGTTTGACAGGTGTGCATAAGGCAAGGTACGCACAATTCAAGTTTAGCATTTTCCGTTGACTAAACGAGCTAAAAATGTTATTGTATGTAAATGAATGGTTATGAAAAGATTTCATGAAACAAAATGACAACATTATATCTCTTTAGACTAAGTAGCGTGCAGACTGTTTGTGTTGTGAATTTTTACAGGCGTGTACGTGAAGCACGATTGATTTTTGACACGCGTTGACAGCTGGTGCAGTTTTTCGCATACATCAGAGGCTTCTAGCCACAAATATAATTTATTACTCCCTAAAATATTTCCTTACCAGTAACACAATTTTACAACAACTACAGTGACCTCCATTTATAACAGCACTCCTCAAGAACAATTTTTATCTCGTCTAGGGAAATCCGGAGGAGATGCCGTAGTTAGCCCAGTCTCTCATTAATTTTAGTGTTAAATTCATACTTTACACCGAAATGGATTTTACCCTACAGACTAGTAGAGCCATGTCTTTCTTTTAGTCTTGTAAAAAAATTCTTACAATTAGTTCTATTTCGATTAGCTCTCTTTGATTCTGTTTTGAGTACAATGTTCGTTCGTCCTTTTAAATTCAAATTTTGTCTGCTCTGCTGCATTTGTGCCTGCATTGAAGCATTTGTTGTGAGCGTGAGCACAGTCCCGGATCCTCAGAGCAACTGTGTAAATACTAAACGTGTGAATATCATAAACGTTTGTTGAATATGTAGTGTATTTTGGACGTGAAATTAGTAAAATATTAAATTATATATTACCAGCGGCGCCATGGCTTAGTTGGTTAAAGCGCCTGTCTTGTAAACAGGAGATCCCGGGTTCGACTCCCGGTGGTGCCTCAGTTCAATTTTTTGCCTCAGCTTGGGCTCTACAGAAAATTTCTTTGACTCCACTCAAAACGTGGGGCATAGCAGTATTAACAGCAGTGGTCGTCATGGGTACAAAAAGTTTGTTCCCGTTCCCGTTCCTGTTCCCACTCAATGGGTACTCCCCTTAAGTGTTCCCGGACCCGTTCCCGTGAGAGTGGGAACAGTATTTTAGGTACCCGTTCCCATGAATTTATTAAAAATTTGTTCCCGGACCCGTTCCTGTTCCTGTACCCAGAAATTAAAAATGTTCTGGACCCATACCCGTCCCCACATCGGGTGTTCCCGGTCCCGTTCCCGGGTGCAGGTCGTGTTGTACTTAGTTGTGGTAAAAATTATTATCATAATTTTTGTAACTAACAAACCCTTAGTTTTGCAGATAAAAACAGACAATGTGCAGGGCGGCTAAACGCACCCCTATAGCAAACGGAACAGTGTAATATCTAATTGTTTAATTCTTCAGAGATTATGTACCGAGTAGAACGAATATCAACACATTAAAATGCCGTACTGGGAAAGGATGCAACAATGAATGGAGCAGTGATGTTGCTTTTCCAACAATAAAATTGAATGTTGGTGAGCGTTTCAAAATGGTACTTAATATTTAAGATCATTGCTGGCCCATAGATGATTTTCTGCATACACAAATATCTTAAAAATATATGCCAGCACGTATTAGTTTCCTTTTGTTAGTCTTATTTTAAAAAAACATTAATTCGAGTAAACAATTTTTCCAGAGTAAAACTTGCAACAAAAGAATAAACTAATAATAATTATTTTAATATTTATTATATTAAATTATTGTAGAACTATTCTAGAAAATATCACAACTGTATTCAAAATGGAGTTCTAACTTTTTTATCTTTAAGGCAAGGATATGTGTGTAGAAATTGCAGGACAAAAAGAATACAATGGAATATGCAAATTGAATTGTTTACATAAATACTGTTAAGTCTTCCAAGATCAATTTTGAGTAGTGCCCCGCATGGGTACAAAAATTTTGTACCTGGACCTGTACCTGAATCATGGGTACATGGATTTTTTGAACCTATACCCGTACCTGTAACGGAATACCTGGGTTCAGTTTTCCTGAACATGTACCTGTACTCAAACTAAATCAGGAGTACCTGTACCTGAAAAGTACCTGTACCCACAAAGTACCCAAAAAAATACCTGTGCCGGGTATATTTCAAAAGTACCTGAACCTACCCGGGTCTTTTTGATTGTACTAATTCAAAGGATTACCAAATATATTACACGAAATAAAAAATTAAAATATTTGCGACCAAGACATTTTGACTTACATTTATTTATCATATTAGTTTTATTTTTAATTTTTATTCTTCGAAATCATAACTATAAGTACTGGAATTATCAGAAGTTATAAATGATTACCTAACGGTTGAAAAGGTTACAGATAGCAAAATCTACTATATGAATAAGTTCAATCCAACAATACAAATGCAGTATAATATTTTCTAACGTTCAATAATGCCGAGAAATTAAACGCTTAAGAATTTGTTTTGCAACCTGTAATGCTTTCGCAATGGAAAACGTTTTTTATATTCAAACTCAGATTTTAACTTCAGCCAAGCCTTGAGACAACGTTTCCTACCGTATGTTACCACTCTCATATAAGCGTTTATGGGTCAGAAGATCTGGGACATAGGAGGAGGCTCGGATCGCTCTATCTGTACTCCAGTTCCAGGAACTGCTAAAAAATCTCTAGTCATTCCAGCTAATGCTAGATAGCTAGCCAGGTGTTCCTTTATGGTGGAGTTTAATTTTAATGTACAAACAATTTAATGTAAGATGTTTCAAAGTCAAAAATTCGAATGAGTTTTTAAAGCTCAACAACACCTTTACAGCCGTTACTTGGAAATTATTATTGACTGAGAAGTACCTGAAAGTTCAAGTATTTTACATTCAGGTTCAGGTATTTACCCAGTGCGTACCCGTACCTGATGGGTTTACACCCAAAAGATTGGGTTTTGAACCTGTACCCATACCTGAACCTGAATTTTTAGGTATCTAACGACTGAACCTGAATTTTTAGGTATCTAACGACTGAACCTGAATTTTTAGGTATCTAACGACTGAACCTGAATTTTTAGGTATCTAACGACTGAACCTGAATTTTTAGGTATCTAACGACTGAACCTGAATTTTTAGGTATCTAACGACTGAACCTGAATTTTTAGGTATCTAACGACTGAACCTGAATTTTTAGGTATCTAACGACTGAACCTGAATTTTTAGGTATCTAACGACTAAACCTGAACCTGTACCCAAATTGGATGGGGACAAAACGTATGTACCTAATACGTACCTGTACCTGAACCTGCACCCATGAGGGACACTAATTTTGAGTGTGTTTCTAGAAGATGGAAAAAGTACCCACTCGATCCCGGGAACAACAGGTATGGGAACGGGATCATGCGTAGACCGTACCCGTTCCCGATGGGAACGGGAACAAATTGAAAATCTATGTTCCTGTTCCCACTCCTGCTCCCGGTGATCGGGTCCACCTGACAATGAGTGTGTTCCCGTTCCCGTACCCAAACTGACTGGGAACAAAATATTTGTTCCCGCACCCGTTCCTGTACTCGTTCACGTTCCCGTGACGACCACTGATTAACAGCGTGAATTTTCTTTCACTCATTCCTTAAGGAAATGTTATCGGGAATCATAATTTTTTAAGGGTGCGTCGCCCATTTGACCTCAGAAAATAAAAAAAATTCACTTTGCAAGCCATTAAAGGACAAAGTCGCCAAGGGGGCGAAGTGTGGCGATATCTGTAATCATCAATAATTGGATTATGATTGAGGATTTATTCATTGAATGCAACTAAATTGGATTAGGATTCAAATGAATTCATTGAGCCGGGATTGAGGATTAGACTTAAGTGTGCTCAACTCTTGGATTAGGATTGGGAACATTGGGATCCACTTCCAACCCTATAAACAACTTTGTGAAAATCTGGAAAAGAATTCAGTACAAACTGTGTGAATCAAATAATCTATGAGTTACTCCCATTATGGGACCAATGGTTTTGTGCCCCCTGTATCGTAAAGTGTTCTAAAAGTGGACGGGAAAAGAACAGAAAAATTCAAAAATTATAGTGAGGCTCCACCGAGATTCGAACTCGGGATCTCCTGTTTACTAGACAGGCGCTTTAACCAACTAAGCCATGGCGCCTTACATGAGGTGATCTCTGCAGTTAAAGTCAATCCTTTGGTCGGATCCCAGAAAACACGTTTGCAAATACATGCTGTAACATTCAATAAACTCACTTTGTCAATCATTCCATTATCCTGCATTTTTAATGAAACTATTATGAGCAAGCAGTAATGTTGGATTAACGAGTGTGGTAAATAATAGGGGATTTATTCCGTCCCCGTATCTATTCAAACTGTCAGCAGTTATTTGATAAAATAATCCTAAATATAGAATACACAATTAACACCGCGTATTTTAGTACAGCATAATATACATATGCAAGTTTAGCAGTTCATTTTGCTATTAGAGGAAATTACATAGCAGTTCAAAAGTCAATTCTATTTAATACTTTGCTCTTAATCAACTGCAGTTAAAAATATATAAACGAAGAAGAAGAAGGTCCAAACTATTATTATAATTCTTAATAATATCTTTTTGCACCTTCATAATTGCCACAATTATGCTTATAAAAGGTCACGAGAGCTACTTCTGATTTCCCTAGGGAAGGCCTACTCAACGATAAATGATTAACATTCAGCCCATTCCCACTTGTTTAACATTCCTACAAATGTTACAAGCTACAATGCTTTATCGTGCCAAAACAATTTATTTGACTTTATACACTTTATTCCTTCATTCGCTTTTCTTTGACCTAAATCCCTGCTCTTTATTAACTATAATAATTCCAGTCTCTCCGCCATGTATTTTGTCCTACGATTCCTACAGTTATTACTGATCTCACTGCTAACTCCACCATTAAATAAAATTAGTGTTACTGCAGTTGTGAGGACCTGCGAAAGAACTATTCAGAAATGTCAAAATATAAAGTAATCCTTATATTCCAGCAGTAGTAATAATTTTTCCTCTCCTTTTTTAATATAATTTAAATTCCCAAGATTTTATTAGAGTTGTTTTAAAAAAGTGGGTCACAAGTTACAAATATTTTTTATAACTTTGCAGCCCATTTACTGAAAATAATATTTGCCAGGATGACAGTCACGGACAGCAAAATCTGCCTCATCTACCAAGATGTACCAGGTCCGTTGACAAACTCAGTGAGGGTTGTCGTCTCCCAGGATTGATTGACCGGAAGTCCTTCGTCCCGCCTTGGTTTAACGAAACGTTGTACAAAACCGGTCAAAAATTTGCGAGGGACAATCGGTTCCTCATCTCCTTCTGCCACTACATTGGGGCTATCCTGGTAGCATGTGGGGATCAAGCAGGACAAATAATTCTAGGGACTGGCAAGTCCCATGTGAGAGAGAGGGCAATCCCAAGATACATTGCTACGGATCGACAGGTTTGGTTATGGTATGAGAATGACCTGACGGAAGATTCGATAGCGTCTCTTAGTATGGAAAATGTCCGAGCTATCCATAGATCTGTGGAGGTCAGCTACGGAAACACCTCCAAAGGAAATGGTTCTATTTTCCGGGAAATTAATTATAAGGCCAACGAGCCTTTATGGAAGGCGATGGAGATGGATTTAAAGCATTCGGGAATTCCTCAGGAGTACCGTCGTTACAGTGACAATCTGATGGCAAATTGTAAGGATACAAGGATAACCATGAATCAGTTCTCGCTGGCAATTGCACAGTATTTGTTCGTAGCAATTCCATTGATTACCAAAGACGTGTTCAGTGTCATAAGTCCGAGTCAGGACCAAATTCAAGGCTGGAGTCATTTATGGGCGGTTTTGGGCTACGCTTTTGGGATCGAGGATGAGTTCAACGTAGCTTTGCAGCCTCTGGAAGATATTATGGAATACTATTTGGAATTCTTCAGGAAAATAATCCTTCCTGGTTTATTTAGTCTCCAGATCGAGTCGAAGATTTTGGTTGAAGTTCTTTTGAATGTACATTTTTGACGATAATAACAAAAGTTTGAGAGTTTTTCATTCATTCGGAATACAATTTGTTATGTGCGTAATGCATTTTGAATTTTTTATAGATTATAGATACCACGACTGAGGATGGAAGGGATTCCTCGCCCCATCTCACAATGACTATCATTCTGCAGGATGTGGTTGGGATTGCGACCTCGAATTTGGAGTCCCTTCTGTCAATAGGGGACAAATTGAGGCTTCTTGGATGGAGCGTTTTCAAGACGTTCCTCAAATATGCTCCCCAGTTTGTCACAGACAAAATAAATTCAGATTTGAAGGAGAAAACCCATCGTTTGGGGAAGTCTTGGTTTAAAAGCGTTGTCGATTCGGACTATCTGATAGCCAAATATGTTTACTATTAATTAGACATGTCAACTACGGTATCGTAGTACGGTAATACCGTAATTACCGTAAAAAATTTAGGTACGGTTTAGGTACGATAATTCTCGGCTTTTTGAAGCGATATCGTAACTCCATACGATATCGTTAGTCTAGCGGAAGGCTCATAAAACTGTGGTGTTACACACTCGAAAATTCATTAAAAAGAGTTAAACACAAAAATGAAAGGAATTCGTTCGACAGTAAAGATTGTGTGTAGTGTCAATATGGAAAAAAATTAATCGAACTGATTATTTAGAATCTAAACCAAGTTGTGCGTCTAGTAATTCAAGTGTTTGGAGTCATTTTTTGAGTCGGTCTGACGGCATGATGGCACTTCACCTGTTATGAGAAAAAGAGATGGGAAGCCACTTCCTAAATTAATATAAGTACGACCAAATTCGGTAAAGATTTAGTTTAGGAAAAATTACTAGAAGATAGATCGAAGAATTTGGTATCGTTTTCTATATTTTATGATTTTCATATTTTTCATACGAATGTAAAAAAGGAAATTTGATTTTGTTTCGAACTAGCTTAGTTTATAAGGAATTTCTGCACAATAAATACTCTCACATTAATTGACATCAAAGACGCTAAACTGATTGTTAAATAACTGATGTTGGATTTTTTACTTCATATCTTTACACACATACCATAAAAATCGACTTATATTCGTGTTTTTACCATAATCGGATTAATTTACGATACCGTACCTTAAAAGTATTACCGGAGTTTTTCCACTTTACGGTAACGGTAATTACGGTATTTTAAACAAGAACGGTATGAACATGTCTACTATTAATTATTATATTGAAGAGGATGTGACATAGTGTAAAAATCGTCCTTCTACACATATCAGAGTAAGAGAGTGTCTCTGTCTACAAGTGTCCACTCGACTCCACTTTGCAGGAGTTAATTTATTATTTTTACCATTTTCCCAAGAATTGTCTACAAAAGCGGGAAAACTTCATGAAAATCTAGTTCAAATTATAGCTTTTTTGGAATTTTTTTTTTAAACCTTGCAACCAGATCGATTTGGATAAATAATTTGTGAATTAGTGAAATGAATTGAACCAGGTTCCTAAATTTTTCCCACCCATGAAGCTGGTTTTTTTGTGACTTATCGGAGGATTTATATGTTATGTCAAGATTTCTTCAGGAGTTTTGTTCTCCCATGATTGTACGTTCCTGTGTGTCGATTTCTGTAATGCTATGCATTTTTCACAATTTGGTTACAGAACAACTGTTAGATAAAAGATAGATATGGTCAATATCGTGTATGCAGTAATTTGTAACATTTCTACATAGCAATATATAATCTTTGCAAGTATTTTCCTAATTACTGTACTTTTGATACATGCAGAGAGAAACTATTGTAGGGGGTATTTTATTAAAATGCAAGAAAGTGTAGCGATATTTTGCAGCTTGGTTTGATGCACTGTATTTGAAATGTATTTGAAGAAAATAACGTTTTACCAGGAATTTCGGCTAATTTGCCAACTACAGATATAATACGGTACCCAAATTTGCTGTATAAAGACAAATATGAATTTTGAACCCTCATTATGAAAGGCATTTCTAAAACATTGTAGCATCTCTTGCCTGAGGATAAACGAAGATGACAGACCATAATACCATAAGCTGTCGAATACTTGCGAAATAATTAGCTTGTTTAATACAGTTAACCACGTAAGCCGAAAAGTGATAATTATTGTAAAATCTCATATTTTTGGACTGTGAAAGGTTAACGAATCAGAATCCTAATAGTACACATCAGTGTAAACTGCGTATAAAATGAGGTTCAATGACAAAACTGACCAAACGTCGAATAAAATACGTGTACAAAACATTACTGCTTAAGAAGTTTCGCGGCAATTCTAGGGCAGAATAAATAGGCGTCAAAATTACTCCCATCAATTTACGTAATTTAAACGGTATAGAATATGAGATTTCACGCAGAAAAATCATCGCTACGCGATAATTTGAGGCTTCGCGTACGGTGGCGTCAGCCGCGGCCGTCAAAGTAGGAAAAATGTTTGTTTTTTTCGAAATTTCAGAATTGTTTTCGAAAAAACTATCGGGCCGATTTCAACCAAATAAACAGTGACCATTACGGTTTACATAAGCAATATTCGCAAAAAGTTTCATTGAAATCGATTCAGTAGTTTTAGAGATAACAGTCATTTGACATAAAGTCCAAAATTTCAAGAATTTTTTTCGAAAAAACTATCGAACCCGTAACACTAGTTGATGATTTGTTGGCGGTTAGAATGTGGAGGGGTAAGTTACATGCTGATTGTGTGTCTGGGGGTTATACCTCTCTGTCTTACTGATTCGAATCGATTTGGATCAAAAGGATTCACAAAGGAACAATGATTTTTGTTGGGTATAAAAATGTTCCGACATTTTTGCTGAGCTGGTTCGTTTTACGACTTCACTCTAACGGACGGCTTTTTCCTGAAATAAGCGAAAACATTTTCATGTACAGAAAGGGATAGGAGCTCACCAGAATTACTCTGAATGTCCAGAGTCCCAGCCTTCCAAAAAGGCTTCCTTCAAAGCGGAAAGACAACTTTAGTAACGTTGCAGAAGGAATGGAAGGACGGCGATACTTTTCTCTGAAGGCTGAAAGAAGCCTAGTTTATGCATTTTGGGAGGAAGGGTGAAGGGAAAATTTTTTAGATGGACCTTGAACTTGTCAGATTTACACAGAAAATAGAAAATTATTTTTTAAACTTCCCATACTCTAATGTGATCTCTCTGTTTATTCTTGATGTGATGAGAATTCAACATCCATCAACTGCATTTCCTTTATTCGTGTGATTACAAACGAGTTCTTTCGGGAATTTATTCTAAGAATATGATGTTCAAGTTAAGTCAAAAACAAGATAAGTCAATCCGATGTAATAGTTTCAGGAGCACTTATTGTGTTATTTATCCCCGCCTGTCTGTGACTCCAGGTAAAGAATTACAGTATAGGAGTATGAAGTTTATGCCACAAGGTTCAAAAGTTTGGAAACGTTCCCAGCAAACAAATATAACTTCGCAATTTCTATACCCTTCCGTCACATCTTTTTCTCCTAAGACATTCCTGATGAGTCAATTCCTTTTTTGGCCTTTGGGGGATAATGATACAATGTAATTACTTGAATTTTTAATTTATTATTATTATCACATCGGATATTCTGAAAATTTCTTCGTTCCTGCACTAGACAGCCGCAAATAAAAAATATTAGTTTGTGCTAATAATTTTATTATTAAAAATTATTACATGCGCTATGCATTCCATGCTTCCTTATTTTTTCTGAAGGCTGAAGGTAGACTGGGTTATGTTTTTTGGAAGGAAAGGTGAAGGAAGGCAAACATTTTTAGAGGGCTTCATTCTAATTGTAAGTCATTTTGAAGGGAAAAGTTTTACTAAATTTTTGCTTTCGAAGGCTTGAAGGAAGGCAATTTCTTTTGCGCGTCTCTGTGTCAAGCTATAAGCTAGCAATATAAGACAATGAATTATTTGCTTCCAATTAAATGCAATGCACTCCATTTTTCCAATTAATTTGTTCTTTTAGTTAATTTCCAATTTGAGTATTTGACCCACAATAGCTGTAGATATGACATGATTTAGCATAAGAAATAAATTCAATGTGTCATTAGGATAAAAACTCTTTACATGCTGGAATAATAATCAAAATCGTCTGTTCAGAGTGAATAGATTAGACTTCATTATGAATTTGGTTACATGTTCTTTTTTAGGAGAGAATACTGTAAGCGAGTCTAGGAATGCTGTTTTCTGTAAAATAAATTTGTCCCACCCATATCTTGACCCTGAAGGCACCTTCAGTCACGTTCGAAGTATCATTCGACCCGCTGTGTCCTACAATTGTGCTATGAAACTAAATGGATCCGAATTGGTCAATGCGTTTCGGAGTTACCCGGGTTTTAAGCACTTTCTTTCTTTTTTTGCTTTAAATTAATGCACATACATACTCTCCAGTAATAAAATTTTGTTAAATTAAATGTTAAGCGGAATCAGTCTACCAGGTTGAGAGTTACCCTAGTTTTACACAATTTTTTCACGAATTTGGTTGAATTTGGTGTGCATATTCTACAGTCATACTTAAATACGCATTGACTATAATAATTGCATTCTATCACATTCGCACACTCACAACTCAACACACAAGTACAGTATGTCTGTATGTATTTCGTTACGGACGTCAAAACCAGTTCAGCGTAATATATCAAATATTCGTGTACTGACACAAAATGAAACAAAACTAAAACTCTCTCCCTACGATCCCTCTCATCGGTTAACAGGTTACACATCCATAATTTTTTTACCTTGACAATTTATGCACTGCACATGAGAAGGTGTAGTAGCCGACAATGAGCTGTAAAAAGTCTGTATTTTAACAGCCTGAAAATGTTTGCTATAAATAATTATACAAACTATATGTTATCACTGCTTTTAACAGTAAGCTCAAAAGCTCTCAGAATACGTAATCTATTGATTACCAAAATCTCGAAACAGCTGAGCACACTTTTTAGTGTGAATAATTATTACGTCCCATGTAGAGAGAAATTATAGTTCACAATCAGTGGAATTTGTCTGCGGAGTCTCCTTAACTGCGGCGCCATGGCTTAGTTGGTTAAAGCGCCTGTCTAGTAAACAGGAGATCCCGAGTTCGAATCTCGGTGGAGCCTCAATAAACTTTTTGAATTTTTCTGTTTTTATTTCCGTCCAGTTTTGAAACACTTTACGGTACAGGGTGAACACAAAACGATTGGCCCCATTAAGGGTGTAACTTATGCGTGTAATTATGTAGTGGTACTGCAGTTGTGAGGACCTGTGAAAGAGCCGTCACTATTCGGGGCTGTCCTGGTAACACGTGGGGATCGAGCAGGACAAATTATTCTAGGGATTAGTAAGTTCCATGTGAGGGAGAGGGCCATCCCAAGATACATTTCCACGCAGGTTTGGTTATGGTATGAAAATGATCTCAAGGAAGATTTGATAGCGTCCCTTATTGTTAGCATGGAAAATATCCGACCAATGCATAGATCTGTGGAGGCCAGCTACGGAAATACCTCCAAAGAAAAGGGTTCTATTTTCCGGGAAATTAATTCCAGTATGAAGAACCAACATAAAAGAGAGCGTATAATTTTTCAAGTTTGACTACAGTAGACACTCAAGTTTTGATCATGGAATTCTAACGTTATTCTTAAGTAAGCTCTCCCATTTCAATTCCAACTGTAACAAACTTTAATCTTCAACTGGACCCCGAAATTTGAAAGGATATAAAACTCCAGTGCAAACTTGAAATTCGATTGCATACCTTAAAATTGAGTGCAAATTTGAATCTCAAGTGTAGGTTTGAAACACTAGAGTATACACAATTTAACAGTCAAATTCAAATTTAAAACTCAAAAGAGTAAACTTGAAAATCGAGCAAAAGCTAGAAATACAACTCGAGTGCAATGCAATATTGAAAATCAAGTATAATTTCAACCTCGAAGTTTGCTCTCCAGTTTCAAGGTTAAACTCTAGCTTCAAAATTACCCTAAATAATGCAAAGTTTCAGAGAAATAGCTCTGGGGCAGATGTGGAATGTTCCTTTGGTAGTAATAATTATTCATGACGTTATTCAAGTGTTATTCCCGCGTCACGAAGACTAAACTTTTGCTTGTAGAAATATTTTTAGTTGTTAATGCTGTATAAAAACACAATTACGCTAATTATACACAATACATATACATATTGAGTTTGATGCATCAAATTTTGGCTCCGCAGAATATTGATTACTTAAAGTATTTAAATAAATTCCAGTTTATAGCAAATACTTGAATAAATTGGTTTGAAATTTTTATTTGACAAAACAGATACATACATTCGAATTGGGTTTGAATCCTTGAGTCTAATCTTAGTCGGAATGTATCCCTGTATTTCGAATACTCCAGCAATGGCTTTTTATAATAATTGTACCTGAAATGGCTGGAAAAGGAAAACATTTCTTGTTGTCAATAAATTAAATACATAATTATCATATGATGTGAATACACATTCGGTCTGCTTTTGTAGAGTGTAATACCTTGTAACGAATACACCGCGTGCTGTATGTACTTGTTGAAATATTCTGGAGAATAAGTGAACAGCATAGTTCAGTCTACATTATACTTGATAAGACGTAGAAACCACATTATATAGATGCGTATAATAATTATAGTAAATCAGCCGAATGTCAGCATTCACATTTGCTTAACTACGTAATAGTCGTAACTTAATGTGGCTACGATTGCCATCGTGTTCCCAGTTTAATGATAAATAATTTGATACATAATAATAACATTAAAGTGTTTGTATGACAAAAAAGAGAAACAAGCATGGGTGTTTTGTCCTTACTGCGACGTTGAACTTGTCAGATTTACACAGAAAATAGAAAATTATTTTTTAAACTTCCCATACTCTAATGTGATCTCCCTGTTTAGTCTTGATGGGATGAGAGAATTTAACATCCATCAACTGCATTTCCTTTATTCGTGTGATTACAAACGAGTTCTTTCGGGAATTTATTCTAAGAATATGGTCTTCAAGCTAAGACAAACAAGACAAGTCAATCCGATGAATTAGTTTCAGGAGCTCTTATTGTGTCATTTATCCCCGCCTTTTCTGTGACTCCAGGTAATGAATTGAAAGTAGGAGTAGGAAGTTTATGCCACAAGGTTCAAAAATTTGGAAATGTTCCCAGCAAACAACTATAACTTCACAATTTCCATACCCTTCAGTCACATCTTTTTCTCCTGAGACATTTCTGATGAGTCAATTCCTTATTTGGTCTTTGGGGGATTATGATACAATGTACTTGGATTTTTAATTTATTATTATTATCACATCGGATATTCTAACAATTTCTTCGTTCTTGCACTAGACAGCCGCAAATAATATATTAGTTTGTGCTAATAATTTTATTATTACAAATTATTACATGCTTCCCACTTCTTCCAATGTACGGAATGTAGGGGTGAATTTTCAGAGTATAAAAGTTTTACTACATTTTCGCCTTCGAAGGCTTGAAGGAAGGCAATTTCCTTTGCGCATCTCTGTGTCAAGCTATAAGCTAGCAATATAAGACGATGAATTATTTGCTTCCAATTAAATGCAATGCACTCCATTTTTCCAATTAATTTGTTCTTTTAGTTAATTTCCAATTTCAGTATTTGACCCACAATAGCTGTAGATATGACATGATTTAGCATAAGAAATAAATTCAATGTGTCATTAGCATGAAACCGCTTTACATGCTGAAATAATAATCGAAATCGTCTGTTCAAAGTGAATAAGTTAAACTCTATTATGAATTTTGTTACAAGCTATTTTTTCCATTGACAATTTAGTATGCCCTGCACATGAGAAGGTTTAGCGGACAATGAGCTGTAAAAAGTCTGTATTTTAACAGCCCGAAAATGCTCGCTATAAATAATTATGTAAACTATGTTATCACTGCTTTTAACAGTAAGCTCAAAAGCTGTCAGTACGTAATCTGTATTCATTAAACCAAAATCTCGAAACAGCTGATTGTGAGCACAATTTTTAGTGTGAATAATTATGACGTCTCGTGTAGAAAGAAATGATTGTTCACAAATCAGTGGATTTTGTCTCCGGGGACTCCTCAACCCCGGCGCCATGGCTTAGTTGGTTAAAGCGCCTGTCTAGTAAACAGGAGATCCCGAGTTCGACTCTCGGTGGTGCCTCGCCACAATTTTTGCACCATTCAGTTATTTTTTGTTTTCATATTTCTAATTGTTAGTACAAACTTTATCATATTTTCTTTGGTTAACATTTAATGGTTAACAACTACAGGTAAACTCTTTTAAGGATTTAAATTAGCTTGAATTCTATATTTATTGACATTTTTAAATTTCAATAATTATTATAGAAATGGTAATTTAATTTTGTAACCTTACAAAAGAGCATTTTAATTGTCTCCCTCCAGCCATACTCTACACACGTGTAATTCATTCCTCTTAATACAAGGAAAGCAAATGAATGGAATTTTATTTTTTTAAATTTGTAAATACACAATTGCCTATGCATTTTTAATTCCCTAACTCAAGCTCAAGAACCAGTTTACGTCAGCTTCTTTCTTTGACTATCACCTAACCAATTTGATCCTTGGGCAAAATACAGATTGCACACACCTGGAAGCCTATTATTTAACGGTGAGGAGGAAGCAAAGACTATTCTGTAATCCGACCCGAAATCCAATACAAGCGGCCAAGAATTGTGAGCCAAATCCCTCTGCAGTTTACATAACCTTCATTGAAATCGCATACAAAGATCTTTACCATGAAGTGAGTCCAATATCCACAAGAGTCACTTATAGAGGATTGACGCAACAACTGGGAGACTTATGTGATCGAGCTCGAGGAAAATCTTATCTTGGCAAGTCAACAACTCGTTCTTATCTTCTCGTTCCCACTCAGATTTCATTGCCGGAGAGTATAGAGAGAGAGAGAGAGATTCAATACAAAAGTTGGTCCTCAACTCATACTCCACGGCAATCAACGACACATTTTAATCCCATTGCTTTCCAGCCTTGCTAACTATACTGCACGTGCTGCTTAATTTTATTCCCAGCTTTACATTCCGATCCCTCGTTGTGTATACTTTGGCAATAATTAGGGTTTCTCAATTAGTGCCGATGACAAAATTACCCGAGACCTGAGTTGGTTCAGACTGATATTACGGTAAGCATTTAATTTAAATTATATTTACATATAATTATTAAAATATAATTTTATATTATATTATATTAATTTTAATTTCAAATAAAATGATTATTACTTTGTGATTCCTGACGAATGCAGACCAACACGAAAGATTAAAAGTGAACTGTCAAAATCTCGCAAAAAAAATTCAAAATTTACATACTTTTATTAGGAATTAATTGTTATTTAAAAATTTTCATATATAACTTAGCATTAGTAATATTTACTTATAATTATGCAGAATAATTTCATTCATAATTTTAATTATTGGAGCTGAATTATTCTTAATGTTGTTTTTCCTTGGAGGTAGATTATGGACGATTCCCAGAGCTTTCAGAAACCAACAGTGGGAGGCCATCTAGCAGCCAAAAGCTTAATAGACTCGGAGCGCTACGATGAAGCAGCATCCGTACTGTCCTTGTTGCTGGAAGAAGCTCGATCCAACCCCTCATTGTCAGAAGAAGAATTCAGAGAGACCTTAAACCTACAGCGCCACCTGTCTTCCATATACGAAGAGCAAGGTGACTATGAGAAAGCCACAAGTTTACTAATAGATCTGTGTAAGATCCAATCCAATGTCCCTGATGATGATGACCCTGGGATTTTAAAAACTAAAATCAAATTAATTTCCTTACTCCAAAAGCAAGGGAAATTGGAGGAGGCCTTGGACTTGGGTTTCCAGAGCCTAACGGGCCCCAACTCCGAAGACAGGATACAAATACAGAAGCAAGTGGCGTACTTACTCGTGCACTTGCACCGGGTCCCAGAGGCAATTAACCAATTGGAACAAGTCCTCGAGAAAGAGAAGGAGATCTTCTGGAACAGCAGTCCAGAAGTTATATCAACCCAGAAGACCTTGGCCTCCTTGCTGAGTAGCGAGGGGTACTTTGAGCGAACGCGCCAGTTACTGACCGAACTTCTGGAGTCCTTACGGAAATCCTTGGGACAGGATCATCTGGAGGTTGTGGGCACTTTGGAGAACATTGCTGCTGTCCTGGCTAGCCAAGGGAGATACCGAGAGGGTCTCAAGTCTTTGGAAGAAGTTTTGGGACTCCGAGAGAAAATCCAAAGTCGGAACCATCCCGATACTTTAAGTACACTCCAAAGCATGTCCGTCATAATGTCAAGTTTAGGGGATCACGAAAGAGCGGCGAACATTCTGAACGAAGTTCATTCCGTCCGAAGGACCATGCTAGGGCCCGACCATCCTCAGACCTTATCCGCTTTAGAAACCATGACGATACCTTTGGAGAGGCTTGGGAAATATAATCCAGCAATTAATATTTTGACAACAGTCCTTCACAAATTACAAACAATTCTTCCTGCTGATCATCCCAGGATTCTAGTCACTGCTCAAAACTTTGCATTTCTGCTCAATCGCCAAGGGAAATATTCCGAAGCTCTGGAGCTTAATTCAGATGTTCTGGAGAAGAAGGAGCAGCTTTTTGGGCGCAGTAATTTGAAAACCCTCTCCGCACTTCATCTTCAAAATACGATTTTTATTAACCTAGGTCGTTACTCTGAAGCCTTAGAGATATGTTCGGAGGTACTCAATCAACGGTTATCAACTCTTCCAATGGAACATCCAGATATCCTCCGAACAAAAAAATCCATGGCAATTATTTATTTGAAGCTTGGTCAACCCGATCAAAGTTTACAACTCCTCGAAAATGTTTTAACGCTTCGGAGGGAAAACTTGGGTCCTGAGCATGCGCTAACTTTAGCAACGGCTCAACTCCAAGCCAGTGCGCAGCTGTGCACAGGAAGTGTTCCCGAAGCCTATGAAAACTCCACCAAAGTATTGGAAAAACAAATCCAACTTTTAGGTAAAGACCATCCTAATACCTTAAGCACGAGACACGGAATAGTAGCAGTTCTACTCAAACAGCAGAAATTCAAGCTAGCAGAAGAGCAATGCATGGACGTTCTGGACGCTCGAAGGACCATTGAAGGGAAAACTCATCCAAATACCTTGGAAACCCAAAACCTGCTGGCCAGTATTAAGCAACATTTAGGAAATCTTCAAGGAGCATATGATTTACACCGTGAGGTACACCTTACCAGAATCCACGTCCTAGGTAAGGGGCATAGTGATACTCAGGAAAGTTTACAAAATCTTGTCACAGTACTGATCCTTATTTTTATTAAGTCAAGGCTTTCAACCTTACGATTAGCATAGTATAGTATTTCAACAATATTATATTTTGAAATTGTGGAAGCTAACTTGAGAACGGTCAAGCTGGAATGTAGCAATAAAACAAATACTCACAATTTATTTACTTCTGGGGTTCTCCTTTTTCTCACAGCATTGGCTAAGCGTCACAAACGAGCATTAACAATTGAAGCTTATTACTTAAATTAAAACCAAGTTGCTCCACTCAAACTTAATTTTTTCTCCTACTCACAATCACCTGACCGTAATTCTTGCATTTGTATTTCAAGCATCAGATTTCTAATTTGTAATTTAGATTATAACTATTTTTACTCCTGTAAATTAAAGAACAGTTGAGGGGGTTGAAAAAACAAGTTTCACTTGCATTTGCTGACGCACATCCTTCATGGTACCAAGAGACGATTGTCCCCCTTTGCCAATTAAATGACAACGGGGAAAAAATATTCAATTCCTCCGTCAAATACGAATTTGTTTCCGGTTAAATTTTGTCTTTCAACCCGCTCGCTTAAACACACTCGAAACAACGGTTAATAAAGTGGAGCAAAGGCGGAATTGATTTTCGAAAATATCAAATTTTGAAAGTTTAGGAAGAGAATTTAATGTTTTGGAGCAGAAAAAATATCTTAATTCCTCAAAACAATTTTAACTTTACTTCCCCTTTAAAGAATATGGCCGCAATTCTTGACCTACAGTAATAAAATAAATTATGAAAAATCCGGTTTTTTTAAATTTGGCTTGGGGGGGGGGTCAGTTATATTCTGCGCCATCGTCCCAGGCTGATGAAGAAAAAGGTTAGCTTGCACTGTTTTATTACTGCACTAAATCCCCCACAAGATTATTTTCTATAAAAAAAATCAATTAGGAATCTTTTCATAAGTTCTTTCCTCCCGCTTAAAACAGTCATAATTGTTAATGTTCCTTCTCAGATGCACATGTCAAACTTTGACCTTTCACAAACAGTGCTCAAAGGTGTAACGTAATCTATAAAATGTAACACATTGAGTCTTCCTGAAGTGCATATCCTGACACTGAAAAATGCCATTTGATATTAGAACAGTTCTATCCCCTCAATATATAATTCCATGGATTACAGTTCAAGTTCAAGGAAGAAATACTGATTGTGAGAGGCATGTAAGTAAGTGTGTGAATTTTGTTGCATATAGGGATACACTATCAGGGCGTAAAGAGGCTCACTAAAGTAAATGTATGTAAAGATGAGAGAGTTGATGATAGAAAACTAATAGTGAACCATGAGAGGGTTCCTCATCCCTTTCCCACATCCATTAAGAGTACCAACACACAAAGTATAGTAATTGTGTGTACGTGTAGTCCCACGGATGGGAACCTTGATTTTTTTTCACAGCGTCAAATGGAAATTTGCTAACAGCTTGGAATTTAAGGGGTTTCTGGAGTCAGATGTGCTTTGACTTCATACCCTGTAAAAATGTAAAGCATGAGTATATTTTTCACGGAAAACTTATTTGTAATGGTCAATATATAGGAAAAGAAAAGCTGACAAACCGGACTGTCGGATGACGTATACAGACAATGAGAAGTATGTAGGGGAAGGTTCGTGTGAGCTCCTTTTTTTAGCAATCATATTGTCATTTCTGAGTTTGCATGTTCTTTGGAAGCTTCCAAGCTATAGCTGCTGGTAATTCCGCACGGAAAAGTCTCTTGGAAATTGTAAGCACACACATTTATTACAATTCAGAAGTTTAGCACAAAAGGGGTTCTTCTGTGGCTGCTAACTATCATTGTTCGTCAGTTCTGTGCAGAGCTCGAGGATCACTACTGGTTTTTGAAGACTTTCCCAAGTATTTATTGACTGCGTATAATTATATCAGCTCAAGGTTTTGACCGTAAATTCCAGGAATGATGGAGTCAGTGAGAACGGTCCTTGTCCTTGCTCTATTGAGTGTTGCCTTTGGCCAAGAGATCCCTGTGCCTGATTTTAAGGATACGGACAATGAGGTAGGTTTTACATTTTTTTCTCGGAGATTCTGTCAAAATAAATTCATTAATGCATTTTCACATGTATTTTTAACCTTCAACTTTGGATAAATTATAATTTATATTTAACATTTTAAACATTATCGTTTCAAGATTCTCAAATTCGAAATTTCGAATGAGACCAAAGCCGCCTATCCTTATTACCTCTCGGGATATGACGATGAGGGGGTTCCGAGTGAGTTCTACTTTTAGTCACAAATTTTAAAAAATTTAGTTTTAAATAAAAATGAAGTTTACATTCACATTAATTGTGTCCGTAAAAATTGTAGCTACAATTCTGAGTACTACTGATGGAACATTACAGCATTTTCTATAAATTCAAAAATATTTTTTTTTAAACTGTGATGACAAATAATTTTCGAAAATAAATCTAGTAATTAATTGTGATCTTCTGTTGTTTAGTTTGGGTGTCGGAACTTGGGAGATGGGACACCCGGAAAGCAGCTGATGGGACGCCGCAAGAGTTGAGGGACTACAAAATAAATATAATTCAGATGTTCAAAAGATGCGTGAACAGCGAAAATATCCAGAATAACCATGAAGGACCCGCCCATGAATTTGTCTTGGTCTTTGACATGGATGGCTTCAATATTCGACAGACATCCTCCCCTTCGTGTAAGAATTTCAAATTATTTTCAAAATGCAATATCAGAGTAACTATGCAAACAAAACAGAATTTTTTTCATTACCATATTTTGACCTCCTTACATTTGCATTAATTTAAAAATTACCGTACCCCCTGGTAATAATTATTAAAGATGTATAGACATTGATTTCTTATGAAATTTCCCACATAGCCCTGCAATTGGTCCTCTGGATCGCCCGTCAAGCCGAACAAGCCTTCTCGAATAATATTAAAAACGCCTACATTGTCAACGGTACATAAAATTCATATTCCCGCGTAAATTTTAGCCTAAATTCGTAAACATTTTCACAGATTTATTAAAACTAATTATAATTGTGTGTGTGTACTGAACTCCTGTAGCCAACTACCTCTTCACCACTGTTTTTGACCTCATGAAGCCGATTTTGGGCCGGTCAGTGTACAAGGTGGAGGTCTTCGGCACCAACAAGAATGTCTGGACCCCTAAAATCCTCAAAAAGCTCCCGAAAGAGTCCCTCGCGGAATGGTACGGTGGCTCACCCAATCACAAGCCCTTGCAAATTTACGGATGAGACCCACGTGATTTGTGGGAGTCCAAAACTGAAACTGTGATGGCTGATGCAAGGATTAATGTTCTCTTGTAACTATACTCACATTAGTTAATTATTATTAGACTATTGTTGTTATTGTTGACTATGTGCATTTCCACACTATTATTTCTAATACTAATATGAGCAATCTGAAGTGTTTTGTTACATACAATAATTATTTACTACTTTATTTACGAGTACAGGGAAATGTCCAAGTATAAATACCAAAGAGCCGGTTGCCTCAGACTAATCACCATTGTTATTTACATAAACAATTTTCTTAATCGAAATAATCACGTAGAAATAAAATGAGCAATATGTTTATAGTGCACTTGAGGATAATAATTTCGTAGGTACATTTTGCAAGATGATTCCATCCATTCAATCATGATATAAAAAGTTGGGGTTACAGTAATTATGTATATGTTAATTATCCTCATATGCGAAATTGATTTCCTTCTATATGCAGATCAATCTCGTAAAAGTTGTTTGGAAGGGAGGCAAAAAAAACAAATAAAGTCACCCTGGGGGGAAAACTGTTTACTGCAGATTCCTCTTAGCGAATGCAATCAATCATTAGGACATTATTCGTATGTCTTTATTATTTCTTGTAGGATTTTTTATAAACACCATAAATGATCCTACAAAATTTCCTCAAGAGATTCCATGTACAGGTATATAACTTGAACGTTCCTAAAGCTTTGGTCCTTTTAATCATTCATTTTTTTCCATGTTTTTTGAGCTGTCGTGTGAGGAACTTAATTAGCTCGAGACAGGTGCAAATCAGAATGTAATGGAACCGCCTTCCCAATATAGGATGACTCAACTGGGAAAAACTCCTGTGGTCCAGTTGTTAATTTTTTTTCCGTGGATTCTTGCTTATTTGTGAGAGAGTCATGAAAACAACAGATTGTACAGGTGATAGTGAGTAAGCAGTGACCTTGGAGCGTAAATTCCAGTTTATTTGATACTTCCCTAATGTAAATATAAGTACTTGTAAGCGTGTGCCATAGCTATGCGTTCATTTTGTTGAGGTTACATATATTTACTTGGAGATTGAACGATAGTAAAACTTTTTTATTGAAGTTCAAAAAAAATATGAGAATATAATAGGAAATATTTTACGGGAGAAATTTAGTGGTGTAATGTGTACATGCGTATCTATACATAATAAGGGTGCATTAAAGATTTAAATTAAAATCATAATCTCACACGAATTTAAAATGTTATTCCCCAAGGGGCATCGTGTGGTGTTTATTATTATTATCTGGAAACTTATTGGTATTAGCATTTTATTACCTGAATTGTACAAATTATGGTGTCATATTTTTCAGGGATGATTGAATGACTTCGTTATGGTTAAAATAATGATATTGAACTCCCTTTGAACATTTTATAGGATATTTTACAAGCACGTGCCCAACAAGGAACTCATCACAGAATTGTTTCCGCACTCGCCTTATGCTATTTAAAAACTTACAGTAATATGTACCATTACGGCGGGCTCTCGCATATAGACACCCTCCTGTTGATATTAAATTATGGAAAGTTATATTAAGTGATGATTTTGCACGTACATATCATCGCTGAAGAGGTAAAATTATCTACATGCTATATGGTTTTGTACAGCATGTAGATCATTTTACCTCTTCAACGACGATATGTACTTATGTAGATGGTACTGAAAAGATATCCTAATAATTTGACATAAGCTTAAGTACAATTAGCTCGACTTTTTTTCTGTTAATTTATAATGCTTCCTGGTATGTATCTCTGGTCAATAATTCTCACACTGATCATATCTTGAGTAGGCTTCCAGTTTAATATAGATATAGTCATTTATTCCTGCAAGCCTTCCGTGAGATTGTGAAGTCAGGAGTCCCACAAGAGTGGAATATGTATGTATGTATTTTAGGGGTTCCCTCTCAACATTGAGAGAGATACTGCTCAGGCCGTCAAGTGGGCCCATTGCAGATTGCCCTGTACACTTTACTTTGGGCGTGTTCCGAAGCGACCAGTTGCAATTGAGTAGTACAACAGGTCGCCCGAGCTCGCCTGTTTGAGGAGACTTAAGTCTAGGGTACATGCCTTAAGATAGATATTTCTAATCATGCAGAAGGCAGGGCATGTCGCTAGGAAGTGAAAGGCATCCTCATCCTCCATGCCACAATATGTGCACAGGGGGCAGGATGCCTTCCCAATTCTGTGGAGATGTTTTTGAAATCTGCCATGACCAGAGATTACCTCCGTGAGCCACTTGATGTGGACTCGTGAGAACTTGGTCACCGATTTATTCCCAAATAGTGGAATGTTTATTAGTGATCTGGGGTGAGCACCAATTTTCAGGTTCTGCCATCTCTCAGTGTGCAAGGCACGCAGTTTGCTGCGTACAGTGTGTTTCACTACTGAGGTAGCAATTGGGAGTTTAATTGTGTCCTTGGTTGCTAAGGATTCTTTAGAGTAAGCTACCTTAGCAAGTTTGTCTGCCTCCTCATTACCTTCAAAACCTTGATGACTTGGAATCCAATGGAGCTGAACAGTGTTATCTTTGGATAGACTGCTCAGCGCCATGTGACAATCAAGTACTAGTTTTGAAGAGGTGTAGGAGCTGTTTAGTGCAAGTAGGGAGCTCTGACTGTCACTGTAAAAAGTGATAGTTTCATTGCTATAGTTAGAATTCTTGAGCCAATTTGCTGCACACATGATTGCATGTATTTCACATTGAAATACTGTTGCATGTTTCTCAAGAGGGGTGGATTCGCGGAATATATCTTGCCGCGAGTTCCCTTCTCTCTTGTAGATATGAAAGCCACTGCCTGAAAACTGATCAGATTTGGATCCATCAGTGTAACAGATGAGGCCCTTTTTGTCCAATGACAAGTCTTTGGTCCAATTGGACTTGTCTCCAATAACAATTTCCATATTGTTATTCTCGATTTGTAATGGGATGATACTATCGCTAGGTCTCAGCAGGATAGTTTCCATCGCCACCCATTCACTCCACAGTCTTGTGTGACTGCGTTTCACATGTGCCATAGATTTGCCGAGCCAGTGGTTCCTGGCCTGCAGTCTGTGCATTGTGCGTATAGCTATTCCCTGTAGATGCAAGTCTAGCGGAATAATACCTAGAATTGCTTCTAAAGTGGCGGTTGGAGTGCTTCTGCAAGCACCCGTGATACTGAGACACGCTTGCCTCTGCACACCATTTAACTTAGCAAAGGTGTATTTTGCGCTGTACCCCGGATGCCAAACGATAACTGCGTATTCTAGAATGGGGCGCACAATTGTCGTGTACATCCAGTTAGCAATTTTTGGGTTGATGCCCCATTTCTTTCCAACCAAGCGTTTGATAGTAAGTAATGATGAACTGGCTTTGTTCGCAATGGAGAGACAGTGTACTCTCCAAGTGAGGTGGCTATCTAACATTACTCCTAAATATCTTATGCTTGGGTGGATGGTAATTTGATTGCCACGGTAGGAAAGCGTACTTATCCTCATTCGTGTGTTTCTGGTAAAGATGACTGCCCCCGTTTTTTCCGGGTTTAGTTTGAGACCCGTGCGTGTGCACCATCCATCGATGATGCCTAGACCCTTAAGAGTTCTATCCGCACATGTGCCGAAGTCTTTTCCTGCCTGGGCAAGGACCGCATCATCTGCAAATCCTTGCGATAAGACAGACGGCATCCTGGTTTGGAGCTGTTGCAGAAGCTCATCCATAACGAGATTCCAGATTAGAGGAGACAAGACTCCACCTTGCGGGGTTCCCCTCTCAACCCTTCTCTCGCTGTGAGAGCTTCTCAGTGAGGAACAAACTAATCTGGATTGCAGCATATGATTTATCCAACGACGAATCACAGGGTCAATACCAGTTCTGTTCAGAGCTGATTCCATCGCAGCAAAGAATAAGTTATTAAATGCTCCGTCGATATCCGCAAATATCGCAATGACAATTTCCTTATTTTCCAGGGCTTTTTCCACATAGCATACAAGTCGATGAAGTGCTGCCTCAGTGGAGGTCCCCCTTAAATAAGCAAATTGTTTGTTTCCACGAAGATTTGCTTGTAGTTGATGTGTCCTAATGTGACAGTCAACTAGTCTTTCGAGTGTTTTCAAAAGAAAAGAGGAAAGTGAGATTGGTCTCCAAGCGGCCGAACTTTCGTAGCAGCCTTTTCCAGGTTTCGGGATGAATATCACTCTGGCCTTACGCCATTCTAGTGGCACGTAACCTAGTGTCAGACAACCTTTGTAGATTGTGCAAAGGTATGTGCTGAGTACATCCAAGCCCTTTAGTAAAACTATCGAGGAGATGTTGTCGGGGCCAGCAGCTTTGTATGGACCAAAGGTACTTACTGCCCATTTTACTTTGGATGGATTCACTATTTTGTCTAGCTCCATCACCTCCATTTTATTGTGATCCCAAGTTATGTTGTTATACAAGGGACTACATGGAAAGTGGTGAGCTAGTAATTCATCTAGTACTTGGCAATCATCCCTTGTGTGAGTACCATTCGGGAGTTTTATGCGAGTAGGAGTTCTTCTATTCTCCGAACTCAGTATTTTTTTAAGTCTAGCCGCCACTGGTAAGCTGGTTACGCTCTCACAGTAGGTTTGCCATGACTTACGCTTCTCGTTTCTGAGAACTTTTTTGTATTTGTTTCTGCATCTCTTATAGTTCTCCCAGGCCGTTGGATCACGCTCATCTGGGTTGCCAACAGTTCGGAGTAGACCACGGGATCTTTTGCGGAGAGCAGTCAGTTCATTGGTCCACCAAGGAACAGTTTTTTGCCTCCACGAAATTGTTTTCAGTGGACAGGCTTTGTCGAAGCTTTTTTGAATAGATGATGTTATCAGCAAAGCCTGACTCTCCAGTTTTTCAACATTGAGAGGTGCTTCCATGTGTACACCCTTTAAATCTTCGCATAAGAAATTAATGTATTCAAACCAATCAGCCTTTCTAATGTTACGAGCTTTTATTGGATTTGGCTTCATGGCAGACACCAAAAATCCAATGTACAAGTGGTCAGACATGGACTCGATGTCCAGAACATCCCACTGTCTTATTAGATTGAGTGCCCAACTGTTTGTGATTGTGACATCTAGGACCTCCTGTCTATTAGCAACTACAAATGTGGGTTTGTTTCCCACATTGCAGGTCTGCAGGTGGTTCCCTAGTAGAAATTCAAGTAGCTGTTCGCCTCTTGAGTTTATATTGGAGCTACCCCAAGCTGTGTGGTGAGCATTCGCATCTGCACCCATGACCAGAGTCAAAGTGGAAAGTCACCATGACAAGAGTGGAATAAAATTCCTATTACAAATTATTTATATGAGCAAAATACTACGGAAATGTTTCTCGTAAGTTCAGTTCATTCTTGACTTTACTGCTGTGTTATTATAAGTACTTATAAACCGTTCCAGGTTACCATGAAAATACAAAAAACTCTCACCAATATAATCCTCAAATTTTTCTTCTTTTAAATAGAGGGCTCTGTTTTTCACGTTTATACATGTACAGTACTGTAAAATTGAAATATCTAAGGTTGTAGGCTCAATCAGGTTAAAGGCCACTGGAAAAACCGAAAATATTTATTAATTTTCATAAAAATTACTATGTGGTAATTGTAAAAATATATGTTTAAATTATTTCAGGAACAAGCTTGAATTTCTTTTTCATTTTCAAAAGATGTGCCTAGCAGATTTTTCAAACGAGGAAAATTTGATGAGACCAACAAAGTCACGCGGCGGTTGAATGAACCAACCAACCTGGGAATTTGGATTGGAACATTGGAATAAAATTTGTCATTTCCGGCATTGTTGCATCCGCAACTCTGTCATATTGCAAGTGGAGTAATGGTCTAGTTGATATCAAATTTAGAAGCCCAGTCAATTTACTGCAAAATATCGTCAATGACATTTTTTTTGAAAATATCTGAAGGAAAGTTTCCTGGAAAAGGGTCCGCCATTGCTTCGTTCATTTGTCCACCGCGTGAGTTTATTTGTTGACGTAGCTGTCAATTTTGTTGTTTTCAGAAAATGAGCTCCAAAATTCTCTTAGATGGGGAAATAAATGCAATTCTAATCCACCTATTTATATGAGCAACATTAATGTTTCTTGAACCCTATATATATACAATGTACATACTATTTGAATACATGCATGTATGGGTCTAATATAGAATCATTCACAGCACAAGCGCGGAGCAACCGTGCATGCCAAGGTAAATTGGACATTTGGCAAAATCGTGGATAAAGTAGAACTATTTATCAATTTTGACAGTCGATTCGAAAATTTCTTGAAAATTTTGGAGGAAAAGCTTAGCGGTAAAATTCCTTGGCGATTCTTTTTATTATTGAGCAATTAATGGTTTTAGTTTATGTCAAAACATTAGATAATGATAAGAGGCATGGGTTGTGGTAATTTTAAAAGTTGGAATTTTAAAATCATCACTGACTCATGTTGAGGTGTTCAAATTTAGTGGTGAGGTTGAAGAGTAGTGTATTATATATTAACTGCTTTTAACAACTTTTATAACATATACATGTCATTGGATGCAATACCTGCACAAGTTGTGTTAATAATGTTGATAAGTAATTAAATTATTCTGGGAAATAGCGTCAAATCTATAGATAACGCCCTGGACAGATGCATATGGGACAATACAGATACATATAAATATTACAGGTCATTCAGAGATTTTTTTTTTGTTAAACTTTGCACCACTTAAATTTTTTTTGTATTTGTTTCTTCGCACATCAAAATTACAAAAAACAAACAGACCCTTTTGAGATGGGATTATATTAGTTTTTACTCGAGCCATTTTCCCAGGATTTAGGGTCGATTCTATTTTTTCCCGCATATCAATCATGATTTTTGAAGTAGTAAACTGCAGAAAACTCCGTTGTACACACATTGAAGTATAGATTCAGAGTTTTATACTACACAAATCCAAATTAGAAAACGAAAATAAATTCAAACCTCCCATCAGTGATGCATTAATGTACATCGAGAAATTTATTTCCATGGGGATGATAAATTGCATCACCCCACCTCATTGAAAATAATTTGAGTTGGCTGTGTGATTGTTTTTTCAATTAGAACATATTCACAACAAACAGGGAATAAGGCAATCACAATTATGATTTTTCACTCTTGGCTACTCCGTCCATATTTGACTGAACATACTAAGCTGTTGATTCCATTTTCGTACACAGAGACATTTTTTAATATTATCATGAAAAGAATTTGAGACAAGATAATGCCCGAAATGTCCAACTCGCCCTGCTCAAGATGTCCTAAAACGGTATTTTCAAGTGATGTCCATTTGCTTGAAATCGTGCATGTAGACAGGCCCTTTGGGCATTTTCAGCTAATCGGGCAAAAACTGCAGGGCATTTTCATTCAACATACCCTAATGTCAACTACATTTAACATTACGACAGACGGCCAAAGCAGGCAGTTGAATCGTCCGGGTTACAAGGGTTGCAAATACGAACTCCAAAAATATCCTACTTAAAGAGCACCGGAGCAATAAGTCCAGTGTACTCCTTACATTTTTGCGAAATTGTTGTGAAACATCATCAGCACGGTTACCCCCACCCCTCTTGGTATAATTACACAAAATCATCAGTTTCAAGACCCCCTTCCCCCCCACAAAAATGAAACGTAACATGTACACACTCCCTTTTGACAACATTGTTATGAGCAATGCGAGTTCTAGAACGCTTTTTTTTCTGTTCCGAAATTTGACTCAGAACCCGGTACTCCAACGGCACAGGAATACGATACTTGTTTCAATGAACTCACAGTGCCCTAAAGTTGTGTTAGTTTTTTAACAATAAATTTCTTCGTTTTATAATCACCCGTGTACTAAGTAATTTCAAATATTTTTCAGGTTTTACTAAAGAGGTCTATTAAATTTCTTGCAAAAGGCCTTTTGATATAACTGACACTTTTTAAGAGCAAAAGTGATTTCATAAATCTCATTGAACAATAATATTTTGGACGTATACAGGTATAGTTTTTACTAGGGATTTCAATCAAAATTAAACTTATTTGAATTTTTTCGTGAGGAATAACTCTGCCAAATTTTAATGAATTCTGTACTGCAAGTTTTTGAGCTATTGTGTCCACGAACGTAAGGACAATATTAGAGCACGATGACGCTGCGCTGCTCTAAAAGCGCCCGAATTGCCCTTGGCATTTTTATTTTAACAACCCTATAGGCACATATTTATTTAATCTCCTAAAACTTCCCACCATTCCTTTAAAAAAATATTTTACTTCCAAGACAGCTCCAAGACGCTAAAAAAGGGGTGTGATTCACTACTCCAACAGAAACTATGGTTTCGCAAGACTCTTCCAACCCCCCATTACCCTATGGGAGAATAAGATAATCGCAGATATAGAAGGAAACTCCAACAAGTTCTGCCTTTAAAGTGTATTTACTAATGGAATATATAATTTAAGCTTCTGCGAGAGACTCCACTGTCGAAATAGCTCTCACTGGAATTTACTCTAGCTTGGAAAAACTAGTCCCGTGAGAAAATCTAGTAACTATATCATCGTTGGAAGGAAACTGGCTATAACTATATGTAATCATGAGCCTGGGAACAAATTTTTACTTACATTTCTAGAAAGACACAAGATAAAAGCACATGATAGACAGTTTGCTTTGACTATACGATCGTCATAATTGATTTAAAAATGGCAAAGCTCCCTAAAAATATCCTCTGCCAGAAACATATCAAACTCTACTCGACCTTATTCTTCCAACTATCGTTAGAAATTTTAACTGAGGGGAATCATTCCTCATCAAAATGGTATTCAAGCACAAATTAAATTTATTCGTACGCTTTACTTTCTTACGAGTGTATACTTTAGTAATCACTTCCTACAAAATTGGCCTTCGTTTCCTAACAAAATGTTACCGCTCTGATTTGAGACTTGAATTCCCCTCAGAAGCCCTCTTCAGGTCTGCTTTATTTCAGTACCGCCTTCAAAACATTGTTCTATTCTTAGGAGTTGAGGAGAATTTGACGGTGGATCAGGTCCGGGGAACTTTCTTTGAGAAGGTTCTGAATGATCGGAACTCCTTGGGAGAATTTACTTTTGAGAAGCTCTGGTTCAGACTGGACTCTTATTTTGGAGTGACGTTCTTCCGATGGGACCAAACCTACGACTTGAGATATCACATTAGAAGTTACGACTATCACGGAAGGCTAGCCGTCCCAAATCCTTGTGAGGCTCCGAATTTGAAGAGGATCCTCAGACGCTTAATCCACAAGCGCTGGTGGAGGAGACACAGTCCGTGGGAACTTCTGGTCATCCCTAATTTCAGGTTACAGTCCGACCCTGATAATTTCAAGACTGTTCTGGTACTTCGATTTCATCCGAGTCTTCTCAATACGGAAGAGACACAAGTGCTGTTGGGGAACCTTTTCGGAGAGACTTTCCCGGAATCCGGCTGGGTCAGGGATCGAGATTTACATTGGTCAACGCCTTTTGGGAATGTGCTCGCCGTGGGGAGTCCCCTCCAAGCTCCTCTACAGTTGACAGATAATTAATTGATTGCCTTCTAATTTTAAAGAAGCTCAAGTAACCTGTTTGAAATATAAGGAAGATGTGATTATTGATTTATTAATTACTACAATTATTATTGTTCCTGTATAATTTAAATCATTTAATCATACCTGGACATTTTAAGTTCCAACCATAAAATAGTTTATTTAATTAATGTGAAGCGTCATTGCTCTCAAATTTAAAATTTCTAGAAGCCAATTTTATCCTTACATACTTGATCCAAATGTGATACGTTTTACTGTATAAAAGTAAGAACGGATTTTGTATATGACGTATGACTCAAAATACAAAGGTATGACTGTGATGTTAATTTTTGAGCTTGATTCCATGAATATAAAGTTCATGACAAGCTGTCAGCTCAAAAAACAATAAATGTAATTACTTAAATATGAAGACATATCGTGTTTTGAAACAAAAGGTTTTTTGAGGAGTGCCTCCTTCCCTAATTTTTTTCACCTGGTTAGAATGAAATACAGTGTCAGATAGAAAAATATTCTGATTCCCATAGCATTGTCCTATTAATTTTGAAACTTTCATTTAATGAGCGCCACGTGTGGCGTCAGACCTTTATGAATCACATTGCTCTGTGATATTTTCTTGTCGTATATATTTTGCAAAATAATTTTTAATTCTACAAAACAGAACGACACGCACACTAAGCTGAGAACTTCTTTAAAATCTGGGGAAGGTTTGGGGCTGAAAATCTTCGATGACATTTGTTACAACAGTGAAAGCTATTCATTTTTGTCACAAACGTTTAATATGGTAAGATAATTTTTGTAGCGAATCTCCATTATAGACTCTTGTACTTAAGCTCTAGTTAGATCATTACTATCAAATTAAAATCATAGATCATAAAAATAGCATTAGGTGAAACAGAAGGAAAAAAGCATTTCTTTTGTGGTAATTACAGATATATGGAATCTGCAAATAAAAGCAAAGACAAATTACAGCACATTTATTCTAGATGTTGATTTCAGCGCCAAATTTCGAATAACTAAAAATTATACGTACTAGGGATGTGACAAACGATATAACGAGACGATATTATCGTCCATATCGTACATTTTGGAGCAAAAATATCGTACAATAATATTATAAATACGATATAAATATTTATCGTAATTTTTAAACGATACATCGTATGGTTAAGAATATCATTTTTACAGTTTTTTATTCCAGAATTGTCATGCTGCAGATCTCTTAACGCTTTTTGTTGAAAATAATTGGCTGCAAATGACGGAAATGCCCCCAAACGAAAAGTCGGCAAAACTAAGCGTCATACCTGTGTTCAATTTCAACTTTCCAACAAGCCAACATTTAAAATAGTGGTTTTTCCGAATTGCATACAGTATCGTTATATCGTTTTCGTGTATATCGTTATCGTATATTTTAAAGTCAAATATCGGTAATATCGGTATCGCTCAAAAATGAACGATACGCACATCCCTAATACGTACAATTCACGAATTAACATGAACATGGTGCCCTAGTCTAGTCTCACTTAACTAGGAAAATATAAAATAGACTAGACTAGGGGCTAAGGCGGAGCGAAATAAAATACATTCGAATAGACAAGGGATTTGCGAGGTTTAGAAGGACTAGACTGGTCTAGTCAGAAAATGAAAATACATACATTATGATTTGATTAGGATTAGCAGACCAATTCCTGCTCGCAGATTTCGCTCAAATTATCCTGCATAGTACAAGCACAAGCATTCGTTTTCATAAATTACTTCATACTCTTTTACGAAAAATATGTACACGACATTCACGCATGGAAACGAAAGGATATCCTTGTTTTTAGCTCTTCACAGTTAGGTTCACTAAATTTTGGTGGATACGTTTTTCTTACAAATTGTAATAATGATTAACTGCGAGTATTACGGTCTTCCCGTCCCATATTAAATCGCCTCATCCAGCTATCTGGAATATCCGCATTTTATCTTTTTATCCCGACCTCCATCATTTTATCCACGGACTAGACTAGACTAACATGAATAAATTCGTAGAAGAATATACTAGAATTGGATAGGCTAGGACAATCCTCCAAAACAATAGACTAGACTAGTCAACCTCGTGGGTACCATTGCAATGAACACAAATGCTTACAATCGGACTATTATGTATACTATTACTCATTCGGATTTACACGTTCAGTCCGTTGAAAAACGTTTTCTGAAGATGTCGCTCAAGTTCGGGAGTCCTGACTACAAGCTCCCTTCTCACATATGTACATATATGTATGTACGTCCTATGAGAGTACTTCCCCTGTCTAGCAAAGTCCCAGGGTAGAATATGCCAACGTAAACTTCCAAACTCTTCCCGTACACACGAAAGATCCTCAAGTAAAAAGAGATGAGAGAGAGAGAGAGGGAGAGAGTTCAGGAAACCCGGAAAAAAGATCCATATGAAGAAGCATCTCACTCATCGGTTCAACTCTTGATGATTTGTTTACCGAGGAAGGCCGCACGAGCCCCAGCTAAAAACTTCAATATCCCAGTTCCGCATAAAGTTTATGAGAAAATCGATACTTCGTCAAGTGAGATGAGATGGGTCATCTGGCTCCGCAAATTAAGCTTCAGCTCGCGCTCTCACTAACCTCAAGCATCCACACGGGGAGGCAGACACAAACACACACACACACAAACACAAAGTCTTACTCTCCAGAAGAATTACGACCAGTCTGTGTTCTTACCCGGTGCAAGTGGTTATTAACTTTGTATACCTCTTGGGCTCCCTCCGAGTATAGTATGACTACCTCCCTGCACATATTCTGAAGAGTCAACTTTATTCTGCAAAAAAAAAAAATTCCAATTTATTTTCTCTTCTCCTCCTCACTCAACCAGAAACACTCCATCAACCTTTTGTTAACCAAGGAGAGCCCAGCAGCATACATATATAGTCCCCAAGTGTTTTCATACAAACTCTGGATATAAACTCACCTCTTGATAATTGTATTTGAGTCACACGGGCGTCCTATTCCTATATAAACTCAAGAGCACAGACAAATCCTACACTCTCATCGAGTGTCATAATGCCCTAAAAACTATACACACACACACAGAGTCTCAGTCTCATGTAGGAGAATTCCAACAGGATTTTCTAATTACTACAATTTCCCACCCTATTACAAATTTCTCATGTTTTGACAAAGCCTTTGCTTTCCCACTTGCCTTTGATTGCCACTTGGTCACCCAGTCAAGGTTCAGCTCCGAGTTATATAAGTCAGGCTATGCATGATATGTCCACAGAGCCATAACATATCCCTTTCAGCTAGCAAGGTTATGTGGGGAAAAAAATTGTCATAATTAATAATCCCTCCGTAAATTATTGCTGATGTGCATGGGATAAAAAAAAGATGACATAAGAAATTCTCAGGTCTGTCAAATTCTTGGGACTTGAGTGCCTTCATTTAAACAACATAGAATCAAATTTCAGCGTAGCTTACCGTGTAAATTGCAATTTATTCCTTCATATGTATATACAGATACTCAGACAGGGCATGTTTAACTACAGGTAATCTTTCCCACACTGTATTTTATAAATGTGTTTGTTATTGTCATTACTGTTGTGGTTGATCCAATTAAATAATGATATGCTCGGTGGGAAGTGAGAGAGAGAGAGAGAGAGAGAGAGAGAGAGAGAGAGAAATAAAAATAAAGAGACAATTGGGGGCAGGAGACTCACGCTTGAGCTCCAAAGCGCTACATATCTCTTAATTCTTAATGGTCATATTTACTCACTCTTGATCCCTGACCAGTCCTCAAGCCTCCACAGATTGTGAGTATGTATATCCCATTTGTAGGGAAAACAGGAATTTTTTAAGTCAGTCTAACTCTGAACTCTGAGTATTGTAGAGTCTTGCACAATTTTTTTTGAATAATCTTTATATTTATCTCATAATTTTAAGACCCCAGAAAAATATACACTGTCCCTGCAATCATTCATTGCAGTGAGCCTATTGCTCTATGATTAAGGAAATTATTACAATTTTTCTGTTGACAATTGCAGGTTATTTCCTCATGTAGCTCTTAGTATTTCAAGAATGTGACAATGGTCCTATTTTGGGACACAGTCTCCAAAGTTACCTCAGTTAATAATAAGATACGAGCACCTACACAACTGTCATTAATTACATTACAGAGTCAGGGATATTCAAGCCATTCAATTAATTTCAATTTAAGACATAAGCTCCCCTCAAGGGCTATGTTTAATATGCACTTTTGGACCAGTAGCATTTTTTTTTTCATCACTTGAAACTTGACATTGTACGAGTACAGTTTTCAACTGGGCTTGGCTCCCGTTGCATACTTGTGTCAAAAAATTAGCTTCTGTGTTTTTTTTTCTTCTTTAAAAATTAATAAGAAGAGTGTTTCAATTTGACAGACTCCTTTTTGTTTTTAGAAAAAGAGTGTACAAAATGGCAGTTGAAGTTTTCTTGGTGCAACTTCTCTGCGCTTTTTTTTCTTGTGCTGGTAGGAATCCCGCACCAGTTCCATCAGGGAGTGTCAATCACTATCATAGCATTACAACAGCGTAAGTTACGGGAGTTTTTAGTCTGTATGGTGTTGTTGTGCGTGTGGAGGTTTTTTTATATGTTTTCTGTTTTTTTTTTGCCTTCTGTATATGGGGAGATGTTTTGTTGTCATTGAATATTTAAATATGTTATGTAATTCTGGGCAGGAGCTTTGACAATTCCTTGGACAATTTGGGTCCTCCCGTCTTGAAAACAGTAAATGGATGGATACAGGGAGCTCATATGAGGACAATTCGGAGTAGGAATATTGCAGCTTATATGGGAATTCCGTACGCGAGACCGCCTCTGGGTGAATTGAGATTTCGTGCACCAGTGCCTTTGGACCCTTGGGAGGGCTACCTTCGAGCTGACGTTCCTGGCCCTGTGTGTCTTCAAGTGGATGCGTCTCAATTTTACAATGTGATGGGACAGGAGGATTGTCTGCATTTGAGTGTTTACACTCCGAGGGTATGACTACCGCTTGCTTTTTCTTCTCTGAGAATTTCCTGTAAATATGTATATATTAGAACCTACATATATGAACATGTCATGCATATTATACAATATGTATAGAAATATGATCGAGCATCTTTTTTTTTGTGGGGAGCAGAAATTTTTTTTTGAGATTATTAAATTTTGAAAATTTAGTTTGGTAAATCTTCTACGGACGAAACACCCCTCCCAGTGATATTCTTCCTTCATGGCGGGGCTTACTTTTTCGGCTCGAGTGACCTCTGGGGACCCGCATATTTACTAGACCATGATGTGATTCTAGTGGTTCCGAACTTCCGACAAGGTGTTTTGGGCTTTTTGAGCACGGGGGATGAGCAAGCTCCAGGAAATTTTGGACTTAAGGATCAAGCCCTGGCTTTGAAATGGGTCTCGGAGAATATCCCTGAATTTGGGGGAGATCCGGGGAGGATAACTGTGATGGGGGTTGCTTCAGGGGCGGCCATTGCTAATATGAATTTGATCTCAAAGATGACGCAAGGTATTTTAATTAGATGAATGTATATATTTATTTATTTATTGTTACTATTTATAAAGTAAATTAATAATAATAATAATATCATTATGAGAAACCATTGAGAAATAATCCGCGCTTTATGTAACCCTCCACAAAACTTATGGGAATATTCCAAGGATTTTTTAAGTAGTATAATTAATTTTATTAAATTGTTTTTTCTGGTTAGATTACGTTTCCAACGCTATTTTCCACAGTGGCTCCGCCCACATGCACTGGGGCTTGGTAAACAGGACTTACGAAAGTTCCCGCGCTATAGCGCGGTCCTTCGGCTGTAATGACGATAACTCTTACTCGATGGTGAAGTGTTTGCGGGAGCAGAACCCTCACTTTGTGGCCAATGGACTTCAAAAAGTTTATGTAAGTTTAGCAGACTTAATTTAAATTTTACAATTATTATTGACACTCTTAACGAATTAAAATATTTATTTATGGATTCTTATTTAAAGTCAATTTCAAATAAATTGAGTTTCTTTTGAGTGCTCAGGGTATATTATGGACATTAAATTGTTTGTAATTATTTTTGCAAAGTGAAATGATTTAAATTATAAATATATGACTATATATGTATTTCAGAAAAGACATTTATTTCCTTGGGTGAACTTCGGCCCGGTCGTGGAACCCCCAGGTCCGGATGCATACCTTACGGAAACGCCTTTCGAAGCTTATGCTGGGAATCGGGTCAAAGCTGTTCCAGTTCTGGGAGGGATCGTTGAGAGTGAAGGAGATGTTTTTGTTCATACTTTACTGAAAATCATTTGGAAGTCGGAGTTTCTCAAGGATTTGAACAACAACTGGCTCGACGTGGCTCCCTTCATGTTCGACTACTATCAAACATCCCTCAATCCCCGGGAAGTGTCCCGGAAGATCCGACACTACTACTTGAAAAATGAGCCCATCAATTTCGACAATCGGGATCGGATCAGTAAGGCCATCGGTGACCGTTACATTGTCCAAGGAGCTCACAAAGGTCTACAGATCCACTCCCGCATTGCCCCAACCTACGGTTATATTTTCGACTTCCCTGGCAATCCCAGCGTGACCACAACCTTAAAATTCAATAGGAATGATTGGGGTAAGTTTTAAAATCTAATACAAAAATTTCCTTAAAAATTTATAAAAAAAAAAAAAAAAAAAAAAAAAATTGCAACTACATATAATTTATATTTACAATATCTCCTTAATGTCCCAAGGTGTGACACACATGGATGACCTGCAGTACCTCTTCAACTCAACCCTACTCTATGCCCCATTGGTTGTGGGAACCCCAGAGTACAAAGTTTCCCGTTTCATGACCCAAGCCTGGGTAAATTTTGCATATAGCGGGAAGCCTAATGTGAATCACCTTAAAAACATTTGGACCCCAATAAGTGACCCCCTAAATGTGACAGTTTTAGAAATTAACTCCTTAAACCGAATGATCCCTTTCCCCTTCCAGGAACGCATGGACTTTTGGACAAGTCTCCAGCTCCAGTTTGACTACAGTGTATTTCCTATAGTGCCACGGTAGCTTTACATAATGATAAGAACATAGTAGCCAAAAACCGTAGGAATTTTTGTAAGTGTTTCTAATATATTCGCAATGTATGTACATATGTATATCTATCCACTGAGTAAATCTCAGGTTTACCTAAATTCTAAACATTTGTTTCGCAATGATCCGCCCAGTTTTCCCGGATTACACAGGACCCTAAAGTTATTCCAGCTTTTTTTAAAAAAAAACCTCTATTTATAAACCAGAGCTCTGTGGTACTGTTACAGGCTGGGTGTGTAGGGCTCCAGCTTTGAAAATACATACATACTAGTAGTAGTTGGCTACGCCGGAATGATTATAAGTAAAAACACATGCCACACACATCATGTCAATAGAGCATCAGCTCCAAGTGTTAAAAGCCTTCCGACTCCAATGCCAATTTGGCCATCCACAAAAACAACTATACACCTCACCATACATACATATGTACGTACATACTTAGCTTCCACACCGTCAACACAATAGGTCATAAGGTGTGTTCTCTATGAGACTGGGATAGTTTGAGTGAGCAGGAGACTTTTGAGGCTTGTACTATGTATGTATGTATCTACATGTACAGTTTGTTATAGTACCGCCATAAAAAAGACATTCCATGTTTTTATCCCACTCTCCCATCGTTCTGCCTTCGACTGTTTCACAACACAGACGGAAATAAATTGGCACGAGCCCGTTCATTTTTTCGTGGCCCATTTTCTCTCCGCCTGATTCCCTATACTGTATGTGTATTTTCCTTGGGTATATTTCATGGAACTGTACGTAGGGGATAGGGTATAGGTCCATATAGCTCCACATAATTACCGGTTATATGAAAGCCCTTGGGACGGAAATGGTATTAGAAGAAATGGTCCCTGTACAAATAACTACTATTTTTTGCAATCTTTGGCACGCGACTCCAAACATACAGTCCTGCTTAGTTAGTTGTTGACTTGACAGGGCCTAGGAATAAGGAACAGTCCACGTAACTGTGGCCGAGCTTTCTCATTAATATTCTTAGCGTGGGTAATAAGAATGAGGGGCTCTACATCCTATATATAATAATATAGCCTTATTATAGTGCCCAAGATTGAGTTCACTGTCCGTATAGTTCCTGGATAGGAAATATCCAGAGATATAAACATATATGACTGTATCCAGGCCAATAAATGAACTCGCTCTGCGGCTACAACTCATTCATCTTGTGTCCGAATCGGGTAAAAAAAACCTTGCCACACCTTTTCGGACTTACACGCTTGTCGGAAATTCAATTTTTCATCAAAGAACAACCAATTGCTTATTTCTGGTCATGCCTTGGGTTTCCTATTTGTTTTCCATATAGGCCATATAGCCTGATAAAGGTCTACTGGAAAGGGTTTCAAGGTAGTGGTTCTGTATGTACATATATGTATGTAGGTGGAAGTTATTACAGTTTTTTCTTGGGCTGTATATTATATACGTGTTCAGAGGTTTTTTTTTTGAAGGAAGCCTCAAGGAAAAAGTGTGGCTCTAATCCAGCCAGATTTGTGTAGAGAACGTCACAAATGACACGGAGCAGAGAGAGAGAGAGAGAGAGAGAGAGAGTGAGAGAGCAGTCGGCATTCGGCATTCCGTTTCCAATGTAAGCATTCAGAAGTTAAAACCAGCGAGACAATAAAAAGTGTCGGCTCTGTGCATGACTAATGCATAAGCAATAAAAATAAGCAAGAGCTTTTGACTTGTTCTCAGTCCCTATTAAAGAGCCAAGCGTGCAAAAACTGCTCAAGTCGAAGTACTATAAGTACAGAGCCATGCACAGCACACACACAATACATACATACATAAATATACATGTATAGGTACAAAAGGCAGAAATACCCATCAACATACATCTCTATTACATAAAATCACTTAACATAACCTTACGTGCACAAACAAACCCAACAAACAAACATGGGCCAGGCTTATACAGTATGGACGTGCCTTCCAAATGTGCCTCTACACTACAAACCAACTTACATACCCTTATTCCTATGAGCTACATATGTATGTACATCCAGAACCACAATTCATACACACTTGAATAAATCCCCGAAGATATGCATATGCAAAAAAAACCCCCAGTACAGTATAATACATTTACAATTCCCTAATATATTTTCATACCCCCACAAATATACACATCATGCAATACGGAAACTCAACAGAGCCTCTTAAAGTTACACAAGTCTTTTGACATACATATGTACGTATCTGTACAATATTGGTTCCTTACAGAAGTACATATCCAGAGCTATAGGGAATTACGTGGAAGTACATACATATGTATATCCACCATATAAACACATGTATATAGTTTTTATAACCCACACCGAATCTTTTACCATGTCAGATTCTGTACATGTTCATAACAATCCCAGTCCTTCAGACTTTTATCAACGTGTAGCTTTTTACAGAGATGCATACATTATATTTGGAGTATTTACTGTACCTTCCGTACAGAGGCGTAATTATACAGGGAGCCCTGCTAGCCTGTACAATGGGAATTGTTACATCCGTCTGGATCCAACACAGTCCATGCACATACATACATACTAGGGCATATATAAATACCTATGTGTAAAAGAGCCAACAGCCCAAGGTGTGTTTCTCACTATCGATCCAGAGTTTCCACGTGCGGTTTTTTTCTCTCCTGCCAATAACCACGGGAAAGAGTGGAAGCCTACAGGAGCACACGAGGAGTGTGCAGCAGCCGACCAACAAGTTGACTGTCAATAGAAAAGGACGAGGCAGTTCAGTTCAAGTCGATTGCAGTTCTCTCACTCATCCACTATCCTGCTCTCTCTCCCAACCACGGACCCACACTCTCATCCTCACACGAGCCCCGCATCGCATTCCATCCCAGCGAATAGTCTTCACCCCATGCTTCCACACTCACAAAACATATCTCAGAGAATATATTTTACACACAAAAAAAATAACAAATCCCACATAGATAGATACCCATCCATCATATAATTCATCATCTCTGTAACCAATAGTCCAAAATTTGTAGTCAGATTTTTGTAACCGGAAATGCTACAGATACTGTATGTTCTATCTAGGGATGTTTTGACCTCACTCGGTCAACAACTTTTTGAAGGTCCTGTCAGAAAAAAAAATCAGATTAGGCTTTTGAGAGGATTAATTTAGAAAAGGTAATTTTAGAAGAATTTATGAGTGGAGAGGACACACGGGGCTAGAGAGAGAGAGAGAGAGAGAGAGAGAAGGAGGGGAAGGAAGCTCCGTGCCTTGGCATGGGGAAGCCGTTGAGGAAAGAAATGTTTTATCACCGTGATGATTATGGAGTGGGGCCTTGGAATGTCGGAGCGGAGGACAGGTAGCCAGAAGGAATTGACTCCTTATATACACACACACAGACCGCAACCCAAATTCTGGGCTTGGCTCATTTCTATGGAATTGTGAGCGAGCAAAGGCGAGCTTCATGGAGAGAGAGAGAGAGAGAGAGAGAGAGAGAGAGAGAGAGAGAGAGAGAGAGAAGATAGATCCGTAAGAAACTAACTTCAAAGTCTTTATCTCTATCATTTCCATGGCTCTCTGCCCTTCGTCAATCTCGCACTCGACTCACAATCAGCACAAGATAGGTATGTGGAAAGGAGGAAGGATAGGGAAGAGAGAGAGAGAGAGACAGAAAGAGAGAGAGAGAGAGAGAGAGAGAGAGAGAGATAAAAAAAAGGAGAATTAAGGCACGAGCCAGGAGTAGCAGCAAAAGCATATAGCAAAAGAGCCCACTCACACAGGCTTTCAATTTTCCTCCAAGAACAGGGGTGTACCCATAAGTGAGGTCTGGAAGGCACGTCTGTAGCTCCAAGTGTCATTCCAAGTAAGTAATGGAGGAGGTGGCAGTGACGGCTCTCCGCCAAAAAGTATTTGCTTATGTATGAACCTTATCTTAAATTTAGATTTAAAACTTGGGCTTGCGGATGAGAGAGAGAGAGAGAGAGAGAGAGAGAGAGAGAGAGAGAGAGAGAGAGGGCAATAAGCGAGAGACAGGCAGTTAATAGGAGACGAGTAGGAGTTGAATGGGTGGATGAGGGCAATTTCAAGTAATACGTGCGGCCAGGAGCCACGTACATAGATACATAAGTATACACAGAAAATTCTAATACCCACCACATTTCTTCCAACACTTGAATATATCTATAAGTATATCAACCCTGTAGAAAATCCCATATCAAATCCATAGTCACTTACATATAGGAAAAATTGTGTGATAGCACATAAAACCCCAGAAATCTCTGCCCAGCAACCTCGTACCTTATATATCTTACACTCCTGTGCGTCTGCAAAGGCACACTTGCATTTTATGGCCTATATTTCCACTAATTCGTAGCTTTCCCAGCCTGGCGGGAGGATGGCATCAGGTCCATGGATTAACTTTCCCTCTGACATTTTTCCCGTCATTTATCATTTGCGTCCCGCCAAAAAAAAAAAAAGAAGAAAAGAAAAGAGCATGGCCCTCTCTCAATTTTTTTTCCCCATGTCTCTTTACTCCTCCAAAGCGTTTTGCTTTAACGTAACAAGACCTCATAAAAAAAAGAGAACGTTATCTTTTTGTGAGAAGATTCCGAGAGAATTACCGCCCCAAAACTAATGTCCACGTAATATATTTTTTATAGAAATAAAAACAAAATATTAAGGAGCATCATATCATCATACATTATCAAAGAAAAAATTGGGGTTTTGCAGTAAAATAAAAGAGAAATAAAATTTGAATACAACAATACTACCAGTAATTAAAATCCTGTCCTTTAAAACCTGTTTAACTCTTTTTCCTTATTTTTTTTTGTTTTCCAGGAAACTCAACCCTCGACACTCCTGAATCTCGGCGGTGTTTATTTGTGTGTCAGTAAAACTTATACAAAAAAATATGGGAAGTACTTTTGTAGATACATATTCGTACTCCATACCAGCCCTGTCGTGACATAACCAATGGACGTGCCTTTTCTCTCTCTCTCTCTCTCTCTCTCTTTCGCATTCAATGTTGTATATGGAGACACGAGCGGTTCTGTGGAACTTTACAGAGAAAAACTTATTATAACATCCACCCTCGTTCACATGCACACACTCCACAGTCCTTGTGAACACACTCCATGGAGTGAGTCAGTGTTTGGTGGAAGTGAAGGAAGAAAAATACTAGGAGCATAATATACATATCTACAGTACATACATACATTCATAGGCGAGAGCAGCCGAGCACAAGCAAACAGGTTGAATTTTGACTGCACAAAGCAAGTGCAACTTCAGAAGATGAACCAGTGCAGCAGTGACTGTTCCACAAAGAGGACCTCTGTCCTAGTAGGCTCTGCTCCTTTATAATCTTATCTTGAGTATATACACACTCCTCTATAATAGTCCATATAGATAGATACTCCTTCAGAACCCAGTGTTATCATCTATTTCATAATTATTATTGAATCATCACTGACTCTCCTGACACAATTTCCTGCGTAATTGTTCTATCTCTCTAAAAGTTCTACTACAAGAGGGGAAGATACCAGGAGGAGAAAAGAGGGATTAATTATAACTCTACTCATCCGAAGCATTTCCTCTCTCTCTCTCTCCCCCCCTCTCTCACTCTCCCTCCAAAGTATACATACCATAAGGAGAGCATCAGAGAAGAAATAAAAAGGATAATAATTGCAAGTGAAGAAGACAAGAAAAAAAAAGTGTCCAAAAGTTTTTTTTTTACTGGAACATTTTCCATCGGGCTCTATACGCTTGGCCCTGGTTATGTGCTCTAGACGTCAAAGGCAGACGCAAGTGTTGCAATTCTCATAGAACGTGTCTCCTGGAACGGTCGGAGTTTTGGGGAAGAGTTTCGCGACAGGAATTCTCTCCTCTGCCTCTGTGATAGCAATAATAATAATAATAACAACAGTTCCGTACACAGGGACACGGAGCGAGCGAGTGAGTGAGTGCGTGCCAGGGAAGAGTGAAAACCCGGGCTTTCTACGTGTGTTACATGTTCCTGGACTGTGGGTGCACATAAGCGGAGGCTCTTGTAATAGTTGGAGCTATATAGTGTATATAAGTAAGTATAGTATATATATAAGCATCGTTTATATAACATACACATTTTCTCTCTCTCTCTCTCTCTTTCCCTCTTCACTCAGACATCCACACACACACACTTGAAAATTTCCCTCACGCGAGAATATACAGTGCATGTATATAGCTATATATAGATACATATACAGGCATAGAGACACACTACTACTGTATAGGGGTGAATCGATCGTCCAACGTCTTTTGAGAGGCGAGAGAAAGAGTTCCAGTCCTCGTTCCACATTCTCTCCACGCGAATCTCCTGTCAAAGTCACAAGTCCGTGCGAAATTTTCTGCAATTTTTTCTCCTCTCCCGTCACCCGCACCTCTCTTTCTCTCTCTCTCTCTCTCTCTCTCTCTCTCTCTCCCTCTCTCTCTTGTTTCCCCCTCTGCCACTCTCGAGACATATACTTATTTTTCTCGGGAGTCGTTTGCATCGAAAATAAATTATTTCTCACATTGTCCCCTTCTGACTGTCCACAGTCTCTCCAAGTGACACTTACAGTTTCTCAGGAAGGGACAGTCACACACACACACACACAGTAAAGGAACAAATAGCATACAGTTATATTACATCGGACGTCCTATCATTAATTTCCCTTCCCACACCCACATCATCCTCACTTCTTATAATTATAATATATATATATCTATAGCTACCCCCGGACACATTACCGGCTACAACAGTGGTGGATTGACTCAGCTGAAAGTCATTGTGTGGGAGACACGGAGATCTGCAAACATGACTGCCAGACTTGGAGACAAAGACAAAACATCCCGGCACAATACGGAGAATCGGAGGGTAAGTGGAATAAAAATAATAATACACCATTCCCCATAAAATGTAATTTTCGTAGTATTCATAAGGAATGAAATCCATATTTTATTGAACCCTTTGAACAATTCCTGTTGGGACACTTAAATCTAGGATTGTTCCATCACATATAAGTGTAATGATATAGGAATGAATGAGTTTTTTTTTGTTCGAGACTTGTTAGTACAAGTGGAGTCACTCTGGCACACTATTGTATCAAAATTGTAAAGTTCCTTTATAACTATATAGATATAGAAGGATTTTGGTTTTTGAAGGAGGGGAAATTTTAAAATGTGTTCTCTCTCAATCCCTAGGCCAACAAACCCTTGATGGAGAAGAGGAGAAGGGCACGCATTAACCAGAGTTTGGCTTTGCTCAAGACGATAGTCGTGGACTCTAATAAAATTGAAGTGAGTATTTATTACTATGACTAAGTCCATGCATGTATGTATTTATGTATGTATGTGTATGTGTAGGATAAGTCTACAATGAGAGGATTTACAGCTGGGAGTGTAAATGTACGGTGCATAAATGACAGATAGGGGGAAAAAAGCTTAAGTCAAGATAGAGAGAGATTGGAAAAAGGCAAAGCACGTGTCAACGTTAAGGTTGTAGGAAAAGGACCTTTTTTTCTACCTGCTCTCTCTCTCTCTCTCAGCCTCTCTCTCTCTCTCTCTCTCTCTCTCTCTCTCTGTCTCTCTGTCTCTCTCTATGTTCTTCTCCAAAGTCTTATGTCAGTTTGTACAGACCCCGGGGCAAGAACTTGTTATTAGGAACTGACTCATTATTACTTCTTGAGGTTTGGGCTTTTAGTGAGGCTTCCCAGTCAACAATGGAAAAGTGGTCAAAACAAACCAAAAAATCTGGGATCTTTTTCTTCACACTGACCATTGTAGCCATAAGTATGTACGTACATATATTTATACCCTCATGTACATATATGTACATGATCGAATAGAAAAATCCCTGCTGTTTTTTAACTTCATCGGGCACAGGTGTAATCTATATGTACACAGCATTGAGTAAGTATGGGAGCACGTACAGAATTACTATTTTTTTAGACGTATCTCAAATAAATTCTAGCTACATACATATTTATACATACCTATATACGTGTGATAAATATGTATGTGTGTGTAGGTGACTTGAATGGGCATGTTCAGGGGTAACCTTGTTGGTTCATTTGAGTTTTTGTTTGTGTCTTGAGGTATCCCTATGTATGTAATGTCGGAGCACGTTCATGATGCTACGTACATGATGCTACGTACATGATGCTATGTACATATAAATTTATATAACTTTTTGGCTGAGCTGGACAGGTAATTATATACACACTGTCCATATTCTCATACATACATTCTGTAGGACTAGCGTAGGGACGTATGTATATGTACAGAAATGTGCTTACATAAATATTATTTGTATGTACTCCGAGTGATTGTGTTCCCTCTGAGAAATTTACGTTAAACATGGGACTCTCAGAGTAGGGTCATGTAGCAGACACATTATAGGTTCACACATGCATAGGACATGGGCAGATACATACTTCACTTGGAGGGAAGTAAACTGTCCACGGACTGTACATGCCGCTTGTGGATGTTCCCATGAAGAAGTGCCCGTCAAGTTGAGTTCTTTTAGTATAGTGAAGTCTTGAGAAAAAATTTTTTTTTCTCCAAAGGACCTCTCTCACTGGAATTAAGCAATCACCCTTATCGTGAAGGTTGGAGGAAAGGGACATTTGAGTTGGGATGATTAGAGGACTGTCTATGTGTGTGTATGTTTGTATGTGGAAGGAAGGGAGATTGGGACTCAGGACCACTACTAGTACTACTATGTGTAGCAATTACTCCATGAAGGATAGGACTGGAGCAAGAGATTAGGAAGGGCTAACTGTATAGGGTTGCAAAATGCTGAGGGAAAATCTGACAAGGCAGAAACTTCATAAAAAGAGGAGCGTTTTTCTAAGACCCAAGCCTCAATTTTATGGGAAATGAGCTTTCTCAGAGTGGAGTTTGTCTGTGTCTGTGCTTTTATGATATGACTACTATCTCTTTCCCGACTCCTTCTCCCACGTCCCAGAGAACTCCGATAGATAGACAAGCAAGCCCCGGGGTTATTGTTCGTCTCTCTCTCTCTCTCTCTCTCTCTCTCCCCTTTTTGAGATAAGGAAATGGCGAAAAGTGTGAAGTGTGGTAGACAACGTCGGACTTTGGAGCAATAATACTTGATTGTTGCTTTGTGCACAGGCCAGTCATAAACATTCGAAATTGGAGAAAGCCGACATTCTGGAATTGACGGTGAAGCATCTCCAGACTTTACAGCAGACACAAACCATCGGAGTCAACAACAACCATGAGGAGAGCTCCAATCACTCCAGTGCCGCCCAACCTCAGTCACGGTTCCAACAAGGCTTTCAAGTAAGTCCTCCCAATCCCTGTAATGAAGGGCGGAAGCTATAGAGATTCATAGATACATTCATATATCTATATCCTAAGCTCTGTTACACACATACATAGATACATATGTGTGAAAATATCTATACCATTGAACTGTGCAAGCATGGCTCGTTGGTCATTTTATTTTATACAAAAGAATCCATTCTTTTCAAAAGTGAGAATGAATGAAATCCTTTACGGATCCTGTTGCTCCGGATTTTTTTTTTTTTTTACAATTGCTCCAAAGAGACAAATTATACAGAGTGAATCCAATCCTCCCTTTGGAAGCAACAGTTTTAAACCTGACTTTTTTTAAAATTTGTCCCAATCTCTGTATTGGAATTACAATTTAACACCTCAGCCCTTATTGAGATGCTGAGTCAAAATTTGTGGGATTAAAAAAATAAATCGATAATTAATTTAATTACTATCACCAATAATTTGTTTTTGCTATTTATGTGTATTTTTAGGTTTAATAGTAATTACATTTGTATTTTATTGATACAGTTCTATTTGCTCTTCAGTAGTTAGTCTCTTTGATAGGGGCTTGTTCTAAATTACAGAAATTGAATTTATGGGAACAGAATTTTTAGGGGGAAAAGAAATAGCATTAGGTTACTGAAGAGGGAAAATGATTTACTTGCCCGTGCTTTTTTACAGCACTTACAATTAGACCATTTTGCCTCTTGAGCGATTTTTAGGTAAAGTATACCTTGAAATTTTTCTAGTCCTGGAGTGAGTTTAGATCCAGACGTTATGACTCTGAATTAACTGGATTGGTTTTTGTGTGAATTTTAGGAATGCGCCCGAGAAGTAGCAACGTTCCTATCGTCCGCCAACGTGGACAAGAAAACATCCGCAAAGTTACTGGATCATTTGAAGTCCCATGGGAATTTAACTTTAGATACTAAAGCCTCCTCCTCCTCCTCCTCCTCCGTATCCCCAGCCCCATCCTCCTCTGCCATGGATCAGGATGAGCTCTCGAGTCCCTTCTCCCCCCTCTCAATCTCCCCCACAAATAATTTATCCCCCTCACCCTGTCCCAGTCTCAAGTCCTCCGAGTCCACCCAACAACTCTCCCCAGCTTCCCCTGACATCCCCAGTATCCATGTCATCCCCACAAGACTCCCCAACGGTCGTGTTGTATTCCTCCTCCCTGGAGTGAATAACAATAATAATAATAATAACAACAACAACAACAACAACAAAATCCCAGACCAATCTCCCCCACCCTCTATCAATGGCACCTTTGACGAGGACGAGCCCCTGGACTTCCGGAAAGCCCGTCAAGACCCCTCAGGAGCCCTGAATCTCTGCAAAAGGCCCGACAGCGATGAGGGAGACTCCGTTTGGAGACCTTGGTGAATATATAATTACTAACTACATAGAGTTATTAGTTTATAAGAGAGTAATTATTAAAGAAAAATAGCTACTAAAAAAAACTATAACAATTATTACCAATCGAGTATAAATGTTAAACTGTAACCTTTATAGAGGCTATCATTGACTCATTTACTATTGTAAGGTATATAGGAGCACCTTCCTAATGATCCCAATCCCGAAGTAATTCACAGGATATAAATAATTAGGACACACACTCACAATCAGACACACACCACATAATCACAATCACACAGAATATCACACATACATAATTACATAAATAGAGAAACACACAGAGGTACCTCGCTGACTCGCAATACTTTGTCCAGCCAACGCTTCACTTTCTTATTAATTATTATATTTACATGATATAGGTTAGAAGAAGCAGATGTCTATAGATAATTACTTATGTATAATTAATTACTTAGGGAAGAATTCACATGCTCCAGAGTATTATGTTGCTGCAGCATCCGTAGATTTAGTGTCTAGAGCCGTTCATTCAACGTACAGATAAATGTGTTGCAGGGAGATGAGTTCTACAAATAATAGGGATTTAATTAAAATAAATTTGCAGGAAATATTTATTGAATCAATTTTAAATTGTCCAGAGAATTTCGTAACAAAACTGAGCCTATGGTTTAATATTACATTAAATGTTTTTGACTGGAGGACAAAATTTGATGAGAATAGTTTCATACAAAATACTGTATTGGGATTATACTTAAAATTTCATGTAATTATGTATGCCTCTATAAAAATGTGCTGCTAAACGTACGCAATGTATGTATCTATTCAATCCACACTGTGTGTATATAGCTCTATATTGTGCAATTATGACTAAAAAAAGAGTAAGGGAATCATTCATGTAGGAAAGTACACGGACGTGCAATAATGAATTAATTACATTTACTGGTTACCTCCTTAATTATTTCCTGATGGGATAATTATTATTATTCCTTAAAACAGATGCAATTTTTTTGTCTGAGATATAATTTGAGAAGTCTATATATGTACCAGGACCTGTCTAATTGTATATCTAATGATATCCAATATGTGTATGCACATGTATCTAATTTAGGGATATTTATCTAATTAGTCCCTATAATGATATGCCCGATTTTTGATTACATACTAAAAGGGTAGAGGTTTCTGTTTTTACCTGACTACTTCAATAGTGTAGCTAATATAGTAAGAGAATATGCGTATGTAAGTGTGACTCACTGCATATGTACATAATTAATATTATACGCTGATATAATTTGTAGCTATAGAAATATATACATATGTATGGTTACCTCCAATCCAAGGTACACTATATATGTAACTATTATATATGATTTCCTATTCCCCATGAATATATAAATATATATCGTAGGGACACATGCATATATAAATATATATGGAATTGTTATATTATTGTAAAACAAAGTTTTATTGGTGTTCAAATTTTAATTTATTGTAATAAAACACGCGTTTCTAGCACTTTTCCCAATTTCACACCCCCCGAACTTCTAAAATAATGCATTACATTACAAATAAGTTCGCAGCCCAAATCTTTCACTTATTACTCTTAAAGATCCGGACAGGGGTCTCTTGAGAAATCTTAATTGTGAAGATTTGGAATTTCTTTTAATAATTTGTACTTTGAACCTAAACAGCCTCAGCTTTAACCTAATCATTTTATTTATTGGCTACGCCACATACTCTACCAGATCATTTCCGAAATGATGCCTTCATCCCAGTATCCCATACGTGCATGGCTCAAAGATTTCTTTGGAACTACAAATAATATCATGCTTTTATATAAGTTCTACATATCTGGGTTTTGTTCCCAGACTTTATATAATAATGTCTGTGGAAGAATTAAAAGTAAACGATCTCAAGGTGAAAAATTGGCTGGGAGATAATTACATTTTCGTAGACGCCATGCTCTTGACATAGGAGCATTTGTATCGGACAAGATTGGAGAAAATCCTTCTACTCTCAACGCCACTCTGGGAGGAAAAGGTAGCCTCGGTTTTCGCTTGGCTAAATGCAATCTTGGATTCCGGAGCTCTCTACATATATCTATATATGTATGTATGTACACATTGTTAAGCTTTTTATTATTTTACTCACAAGCATTTGACTCCTAATGTTGTTTGGTTGGGTGCGGATGCCGAGGCCAAGAAAAATAGTCCTCCGTTTTGTATTCATGCGTTATCTTCCCTTTTCCCCACTTGAGTCTGTACAACTATATATGTACGGATGAGGCTGTCTTTTCCCTTGTTCTTATTTCCTTATGCAATAAATATATATATATACATGGAACTTACTATAAACAGGGGCCGAAATTCCGTATGCATGGGGCCTGACAGACATTGAGTGAAGAAGCAAAATTGTATCTGTGCAGGAGCTGTTTTAGGCTTTACATCTTTAGTGGGTAGGAAATTTTGGAGGGGGCAAGATTAAGAAATTGGGGTAAAGTGAGACTTTTGTATTCTTACAAAAGGATTTGATTCCAATGGCAATTATTACAGACATTTTGTACTAATATTTCAGGAGGATTTGTCATTTAATAATAATGTGGCATTTATTCCTAGGGGATTTTTCTTATGCAGATGTGTCAGGCCTTGCTTCTTAGCCAGAGTCTCCTATAAATGAATACTTACGGAAGGTTTGTGTAGGTATGGAGAGGGAGGTCCGTAGGTAGGAAAATGTGCCTATGTGCATCTACCCATAATAATTATAGGGATATAGGAAAATACATAAGAGAATAATCATTGGGACATTGGAGCGGATGATGTAAGTTTCTGTGGAGGATTTTAAGGTGGAGGGATATACTTGAGTGTGAGTATTTATAAAGGCTGAGGATCTGCGTCCATGGGATTATATCCTGTCTACATGTGAGTAGTGAGTACTAATAGTGAGAGTACTATAGTAATAATACATAGGGACCCTACACCTTGTAGTCTGTATGTATCTGTATACATAGATACTCATACCGCATGGATATTTTCGCAAGGCTAATTTTAGGCGCACAGATTGATCTACCGGAAGAGTGGGCACACACATCTTCCACACTGTTCGAGTTCCAATGAAGGCACGTGCCGCTTGGTAATTCTCCGTCACAAACCAACAAACACCCACGCGCTCGCTCATCCCAGCCAATTCATAATGCATGAAGCGGTTCTCTCAACTCTTCACTCACTCACATCTCATCTGTGTATAAGTACATATCCTTACACTCACTCACCCTTTCACACACACACACATACACACACATACACACACACACACATACATACATACACACATACACACACATACATACACATACACATACACATACACATACACATACACATACACATACACATACACATACACATACATACAAAAACACACACACACCAATGCAATGTCACTTCTTCCACATTCCTTCATTCCAACTCACTCACACTTAATACAGAAGGAAAAGAATTCTGTACAAATCTGTACAGATCTCTATCCAATTCCATGTAAATCCGATCCCTAGTACTAACAATGTAGAAACTCAAAAAACAATTCCCCTGCAAAAATGTCCGTATCCGCAAGGCTAAGAAGCAGAAATAACTGGAATTATTACTATAATAGTGTGAAAAACAAAACTGAGTGAGTTTTTAAGAAATTGAGCCAGATGTGATACAGAATGTACATAAATGCATAGGCACGTTATAGTAATTATTACCATAAAGGAATATCAGAGCAATGTCTCTGCACACGAGGAGGAATATTTGGAGACATTCCCGTCTACACTTATGACAGTGTTAATTTTTGCCTTCTGTGGAATTTTCAGTGATATTTTGCTCCTTTAAGGGTGCTTTCATATTGTACAGGAAGAGTTCACTCCTTTATATGTATCTACATATATGAAGGATTTGTATTTCTTAAAAAATTGATTTTTTATTGTTCTTGGAAAAATGCTTTTTCAAAAGCTCAATTTGATTCCTTATAGCGGATGATATTATTTTGTAAATGTATGGATGGATTTACATGAGCTAAAAACTCAGGGCTGTTGTGTTCAGGCATATATGTACATATGTATGTGTATAGGACATAGCTCTTGGAAGATAGGCTCATCTCAAATTTAATATTTCTTAACGGAGTTGAGTTGAACTTTTGAGGAAACTAGAGATCTGAAAAATACTTTGAAGAGGAAACCTTACCTATTGAAATATATGAGAGCAGGGATTCAGAGTTCTGCATATATTCTAATGTATATTGAGAGTTTATGCATATAATAGGAACTCTATCTCAGATCTAATCCACCAAAGCCAGTGGCTGAGTCTTTTCTTCCTCGTTATTACAACTACAAGGGACATGATCCCCACCGACGTTTCCCCCCCCCTCTCCCTCCTGGAATCCCATGGATTCATGTGTACACTATAAACTTGGAAGAAATGAAATTTTTTAGGTCAATGGAAGAATTCAGATCGATATTCAATCTCGCTCTTGCTAAATGCACTGTCAAATTGTGAAAGTTCTCGGGAAACAGGACCCTCATCGGTTCCGTACCTTTTAAATCTTTTTCATACCCTTCCCTATATATAGGTATAGAAACAGCACGTGTAAGGTAGATATGTACATACATAATTACATATACACGCTCATAATAGAATATTTAACTTGCGGATTCCAACAGACATACTTTTAACTCCTATTTATAACTATGGGGCTGGATCCTTTCAAGTGCTTCCTGGGACAGTATAATTACCTATGTACATATATATGTATGTATCTAAATATGCATCCATATGTATACAGCTTATTCATGTGTGTGTGTTCAATGTCAGTGTAAAATTGAAATTGCTCCTATGTACAGGAGGTTTTAAAGGTAGGCGGATGTTATTGCCTCGTGAGGCTATAACTAATTACATAATTCCGGCCACACGTGTGCTGTGCTAATAGCATTAAAAAATATATGTTATGTATACACATGCATGAGGCACACTGCAGAGGGGGAACCTCCTCAGTTTAACGCAACACTTACAAAACTCCTGCAAATAATATTTAAGTATTAAGCCTATATATTCGCCTTTCTGTAACTACTACAGTACTGTAACTATGTATGTACGAATTAGAACCTATAAACTCTGAAGGATTTCTGCAATAATTCCCTTTTTCAATTCTCAAGGAACCTGCCAATTTGAGATACTTTGTCATAACAAGCGAGAAGAATTTTTCACATTGAGTCTTGAGTCTTTCCTTTTAACTTTTATTTTTTTCCCTTATAGTTCCCCATTTAATAACATGCGTATCTTATTCCTTTAAAAGTCTCAAATTATTTTTAATGTAGGAGTCAGTCCCACACGTAATAATGCAGTGAACATCATAGGATATAGAAGATGTTCTTTATCTTTGTGAATGTTAATATTTGCCCAAAAAAATTTTTTTTAAAGGAAGACACATTACAAAAAAAAATGCACATTAACATTACACATAGTCCATGTGTACAGAAATAGTTAAGTGTATATATCTATAGGCATTTATATAATTATATGCGTATAATTATGTATACATAGAGCTCTGCTCAAAAGGAGTAGATACTTAAAGCTCGTATGGTGTTAACAGCCAGAGACTGTTAAGAGCCTCCGTACTGGTGTATTTTCCATGGGAATTCTCTCTCCAAGAAGCTCTTGGAATTTTCCCCTCAAATAATAATAATTGATGAATAAGATGAGGAGAGATGAGTGTGACGGACGAAGTAAGGAAAGGGGAATATGGCGTGGTCCTCTTCCTCTCCTCTGGTTCTGCAATGGAGATGGAGAGTGACAATGTGTATCCTGTGTGCAAGACACACCCGTTGACTTCCGAAGGATTCCATCCATAAATTAAGCATTGATTGACCAACCATGACATTACCTCCACAAGTTAGTCCCTACAAAAATATATGCCTATATAAAATATCATGTATGTACATACATATACTTTCATACTCCCTGGGAGCGAATTAGTCTCAAAGACTTGACGCATTTATCTCATACATATGGAAGTTCCATATAAATAACATACAATTTGGAAATACTCTCCAGACTGTGGAACTCCTCACATCAAGAATTAGGTGTATAAAAATAATTATTATAGACGGACGCTCAGGTGTAATTACATTGAAAGAGCATGTATGTACATAGCTCAAGATCTGTATTTTAAATCCTCTATTATTACACAGTGCATTTAAAAGGCTGCCATTTTTGAGTCTCTGCCCCAAGCCGGGCCTTTTTACTTGGGGAGTTGAAAGCAAGCCTTTTCCTTATTTTCTGGACCAAAGTTTTTGCCGGCCTTTGACGTAAGACACTTGCGTCACTTTTTCCTTTTTTTACTGTATACACACAGAGAGAGAGTGTACCTGGACTATAGTGAGGCTCTCACAGTAGAAAAACTGATTGTGAGTCTGAGTGAGTGAGCATAGAGTTGAGAGTTGAGAGAGAGAGAGAGAGAGAGAGAGAGAGAGAGAGAGAGAGAGAGAGAGAGAGAGAGAGAGAGTGCAAATAAAATAAGAGCAGACGCTGAGCACGTGAGTGAGAAAAATCATTACATAAGCACATGCTACTTGCTATATTTCCCACACACACTGTACTTACTTATACTGTAACTGAAAAAGAACCACGGAGTCGGCAGCGGTCGTTAAGTAAAGGACAAACTCAGTTGTGCAATCTCAGCTGTTTTTATTGGGAAAATTATTTGTTTTTCACAGTTCTATAGATACATATGCATGCCCACATGTACATACATACTAAAGTATAGGGATATACTCAACTTCAAAACCAAGGGAAATTTCTATTAGGGTTAGATACGCTTGTAAATGCCCCATGGCGTACGTACATATGTATGTACATATGTATGCTATATGTTTATGTCATAATTAATCTTATGCAAGCACACAAGTCAATGGGAACGTGCGCACTTGTATACAGTCTACTCATTTTATAAGAAGGGTCCTTAAAAAAACACAAGGAAACTTTTTCCTCCTTCTGGCTCTTCTGAGAAATGCAATATTAACAGTGTGGGACCAATTTAAATATTTTTATTCCAGCAAAAAAAAAAAACTTTGCATTTTGTTAGAGAAGAAAAATTGTTTTGAGCTTTCAGGATTGTATTGTCGGAATAAGTTTCCCTTGTACTTTCGTAAATTCAAAATCTATGTATGTAAAAATTTCCATAAAAATGATAATCAAGAAAGGAAAAAGTCTAGGGATTAAATTCTGGTAGAGTGTATATAGTATAATTATTAAGTAATGAAATTTTTTTGTAGAAATTAAATTATTCAAATGAGGAAGCTCCTTCTGGAAAAATAGATACGGGGTCTCAATTGATAATTGTAATTCATTTGGTCCTGGGCTCTATTAAGTTAAATACCACATCCTGTTTATTAATGTCATAATTGTGGTTGATTTTGTTCTGGGGATATGTAAGGTGTACTCTGCTGGCTGGGAGTTGTAAGGTCAGTCGTACAATAATAATTATAATTAAGGTAATGACATCCTCATTATTACAGCCTAGGCTTTTTCTGGGCCCAGTCGCATCTCCTATACTTATAGTAGGAATAAGCCCTGCCGAATGACAAAACTACTCTCACAATTACTATTAACTGGAATCATTCACTTTTTTCCTGAATGTTAGTCATCCCGACGTGCTTTTATAAAGAGGAGATCCCTTATATTTAAATGCCTTGTGAATGAAATGAAAAAACTGCATGTGACTGCCTATGTGCGTATGTATATGCATGTCTTTTTACTACAAATGCCTGTATGAATAACTCAATTGGGAACTGGTTTTAAAGCTGAGCTATAATAAGTATATACATAAATTGAATCAAGTAATTATAAGCTCCAGCTGTGTATACGTGTGTGTACATATGGATTCACCGTAACTTTATTTGCTCTTCTCATAGGGCAGACGTCAGCAAGCTCTGGGGACTCGTGACATCAGCCGAGAGATTTACAATTATTTCTAAGTAAACACTTGTAGGGATTTCTTTTGTGGGAGGATTTTCAGAGAAAGCCGGAGGAACGAAGTTGTGCTCGAGCTAAATTATTTCTCGTATTTGATGTGCGTCTATAGTTTCTCTCTTCTTCTTTATTTTGTTTTTTGACGCAAGAGGAAATTTTAGTTGAATCATTCCTATTCAAGGAAAGGATTTACTTGAAATTGGAAAAGAGAGGCTTGTTAGAAAAAATTGAGCATTTTTGAAGAGGGCGAAATTTTAATGGTTAAAATACTAATAGAGGGGTAATTATATATGGAAAAAATAAAGGAAATTTGCAAAATTGTTGCGAGGCACCACCGGGATTCGAACCCGGGATCTCCTGTTTACTAGACAGGCGCTTTAACCAACTAAGCCATGGCGCCAGATGTTTTGTGAGACTGGAAATTCTAGGAGTTATTGCTCATCTGAGCTGGTTTGTTGTACTCATTTGAAGTAGATATGTATATATAGTATATACATTATGGAGCCTTTTACTCTCGTTGGACTAATTCCTTACGGCAGGACCACTCTCCTGCACGCTTATAACTCTTTTGACGCTGTTGTGGATGAGAAAAGTGACCGATTGAAGGTGAACTGGCCCGGTGTCGATCGTATGACAAAATATTGTAATAATTATTAGGTTCATACATATGTATGCTAAAAGGTGATTTCATTCATTAGTCTGTATATTTATTGGCGGGGCTGGGGTCTGTTTGATGTGGTTGTGGAGAGCTCTAATTTTCAGGCACTTCAATTTGAATACCTAATGAGGGGAGGCGGTGCCAGACACTTACAATTAACGGAGATATATAGTAGTGCTTAATTGTTTGTAGGAATCAATTTTGAGTAGTTACTGTGAGCATTTAAATGGTATGGGAAATAACAGCAGTGGGGACTCAGCCCCATCTGTCTTTTGTGAGGATGTTTACACAAATATAGGAGCTGGAATTTCAGGGGTATTGGATGGATTGTATTGGAAATTCGTTGATTATCCAAAGGAGTCCTGCGGTGCATATGCCAAATATACAAAGTGCAGGGTGTGATATTTCAAATGAGCTGTCAAGTTTAATGGAAATTTGTCGTATCATTCATTTCTAATGGAATTAATTGTATTTGAATGCTGACTACCCCAAAATGATAAATGGGACAGACCTGTACTGGGATTTTTTAATACAGTAAATAATTGTATGAGAAATCTATGGCTAATTCGTATGCTGTAAACGTAAAACACTTTTACAGTTCATAGATACATTATTATGGCCCCTAAAAATATAGGTATGTTTTTAGGGGCGAAGTGACACAGAATGCACTTTTGTCATTGTCGCGATCCGAGCTTTTGTCTGTGTTGACCATACCTGCGGATCCATTGTCAATATTAGACAGTTCAGACTTTTGCATGGACCTATAAGGAAGGCAGTAAATAGTCCATGGATTTTGGAGTCAGAAATTTGACCTCATGTAATTAAACGACTACATATACAATCAGAGATAAATCAATGTCTCCAGATGTTACAGCAGGTCACCAGATGTCGCAGTGTACAAAGCGTTTGTGGCGTGCTGATAACGCTCAATTCTAAAAGTTGTAATGTTTAAAAAAAAATATTGTATTTTCAAAAACATGATGCGTTTCTGTGTCTAAGAGAGATCAATTTTACAAAACTTACCCTGAATTTCTGAAGATAGAATAATTGCAGGTGTAATTTTATAATGACGATTCAATTGCCAAATAGTTCACTTTTTAGACAGACATTATGCGCTGGGCCAGGTTGGCTAATTGGAAATTAATTACCGTTAGAGCTGACAATTACTGGGTGTGTATAATTTGAAGGTATTAATTACCGGGCATGACAAAGGCCATAAATACAGTCAACACAATTTCGTCATTAAGAGTGGGGAATTACCATGGTCGATTTGGTTAATCCGTATGATAATTATTCCGGTGTGACTTATAATGGGACGCATTCACGTCCGTTATAGTGCGACTGCAGGGTTATTATATGGAAACTCTGGAGGTTTTAAATCAGAGTGAAGACTTGGGAATTTTCGGAAAAACTTTTAAATATTTATTTAATTTTAATTATACTTTCTCCAAATATTTCCAAGTAAACGTATTTTTATAACGAGACCAAAAAATAACCCCCAAAATTTCCTATTTTCCGCCTCTTTCTCACTTTCGCTTTGAAGTTGAATTTCCCCGCAACCTTGGTGTTGTTTGTACGGGTCATGTCCATAAACATAAATCTCAGCAATGGCATCGGCGAGACAGTTCGTTGATAAATAATAAAATTGTCTGCAAAAAAAGTGTCAATAGGATGTTGGATAGGACGCGTCAATAGGATGTGCTGAAATTGTGTGATGTAACGTTGTGTCCCTGAGTGCTGTTTTACACGTTGAATATTCACTAATTTATTTTACTTGCATGATATAGTGCCTGCTGATGACAGACTGTTAGATGTTGAAAGTTTGCATGTTAATTAAGCTTATTTTAATAAATCTTACGACACAAACCAAGTTTATGGATTCATATTGAATGCTAAATATTTTTATTCTGTGTTACAAGTATGTATATGTGGCTTTGAAAGTGCTGGATTAGGACTGTGTGAATGAAGTTTCCAGAACTGGTCAAAAACGAGTACACAGTAATTATTACGTATAGTGATGAGTTGATGACCAGTTTTAATAAATTGAATATAAAAAGAGATTACCCGGTTATATAACCTTATCTACAAACAGATATGCATTTACATGTAATTTTGCATAATTACCTATGTGTAAAAAAATGACGAAGGCAATTGATTGGACAGTACTTGTGTTTGCTTGTTAGTTATACAAAGTCAGTGATATGCCACAAAGTCCTTGATTCAATCCTACAATTAATAGTTGATTGGCTAATTTTAATTGTTAATTGAAAAAAAAATCTGTTATGTAGTGATAGTTTTCTAGCAGGTGTTTATTTTATTATTTGAAAGCACACAAATTAATATATACTGATTGTCCACATTTAAATAATCACATATAAATAGGGGAAAATGGAGAGTCAGCCAATTAGGGAAGATTCTGAAAATTTATTTCTAAAAGCGCTTCCAAAAAAAATCAACCTTGCAAATCCCTACCATAAAATTTCTTGCAAATTATTCTAAAATTTTGTGCGGGAATCAGAAATAATTAATTATGCATTTATAACCCTCCTTTTACTGCCTTTTAGTACTGAATTTTTTCAGGTGAGCAAAATTACCGCTTGTGTCATTTGTTTCAAATACGCAGTGATGTAATAAAATGTTGCAAATACAAAAATATTGTCTAAAAAGCAATACTAACTCATTTCCTGGATGCCAGCAGAAGGCCGACGAGATTCCTTAAAACAAAGTCCACAAATTCTGGAGTGGAGGTTCTCTCGAGGTTCCGGAACCTCCCAACCCTGATGGCAATATTTGGAATGGACCGGGATATTTTCCAAATTCTCGAATTCCTCCGCACCCCTTCCTGTGAATTTACTTCTAAATTTACCAATTTCAATTTCTCCATTTCCGTAGGCAACTGGAAAGCGTCGTCGTACATTGCCACAAAAAATAAAATACTATCCATGGCTATCACCAAGTTCAGACAAGACTCGATGGGATGCAGGTTGTAAAAACTCAGTACAAAATACAGCGTGGGCACCGCAGCGCCATTAAGTAACATTTTAAACAGAAATATAGAGGAAGAAAAAACTGAATTAAAAAGTTGAGTGATGAGCTGAAGCTCCCGACAACGTTGGAATGACTGTAACGTTTCCTCAAGCAGTCGTACATTTTGAGTTCTAAATAAAAGCGGAATGTTTTCAGATTCAGGTTTTAAGAAATTGAGACTTTTGAAGAAATTACCTCAAAATGTGTTGCTCGACAGATATTAAAGAAAAGATCCGTTTGAAAAATGCCAGTTGCATAAAAATTACAAAAGTGCAGACCAAAGTTGGGTTTACTAGGAATAGTGCTTCTAGAAGGGTGAAGCCGAAAAATGTGAAGGTATCCTTCAGATCCACAGGGAGCACAGATGAAATGTAGAGGATTTTATTTGGTTGGAGCATAAAAATTATTAAATAGACGGAGATCCCAGCACAAAGATACAATGGTGTAGAAACTAGAATGAGTCGTTTGATTGCGTTGGACAGGGACGACCAGGGGTGCCCAGTCTTGAAATTCCCACCTTATTTTATATATTGAGAAAATTGGGAATTTATTTAAGGATCCCAATCCAATGAAGGAATGTAAAGTCTTAGAGCTGTGCAAAGCAAATTTGCAGAAAATGCAAACTACAAAATACTTTTTGAACTCCTTGAAATTAAAAATCCAAACTACAAAATGTATTTTAAGTACTTATTTTAATTACATGTATTTTGGACAGCTCTGTAGACTACATTAATTGTTTACATACCTTTATCGTCGTAGAGGAAATTAAGGACACACAAAGTCGGGCCAGGATTTTTAACAAATAATAATGTGCTGATGAACACGGTGCACAGGAGCGCGCTGGCCTTTAAGCAATGAAAAGGTACATCATGGAGGTCACCATGACTGACACTAAGAAAGTACTGAAAAAGCCGGAAATTTACAAAAATTGCGTTTATTAGAGTGAGATAGTGGAAGAAATAGAATGGGACAAGCTTTGCCCAGTTCCTTTCAATCGCAATCTTCTGGCTGCCCTTCTGGAATTTAAAAGGTAGAATTAAAAAACCAGAGGCAAATTTGAGGAACATGAAATTCCATTTCAGATCAGGATCGTAATTAGCTTCGCTCGACATTTTCGAATTCAAACTTTGGGGTGTTGTGGTCTTTGCCCATCGAACGTTGAAGGCTTCTTGCATTACGAATTCGTCTGGGAACAGTTTGGATGGTTAGGATTGTGACTGGAGTTTGAATAAATGCTAACAGAATAGAGATAGGTGCTGGTCAGTTGTATTAAGCAAAACCTAATGTCAACAGTCAGTTTGTGTGCAAACAGAAGCTGTAATAATTATTGCACAATTTAGGTGAACCGCGGTCTTGTAATTTGTTTCGTACGTTTTACGACCTACATAAAGTTGAGTGACTTGCTCAAAATTTTTATTTTAAGTTCAAATTGACCTTTTATTTTATTAATTGATATTTATTTAATGATTTGGAAATAAATGGGCTAGTATTTGATTGTTTTAAACGAAGGGTATTACAAAATACTTTATCCGCCTAGCCCATAAAACTTTTGAAAATCTCATTTTTCATTTACAGATACCAAGGAAGTGAAGTTCGAGTTTTTGGAAAATCCAAAAGATAATAATAATAAATTAATTACTAATGATTAAGAATTATATAAGACTCCTGCATTGACTACTTTAGACACAGGAGGCTAAACTGTCGTAGTTAGGTTTACCCTGAAAATGATTAATGTTGTTTATTGATCGAAAATTTTTAATAAATTCTTCAATATTGATTATTACTAAAAATGTAGCCAGTAACGATGGGTAGGTCCCAAGTGAAATAAAATAGCATTTTAAGGCTGATCGATTGAAAATATTAACAAATAAGGAAATAAATTCAAGTGATGACGTTCTATTGTGATTTTACTAATGCAATAATTATTTCTTTAAACGGGCAAAGATAAATCCTGTCAAATATTGTACTATCTAATATTAAACATTAGTATTAGAACTACATACATCAAATTATACAATAAATATAGTTCAAGAATAAACGATCGTAAACTGTTTCATTACAGAATTTATGTGCACCTATACTGCAAAAGCTAATTGTTTATTAGGAAATCACATTTTTCTCTAAAAATTTCAGGGGTAAGCAATGGCAACAACAGGTAAGGATACACAAAGAATTTTTTCTTTTAAAATAGATCCTTTTCAGAAAAATAGCATTCATTTGTTCGCTGATGCACTTGACAACTGAACTAGAAGAGTACTTACTTATAGCTTACACCAAAGATGCTAAACTGATTTTACCTACCCCACATCCTAACTATACATTTGGTTTAGGAGGGGCCTTACTTCTCGCCTATTATGCAATTGCTACGGCCTATTACCTTACCTACAAGTAGGCATTTGCTGATGCCTACATTTCTGCCTGTATAGGGTAACCGGAAGTGTAAGCCCCTTCCTACATGAGACCCTTCCCTATATTGTAGAAATAAATTATAATTTTACTAAAATTCATAATTATTACATTTTGCCGTTTTCCTAACAGCTGTACCGATGACTGAACAACCATGCTTCTTAACATGTGCGTGTCATTGGGATGGGGGTGAGAAATTCGTTAATATTCCTTTTGGAACTTTCGTCAAGTTTGCAAGCTGAAATTGTCTTTTAAAAAAGTATGTATCCCTTTTGATATTGCTCAAATGCAAGAGATCCATGAGAGTTTCATGTGGGTCAAAGTTTGCCGTTAAATGTTTTTTATTTTCTCTAAGATTTTTGATTGCGTCCGAGTATACCTTTCTTGATACCACTGTGGAAGTACGAAATAAAGGAATGGCATGCGGTCTTCAATTTTCCCCTGCAAGGTGGACCGGATATCGCCGAATCGCATACCATGATCACTCATAAGAATGAGGACGGTGTCGTTCAGGTAGCCACCAGACTTGAACCATTGCAGGGTCTCCAGCAGGTGATGATCCCTAAATTGTCCATAATTAAGTTTGTCATGAGTGAGGGCCGTGGTCCAAGTGAAATGGAAGTAACGTTGGAATTTGTTCATTGTAGTTGTCATTCCATTCATCAAATCCAATAGCACTTTAAAGCTATGGTAAAGGTTACGAGCACCTCCAGAAGATCTTCGTCGAATTAGCATATCCATTGTTCGTAGTAACGTATGGTGGTAATAATTCGTTGGAGGGTTAATAAAACCACGTTTTGTTAGGTAAAAATACCCTACCTGAACGCCATCCTCGCCGAAAGCTTTTGGCAGCCTTACATACACAATGCTACAAAAATATATCTTGTAAATTCCAACGACGTTATTAAATTATGGTCTGTTTGATAATCACATACTTATGTGGGTCTTCGTAAGTAACCAAGGTAAACTCTGTTGAATCTCGAGACGACATTGTAGCCGAACATAGAAACCTAACAGTTGTTGCAAGGAGGACACTTTTTTGCGCACAAACTGTGCGTAAATTAGGAAACTACAGTATAAGTATTTCCTTTTGAGATGAACTGAGCAGTAGGAGCTCTGGTGGGAGAATGTGTTCATATTCCTTTTTAATCAACATCAATTCAATAACCTTCCTGTATTAAGTGTTTTTAGCCATGTGTAGGTCTTATTATGTCGGCTAGGTCCATCTGTGAGGAATTTAACGAACCAACAATTTCCGTGAACGAGAGAAAAGAAATAAAGAAACGTTTAGAGCCGTGATGGCCGACATGTGGACCGCAGAAGATGAAGAAAAAACCGCAGAACATCCCATTGGCTATTGCAGATTGAATGAGGCGATTGGAGAATCTCCATGGAATAATTTGACTGATCCTGGATCTGTTTATTATGACTAGAGTTTCATGCATCATTTATGCAAACTACATTTACTTGCATGTAATTATTGAAGTTATCAAGTATGATATGCTGATATTGATATTACGTTTGTACAGTAGTACAATATTTCAATGAATACAACAATGTTGTTTTAAAAACACATTAATTTATCAAAGTTCTTAAGAAATATTAATATCTATAAGTTAGTGTTCGTACACCCAACAAATATTATACAATTAAAGTATTTGTTGTGTCAAAGAATTTCTTTGTAAGTACGTTACCCACAATAACAATACTTTTTCAAATGTTCGTCCTGCATGCATCGACTCTGATGCCCGTAACTGCTGGTCCGGTCAATTTCCTCAGAGACCTCCCATGACCCATCAGTATGATGAGTGACCGTGGCTTCATAGGTACCCCCGCTGGGTCGAACTTTAAAATCAATATTATATCTAATTTTCTGCTTTGTCAACCGTGGGTCATTAAGGTCTCGAGGGATTTCCGACTCATCCCAATGAACATCATCCGAATTGTGGTGGACTTGAGCATTCAGCACAGAGTCAAAAACAAACTTATGACATTGTAAGTTCTTTGATATAATACCATTCAGCGTCTCCACAGCTTGACGTGCCCCTTCTATCACAATTTCATTCCCCTCCAAAATCAACGGTTTTAACTCTCGGCAAAGGCACCAATGACTGGAAAGCCCTGCTTCGTCACAGGTTCTTGTCAATGGGATCGAAAGAAATAAACTAATTCCTCTTGGAACGTTCCTTGAGGTGGCCAGCTTGAACTGTCGTTCCAATAGCGTATTCTTCTCAATATTGTTCAAATGCAAAAGATCCTTGAGAGTTTCGTGCAGGTCAAAGTGTGTCGTCAGAAGTCTTTTATTTCCTCTGAGGCGTTTAACTGCATCCGGATAGGTTTCCTGGAACCACTGGGGAAGTACAAAATAAAGGAATGGCATCCGATCTTCAATTTTGCCCTGCAAGGTGGAACGGATATCGCCGAATCTCATTCCATGATCACTCATAAGAATGAGGACGGTATCGTTGAGGTAGCCCCCAGACTTGAACCATTGCAACGTCTCCAGCAGGAGATGATCCCCAAATTGTCCATAATTAAGTTCGTCATGAGTGAGAGCCGTAGCCCAAGTGAAATGGAAATAACGTTTATTTTTGTTCATTGTAGTGGCCATTTTCTTCATCAATTCCAACAAAATCTCAAAGCTTAGGCGAGTCCCGTAACACATGTTTGCAACCCCTTCCTGGGCCGTGTGACCGATTTGCTTGTCCATGGCATGTAGTGCAGGATGGTGGTAGTAGTCCGTGGGGGGGTCACGAAAACCCCGTTTCTCACAACGAAATATCCCAACGTCATTGGCATCCTCACTGAAAGCTGTCCTGTAGCCCTCTTGAGAGAAATTCTTCCAAATGAATGGAACATCGTCAAAAAATTTGCTCACGTTCCAACCCGTTCTCTTGAGGTCCTTTAAGGAAAGACCACTTAACACTGGGACTGAAACACAGATTTTAATTGTATTTTTCTTAAGGAGGTCCTTATATAAGGTCTAGAGAATAAATAAGGATTATGTCCACATTTTCCAGATAATTACAGCGTCCTCTCTATACAAGAGACGGCATTGTATTTTTTGAATCAAAAATATAAAAATAAAGGGATTTCGAGGCTTCACTTATAGAGAGAGAGAGCGGGCTGTAATATAAATTTTTAGACACTAACAAATAACAATTTACGGGTGTTCGGGAATGTGTTGTCAGCATTCTTGTTATATCCCCACATGCCAATGGCGGACAGATCATTGACCAGGTACGCATAGGAAGATTTAAAATTTCTCATGAAATTCATATGGGAAACGGAATCCACCCCAAAAATTACAACATTTACCCTTTTTCTACCTGCGGGTTCTATGAATCTTGAATTTGAAAGGGGTTTCAATGGCACGAGCCCAAATATGTCCAGGAGTGTGTAAGAGGCAATATCATTTTTTGTAGTGAGACACTTCACTAGTATAAACTCAAAATCTTGAGGAATTTTTGTTACGTTACTGCTGATGAGATTGCAAGTAGTGGCTGTCCTATAAATAGAAGGAAAAAACATGAAGTTCAAACTCTTGTGAGAGAACCCGTAGTAAAAAAATTATTATTGTTAATTCAATTAACTTGACAAATTATTGACATTCGGGCTGATGGGATTTTGCCAAAATAATTCATTCATGTCATAAAATTTCCAATGTTCGATCTCTTATAGTAAGAGTGCAGAACAGTACTAATGAATCTTGTATGGTTTAATTGCAAGGTATAGAACGGTCATTATTATTAAATTTGATTTACTCAATTTCCATTTCTGAACCCCTCTTCCTTTCAAACTTGAGATAACAGCAACTGAAATAACCATCTTCTCTTGGATCCCGCAACTGAATCAAGTTCCCCTCATTGTCGGTAGTGAAATAACGTGGATGATCTGAGGAACAGCTTAAATTTTTGTCGGGCATCCCAATATATTTCTCGATCGAAGGATCGTAGGGATTAAGCTCTGGGATGTGACACTTGACGAGAGGAGATTTCAGAGATTTTTTCGAAGAAAAGTGAAAATAGTTGAGAGATATGTAGAAATTCCTTGCATAGGATAAGTAAAAAATAAGAGTGATCACTAGTATTGACCAGATTGCTACAGCAGACCTTACTGGGGAGGTTAATTTGCTGGAGGTAGTTACACGATTTAATTTGGCACGAAAATAATTTCTTTGTATAAAAGTTTTCATATTTATAGTACTCAAGGATTTTTTACCCTTTTGCGCACGAGATATTTTTATGGTAGCTATAGGTATTCTATCGAATGAGTTTTGGGCGAGTTGTTTACAATTCAATCACATACCTTGAGGCGCATTTCATATTGAAAATAATTTGATGTCAATAGTCAGTTCAGTCAACTAATCAGTGACAATGATATATGTGTGACTCCTTAGCCTCACATCCCAATTATTATTCTACTTAGGTATGTATTTTACAATTATTACATAAACAAAACATATTATTACAATGTTCCATTCATATGCCCGTATACTCGTAAGACGTCATTTCTGGATTGGTACCGTACTCTATAGTAAATATTATTACGCACGTAATTATTAAAAGTATTTTGTGTTTGTTGGTAACTCTTTTGGTACATTGTCCTAAATCCAACGGGTTTCATAGGCACTGAGAAGAGTACCCTAACACTCCTACCTTACCTTGTACTACTAGCAACTAAACGACTACTGTTGATAATATTTTTTCTGCAACAGTTTCTATACAGCCTTTCAGATCAGGGATATAGTACATAGTTCAAAAAATACGTTCAACGTTCGTGGATACAATTTGTGATACTATTGGCTATTGGCCTTGGGTGATAAAGGTTGAACAAGGAAAATAAAGTTCCTATAATGATCACATTTTGTATTTTAAGAAATCTGGACTGGAGTTAATTTTTTGTATAACATGAGAACTATTAAACGCTACAGCGTAAAAGAAAGCTAAATGGGGAAAATGCTAGTCTATAAATAAAAATGAGATGTTAAGTGGGTAGTGGTAACAAGCAATCTGAAAACTAACAGGAATGTCAAAGTGCTGTGAATGTTCTCGTAGGTGAAATACACACATATATTAAAGAAACTGCAAGTTATCAAAAGTTACAAATTATTATTCCAACATGGCCCTTTCACAACCATTTCGTTTTCTTTGATCACGTACACACACATGTATGTATGCTTGCTTCGTGAATGTACAGGGCAGAGCGCTATTTTTGCATTACAGAATAAAATTTATTTAATTACAGCTACAGTTACAATGGTACTAAATTAATGAGTAATTCCAACCAGACACGTATGTATATCGTCTGTTAAACTATTGGCTACAGTTTCTGGTTTTTTTATTTTAATAAAATATACAAAGGCAATAATTATATCTTAAAATACCCACTAAATTTCAACTTATTAATAATTATTACACATACATAGATACATACTTACACATGCATAACTAATGCGAAAGAGAACATGTATATTAAGGGGTTAGCCTGACAACCAAATGTTTAGTATATATTGCATTTTTGAGAATGTTTCATGACCGGATCAAGCTTCACATTAATATCAAGTTGGACACCTATCATCAAATGGTTAATAAATACGTTAGAAAACATTTCCAAAGAATAGTTTATCTATTTTATACTCTTAAACGCCTTCACAATCCCATAATCTCATCCACAAATGGAGCATGATCAGTCCCTACGGAAATATGTCCTAGTGGTTGTGTTTGAAAGTGGCCTTTCTGCATATGAGCATTCAGTCGTTCTTTCCTTGAGAAGCTCTTGTCACATTGTTCACACCTGAAAGGGCGTTCCCCCGTATGGATTAATTTGTGCCTTTGAAGGTGATGGTTTCGACTGAAAGTGTGCCCACAAACGTCACAAGCAAATGCAAATATCCTATTAGGATTCTTCTTCCTCCCCCTTTTCCCTTTCGGTGGCACAGACACGCTCACACTAGGAGTTAACTTAGGAAGCTTCATCTTTCCAACGAAAAATTTCGGATCGAAAGTCGTATTGTTTGAAGCCGCACTCAAATTCTCGGGATTAGGCACCTTCAGAGAAACCGGCAATGGAACTAATTTAGGCAACGGAGGAGTGCTGACTGGAACACTCTCTAAACCTGGCACTGGTACAGTCTTCCTACCCGCATGAACTTGCATATGAAGGACCAGCTCATCTTTAACTTTGAAACAGGCCGGACACTCCCCACATTTAAAAGGCTTCTGCTTCGCATGTACCTTCGAATGAAGCTCGAAATTCTTTTTCCTGGAAAAGGCCGTCAAACAAAGGTCACAAAAGAAAACTTTCTGCTCCACCAGATGAGTCATTTGATGGCGGGAGAGGTGCCAGCGACTTGCAAAGGTTCCCCCACAAACATCACAACTGTGGGGACGGTCTCCAGTATGGATCTTCACATGTCGGTTGAGCTGACTCTTGAACCGGAATTTTTTCGGACAGATCATACAACCAAATTGTTTGGAGAGGATTGTGTTCGACCCTGTAGGGTGAAAACTAAGAATACTACTCAATTCAAAATTATTACTAATAGGCTTCTGATCTGACGAACTGTCATAAGGCTCATTGTTCATGTTCGGGCAGTCTTCCATATGTTCTTCCAAGGAATCCTCGGACTCAAACTCGGCATGACAGTAGGGACAACTTGTGTCATCCCCTTCTACTGGCTCCGTCTTCACCACCGGCTCAAACTGGAAGATATCTGAGGGCTGAACGGTCTCAATCATCGTCATCGGGTCATTCGAATTCGAGGAGTCGGTGTCATCATCTCCCCATACTTCCGTATCTTCTTCAAACATTTGGTCCATCTCTAGCGATAAGTCAGGGATCCCGGCATTTAGAGAGCTGTCACGCGTCAGTCTGATCTTCCGGCTAGGTTCTTCCGGATCCTTAGCCATGGGATATCTGGTCAGTACAGAATAATACACACTATTTACATATGTATATTACTTTAAATTCGAAATCTTTCCCATATATTCATTATTTAATCCCTCCCAATCAAAATCCATTTCAAATACAATACTAAAACAACTATACTCATCCCTCATTCAAAATAACAATCAATCAACAGAACCCACTTTCAACACTAACCATTTCAATTTAAAAATACTTAAATGAAAAAATTCTGGAAACGTCAACAACTATAAATTATAAACCAACAACAATACATTCTAAACCATTAATACACACTGACAACTTACCTATTGTTTCTTAACGTAAAGCGCCATGTTTCCTCAATCACTGTGACATTGACATTACATGATTCATCCAAAATCCACAGATTGAATTAACTCTTGATTCACAGTCAACAATAAATTATTATTAGCCTTAGTGCTAATTAATCAGCAGTCTCACTTTTTGTATTGTAGTAATTATCGGTATGCTATAATTATTTATTTGTAACCCTAACGTGTGTGTAACTACAGTTTAAAAATACTGACAGTTCTCAATTTCGACATTTTTCAAATTAATTGCGTTCCTTGGGAACTATTTTAATTGCAGTCGTGCTGAAATACGTACGCAATGTTTAAACTGTTCGATATGTTAATTAGTTGATAATTTGTACTTAAACTACACTGTATGAATAAATGCACACAAATCAAATTCAAGGCAAAGTGTCTTCCTAAATAAATTATTTTGTTTTGAAATGTAATTTGTTACTCCTTGTACATACAGGTGGTGGTTGTGCATTGAAGGCTTCAGTTCAGATTGCAGAATTCGGAGGAGCACAGGAGCTCTAAGCTCTGAGCTAGAGCTTTAATAATGAAGGGGAAAAAAAGAGTGATTTGAGTTTCCCCCCGAAATGCTCAAGGATATATGAGCTTCAATGGATTTGAGGGATTTTGTCCGATTTGGGTTTTGTTTTTTTTTGTTGGGTCATCAAATAATTTTTTAAAGCTCTTCTGGAAATGAACAACATCTGTGCTATTGATGTATGAAATTAAAATACAAATAGTCCGTTATCAGTGCTGGTATAGTTACAGAGAGTTGGTGTTTATAAGATGTGAGTTAGGACTTGGAGAGCTGATGAAGTCATAAATATAATGAATAATAATTTAATTAAAATTAAATTTTATATTGGATCACTATGACAGTGTATCACTTGACTGTAGCTTTATTATTGCTACTGCAAGGTACATAGAACAAACCGTATACGTAATTATAAAATAAAAATATTCTGACAACATCATCACATTACGTAATTAAACATTTACTTAATTTTTAAAACCAAATGTATATTTTAAAAATATTACAGGGGTCCGATTTCTGCAGTATCACCTGGGGACCTGGGGATATAATTGTATTCAATAAAATTATTAAGGATTTTTCCAAAATCATCTATTTATTTTGACAAAATCGAGCATGTTCGGGGATTTGATTTTTGACAAGAACGGATTTTCAGATCCTGCTGTTTTTTTAAGTGTTTTTTTTTTGCGTTGAGAAACCAGGAATTCTGAATTTTATTGTAAAATAGGGATTTTTGGAATCCTTGACGCAGGGGAAGGTACAGAAATCGGAGGACTGTAAATATACAAAAGTACTAGATCACGTTTAGGAATTATGGCAGTCATCAATATGGAGTAACCAGTAACTACAAAAAAAAAGATTTGAGAAACACTAAAATATTTTTTTTAGAATAAGACAAGACTATGGAAATAAAGTTGAGGGCTATAAAGGATTAGCTTTTCTGTAATCTAGTTGTACATAATTGGGATCTGTGGTAGTATATATGTAATTAGGTGCCTGCGGACAATAAATTTATTTGGGTTTATGCGATTTCATGGACTGAAATTGAAGAGGTAAAAATACAGTGTGTGGGATTAGGGAATGAATGGAGATTGTAGCAAAATTACGATATGATACACACAGTGTAACGGTATAATTAAATTTACAGTCGCTAAAATAAAGAGGAGTTACATTAAAAGAGCATAGCAGTAAGAACAAGTGAAGTGGGTACAATACAAAAATAGGGAGTTTAATACTACCCAGATGATAGAATACAAAAGGATTGTATAAACAAGTGTAGATATTTCTTAGGAAGCACAATGTGGATCGTGAATGTATACGTATGAATGTTGGAGAAATTAATCGCAGATTATAACATCAACTTGGCCACCTTTCCCCCCACCCCCAAGGCACCCTGGGTTGTCGGAGCAATGGACGTCCAAGTCCTTTTGCCGATTGTAGCATTCCCCGCAGATGGTGCAAGAGTATGGGTATTCATTGACATGGGTCTTTTCATGATCCTCGAGGTAGCTTCTCAGGAAGAAGGACTTATCACAAAAACTGCAACTGTATGGTTTCTCAATCTCGAGCCGATGTTGCAATTCATGCTCTTCAAGGAGCTCCTTCGAAGAGAAATCCCGAGGACAACGGTCACAAGGGTACCTCACATTTTCCGGGAGACGGGCTGAACTGGATTTCCTTCGCTTTGGAGGAGGAGATGGTTGCTTGTCTATACTAACATTTGCTGAAAGCTCAGAAGTAGAAATTAAATTGTCCTTCTCCAACCACAAATGAACAGCGTCCGGAGAGAGTAAATGGACATTGTATAAATGTCTCCTTAGAGATCTTTTCATGGAAAATTTCTGATTACAAATACCACAGAAAACCCTTGAAGATACTTTTGGCGGTTTGGGAGGTGATTTAGGAGATTCCTGAGGTTTAGTGAGTCTATGTCCATGAATGATTCTTTCATGAGCTCGTAACCCCGGTAATGTATCGAAGCGTCGAGTGCAATAGTCACAAGAAAATTTGTTAACTTTCCTTTGGTACGAGTCCTCAGGACTGAAATCCGGGTCTTCATCAGAGTCATCATCTTCATCGGAGTCAGCTTGAGATTCAAGGTTTTGCGTGACCACAGCGATTGCACTCCGAATTCCTTCACAGTACTCCAAATGCTCTTGGACACAATCCTCCGTGACATATTTTTGGCTGCATTTTGGGCAAGTATAATAAGTTCCAATTTTCGGATCCGTCTTTTTCTGGATCTTGAATTCCACCACCGGTTTTATGTCCGGAGTGCTACTAATTTTTTCAAAGGTGATTCTGTCAGTTGGTAACCCCGTCAATGGACTCAAAGCTTCCGAACAATCTGCCTCATATAGAGAGTCCGGTTCTGCGGGTACTTCGTCCGGATCTTGACCTTCGTCTCGATCTTGACCTTCGTCTATCAAAAGCTGAACTTCTGGTGACGGGGGGATTTCCAACGATGTTGGAATTTCTGGTGAAGGTAGAACTTCTGGTAAACTGTCATCATCTTGATTTATTACCTCTCCCTTGTCCGATTCGGGGTCCTCGACCACTGCTGAAGATTCCAACGAATACGCACTCAGGATTTTTACATGGTCATGCTCAGATTTGATTTTTGGATTTGAGATTGGGATCTCTTCGGAGCTACTCGAGTTCTCATCCATTTCCGGCACTTCCGGGGAATTCTCTTCTGGCACGGGGGAATCCTCCGGTGGTTTTTCTCCAACATCTTTACAACTAATCAGTTTGGTTGTTGTCCCAGTAAATTTCTGCCCTGTTATTTACAAAAACCACATGTCCATGTCAACACTTAATTAATTAGTGTAAGGTTTCCACAGTTACAGAAATATCATGTAAGCAACAAAAATTACATATGCATGCACATATTCCAACATTAACTATACAATGAATTTTAATTTCTGCAAACATTACATCAATAATAAAATTATTATTGCTTCAAAAAATCTTTACAAACCATCTTTTAAAATTCCATCGGATGACCGCAGCACAAAAGCCATTGGGGTTGAAATGATTGGTTACCAATTCACTACAGTAATAGTCGCCTTTAAAAAGCTTTATATAATACAAAATCACAGGAAGGTTCTAGAAATAAAAATTACCCCTAGTTTTTCAATTGTCACGTATTAATTCTGCTCTTCGGTATAATGTCTTGAGTGAATAAAATAAAACATTGAAAAATATCAACAAATATTTCCTTCCCGCCAAGTCTTTGCTCGCAGTGTTTAGATGTACTTTACAATTTACACTTTGAGACAAGACTCATCCTAACTCACAAAATAAATCAATAATATTTAATTTGAAGGTAATGTAAAAATTTCCAAAATAAATTTTTGTAAACTTCAAAAATTATCAAAACTGACCTACAAAGGGTCTTAGTTTGTTTTTAGTTATCGTATGGTCACTGGTCACTGCGCAGGGGCAAAATGAGACAAGGAACAAAGTCGGGATTTTGTTCGGGGAAGTTGGGTTTAGGTTTTTCATTTTGGAAATTTTAAAAAAGTAAAAAAAAAAGTGGGTGCATATACATTTGTTGAAAATTTTATTGGTTTTTGTGGTATTTTGCCGCCAGGGGTCGGATTTTTGTGGGAAGACGAGAAGATTCTTCTCAGGTAAGAAATATTTCTTGCAGGGAGAATCTCAAAGGGAAGGGATTCTTTTTTTTTGCGAAAAGGGATTTTTTTAATCCGTTGATTTTGCACAGGCACAAACCTTAAATAGAATATTTATTGTCCAATGGATTATGCCCTACGCCTGTCAAAATAATTTCAATTAAATCCGTTCAATCCGTCCGGCTTACAATTAGCCTTTGGACAGTCAAAGCAGATCTCTTTGGGCCACTCTTTGGAATTCCAGGATTTGGAAAAATTATTTACATGGCTGTTTTTTCAATTATTTCTGAGATTTTCTGAATATTTTCAGAGACTTCATGAGTAAAGTTGAAAGTGGACGGGACAAATTCTGACAGTTTTTATATTTAATGTTCTTCGTCTACACTTTGACTCTAAAAATTTGCAAAGATTTTTATACATATTTCGTAGGAAAACAATGAAGAATGAGTGTGTCCCTTCGATATACTTACTCAATTTAGTTGGCTTGGTATTTTGACATTCGTTGACAGCTACCTCACAAACGAATAGGATGTTTCGGTGTTTATTTTTGTTTGAGTATATCTTGTGTTGTTATTACAAAATTAGGGACAATACTTTAATAAGTTAAGGAATAAGTAATAATTATAGTAGTAATTTTATTAGTTCTACAATTATTATACGAATCACCTGTAATTATTAATAAATGCAGTGTGGCTTTACCGACCTACGCTATGAGTAATTAGTTATAGGGGCACAGTGAGACAAAACTCTGTATTTGTGCCGAGCCGAGTTGCCAAGCATTCACAATCACAACATTGTAACATGCAAGATGTTAATTATTTTTACAGTAAAACCAGTCTGTTTGTTAGTAAAATGTCCAACTCTTATTGCCCTCTAATAAATTCACCAAACATGATATTTTCTTCAAATGTACCCATGACATAAATTTAACAGATTATAGACTTATGTTCATAGGCGCCTATGAACAGAATGGCAACTGGAAGTGAGTCAAATTTCAAGTACACATACTTACTTGTATATTGTTCCCAAACATTTTTGCATGAAGATTACCCGAATATGCTAACAAATGAACATATATAAGTAATATTCATTTGATCACATTACACGTGTTTCATCCACTTACGAAGAAAAACTCTCAGAAAGTAAGTACATGGTTTAAATTGATTTGCGTGCTTAAATCCGAGATAACATGAAACCGGTTGCCTAAACTGATTTAATGATCCCTTTCTTGATTGATTAAATGCTCTATCCTACTTCCATAAATTTGTACCCACGAAATTTCTACTTAAGGAAAGCTACTGTTAATTCCAAAGTTAATAGTCCTCTGTGAAGATTCACAGGTGCAGGTGACGAGCTAACCAAAATATTCCCCATTTATTTTAGATTACCTCTGGGATTCAAAGTTATAAAGTCTAAAATATTTTTGTAGCATATCAAGAAAAATGAAAAAATTGATTCATTTACTGTTTCTTGTGGCAACTGCTTACAGTATAAAGGAAATTCCTATTCCTGATTATGGTCAGACGGATGATACGGTAACATTAATACTTCAGTCAATTAATTGTATTTTAGCTCATTCAACAAAATATGATTGTTTTTGACCTGATTCACTCATCCTCACCTTAGATTTTGCAATGGGAAGCTCCAGAAGAAACTAAACGAGACTATCCCTATTATCTTAGTGGATATGATGAAGACGGTGCTGCAAGTAAGTTCTAATCCGAACCTTCCAAAGCCTTTACAATAATGTTGTAGAAATATTACTTTCATTTTTTTAAGTTGTAATAACATTTTCAAAATTTGAATCATTGTTTGTAACCAAAGTCTGGGTAGCCGAACTGGGAAAGTGGGACACGCGTAAAGCCACTGAAGGTACACCAGAGGGCCTGCGAAACTACAAACGAAATGTAATTCAAATGCTTAAGCGGATTTCGGGAAAAGAAATCAACCAGGAAAAAAGAACATTGGTCAACGAATTTTATTTCATAATAGATATGGAGAAATTTGATTCCCGTCAAAGTTCAACCCGGGAATGTGAGTCTATTTTATCTGTAGTTTGTAAAAAAAATTCGTTTATCTATATTTATACTCCTATACCTCACTCCAATTAAAAGTTATAAAAACAAATCCTAGCAATATGACATTAATACTATTGCAATCCAATTATCTGAAGAATGGATAACGAAAAATAGTATTTTCGTAATTTGTTTATTTTAGCTTTAAACCTGATGCTCTGGGTTGCTCGGCAAGCGGACCAGGCTTTTACAGACAAATTAAGGGCAGCTTACATTGTCAATGGTAATTACTTTTGAGGATTTTAACACCTGAAATAAGCCGAAGTGAGATTTCTATTAAAGATAATTTAAAACCGTCAATTTTCATTTCTTTGAAATTATAGCTAACTACGTCTTCAACAAGGTATTTGAACTGATGAAACCACTTCTTGGACGGGCGTTGCATAAAGTTGAAGTACATGGCACGAATAGAAACATCTGGATCCCAAAGCTTATGAAACACTTTCCAAAAGAGCAGGTTCCAGCTTGGTATGGAGGTTCTAAAGAGCACAAACCTCTGAAAGTTTACGGATAGGTGTCGAAGAGAAGCTTTGTAGTAATTATGTACATATATAATTAGTGTTACACGAGGCTCATTTATCGGAAAGTAATTCATGGCGCACATTACACTAACAATAAAAATTAACTTACGGGGTGTAATGTGCCGGAAGCAATTTGCGTCAGTGTTATATACAATAATTGGATTGTTTCATGTTCTATGACATTTGTCTCGTATTGTTTTTATTTAATTGCGTTAAAGAGTATAATAAAATTTCTGTCATTTAATTTCACTCTTGAATTGGTAACATCACATTGATGTCATCAGTTCAGTTTTAAGCTCTGGATCGTCCCATCCTGTTATCGTGGAACGTTAAATCAATATTGTACATATTTATAATCAAAGTGTTGCACATCCATTCTGCCCCTCCAGTTCACACAATTAACTTTGTGTGTGAGATTATTTTCGGATTCTCCTTTTTTTATATTATCCTTGTCCAGAGTTTTCGAAATTTGTTTCACCCCGCTGGTCCCCACACTCAGCGGTCAAGAAATTGGGACAATGTCAAATTTATTTGAGCATAAATACTTTAAAATTGTGAAATGTTTTACTCGAATTGCATTTCGATTCGATAATAATAATATTGCAATTTGCAAAATCAATTTGATGCTCATTTCTTGAGAATTTAAAGGATTGTCCAAGAAACACAATGCAAGGCTTCGGCGTTGAATACTTTACGCACAGGAAGCAAAAGTGTGAAGTACAGTTTAGCTTATCAAAAAATTAGAAATTTAATAACATTTTCTGCAAAATGGGGCACTTTGGTTTAAAAATACCTCAATCTGGTCCATATAGTTCCGCACTGACAATGAGAAGAGTCCATGGGCTAGGGGCATGGGACATGGATCTAACTTTCCTTTATCTGGAAGACATTTCACATTTTGCTTAAAAATGGAGGACTTGAGTATTTTTTACCCCTGTCCATTACATTGTCGGGGGGAGGGAAAGGTTTGGGACATCTTGATCATACGTACGTAATTTTATGCATTTTTGCAAGGCTGCATTTCCCTGTAGCCTGTGTGCATTTCCTGCAGAATAAATAGCTTCCAAGGAATCTGCTCACAGGGATGTAGGAATATGATCAATGATGAACTCCCTACAAACCCATTCGAAATCAAAGTAATTAATAACTATCGCAGCTTGTTGTAACCAATTGTAACCTGGTGCAAAGCAATTCCTTGATTGCTTGTGAATTGTGATATTGTAAACCTACACTGGGTGTAGTTTCAGTGAGTCTATTAATTTTTTATCGAGATATTTAGCTCCCAGAGTCAAGCTACCTTGACGGGTTTGGATCTAGTATTGCAGATAAAGCTGTGTAACCACAATATATAGACACACGCGATTCATTTAATAATTTTTACCCATCACTCGAAATGATGTTCAGTATTAGAAAAAAAAAACCTTCCCACAAATAAACTTGCTTTTCAAGTTTACTTCAGTTTGCATATATAATTTGCGTGTATTTTTATGCGCTAGCCTAGAAGTAGTTTCCATGTAGGTGACTTATTTAGGATTGAGCTAATAAATTTCAATAATTATACATATTGTAAATTGTTCTGTTTAGAGTTGCTATTGTTGTAAAATCCGTCAGTCATAGCAAATTTCAAGGTGAAGTGTGAGGTACTTAAGTTCCTATGCAGAAGCTGGAAATTTGTACGGCTGGCAAAGCGTCCCGATAATAATTAATAATTATTGTTACTTATGATTATACATTTCATCAAAATGTTTCCACCCCTAAAAAATAATTACTTCAAATTTTCTGAATAAAAACAGTGTAAATTATAAATTATTATCGTATTTTACTCTTGGAATAGCATTGAAGAAAATACTACTAACGAATTACAAGTGTTCGAAACTCTTTCAATCCAGAAATGAAGAATGATTGGGAATATTTTCTTACTTTCCTTTGGATTGGCACTGTGCCAGTTTGGTCTACGGCAATAATAACTGAAGTTCCAGATTTTAAGGATATCAGTAATGAGGTTTGTTTTTCTTTTAATTATTGCTCAAATTGCCGAATAAAAATGGCTTTAAAAATAAAATACTATTCTATTTTATATAAACTTAAGAAAATATTATTTCCAAATTTTGTCTATAGATTCTAGAATTGGAATTGCCAAGAAACATAACGGAGGGCTACCCTTATTACTTGAGTGGTTTTGATGAAGAAGGATTACCAAGTAAGTTGAAACTCACTCCTTGGACTTATTTTACTTACACTTAAGGTAAATAAACTGTCGAGAACTGTTTTGCACCAGCGGAAATAATTTCATTGTAAATTCACAAACTTCCTCCGCCCTCAATACAGTTTGGGTGGCTGAGATTGGGAAATGGGATTCTCGAAAAGCTGCAGATGGGCCTCCAGAGGGTCTCCGAGATTTTAAGCTGAATTTGATCCAAATGTTCAAAAGATGTTTGAACAAGGAAAAAAGTCAAAGTAAAGAGGCTACGCACGAGTTTATTATGCTCTTTGACTTGGATGGTTTTAACTTTTATCAGGTCTCCTCTGCCGCTGGTAAATCACTGGGATTAAAATTTTATGGGAACAAAAAAGTACAATTTGTTACCTCATAGATTGTCTGGCCTGGAAATTAAATATTTCTAATTTAAATGATTTTAATCTCACTCTTTCAGCACTCAAAACCTATTTGTGGATAGCTCGTCAAGCGGAACAAGCACTAACAGAAAATGTCAAGACAGTGTATATGATTAATGGTAATATGCTACAATATTTTTATATTAATTTTTAGCTCATTGAAAACTTACATATCGCTGGGAAAAAAAAGCACTACAATTTACTCCCATTTATTCCAGCCAACTTTGTATTTAAGAATCTTTTCACAATTCTGAAGCCGGTTTTGGGTCGGGCAGCGTACAAAGTTGAATTACACGGGACGAATAAAAATGCATGGACAGGAAAACTTTTAAAGACTATCCCGAAAGACCAACTTTCGGAGAAGTATGGAGGGTCACCGACACACAAACCCGTTGAAGTTTATGGATGACCTTCTGGAAATACAAAATTACAAATCCTCATAGGCATGAGTATACAGATTTAACAAAATTGATAAAACACTTTGGCAGGGAAAGTTTTTGCAATTAAAGCGATGATAATAAAGAGACGTAGACTGAAATTCGCCTCATTGGAAATATTGACATAATTGCTTCTATAAATGTTTAAAGTCATTAGTTGTTAAAAGTTCTTCTGACTACGGTGACAAGGAACCCCACAATGTAGTTTTATCTCAGAATTCCAATCCTTGAATATATAGGTACTGTAATATTTATCCTACGATCTAAAGTTAGTTGCATTATCCTATTACGACTCTTCTTATTTTTAGAGATGAGATGGAGCTGCATAAAGAAAATAAACTGCTACAAGGTCTTTGTTTAAAATTATTGTACAAACGAGTAGTCAATTTTGTTTACTCGACTAAATACATACAAATCGAATCAATTCGTTATTATCCTGTACATTTTAACTTTCAATGACAACCTTCAAAATATTTGACTATATAGTACTTATTCATAATAATATAAAATATTTAATCAACTAAAACACCAATGTAACCCTAAGAATCGAACTCCCATGACTGTACAACACCTGACATCTTTTATTTTAGGGTATTGATATCAGTTTATCCCAAGTGCCACTTTTGAGCTCGCATTGGAATCTGTGCCACATTGGCTCAGTGGTTGTGGTTGTCCTGTTCCTGTCAGCAATGAGCCATTCGTCGTACTTCCAAATACAGTTGACACATGCGTCCGAAAAAATCCCTCCTTTGTAACCCCCATTCATGCACATGTAAATAGCGCAAAAGACCATTAATATGCATAAGATCGCCAGCAGGATAATCCGTGGTAATTTCATCGGCATATAAGGTGGAACTTTCACGGCTTCAATAACAGGAATATACTTCCGAGCTGGTTTCAACTTCTTGCTGAGGTCTGAGAGGATCTGAAGAACCATGGCGACTATCCAAATGATCAAGGCCAAAATGAGCATTACCAATGTAACTACAACTATTTCGAAACAAGCGGTGGACAAAAGAACGGCTGCAACTGCAAACACCCCAAAAAAATATATTGATATTAGTCCTAGAATATTTGGTCACTACACCCTTATCATCTTCTCTGATATTTTCACAGTATTACTCAGTATTTAAATACTTACAGGCCAGTACGACAGACAGATACCCACAAATAGCATGGACAAGAATCAATATAAACCTTAATCCAGCTGCACTGGGCCGCCACGGTCCCATTAAACATTCCACATGAAAGAGTACTACAGCCAAACCACCCACGATCTTATGAATAATAATCACTTGATCTCGTTTTGTATCAATGTCGAATTCTTCGTACGCTGGCAAACGAGGTGACTGACAAATCCCCAAAACTACAAGAAGGGACAATCATGCAAAACAATTCATAGGCCTTTGAAATAAATACGGACAGCTGCATAGTCAAATGAAATTGAGTATCTGGAAAAATTTTGTGAGTAAACAATAATTATTATTATTACTGACCTAAACCAATATATATGGAAAGCTTCGCTGCATACATTAATCCAAGGTGGGCCTGAAAGGAATTTTGGGTTAAATGTGAGAGTTATAATAAGTTATATTAAAAGTAAATATATTATTATAACTCTCAAAGCCAATACAACAGTATTTTCAATCTCACATAACACATAGCTTGAGATATAAGGTAAATGAAGGCTTAATTATTACACGCTCCCAAAACATTTCCTGCTTCGAAGTGAGCAATAAGCTTTTGTCATAAACGTTTCGTAATTTTTTGTTAAAAACTCATTAAGGATGCCAACATTGCTGATACTAGTTGCCTAACTGTTACGCAAATATTTCCAATTTCTCAGGACAAAAAAAAAATCCCACGCTGTACAAAAACACTGGGCCATAAGCTTGTGGGAGCTAGAACTGTCCCCGAAGCCATGAAAATACATAATTATACAAATTGAGGGGAAACCATGATTTCCAGCTCAGTTGGCTGATACATAGGCTTTATATGAGAGAGGAAATATTTCGTTGAATTTATAATATTTATACAGGATTAGCTCTTGACATATGAACACATTACCCAAAGCCACCATCCAACAAGTAAGCACCCGCCGCCAGTTTCCTTCCAGTACCTTGCAAGATGAATAGTGATATTTCCTATGGCAATTAGTCCTATGATCATTGCAATTCCATGAACGCGTCTTGTCATCTAATTGAACAGAAAAAATTATTATAAAATGTGAAAGGCATAACGGATATTTTGGGAGAAACAATAATGCATAAAAATCTACGAAATAAGACACAAGACAAAAATTACATAAGATCTTCTAATAAGTCTCCTCAATGCTTCACGTGTGAATTCATTGTCATCATCGGTACAGTCCTCGCAAGCACTCGAATCTGCTTTACTAGGGTCCGTCACACCTGGCGACTGATTATTGATGTCATCATGATCACATTTGGATCGCATGGGATATCTGCACACTTTGTTGGAGATGAACATAGACCCTTCATCCCTCCATTTCTTTTTATAATCCTTTTTACTCGCAAGGGTACAAGCGTCATAGTCATCATTAATCCGAATGGAGGTTTTCTCTCCATTAGCAACCAATCGAAAGTGGATTTTAACAGTGTGGCAATTGAAGGATTTACGAAAATCCACATGGTATGGGTACGGCTGTAAAATGAAATAATCAGGATATCAAGTACATTCAACAATCATGATGAGCAATGCTGTAAGTAAAAGTTACCATTCCATCTGGAGAGTCTGAAAAATAAAGAGAACGGATCTAATGGTGAAATATATTCTTAAATAAAGGAAGCTTTATAAGCACAGAATTTAACGGATTTGAGAGTAATATACAAGAGAATATATAAAGCTGGGCCGTACCAACAAATCCATGATCAATTACTCCTGTTTTTGAGTAATCCCTTTTACCACTTCTCGGGATTACGAGAAACCTATTTTGTCAATACAAATAAGCCTACAAATTTGTTTCATCCAGCTGGATAAGCCAGTCATTTTGATATGAATATAGGAGAAGACGTATTATAGCAATCCCTAATATTCCAAAAATAATTAATTTCAGGGTCGAAGTTAAGAATATAAAATATAAAGGCATTTACATTAATTGGATCATCTGTGTTTGACGGCACGTGATATCCAGGTAGTTGTAGTTCATGTGAAATTGGGTCCTTGATGTGTCATGAGCATACACGTACACATTTGGATGCTGCAATTGTCCGTCAATCCCATAATTTCCATGGGAAAAAAAAATTCTTGCGATAATTACTCAAATCAAGTATAGAACAATGCATCCAGCAAAAATTACTCTAATGTCAATCTGAATCAAAACTTACTCGGACATGAAGGTAAGTTCGTCTTCGGCACGGAATTGCTGCCGCCTTGTTTGCACCGATTACTGTCGTATTTCCGTTTGCTAGTTCTAGAGCTTTCCCTTGACTTGCATCTTCCAGATTAAGATCTGGGTCTAGACAGTCCTTGCATCCAAACTCCAGGTCAAAATTACCATAGGCCATCCCATATGGATTAACGTTTGCTTGAACAATGAGCCCCTTTAGTGGGAGTTTTGATTCGATTAAAATATGCATCCACTGATTCAAATACTCCATTATGGGGTACTCATTACGGGGAAGATTTGTTACTATCCGAAACCATTTAACCTGGAAAATTTACCACAGTCAATTTAAACCAACCCTTATTCGTCCTTCTTAAATTATTAAGTTGTCACCTACTAGAAAAATGGACAACCTTTGACCTCCATACGATCGAACTGATATAACCACTTTGGGAATGCTTCGAATTTTGATGTTAAATATTTTGTTAATAGAAATATGGATAACTGGAGACGGGGGGGGGGTATTAGGGTAAAAATGTTATTTCAATTTGATGTTAAACTATTTTCTACGTCTCTTTCGGATACATACAACTACCAAAACTTTACCCTAAAATTTGATGTCTCTAAATAGGCAAAACGAAAATAATTAAGTTGAAAACCCCCTTATTTCAAAACTATTCAAAGTATATACATGGAACCCAGATGTGGCAACTAAGAATATTAAAAAAGGCTTGTATAATCAAATTATATAGTTTTGCTTACACTTTTAATTAGTCCAACTCCACATTCGGGACACTTGGTTTGTTTAGACGGTGAATGCGTTTGCTTTTTAGAATCGTCAAGAGCTTTGCTTAAATAATCAGGTGCCCATTTCAGATCATTTGCATATTCCATCAAAGTATCCGCTGGAATATTAAATACCATAGTTAAACAAACATAAATACATAACAATCTACTTTTTGACATTGTAATTTTCTTACAATTCGAGGGAACTTCAATAAAATTGTAACTTTGATGGGCTTAGCTGTAAATGCAAATGAACTTTAGAATAAAAAAACTAATCAATCAATAGGTATGTGGTGTTTTGGATTACAAAATGTTTTTAAAATTATTTTTTTGAACAACATTGGCGTCCAATAATTTTCGGTTTGTCCAAATTTTTGCCATGACTGCCGGCTCGATTACATTAACATGGAAATAATTTTAAATTTATATTAGGTTGCCAAGAGATAAAGTCGCTAGTTGGAAACAGAAACAAAATCTGTGGAATAGAATGAACTACTTTTCATCATACAAACCTTTCACAAAATTTCTAATTTTTTTTGTGGGGCTTCTACTAAGGGATCTTCGGAAAAATCCTTCAAATATCTACTGGGAAGACCCTGGCGGAGTGGAACCCCAAGGTTGCAGGGTGAATGGCTACCTCGGGTATACGTGGATTATTCTCATGAAAGTTCTTTACAAAAGCCTTATTGGACTTTAACGATGTCGAATCCAACCAAATTGCCAATATCCGGAAAATCAAGTTCCCGGATTTTTGCAAAAGGATCACCAAACATGGACTCGTGGATCTGCTTGTAAAGACACAAAACAGTTAATCTTTAACGGTGTCAAATCCCAACAGCGAGCGTTATAACGGGTAAAAATACAACAATCCGGATTTGCTGAATTCAGACAACTTCGATAGCGGATACTCCTAAAAACCGGTTAGGACTGCAATTACACACGAATAGGACCACGGATACCAGAGATATAGCAGTCAAGCTTCAACATTCTGAGGCTAGGACCAACTAAAATCCCTCCAGTTAGCGGATATTTTGATATTTATTTTGGAGAGACCTCTTAAGTACAGCCCCACCAGGAATTGCAATGAATCCAGGCATAGTACAAAGTTGGAGCCGATTTGATTTCTAGAGACTCGTCTTGTTTATTGCCTGGATTACAAAAACGAGATTGTATCCACATACATTCAGTAATATCCTCATCGGAAAACAATCCAGTATCAATCAGTATCCAAATCGATCTGAAATAATTAGCTTAACAGGGGGGACCAATGATTATGACCTTTGGAATGGGGACTTACAAGTAGGACACTGGGATGGGAAGAGGCTACCTAAAAACCTTTTCCGGAAACTTCCCCATGTTGGTAATAATGCTTTCTCAAAAATCTGGTATTCGATGAAGAAAATTGTAAATTGAAAATATTAAATAAAACAATATCCGGATACATACAAGTAACACAGAATGAATAGGTGCGAGCAAGGGGGGATTGATCTGGATTCGCACCGGGCAGCACGGCGGCGTCGTCCGGGTATCCGTTAAAGACAATTAACATTAAAACAATGTCGTACTTCATCAAGGAAATCCCCATGATCTGAAAATCAATAGAATCCGATATAAATCCTGATTATCCAAGGTAATTTATGGGATTTTTTGGTAAAATACTCCAAAAAATCCATTTTTATACTTACAATATCGCGCAAGGTAAACTTCCGTTCCACTTGAAATATCCAGTCCTGTCGAAACAAACGAGACACAATACTCAACCCCGACTTACTTGGTCCGTTTTCATCAAATTAGTAACAATTCAAAAGAACAATAACATGAAAAATGCATACCCGAAAATACTCAACAAATATGTATGTATTACAAATGACAATTTTTATGCGTTTCGTTGATTTTCTAGGGGCGGTCCAATCATTCGAAAGGATGTGGAAATACTGCCGAGCTGCCGATGACAATCGCCGATGCAGAGCTGATAGCTGATAACACTGCTGCCCTAGTCTAGTCAGACTTGACTAGGAAAGTCTAGACTTGACTAGACTAGGAAGAAAAATGGACGTAAAAGAATAGACTAGACTTGACTACGAATGGTGTTACTATTATGTGACTTGACTAGAATAGACTAGGGCAACTTGCGAAAACACAGGACTTGACTAGACTTGACTTGCATGACTCCATGGAAAATCTAGTCAAGTCTTAATTACTTGAGGCTCCCTCATGTAGCTGAAAATCACAGCTAGAGAGCCAGAGTGAAATTCCAGTACAGTTTACCATGCTTAAGTAAGTACATGATTTTCGTTTCGATAGAATAAAACATGAAATTGTCCTCTGAGTCACGTGGAAATGTTTAGGGAAAACTAGTTTTTAGTTAGTTTCTTCCTTAACAATGGAATTGGTCATAATGAAAGCTACATTACATTTCCTACATTTCATTTTTGGAAAAAAAAATCTATGAATACTCTTCAAATTGCAACTAAAATTAAAAACACAATTATTTGGGATACGCTTTCCTTCCTGGTGGAGGCCCTCGATCATAAACTTGGTGTGATTATGGTAGTTCACACTACACAAACTTCATTTTCTTGTACCAGGAAAAATACCTGGTATACTACATTGTACCAGGCACTTGTTGAACCTTGAATACAGTTGACGTTCTAATGGAGGAAATTGTATAACTACAACATATATAATCAGCGATTCCTGCGAGAGGCCCCCCAATCCTAAGAGATTCTACCCACAAAACAAGTTTAGTCACTGCACTAGGAATATTATTCTTTACCAATTCACGGAAGTTCCACCAATTATATTTTAACCCCACCGAGAACATAGTTGGTAATAATTGAAGGAAAGCAGGGACTAACAATGAGAAATAACGTACGTTCCACCAAGTATATTTCACCCCACCGAGAGCACAGTTGGTATTATTTGAAGAAAAACTGGTTCTGTCAAAGAGGAATCAGATATCACTTCGCTTACATATTCATGTATTAAATTCAGCCATAGATCAATTCCTTATACTCTGATTCACCCCCAAAATGTTAGTGTATGTTTACTAATCCCATTTAAATTCCTGGCTTCTTTAAAACACTCAATGTAGCTTACGAGATTGCTCATTGTCAGAACAAATTTGTCTTCATTAATGCCAAGTTTGTTTCCAGTGGAATCAAAACATGTGATTCCTTGCTGTCAGCACCTGTTTCAGAAAAATTACTACCACCAATGCTGCTGATACATCCAAAAAACACTCGGTACAACTTACGTATTTTGTCATTGTAATTACCAGTATACTTTCAATTAGTACCAACCACACACCTGGTACTTCTTCCGATATATTAGATAGGAAAGTTGAACCACTACTTAATAAATTGACAATTGTTGATTGCTCAAAAATATTATACTTATATTGATGTTGTAAACGACACGTGTTGTTTCTCATTTATACAACATTGCATGCAAATTAACATGAGTTAATTTTTTGCTAGATGTATTCTCTAAAATCTGAAAAAACAATTCTGAAAAAAAACTCAAGATTGTGCAAATAACATTTTTCATGCATTGCTAGTCAAGACGGAGGAAATTTTGCAAAAAAATATAATGTGACTAGGGGAATAGACTAGACTTGACTAGGGAACCAGCTGAAGAGACAAGACTAGGACTAGACTTGACTATTGTTACTTAAACATATAGCTGACTTGACTAGACTTGACTAGTTGCGGTTCTAAGCATTAAAGAGTAGACTAGACTTGACTAGGTAGCCTGGCGGGCAGCAGTGGCTGATAATATATTATCGCCGCTGTGAATTAAAAATTCCCGCCAGTAGGTTATGGTTCAATATTCGAAGCTCCGATGTAGGTTTGTTATCATTGAGTTCTCCTCTTATTGACAGTTGAGCCATTGATCAGGATTTAAATCATTCCTTGATCAAACCAGATCCAGGTACTCATATATTAAGACCCAAAGTTGAACTCTAATTCGATCAAAACTTGTACCAGGTCATGGAACTTCTTGTGGAGCACTGAGGTCAATATATAATATCGAGGGATTACTCCTGGCCTCTACCAAAGTTAAACTGAGACCATGAGACTATTTGTTACCCTCTGAAGTTTTTAAGAGATGATATTCCAACTACATAAAAATGCATTGAGGTCAATATATAGGAGGCCATTTGAAGCTTATATTGAAAAAGTAATTCCCTGCTACGGTGCAAATTGTTTTTTTTTAGGTTTAAGTAATGTCCATAAAAAATTTCATTGAAATCGGACCCGTAGTTTTTGAGTAATTGTGCGGAAGGACACACAGACGTACGGACGTAAGAACAAGGCTATTTTACCAGGGGACTGACGCCACCCTAAAAACCCCATTTGGACTACTCATCCCATCATAAGCTTTGACATCAACCCCAATTTTTCCAAAAAAACATTTTTATTTAGGTAGTCGAGCTGAGCTCATTACTATATTGACATTACAGAAAAATACAACCATAAGCATAAAAATTCCTAAAAATTTATTGATATCTGGATCTGGACTGTCCATTTACAATGATCTCATATATACCCTCAGGTTTCAAATGACACTGCAGGTGGTGCTGTTCACTTTCAAAGAAATCCCGAGCAACAACTATAGTTTTGACAATTTAAAAAAAAAATGTATAAGCTTTGAGCTTTAAAATAGGCAAGGATTTTGTGGTAGTTTCATACAAAATAAAATGTTGTCTATTTATACTGGAACACACTTACTCCATTTCTCCCCGAAAACAATAGGGCAAGAGGCATGCTCCATCCTTGGATTTATTTTCCCAGAACTGTGAAAGTTGTAAAAATATATTCCAGATCCTTTTCTAGGCGTGACTTTAAGGCCTATTCGATGAAACACCGTTTCTCCACCCTTCTCCACATCTGAAATCTGGAATATGGGGACAGAGCAAGGCAATTAATCTTAGACATACGAACTGTATATTGAACATTTAATATTCGGCCAACACAAACATGTTTACAAATGAGATCTATCACGGGCGATTTATTTTAAAAACTCAGACTCCGGAGCAAGTTTATATTTTAGCGACACACATTAAGTTTGCATAACACCCTTGTATAGCCAGACTTACGTAGAAGATAAAAGACGCCACATATTTGTCGACATTCGGGATTTCCTGAAAAGACAAGTAAATTTTGTGGTTGAAGTATTTTAGGGCAAATGCAGTAAACATTTTATAATAAATCAAATTAAATGTATGTATAGACCATCCACCCCATCATAATGTCGTCCTCGGGCAGTTCCGGGAGGGTAGGCGTAGTAATAGAAAGGAAGGCGTGAGGAAGGCTTTAATGCTTTTAATTTTGAAAGCCTATTCATTGACCCAACTGTCCTAGCAGATTCCAAATACGCAAGTTTTTTATCCTCTGACCCAATTATTGCACTTTTCAAGGGATCAAATTCCCCATTGCTCATTACAATCCGGAACGAGTTCTCTTGCCCGTAATTTCTTAAGTCCTCCATTGCTCTATCACTGAGGACATCATAAAACTGGACGATATCGGGGTAGGGATGGATGGAGAGGAATTCAGCTTTGATCGGCCCAATTTTGTAGCTACTGTGGATTTCTTTTTCGTACCAGCAAAAGAGCTTTGACTTTTGTTCATTTGTCTAAAAATTTACAAAAAACATTTGCTGAGGATTTGAACATTTGACGGGTATTTAACTGTGATATCAACATACATTTAAAGGCTTATTACTTGCTGAATTTTACCCCTACAAACGCCCCATAACATGTTATCGTAGTTTTTGCTCTCCGTTATATTTGCTTCAAGTTCCTGGTACATCATTGATTTCCCAGTGATTCTTTGATCCCGATTACGTATTTCACTTAAGGGATTGTGAAAAAAGTGATACTTTGGAAATTTCTCTTGAGGAAGTTCTTTGTCATGCTGATTACAAAAATAAGATCGTGTATTACATTTTAGAAGATATATTTGTAGGAAAATATGTCTTGTAACTGCTTGCAAGGTATACAATTTTGTTTTGAAAGGATTTTGAGTGTTTACATTTTAAATGAACTTACAAGCATTTCCGCGTTGGCTAATTCATCGTAAACCTCCTCGATTCTTACGGAATTATCTGAGGTGTTTTCCGTAAGATATAGTGAATGTTCTAGCCATTCTATCCCGGAAGTGAAGAATTTTTTCGAAGTTCCAAGTTTACCAATAAGAAAGCAGTCGAGGGCATTTAAGCTGATTCTTGAGTCAACGCCATCTATAAGACCCGCCGCTACCTGGGGAAAACATGCAAATACAATATTTAAGTAAAGGGAAGGTGAGCATTTTTGAAACAAGCGTTTTTGGGAATCCTGCATATTTTGTATTTGATAATTATGTAAATTTTAAAATCTCCGTATGTGACAGTTAAACAATTGTTTACATCCTTCACGTCTAAGTCATAGACGAATTGAATTTTCAAGATTATGAACATGGCATCTTCATAGTCGACCTCTGATGGCCCATCCGTAATGCTGTAAAAACGGTTGACTAACGAAACAATTTCTAAAAGGATAAGAATTAATAAAATTATTGAAGCACTATAGACATGAGAAAAAAACTGATTAGGAGTTGAATAATCACTGATGTAGCATAAGAGCAAGAGTGTGATACAAAATTTCTTCAAGACTAAAACTTACGTAATTTAATGTGATTCCCAACGTGTGGCGAATCCAGAATCCAGGGGAAATAGTAAAGATGAAAGCGCGACAGAAGTTTGTACACAGCTACTGGATTTAGTGACACTTTCTTTGCTGCTTTCACATCATTGTGCGGTAAGTCTTCCAGATTTTCTACGAGTTTTTTAGTGGATTCCTCAAAGTTCTGAAAATACCTGGAATTATTTAAAGATGTTGTTACGACAAGATGTTTGATAAGTTTTGATAATAGCTCAAGTTGAAAAATTTGCGTACATTAACACGTCTCTGTTCTTAGTTTCAAGTTCATCTCTAAACGTTCCTCTTGTGGCGTCAAGGTTCGTGTGGTAAATTTCCTTGAGACGCGGATATAATCTCCATTCCAGCTGAACCAAATCCGTCATTCCATTTAGTGAGATTACGGAATATTTATGGTATTTTTTACCTTTTGGAAAAGTCGGCCCTTCTCGAGATTTTCTGACGCTCTTATGGGCATCTTCTGGACGCTTCTGAAAATACTTTGATAAATTGGGCCGTTAAAATTGACAGTGTAAGAATAGGTGTAAGTCTTGGTTTCTAAAAGGTAAGTGAACTGTAGAAATAAAGGTTGCAAACTTACTTTGCCATTGACTGGGAACTGATGCCTCTCATTTTTTCTCAAAGTGTAGTGTCGCCCAAGAAATGAATCTTTCGGGAGTATCAACTTTTTTGCAACTGTTTGCCAGGAAAAATGTTAAATTACCTTTTCCCATTACAAATAATTGTGTCAAATTGTGTAATAATTTACAAAATTTTTATTTTACCCCATTTTTCGCCAAAGGAAAGTGGGCATATGCCATGTTTTGTAACATCGTCGACGCCGCCATCTGAGAACTGGTTAAACCAAAATAGCGCCGATCCACTAACTGGTTGTGAAGCAACTTTTGCATATGGGAAAACAATATTTCCTTCTTGTTTAATGTCTTCCAACTGATGGCGAGTATAAGGACACAGGAAAATAGTTTTTGGCAATTTTTTAAGTATCATATGTGTGCGTACGAATATTACGAATTAATATGTACACAGTTGCTTATAATGTAATAATTGTAGCTAGTGTGTTTTCTGCTTAGCGTTCTAATTGAATTTTTACACATGTAAATGTATTTTATGGGTAGAAAGTCTTACATGGATCAAAATGGTTGCTGATGGATTCTCTCCTAGAATAGTCTCAAATGTGGGGGATACCTATTTACAAACAGCAATGGGTCGAGGATTTCAAAAAAATTTTAAACTGTACGCTTTTTAAAGCAAAATTTTAAAATATATTTGCAATTATTGGTAATAGCAATATCATATGTGTAGTTATGCAGAATTAATATTCAAACCTTCTCCATCTTTGGAATATAGTGACTTCCAAAGGAATGGGTTTCAATGTGTAAGAATTCCGAAGCATTTTTATTTATCAACTGTAACCGTTGAAAATAAAGTCCCATGGTTTTAAGCAATATGGTTTCGTTTGGATACAAAACTCGCTTTAGCATTGTTTCTGCAGACCTTCGATTTCTTTTGCCTTTACGGAAATTTACGGGTGCACCAGGTTTCTTTTTAGAATCTGACATTAATCTTTGAACTTGCTTTGTATTCAGAAAGTCATATATTTGCACAATATCCGGGTTCCTGGCCAATAGTTCAATTTTAACTGGACCTATGGCGAGGCTTGGGTGTAATTTGAACTCATTCCAACAAAACAAGGTTGCTCGGTCTTGCTCGTTCTGTATTAATAAATAATCGTCACGATACGTGATTTACTGAACTTGAGCTTAACAAGCCATTTGGAATAATCGAGCTTAAGGGAATTAATACCTGAGCATTTTCACCGGAGCATAACTCAATGTAATTCAATATCTCAAAATACTTCCCCCGTTTTGAAATGTTTCCTTCGTTAGTTAAATTCCGCTCCAATTTCCTAACCCGCTTGTAATCTTGAGGAATATAATGTCTAATCTTCCGGCTAAAAAATCTCTGGTCCATTTCTCCCCTCCTTTTGCGATCGAAACGTACGTTGTGCTGTAGTGCATTAAATACTGTATTAACTTCATAGGGTATATAATATTATTTTGCTATTAGACAAAACCCAGTGTCATAATTATTGCAGAGCTGGGTATTACATAATTCTAATAAAATATTAAGTGTTGTAAAGAAATTTAAACCCCACAATTCAAGTAGAGCATTGTACTAACTATTTCTATAGTATTTTGAAGTGCAAATTGAATGTTAGGAATACTGGATTTCCCATCCGAAACTGCCTTCTCTTTAGCAAGCTCCAACCACGTGATTGCGCCCGCGAACTGGTTCCTTTCAAGAGCTCGAATGCCCATTTCGTAGCAATGAATCGAGTTAAAGGAACTGGGGGCACGGAAGTGTGAGAGGACACCATTGGATATCTGAAAAATTTATTGTGAAGAGGCATCAAGGTGAAATACATTTAAATAACGCGCGTATTTTACACAAGCAAAAATATCAAAAGTTGTTCCGTTATTACAACTAATTGTAAGTTTTTTTGGCAAAATTATTTTTTTAAGGTATATGATTCAAATTTTGTCCCTCGAGGCAAAAGCCAGAGGGGTCTGTTAAACATTTTATATAAATGAGATACAGCGTTCTCTAATTATTTTAGACTGGGTAAATCATGGCAAGCAAAAATTAAAGCTCTCTTACAATTGCGCCCTACAAAACAGATTGTCCAAAAATATTTTGAGCATATCTCTACTATGAACTCGGGAGAAATTTACCTTTTCAGAGTCATAACTGTAAATCAACTGAAGCGTTACAATTTTCTCAATAGCAAGATCCAGGTCATCCATCTGGGGCCAACGTGCCTTCCAGAAGTACAGTATTATGTACAGTCGTAACATATCTATGCCGGGTAAAATTGGGGAATTATCAGAGGAGCAGTCATGGGTAAGACCACAGTAACGTATAACGTATTATAATTAGAAACAATGTTGACATGCGCTATTATTATAATATGTATACCAAATCCTTGGGAGGATTTATGGATCACCAAATCACGAAGCAAAATATGGATCCTCCTAATTAATCTGTAGGCACAAATTGGGCTTTGAGAACAAGGTATCCCTTCACGACTCATATTCTGAGAGTGGAATATGGAAGGAGCCGTTGTTTCTTCAAAATCCTTTATGTACCTAATTATGATTAGCAAAATGTCATTTCTCGAGCAGGGTTTCAAAAAATCCGGACAGCTTTCAAAACTTACAATTTAATTGGATCCGTTTCCCCCAAATTGTTAAATACCATTGCTTCGGAAGAAGCCAAGGATTTAAAATATTTTGCAATTTTCAATTCAAACCTCACCAAGGATTCTAGATCCAAAACTGACTGCGTGTATAAATTCCCGATGTTTTGACTCCCAATTAGTTGAATGCAAAACACCAGAGGGACAAATACGGAAAGTCTTATCTTGAATACGTGATAAACAAATAAATGAAGGATCATTTTTCCAAAATTCGGGAAACAACCCGTTATTTTTAGCTTACGCCGGAGACACAACCTTGCAGAAAAAAGTGTGTCTATGTCAAAACTTTTTCAATTACAAATAGGGTCTCACTTTCCAAACTATTTTTATGCGGAACAATGAATACAATTGAATGTTTACAAAATTAATTAATTCAACGGGCTTTCACAAAACATAGCTTTATTTTGTTGTGTAGAAAGTATTCCAAGAATTTTAGTAAGACTTATTGTGCCCTTGATTGACATAAGTTCAGAGCCATAATGACTCGCGTTACCTCTGTAAGAGGAGGACATTATAGTTGCATAAAATTTTTGCCCCAATTATTCCTGAAAACAAGAGCTATACTCGTTGGTAAACCATGCATTCGTTAAATCAGGGGTTGCTCACGTACATATGTGTGAGTATTAATTGTCATACATTTCCTTAGATATGTATTAACGGTTTCGTCCAATAAGCGTTGCGAGCAAGTCATAAAACAAGGGATGAAGTGCAGTCACAGATAATTGCTCCACTTGTTTGCAAGTCCTTTCCAGTATTTCCTGCTCCCAGCATTGGAATAATTCAGGGATACCAATTTCTCTGTAGAGATTCTTAACCACTGCGACTTTGTCCTGGTCCTTGTCTCCATAATTTTTCTATTTAAAAAATTCATTTTTTAGTTCTATTTGTATAAACGGGGTGACTCAAGACCTTTTCCTCACCTTACCCCATGTTGCCCATGGAAGGTTCAATAGCATGTAAAATTTATTCAATTAGCCCCTGTAATAATTACTTTACACTAAAAACCCAGTTTGCTAAAATGTATAATTTCATTTGATATTGAATATAATTTTATTATTACCAGTAAAACTTGACGCTGATTGGCAGAACACTTCTCTAATGCATTGACAAACAACCATGTGCATTTCCCTTCTTTAATATCCGTCCCAATCTTCCCCATGAGCTTCGGGTCCACAAAGCAGTCCATGAAATCGTCTTGGATGGAGTAAATGAGTCCAATGTCCAAAGATAGCTCCTCCACTTCCTCAAATGCTTTCAAATCTTTAATTCCATTCTGAAAAATTTGACCGGACTTTAAATTGAGCCTTTTAATTACACTGGGACTAAATTTTAAATTAAATTTTGAAATATTACAAATGTATTTGACCACTAACCTTTATCATAGACGTGGCTACAGGGGAGTAGAAAGTGTAGTAGCCATTTTTGAACCTCATCATACTCTTGTAGAACTCCATGTTGTACCTATTTGGGAGTGTTGACAGTTATGTGAGTAATCATAAGAAATAATGAATAGATAATTCTGATTGTGAGATACGGCTAGCCGAAAAGAAACTCACATTTCATAATTTTTATGAGTGGCATTCCTAACATCCCTGCATTCCCCATACATGCCAGCATGAACGATGAAGCTGTACAAATCCACCAGGTCCGTGTAGTAGGTGGTGTTCCCAAAATATTTGGGCATTAGCATGAAGGGTGAATTAAGAAGTAAAAGACCGTCGTTCAGAGCCCCCATCCCCTGGTTATTGACTTTGTACCAGCACAACCGATCCCTCCTGGTGTCCGACTCATCCATTATATCATCCACCACGCATGCGGCTGCCTGACCCTATTTTTTTAATCACAGAAAGAAGATTCAAAATTATTTGAAAATCGCTGGGTCAATTTAAACTCTTTATATTTTATAAGCAAAATTATGACAATTAAAAAAAATATGGGATAGTATTTCAAAATATCATTAATTGCAATAAGCTAACAAATTTTTGAATCTTTGCAAGCGTTATTTTGAAAAGCGTTTATATATTTAAAAATTTTGATAATTATTATTACGCCTACAATACGAGAATTTTGCAGAATATTTATATAAATAAATTTCAAATGAGAAATTAAAGTGCGAGGTGAAGCATCCTGTCCTAATTATTTCAATATTTCAAAATTAAAGATGGCTTCCGAATTTAGTTCCCAAAGCCCTGCTTTTATAAAAGAAAATGTAGAGCGGGAGTTCTTACCAGTTCAATTAGCCAAGCAAGAATATGAACCTTGTGCATGTTCTCAGGTGAGGTATCATTACTTAAATATTTGTCGGCCAGAATCACTTGGAAGGCCCTGAAATAGAACAATTTTGATTTAAATTTTTTGAGGATCTGATAATAATCCCAGCTTGAATAAATTCGCAGCTATAAGCCTTGCCCCTCATAAAGATATTTGATGTGAAGGGTATGAATTATTATAAAATCTTTCAGTACCTAATCCCTTTACCATGCGGAGTATTGTACTTGATAACTTCCTCCATCCAGCTATTGGTCTCAGGCATCACTTCAAACCCAGACAGGGATGTCAAATCTTGAATGATTTGGGGTAAGTGACTCCTCCATGCTTCAATTTCGGCAGGTGCTATTAATTTTTGTTTTTTATTCAACAAATCTAAAAAAAAACAAATAAAACTTACTCAGGTTATCAGTAATAATAATAATATTACAAGTATTAATCACACTATAAGGATCAAAGATGTAAAAAAATTATAACATATCAAAATCCCAAGAGGAAGAATTTTAATTATTTTTATTTACCTTGAAACCTCTGCGAGTCAAATATAGCTGGTGGATATCTTACTTGTGGAGCCAGCTGACTTATTTTTCGTTTCCCAGTGACTTGACAAAGTAAATTAGAAGTTAGAAGGTGTCTCAAATGGGATGTCATAACTCCACAAAAATTTAAATACTACTGTCAAAACTGGTATAGATATATTTGATGACCGAAAATTTTATAGCTTCTTCAACGACCGCTCTACGCTTTGGAACTGAGCCACGGCTCAATTCTGCTTCTTATTATTTTCTGGTAAGATAAAAAAATTAAATTGAAGAAAAATGAAGACTATACTTGATAAAAACAAAGAGGAAAAAAAACTTGTAGGAAAATTTGTATTCTTTAGAGTATGACACGGGAAGGTATTAGCCCTCTTTTTGTTCTCACACAATCTCCCTTTAATAATTCTCACAATCTTATAGTGATTAGTTTTTGATTTTCTGTGAATACTCACCCAGGTTCATCTGCCTTTACTGTACGCGCGAGCCTGGCTCTGTGAAATGCTCACATATGTAATTGCATACTGACCAGAATTTTTCTCTCAACGAAAGTTTTTCATACTGATATTGGAAAGCCCAGCCAAGACCTATAATAATTTTAAGGCCCTTGCGTGCAATAAAGAGACTTAAGTTCAGCTTGTACATGCACAGTATCCGAGGAGATATATTAAAAGATAATTCTCGAGTTTCCCTTGCAAAGGCCCGCTCTGACAAAGTGGTCTTTTACAATGGTGGACATGCAACGTAAAAATTACAAATGATTGCTCGGATCCACACATCTACATGCTTTTACATGTAGGTAATTATGAATGTATGGGTGTATGTATGTATATAACACAATAACTAAAGGAACTCTGGTAGATATATCCTTTTTCAATCATGTACGTGCTCTGCAAATTCCATCTTGTTCTAATAAGCTCCCAAGGAAAAAAAAATACAGGGGATGATTAATATATCTATGTAATTACAGATTAGAATAAGAAGCCCCATCAAGAATTTGACGTGTATTTTGGTAGGGCAAGAAAATTGTTTGAAGTATCTACATATTTCAATAAAAGCAACTTGCAATTATGTTAGATCCATGTGTTGGATCAATCTCCAAATTTTTGTAATCTTCTACTCCAACGCTGACCTTTGACATTGTAAGGAGCAGAGTGTATTGGGCAATTAATCCAAACAATGGATCTTCCAATGTGGGTGGAAAAAATGGGGAAAAAAATTATTACAAATCAAATTTCCCTGTATTTACATAAATATATCCACGACGACAGAGCTCAAGGGAGTGAGTATATTGGAAATGCATAAGTGCTTTAGTAAAAGGCTGGGATCTGTACTTTCCCACGGACATTAACCAATATTATTACAGTACGTGCTAGAAAAGACACGAACATTAAATTTGATGGACAATCAGGAGGAAATAAATCTACAGCTATCTCTGCTCTCCTACCATATGTACTTTGTTCCTTGAGTTTGTCTTCGATCGTCTGACAGATTTTCCAACTTTTCAGCCCCTATTGGGGTCTGCGACATCACTTGTTTTTTTTTTGCTCCTTCCAACAACTGGTTTACCTTCATTTGTGTAGTTATGTGTGAGCCGATGGCCCATAGACAATACATCTTTTATAAAGGATCAGTAAAAAGGGGATGTGTCCATGTTACTTTTATTTCTATGTAAACATTATATGTATATATTTGTTTTTATTTTAAAACGTCCATATGTTACAGGGAAGCATGACAGCGTATAGGGAAATGAATCAAAAGTGATAAGAAATGTAAGCCTAGTAACCTAAAGGAAATTTTCATTCCCATCCGCGTGTCATTCTTCATCGTTACAATGAGTCATTGGATTTTGCCCGTGGATAGGGATAAATGATTTCCCAATATGTCAGCTTCACTCGTACTTTACTAGTGGTAGGGTGAGAAGGATAAATTAAATGGGGAAAAGTCACGAATAAATTATTCAGAATTTGAGAAAAAATCTACTGTCGCCGACAAATCAGAGGGCGAAACCGAACCCCGTCAAAAGCTCAGGGAGATGATATGAAAAACAAAATTAACACAGCTGTAAGAAGAAACACAGTAATTACTTTTAAACCTACCATATGTAGGGAAAATGAATGGTTGTAGAAATTCTCTATAGGTGTTATCTGAACAGTAAAAGTAAGCAATTTAATTACTCATAATTACAAACATTAATTCACAAAATATTCCTTAAATTTATTCCCAAATGATCTCGACTAATTTACTGAAATGCAATTAATTGCGCATTCTCAATATCAAAATAATTAATTAAACCCGAAATAATAATAAAAAATTAATACATCTAATTTTGAATCAACTATACATACATTGAAATACAAAATAACATCTTAATTAGTCAAAGGAATCAGGTTAAGCGCAGAAAGGTTTACAATATTTACAATTTCCCTTGACTCTCTGACCTCAGAACGCTGAAGGATTTCTTTCTGGAACTTCACCTCCCGAATTCACTCCGGAGTGAAATCCCATGACCTTACAAACGTACTTCATTCCCTCACAATATTAGCTACAATAGTTAACATTAACATTCATCTTTTCTGTTCTTATTATATGTAACGACCATCAGTAACATTATTAAATTCATAGCTTTCATTGTTAACATTTGTAGAGACCACATTCAATTTCATTATGTTCATTATAAACACCTGTAGTAATATCAGGACCACATTTAACGACAGCATGGTTGCCCCAAGCTTCAGAAATAACGTCCACTACCTCCATAACTTCCTCCTCATTGGTTATCATCTGCTCCACAGCCTCGGGCATAAGTCCTTACCTGCACTCTTACGTCTGGGCTTCGTTAGTCAACGAGATCTACTCTTGCTAGAACGACTTCACACAACGACAAAAGTTTTGGACATAATTATCGTGCAATAAAATAAATATATTTTGGCAGTCGACTTGAAAATTTCTTGGCAATTTTGGAGAAAAATTGTTTGAAAATGCCTTGGCATTTTCATTGCTGTGACTTTAGCTTATGTCGCAACACATAATGTGGATAAGAATAAATACATATGTTCATTTTTATTGCTGGAATTTTAAAGTCTTGCTGATAGACGTTGATGTCCTAAATATTAGGGATATTGGTCGAGGTGTGGAATATCAGTGTACACAATATACTGCATTTGTAGTGAAGATTAATTCAATCGTTTAGATGAAATGCACTTGGATGTCCTCGCTCATATTGGACATTGCAATTTGTGAAACACCTGTAATTACATGAGATGACAAAATGCTAATAAATAATTAAATTATCTTACAACTATTTTTCCAAATTATTGGCTACATCAAATGAATTCCTTTCATCCCGAGCAATATGATTATGTATGCCTGTAATTACATGTAATTATGCGTATTACTTATGGGCGTTCAGACGTATTTTTTTCTTTGAACCCTTACAGCAATTTTGTCTTCACACAAAACAAAAACTAACAAACAATAAACCACAAAAAAGCGCTTTGCTCAAAATATTTGGGATTGTTACAATATCTGTACTTATACAGCTCACGTACATTCCTTGTTGCTTCAAATGATTAGATACTCAAAAAATAAAAGTAATGCGGAATGATTCAAAACACAAATGCTACGTTTGAAATATACATACACAGCTAGGGTGCGCCCCATGTCCTTGTTCTCCCCATTTAATCCACGTAAGAGAACAACGACACCAGAATTCTCCCATTTTGAAGCAAATTATTTTCCAGATTATTCAAAATTTGGTTTGTTCAGCTAGGACAAAAACTGAGGTCATAAATAAGAACGTGAGGCAAAGTTGAAATTTGTTCATCGTGCGTCGGCATTATAGACAAGTCCTTGTTCACGGGAGTTTCACAATTTCAGAAATTGTTCAAACGTTCGCTTGTAGGAAATTGCATGAGATTTCCGGCAATCTACAGTACATCACACAGGTCGCTACATTGAGAATTGTAGACATGATCCGTTAAGAACAGAGAGCAAGGTTGGGAAAATTCTTGTTCAGAGGGAAAGATATGGAAAGGATATAAGATCTTGCCGTTTTTCCATGGACGGTCTATTTTTCATAAAAATATCCCAGAACAATACACTTGTAGCAAATTTCATGGAGATTAATTTGACCCTAATGCCACCTTCATAGGTTAAAAATTGCGATCTAAGACCTAGACGGGTAAGGAAACAATGCTATACTAATTAAATTGATAATAATGAACGTAAGTTATCTCCCTACGGTTTGACTCCAAATAAATGAAATTAAGTAATTATTTTACACACCCATAAGTTAAACTGGTTGCAAAGAACAAACGAAACAAATGCAAAATACAAAAAATGTACTGAGAAAATACAATCTTGAATATTATAAAATACATATAATTACGCAAATTACTTTCCAGTACTATTTCAAAGTACTGGGGAGAAATTTATACCCTATCCAAAATGCAGTCCGGACATTAAATTGCTCAAAATCATAAGTTGAGATGATGTTGTTGTGAGATCATATGAAATACAAGCGTTCCTTCATGAGTGTTCTACCTGTCAAGTAGTATCTACGTTTCTTATTTTCAATTTTCTTGTCCGGGTTCACATCTCACATCTAAATCCCAGACACAAGGAAGCTTATGTGTAAAATACCAAATTGAATTCCCACGTATGCACTTGCTATATGTTATAAATACTCTAAAGTAAAAAAAAGCAAGACAAACATTGCTCAAAGGAAATATTCATTTCTTAACAAGTTTGAGTCTAGAAAATAGGGAAAAGTTTGACGTAATGCTGGCTCTGATTGCATTTATTCCTGTTTTCCATAATTTTTGTAATTCCCAATAATTTTCAGAGTAAGTCCAGAACGAATCATGTGTAGACATAATTATTTCCTAGTCACCCCCATACGTATGTATGTACGTGCATAATTACCACCATACATATTGACAATGCATGCAAGTGCAAGCACTATGCATAGACGGAAGAGTTAATCGTTTAGAAACATGCGACAAAAAGTCTGTACATAGTTAATATTTTTTGACCGTGTTGTCTTATAATTGAATGCAGCAAAGCACCAAAGTACATGTACACTGGACTATAGTACTGTCTCATCACAAAATTGGGATCTCCGCCTCCTACATTGTCTCCCGAGAGGAATTTGGCTAGGGATCCCAATAAGGATTTAATTGAAGAGATCAGGAATTTCCAGACTTGCCAAATAAATAATATAAACACTGCACGCATGATGCATTACATCAGACGTAACTGGCCCTCATCCCTGGACAGGTGCTCATAAACTTCCAAACCGAGTTCACACACTAGTCTATTATTTAATTTTGACAGCCAATTACATTCCACCTATAAAGTTTGCGCTTGAATTTCCAAGGTGTAGAGAACTCATCAAAATATAGGAATTTTACGGGGTAATAACTATAAGGTTGCTTATATATTGTCACCTACGGGGATTCTGAGTATACCCAAAAGTCATGAGCAAGAATAAAATTTTTATAAATGGCAGTGAGAAGGAAATTACCAAAGTGGAGGCTGCAATTAAAAAGGTGAATTATTACAAGTTACATTTTGCACTAACTATAATCCTCACAGTGTTCTTAAATCTTTCCATAATTTATTACTCTAATTTTTAAAATTTTTTAATTTGACCTAACTCAATGTTTTTTGCTGCAGTTACGAGATGCAGTGGAAGATCTAGTGACAAACGATAACCACGATTATGAAGATGATTACAACTTGCTCCGCTGGCTCAGAGGTAAATTCCTTCGTGTCCTTCCTTAACTTTTTTAATGTTTTCTTTCATGGAAATTAAATTGTGCATTTTAATAACAGAGCCTAAGTTTGCACATAGCATATTGGCACAGAAGCAAAAGCGTTAGAGAATTGTGTCCGTGACTTAGAAACAAGCATTTTTTTTAGAAATTTTTAATTAGTAAAAATTTGTAATACTGAATAAATGAGCTACTGAAAGAGCAGTCTCTATCTAGTTCCTTAACAGATGTATAGATCCTGTAAATATAGATAGTTAAAGTGGAGATACTTAATTTTGCATATTAGCCAAAGGCGTGTAAAAAAATAATTCCGACTTAAAAACTTGTCCTTGGTCAAGTCATCAGAGTTACTCGGAATTTGAAAGGGAAACGTTCTTACACTTTGTGTCTAATCCTTACAGCACAGAACATGAATGTGAAGAAGGCTGAGAAAATGCTGAGAAATGTAAGTGTCATTTTTTGTGTATGGTAATAATTTTTATGGGAAAGGTAGATACACATAGAGTACAAGATCTGTTACATACTACTGGGATCACCAGTGTATTTAATAGCCTCAGATTTAAGTAAAATATTAAAGTAAAGAAAGTGACGCATGGGGTACATACAATATGCTTCCGTAAATTCTAAAAACTCAGGCCCATGCTTGGAAACATGAGAATAATGTGGAGCAACTTGTGTACGAGGACTTACCCATTGACATGATTGAGCAGTTCCCTATTTACGTGGATGGAATGTCTGAGAATGGGACTCCTGGTAAGTTTTTGTGTGTAATTAAATCCATGATAATATTATTATTGGGATAACTATAATTTTCAAAGGAATAATCGTCTTTGGGCACTCCATTTCAAAAATATTTTTTAGTGGCATCAGTCCAAGCGGGGAAAGTAGATTTTGCCGGCCAGCTAAAGTTAATGGGTAAGGAGAGGGTTCTACGATACTGCATTCAGATTTTTGCCCAAGGTGAGAAGTTTATTTTGGAATGTAACCGGAAAAGTACGTCAAATGAGCCCTTGCATGAGAATAGTTTCAAAGGGGCTATTGCAATTGTGGATTTTGACCGGTTCTCCTACAGTCAGATCCGATCTATTGAAGGTAATTATTTTTATTACGTTCATATACTTAATTACAATAAATAATTTCCAGCAAATAAAGACCAGTCTCGTCACATATACAATTGTAATGTAAGAGACTTGAATGTCGTGGACAATGCTAGCACTGGACACTACAAGGCGGACAATTTCCCCAGTTTTGTTCAGGAAAATTGTGTCCAGTGTTTTTCTAAGACCACATTGAATTGACATGTACATTTGACAGTGGACGTCTATTATAATCAGACTGGATAAATTTTATAGTACAAAATTCTGTCCTGAAAAAATCCCTGGTCAACTAAACAAATACAAATTACTGTTGAATTTGTATAAAAACCAGTCAACGTGAAACGACGGGTAGTCAAGAATTATTGGAATTTCCAGAATCTGGAGAATTTTGCTCAGAAATATTTTAAAAAGTGAATTTATTAATTGGTCAAATTTTTACGAACTTGCAAATAAACTATTTCGGTTCATCAAAATCGAATCGTCCAGGATTTGTTCTGGATAAAATTCCTTGTTCCTGGACAAAATCCTCATAACTGCTTGACAGAATTGAAATAAAGATAAGTAGGAAAAACGCTATGCAAATTTTAAAATTGTGTCCAGCCAAGTTTCTTGACATGAGAAATTATTATGCAAGCAATTTAATTACATATTTACTGGTTAATCGAAAATTAAAAGACAAGTCTTGCGTATAAAAATTACGTATAGCGTAAATGTGATTTTAAAGTTTTACGTTTAAGCTTTTACGGAGGCGAATGGTAAATTGCCTGATGTTTGTTTATGTGTTGTAGCCATTCGCACAAGCATTGAGGTTTGCAAGATTATGATGAACTACTTCCCGGATCTGGGGTCTGAGATGTACTGCATAAATTGTGAGATGATAAATTTGATTTGATTTTTATTCTATATTAGATGGAAGGAAGCTACAGGATTGAATTGGCTGTTAATTGCAAGTTTTACTTATTATTAGTCGCCTATATCTATTCGTACGTTGCACGTGGATCACATCAAGTTGGTTTCTTTGGGATATCATGTGACAATGAAATTATTGCGTATAGGTAACTCTGTTTCTCGAGCTGCCCTTCGAATATTGAGACCAATCCTGGAGACTCAGAACTTGACATTTCAAGTTTTCGGCACGAACGAACTTGAATGGAAGGAAGCTATTTTGTCAAAAATCCCGGCTCATCAAATTAGACCACCTTTCGGAGGGACGAGATTGGACAAACAAATTCTTGTCAAACCGGAATACCTTATTCGCTCTTCGTCTTAAAATATAAGTGCTTTATATGGTTCTCGTGCAATCCGATACATCCTCGTTAATCATGATAGTACACTTTCAGGATTTCAAAATTTGTAGCGTTTAATTAATGTTAATCGTTACGCACGTACGTTTTGCAATTTTGTAAATAGATTTTTTTTTGTTACAACAAAGTTGAGGTCCCTGTTTACCTTAAATGATTCGATTAATGATAATAAAGGGATTGATAGTGATTTAAAATTTTAACAAGTCTACAAATTCAAATGTTTGAGTATTCATGGTCGGCGTGTCGTCAGAATGTAAAAAAATTATCTAACATAAACTCCTTACCATGTAGATGTGCAAACCACTTCGAATTTTTAATTTTTCGGTATTTCGAGAAATTTTTAAAAATTTCAAAAATATAATTTTAGCTTTAAATCTCGCTTGCACATGGAGTTGTGCAAACTGCAAACCAGGGACGGGAATTCGAATTCAAATCGGAATTAGAATCGGAATTATATTCAAAAAATTCGGGTATCCGAATCGACATTGGAATCGGAAAAAAATTCATTAAGGTATTTGTATCCAAAATCGGATTCGAATAAAAACAAGAGTATTCGAATCGGTATTCGAATATTTTTTTATGAATTCCGATTCCAATAAAGTGTCAATTTCATTGGGTTTTATACTGCCACGTACGAGAAAATGTTCATAGGAAGCATTTTTTAAAAGCCGCACACATAATATTATAAAATCCAAAGACAAAGTAATGAACGTTTGGCAAAGGAAAAGTATATATTTAGCTTAGAAACGCTTAATGCGTTATGTATCGCTTATGTTTTTGCGATTAAATTGTTCCGTTGAATAAATTCCCATTTTTTATAAGAATATCCGAAAAGTATTTGAATCGGAATCCAAATTCCGGAAGTATTCAAATATATTAGAATCCGTATCTGAATTCAAATTTTTAAGTATTAAAATAAGTAATTAAAATTGAAATCGAAATTAGAAAGTATTCGAATCCGAATTTAAATCCGTATGTTTCCGATATCCCGTCCCTGCTGCAAACCACTTCAAATTTTCCAATTTTCGAAGTTTCAAAAATTATAAAGATATACAAACTATGGGATTGCGTTTTAAACTTCACTTCAATATCTCAGCATGCGTGTATGCAAACCAGTTCAATTTTTTCAGTTTCTGAAAACTTTGGAATTGTTTCAGAACGAATTTTGCTCATAAAAAACAAAATTGCGCTACCACAACAAGCTGCGAAATTACTCATGTCAAACGTATACGACGCCTATCGCTTCGCTCATTGAGCTGTCGGTCAACCGATTGCAATTTACGATTTTTTGACCTAAAGTCTTGAAATCGGGTAAACTATTGTAAACGATCACAGTGCACATATTTTTAAAAGGTTATATACTTCAATAGCGCTTTAAAATCGCTCGAAACAATGTTGCTATGATCTCGCCCCAGTCACTGTATAAGATCCGTAATTCTTGGCATCACAACCTCGTAAACGGGAAAACACTACTACGGTACACCTTAAATTTTGAAATGGTCACTAGAATTATTTTAGAATAGATTTGTATATATACTAATTAGTAATAATCGATTCTGGTATCTATGCTACAGTTAAATATAGGATATCGCTTACTGCGCTATAAATATTTTTTGTTAGTTTATTTTAGGTTCGTGTTCAAGTCACTTCCTAATCTTTACTTCAATATGACCAAGTACTGGTAAAATATTTGTACCCGTAAATTAATTATAGTCTATTAAAATATTTAGTCTTGAACGCGATCTTGACTTGAGCTACGAAATCATGCTCAAGACCATGGACCATGAAACATCTGGACATGACTCGAAACGTTCATGGTGTTGACACCATATACTTGACCTAGACACGAACACGAACTTGACTTGAAATACTCGTGGTACTTGAAATACACTTGTGTGCAGCTCTGGACATATCCCGAGCAGCAAACATACAGTAAAATTACTACAACCCTTCAGGAATTTTGTAATGCTTTTTATAACACTACAATATGAATTAATAAAAATACGAAACATTGCTAAAAAATGTGAAATATTTTAAATCGAACTCACACCTTAGACAAATCAAAATAGAATAGTTCTAAATGATCATTATTTAGTTTATCTAAACAGTAACAAACACAACACAAATTCCTCAAGGAATTTATAAGCTTTAAAAACTGCAGTCATCCACATCAAATAAATAAATGCATTTTTAAAAAGACACTTGGATTTCAAGTATTTTGTGATATTTTCTCCTCACGTGTACTTTGCACATGTACATAGAATGTACTGTACAATACAAACATATACACATATTACAATGATTACAAACCAAATTTTGCCTGGAGATAATAGATTTAATGTAAATAATTAACATTTTTATTACTTATTGCCAGTAATGTATATACTTCTCATCTTTCTTGTTTCAATCCCAGAGACATAAAGAAGCTCGATCTATAAATATCATTGAATTCAGATTCCATACAATTTTCCAAATCTTTGACAAAGAAAAGGCTGGATATCTTTACATCCCAAATAACATAATTGAATTCTATAATAAGCCAATCCATATCAACTGACAAAACCAGTTTAAAAGTCTATGGGAAAAATCAAGTTAGTATGTAGTTTTTTGGTAAAACATTCTAGGTTTAACCATTGTACTACAATCATAGATTTAATTACTGCCTTGCCAGCACAACTGTAGCTGTGAAGCAAATCAATAAAAAATGTATACGAAACTATCCTATTTACGTCTTCTTTGGTTCTCACATAAAAAGGACATATTCACATTGCTTCCACGTTTCCAATGTATGTACATATGTACTGGAATACTCTATCAAGCATATTGTAGCTCCGATGTCGAAATTTGCCTCCTAACTGTGACAGGAATTTAGCTGGGGGTGTTACTAAGGAATTAATTGAAGTAAATTGGATTTTCCAGACATGCACTGAAAACAATAATAATGAATTCCTGCAAGGTACATTGTACGAGACGTCACTCACCCCCATCCCTGGACAGGATCTCATCAACTTCAAGACGGATTTCATACACTTGCTAGCATTTAATTTGAACAGTCAATTGCACCAACAATAAAATCTGCTCTTGAAATTACAATTTATACAGAACAACAAACCATATAAATTTTACTGGCTAATAATTAATAAGCGTCCTGGAAATTATCCTCCCTGAATTCCGAGTATAACCCAAATCATGAGCAAGAATATTATTCCAAAGGGTAGTGAGAAGGAAATGACCAAAACGGAGGTTGCCATTAAAGAGGTGAATATCAATTTACAAATGTGCTACTAAAGATTTCTTTTCTCATAAATAATTTCTGTTACAATTTAAATGACATTAATTTTGACCTAACTCAATGTCGAATTCAGTTACGAGAAGCAGTGAAGGACCTTGTCACAGACGATAATAAAGAGTACGAAGATGAGTACAACTTGCTCCGTTGGCTCAGAGGTAAATATTTACATACGTGCTTTGTGTTCACTTTGTTTTTACACAAATGTTTTTTTTTTTCAGTGTATGTAAGCTCATGGAAATTAAATTGTGCATTAATTAAAACTACATACACACTTACCATTGGCTTAGAAGGGACAGCGAAGTAATGTAATATTATTTTTGTATCATTTCAGCACAGAATATGAATGTGAAGAAGGCTGAGAAAATGCTTAGAACTGTGAGTACATTTTTTATTTATGGTAATTATTTTTACAGAAAAGTAAATACACATAAAAAATATTGTCAAAATGTATTATTGGGATCATCAGTAATGACATTTAATAAAATATAATTAAAGGGTCCCCTGTCTGAGCACTGTTTGCTAGATAAAGATACTTGTATGTTTTTGTAATAAGAATTTATTTTTATTCTCGTTAAAAAAATTCAGGCTCATTACTGGAAATTGGAGAATAATGTGGCGGAACTTGTGTATGAAGACTTACCACTGGATATGATTGAGCAATTCCCAGTGTTCGTGGATGGTATTGCTAATGATGGGACTCCTGGTAATTTCCTTAATAGGTGTTATGAAATATGTACATAATGACATTGTATAATTATTACATTAAATTATACCATAGATTTTAGTACACTGTCGTTGATACTCATGTTTTAGTTTTTAAAATTCTATGTTCATTGAATTATATCGTTGCTGAAGAGGCAAAATGGTCTATGTGCTGTCCAAAGGCATGAGCACCTAGACCATTTTGTCTGTTTAGCAATGTTATCAAATTATTTTCATTATTGAAATACTAATGTTTCCTTTCAAATGCATTTTACAATCAGTGTCATCAGTGCAAGCTGGCAAGATAGATTTTGTTGGTCAGCTCAAATTAATGGGTAGGGATAAAATTCTCCGATACTGTATACAAGTTTTTGCACAATCTGAGAAATTACTTTTGGATTTTACCCGGAAAAACAATGGGAATAAACCTATCCATGAGAATAGCATCCGAGGGGCGATTGCAATTGCGGATTTTGACCAGTTCTCATACAAACAACTCCGATCGATTGAAGGTCTGGTTAAGCCTGTATTGTTACATTTTTATTTAGTTATAATTAGTTATAATTAATTACGTATAATCAAAAATCCGTGGTTTTGTATTTTAGCCATTCGCATTGGGATTGAAGTTTGCAAGATTATGATAAATTACTTCCCTGATCTGGGATCTGAGCTGTACTGCATAAATTGTAAGGCAATCATTTATTTGTTACATTTTTTACGCTCTCAATTCAAAGGTCAAGGTTAAGAGTGATGAGGTACAAAATACAATAGAAGTTATATTGAATCAAATGTTGAAATGTACAGAGGAGCTATGCTGTGCACAGCTCGTATATCCGTTGATTTCAGTCAGTTTCATGTTCCAATCTAAATGCACAGGTACCACAATTGCTGGGATTGGCTTAAAGTTAGTGAGACCCATTCTGGAGAGTCCGAACTTGAAATTCCACGTATTTGGCACGAATCAAGATGAGTGGAAGGAAGCAATTTTGTCAAGAATCCCGGCTGATCTGATTAGACCACCTTTCGGGGGAACAAGGAATGATGCACAAGTTCTAATCAAGCCGGATTGCCTTATTCGACCTACTTCTCAAAACAAGTGTTCTAGTGATGTTCCTATCCATTACACAAATAATATTTCAACATGTGATGAAAATGTCTGAGATTTATTATTGTAGTGTATTTTTCTTTATGTTTCTTAAGCCATTGACTATAATTCAGTGTTGAATTTAAAAGGGTTGTTTTACGGGAATAAAAAATAAGGGTGCAGGTACTTATTATTAAAAGAATTGGAAATTTGTACTCTCATCGGTCTCATCTGGAAGATTTTTATTCACTATATCATTTCAATAAAATCTTTGCAGTTTACTTCCAATGGATCTGGTATCTATGGCTCTTACTCTCTAGCTTTTCTAGATTCATGGAACTAAATTATTTCCAATCATTTAATGTCTCTTTCCAAGAAAAGAGGAGCTTGTGAAATTACTGACTCGACAAAAGATTTTTTGGAGAGATAATTAAACTCTGTCAGTACAAAACAATTATGTTTCAAGGGACGAAATTCCACAATGCATAGGTATTCCATAGATGAGGAATTAATAATAAAAAAGATTCCATTTCCTGTGTATCAAATTGTTCGGCTCAGATTCAGTCAAAACCTATTTTACTGTTTGCATTTTAGAGATGTGTATTTTTCTGAGATTGCGTGAGCACGTTCTTAATTGGACGCCTTTACTATTGTAATACATGACATATCCTAGACTTTAATCTTACTTTTGAACTTCAAGCGTATTGTTTTCTAGGTTCACATAGTAATTTGTGGGGTTAATTATGGGATTGTTACTTACTCGACGTAAAATGTTTTTAAGAGAGACACTCTCTCTTAAAAACAATAATGTTTCAAAGGATTAAATCGCATATTGTATACGTACATATTTATATACGGGAATTAATAAGAAAGAAGAGCACGTGTTATTTTTTCCGCATCAACTTGTCTCACAATCAAAAACCTATTTGACTGTTTACACACTATTAGACGTGCGTATTTGTATTCTTCAATTCCGGGATTGTGTAAGCACGCTCATAATAATATTGTGTTTTAACGCTCATGTTTTTATAGATATCATATACCCTGTAATCTGACGTTGTCTGAACTTCAAAAGTAGCAGTTCTGGGTTCAAATAATTTGTAAAAGTGCAACACAAGTTCTCCGAACAGATTATAATTTTTTTAAATTTCTAGTCTTGAATCCGGGATTTGTGGGACTTGTTAACAGAAAAATCACACTAATGTATATGTAGATACTGCTTTAATGACAGCACATACGTTGTGTGTAGGAGTAGTCCATTTATACCTGTACTACGTACATATTTACATACGTTATAATTATATTACTTAGGTTTTAAATAATAGAGTTTGTTGACTGTTTTTAGGGGAAGCAGTAGCGCCCCTAATGCGTTAGTTCGTACAGTCTGTTCGTCTGTCTGTAGGATATATAACACAAGAACTATACATTGAATTTTGTTGAAACTGGGTACACATACATAGTCTCCATGCATAAAGCCTGGATCATTTCTTAGATGAGCTCAATCAGCTCAATTTTTCGGAATTACCCTGATTTTTTGTTCAAAGTTGTACAAAAGTGTGTTAATAAAATACATAGTAATAAATATAAACGCATTTAAAACAATTCAGTTTTTTCCCAAATTATTCTTGAGGAAATGCTTTTGCATTTACCAAATTTTGTTTAACATTAGAAGCAACTATGCATAGATCGTGGGCCCGTATTTAAAAAGAATATTTTTTATCGCTTCTTCACGCAGGGAGGAGCTTCTAACCAATAGTGTAATAAAAGGATATCTATGTTTGAGTCATGTACGTAGATATGAGTTCATCCACAAACATTTTAATGTGCACCAGTCTGCGTGAGCGTTTTACTGACTAAAAGTCAACACTGACTGGTACATTTAGAGACATTTTAGGGTATTTATAAGGGAACGTACAATAGTTACCAGCTTATGCTGTTACATCCTATAATGGTCTTTTAGTGACTCTCCTTAGTGACTTACTTAGAGCATAGTGTTACTATTTTTGTTCCTTCACTGGTGGTTCAAAAAAGAAATAAAACGAAGAATGAAAAATATGAAGCAGCACTATGACACATTATTACTTCATTTCCATTCAAATATAGCCCTGCAAAATCATCAAGGCTTTGCTCAACAATTCTACATTATCTTCGATTATTGATTATTTTGAACAATGAATTACAAAACTCTCAAGGAAAATGGTACAGGGTCTCAAACACAAAATCTGTCAATCAAACCATAAAACTGAAATAAACTGGTTTCCTAATTGACATTTTGACTCTAAATTTGATACACAATAGCTTTAATATTTAGTCAACTGTGACAGTACAGAGTCTATAAGAATGCCAGGAAATTCTGGGAAATGGTCAGTACTTCTCAAGTTCGACTCCGGACCGCTCAATATCCATTGCGATCCAGTGTTTTAGATTCCTCAAGACACGATGAGTTCAAAGTAAGGCCCTTTTGTTGAATTTATTTGAGGGTATATAAACTAAAGCTTCTCTAATTCATGAAAGACGTCCTTGAAGTTTTCTAGGGCTCTGATGAAATGTCTGGTAGTTTGCTACTTTGTGATTTTGTCAATGGATTTTACATCCGTCCAGGGCTATTATTACGGAGGTCGTATGGTAAGTTGAGAAAATCTCCCCTAACTATTATAAATCGACGTGCTTTTTATACCTAACTAGCTCTTACTAATTAACTCTTTTATTAGATCGGTTGCTTACCACAATTGCACCCATGTTTCTCGCATTCTCCGTGTTGCAGTCATTATTGCGATCTTATTTCAAGACGCTGCTTGGGATATGGCCGTTAAGGATATGATTAATATTCTCAGAGTGAAGAACAATTTCTATCGTTGTCTTTGGTCTTATCGACTCGCACTATCTACAAGTAACATTAGTTTCATTCTATAATATGGAAAATGTTACTCAGGTCAGTATATGCACACTTTTTGATTGAATTTTGATTTGCTTTCAAATTGTATTACTGCCTGAATCAATTGGTGAAATAAATAACATTGTTACTTTAGTTGATATTTATTTAAACCGCCATGTTGTGTCTAGTACTAGAGCATTGGTGTCTCAACCTGTACATGGTAGCCTTAAGATAATACCACAGGAACACATTCTGTTACAAAAACGAAGGGTATATTTGCACAGCAGCTCGGTCTTGGCAGCTAGAACAAATTCCATCTTTGAAATTTTTTGGGGGCGAATTGAGATGATAAGAGCCTCTATCGGAGACGTTATTAAACGTGATCAATTTTAATTTTTTGAGGTCAACGGTATCAAAACACGCATGAATTTTGAATACGAAGTAGTTTTGGTCAACAGCATCGTCACAAATGAATGGGAAAAATAAAAGTTGAAGCACATATTTAACAACATTCGCATTTACACTTCTCCCTTGTATTTTATGCATATATGGTATCACCGAGTAAAGTCTTTAATACATCCGAAGGCTACGTCTATCCCGCCCTTCAATCGTCAACCATTTTTTATAAATTTTATGAACCATTCCCTTAACATTCTGGATAAAATTCAGCCTAACTTCCATGTTCCCTCTCTGGGCTGAAAATTGGTCAGTCGCCTTCGAAGGCTGGATATGTCTGATATAAACTGTCCCTAAAGCAATGACCATCTTTGGTAAAATCCTAAAGGTCAAAGGTGGTCGGAATTGAATACAATAATTAGTTAACATTTAAGTTTGGTGCAAAACGGCAAAAGTCTAAGCAATTGGATTCAATCAGTATTCAAAGTACACAGAAAAAGTAACTAAATATTCGTAAATATAATTTTATTTCGTTTTAACACAATTACTTTACGAAAACTCCAAATAGTTTTGTCATACGAACGTTACTACTATTTTTTACGAATTGTCTTTCCTTGTTTAGGAAGTTTGAGTATGTATGTTTAGTACAATCTGGAATGCGTTCATTTTCTTTAAACCGGGAAATTTTGTTGCCACCAAAGTATTGACCCTAGAATTTTAGCAATTTTATGACCTTGCAGCTTGTAACTACTCTTTAATTTAAACATATTGTGTTTAAACATATTGTGAGCTAGTAAATCTAATGATCTCATTTGTGTAGGATTTTTCCTTCAAAATTCTACAAAATGGACTCTTGAATCTCACCTCTTCATATGTAGTTCCCAAAGGAATTGATTTATAATGGAACCAGTCCAACGTCTAACAAAACAAGTTTCACTCTTTGAGAATGGACAAGTCAGTATCTAGTTTTTTGCTCTGATTTTATCTACAGGATATATCTTCCCATCAAAATGATTCTATAAAAATAGCATACAGTGACTACCTACCCATAAGCTGTGTGTACTATAACCATTACACTGCTTTCATAGAAGTAGTTACTACAAGGATAGAACTGCATTATCTCTGTAGGAAATCCATTAAAAATACGTAAAAACTGACCTTCATACGTATTTTTAGGTTAGTTCAAATTATTGTAATGGTACGCCACAAAAATGCTACCTTCTTCTACATCTCTCTCGTACTGAAATGATATTTCAAGTATTGTAGCTCCAGTCTCTGTTCCTTGATTCCTTATTGTGAGAAGAAGACTTTTTGTAGGGGATGCCACTAAGGAATTAAATACCGTGAATTGGATTTTCTAGAATAAAATTATACATATCAAAAATTCACACGAGGTACAATTTAACAGGGGTAAATAAATAGCTGCAGAGCAATCCATCCTGGTCAGGTGCTCAAAAAACTTCAGACGAATTTCATTCCCTTGTAAGATTTTAATTTGAATAGTCAACTAACTACGAGGTTCTAAATAATAATTAAAATCAAGCCTGCTCCTGATATTTGAAGGTATAAGGAAATAATTCAAATACAGAAATTTTACTGTCTCATTACCCAGTCACTCGAAATGTATAGGATCCTACATGTAAAATCTATAGGATAAAAGTATCAGATCTGCGGACGATATCTCAAACGATTTTCTTACAGGATCCTATACTATCCCATAGTTACTAATCCCAACCTCGCATGGGATTTTCTCTAGCTTGTCCTATAGTTGAAAATTTATTATTATCTTATGCGCTTCTCTACTTCTACTCCATTTTCCTCCAAAATTAAAACTACATAACCATCTTTACTACAGTTAGCTTAATTTTTAGACAATTGTAAATATTCTAAATATTTACAATTGTCTAAACAATTAAGCTAACTGCCATTAACGTTTTCATACATATACATTTCCTCAAATTGTCAATAGTAATACACCCTACACTGCAGTTCTATGTAGAAATAACATGTAACACTAGAAAATAAAATTGCAGCCACAAGTAAATAATTTCACGTATAAATTGAAAAAAAGAACAATAACAATCACACACTGGTTATATTTTCCGCTTGTCTTACTATTACTAATTGTAAGTTAAAATTGAAACAATCTAAAGAACAGGTAAGTCGATTTGGTGTTCATCACAACCAAAGAACACGTGAATGACAACTGCTGTTGATTAAGTATGGCGAATTTGGCGGTTATAATATATGTCTTGTACAAACGATGAGGAGCGCAGAATCCTTGTCAAAGCAAGTACAGGATTTTTATAAAAATGTCCTATGGTACCCGAAACCATAGGATTTTTCTGAAAATGTCCTATAGAACTCGAACTTGCTGGATATGCGGCACCCAACTTATAGGATTTCTTTAAAAACTTCCTATGGTGCCCCCAGCTTATGGGATTTTTCTGAAAACTTCCTATGGTACTATATCTTATAAGAATCGCGTGCCAGTTTCTGACGAGCTGAATGATTTCTATAAGATCCTATATGGCTTGTGGGATTTCTGGTACATTTTCTCACAGAAATTGCATCCTATAGGAATCCCATACAGTTTGAAGTGACTGGGTACTAAGCGTCCTGGAAATTATCATCTACATGCTTGAATTGTGAAGAATACAAAATCCTGAGCACGAAGAAAATGTCAAACGGCTGTGAGAAGGAAATTACCAAAGTGCAGATTGCAATTAAAGAGGTAAATGACAATTTACAAATTGAATAACAGGCATTCCCAGCGCTCCTAAATAATTTTAAGCATAATACAGTAGTTTTACTAATTTTGACCTCTTTCAATGTCCATTTCCTGCAGTTACGAGAAGCAGTGAAAGACCTAGTCACAGATGATAACAAAGAGTACGAAGATGAGTACAACTTGATCCGCTGGCTCAGAGGTAAATATTGAGGATGTAGACACTATCAATACAAAAGGAATGTTTGTATGTTAAAACAAATATGCTAAAAATTTGTTAAATTAGTTTTTGAACATATTTTTGAAGCGCTCATGAAGATATTTTAATATTATTTACTATAATTTGTATATTAATTTTGCTTCTGGACCGTATAAAAAATCTACTTAAAAACTTGTCCTGCACCAAGTCGTTGTACAGAGTTTCTTCAACTTCTGAAATACTACAAACACTTTGTTTAATCTTTGATTATCCTTACAGCTCAGAATATGGATGTGAAGAGGGCTGAGAAAATGCTTAGACATGTAAGTCGGATTTTATGAGTTTATGTGTAATTACGTTTGCAAGATGCTTGTAGTAGTTTACTGTAATAAATCCTTTCTCTTATAACGCAAAATCCAGGCTCATACCTGGAGATTAGAGAATCATGTGGAGGCACTCGTGTACGAAGACTTACCCCAGGACATGATTGAGAAATTCCCAATATTCTTGGATGGTTTCGCTAAGGACGGGACTCCTGGTAATTTCCTTGATAGGTCTTTTGCAACATGTAGAATAATAAAATATTGTATAAATAAAATTATTTCATTTTAATACATTACCCTTACAGTAATAGCGAAATGTTTATATTTAAAATCCCTTGAATTATTACAATAATGATGATTATAATTGAATGGATATGCTTCGATGTATTTCAAATGTGTTTTTTTTACAATATTATTAGTATCATCAATACAAGCAGGCAGGATTGATTTGGCCGGCCAAGTGAAACTTCTGGGAAGGGAGAAAGTCCTCCGGTACTGTACTCAAATTTTTGCACAAGGAGAGAAAGTACTTTTGGATTTCAACCGGAAAAACAATGGGAATGAACCCATCCATGAGAATAGCATCCGAGGGGCTATTGCAATTGTGGACTTTGACCAATTCTCCTACAGACAAGTCCGATCCATTGAAGGTCTGTGATTCTATTTTTATTTGTACTTTTAGTTACAGTGTATGCTAAAAACACATAATTACTACAAAGTACATGATAATTATTAATTGCATTGATATTGTACTCGTACTCTTGCTATAAGACAGTCCTTAAGAGAATTTCTTTGGGGACAAAAATGTAACAATCCAATCATGCATATAATGCAAAACGATACTTTTTAGAACAGTATAATGTTTAATATTCAGTCAAATTTTGCTAGCTTTAAGGGTGTCCTTATTCTCATTGAGTAGGACAAAGTCTGTAATATTGGTTTCTGCTTTAGCCGTTCGCACTGCCATTGACATTTGCAAGATCATGACGAACTACTTCCCTGACCTGGGGTCTGACATGTACACCATAAATTGTAAGTCAATAATTTATTTTTTACGTTATCAATTCAAAGTAAGAGTTGAGAATGAAGAGATACAAACTAGTAGAAGAAAAATGAGATGTAAACAAATGTCGACCGTGGTAATTAAATCCGTCACTTTAGTAGGTGTTCTGTTTCAATGTAAATGTAGGTAACATGTTTTCTGGAATTGCCATGCGACTTGTGAGGCCCGTTCTGGAGACTCCGTACTTGAAATTTCACGTATTCGGGACGAACGTGAATGAGTGGAAGGAGGCAATTTTGTCAAGAATCCCGGCTGATCTGATTAGACCACCTTTTGGAGGGACCAAAGATGAAAGATATGTCTTTGTCAAACCAGACTGCCTTAATAGACCGAGATCTCAGTATGAGTGCTCAAGTGATGTTGCCATCGAGTATTTAAACAGTATTTTAAACATGTGATTAAAATTTTTATATTTGCTATTATATCTTGTGTATATATTATGCACATTCTACTATATATGTTGTTATGAAAAGTTGAGTATTTAATCGTAGTCAAGCGTTTAATTTAAACGGTTGGGTAATCAATGGTTATCAATGGCGCAATCTTGGTAATAAACGGGTTGAACCAGTTGACTTTATAATTAATGTAAAGACTTTTATATTTTTGCTCCTATACCTATGTGACATCATATATTCTGTCATAAGTTCAATCAAATAAAGATTAATTGTGACATTTCTGACTCGATTTTGAATTTTTTAAAGAGACAAGCTTTGTCATAAAAAACAGTAATGTTTCAAGTGATTCTTTTATTGCAAGAATTCCAAAGGAATTACTTACAGAATTTTTGTAATATTTTTGTGCATCTAAATTTGCCAGAATTAAAAACATATTTCTCCGTTCAGTTCAAACTTTAGATATCCGGGATTGTGTGAGCATCTAATTACATAATTTTGTGTATTTTGCATTGTAATTTTAGGAGATATCACATCCTCTAATCTTAAGTCGTATGAACTTCAAACATACGAAATTTACTTTCTTCAAAAGTATAATGGGCACTGATTTAATTTCTATATGTAATAAATTCCAGGTTCGGTGTGACTGAACTGAAATTAAATCTCATGAATGTTTTCCTATGATGGAAGCACAAGGTTGTGTGTAAAGGGGGCATTATGACTAATGTAGATACTTATGTAAGCAATTCTATATAATTATATTACATAAGTACAAAAAGCGGTTGGTGAGGTATCGCTATGTTTATCCGATCAGATTGTCGTAGAATTCCAGAAGAATTTATAGTGACTTTGAATGCATAAATCACGTTCATCGTTTAAATGGAAAAATCCTGTTCCACAGGCATTTCTGGGAAATATTCAACGTCGCAGCTCAAATGCATACATACTTTGACGTATAGTTGCACTTGTATTGCACATACATGAGATAACAAATATTGTCCAGTCTTCCGAATTCTTGTACAAATTATTTTGTATTTTAAAAAAGCTTTCTTATTCAAAATTAAATATCCATGCAACACTTCTGAGCAATGTGAGTAATAATATTATTCTTGTTAAAATTCAAACGAATCTTACCCGCCGAATATTTTAAGAGAAAAATTAGAATGACAAGAAACAAGTCGTTTTTACACTGTTGTCTTGCTTATATAGGTATAATCGATGTCATTACATAATGTCTTCCGACTCCAAATACATAGCTGCATCTCAGCATAGGTCTAAAAATCACAAGGTCATCTTAAGCAAAACTGAATGTCAATTAGACTATCCTTATTATTAACGAGCGCTACCTGTCCGTTGATTTAAAGCTCCGCGCGCTACTGTTACAATAAGCTCACACGGCATACAATAAAAGTCTCCATGACAGGGCTTGATTCGTAAGATCGTAAGCCGTTTAGCTTTTAATTTCTACACTCACACTATAAAATCTCCCCGAGTAATTGTCCCTGTGTAGCACAGGGTTTTTACTAGTAGGTATAAAAACAAAGTTCCTGCAGAATTTCTGTTGTATGAAAATAAATGCGGAACTTCCAAAATTCTCCTAATAAGAACAACATCAATGGACGAATGAACATATCTACTAGCCACTGTGAAGCTGGTATAGAGCTGAAATGATCTATTGAGTAATTGGTTCAAACAGCGTCCACCAGAAAATTCAATATGTTTTGTAGGAACAAATTCGTAAAAAGTGAGAAGCCTATTGTTCTACAGGTCATCCGTTTGACCTCAAAAAATTAAATGAGATCAAGTATAAACACATAAGAATACATATGTACAGAAACGGGGAAGTCAAGCTTCCGCAATCTATAGACGTATTTACTGTTTACCGCCATGGTGTTTTTTACACTAACCGCTAGCCGGGGTCGGATTTTTGTAAATCTCCCTGGAAGATTATTTCTAAATTTCCTTGCTGAATCAAATGTTCCTGCAGGGAGGTCCTCGATGATTTCAAAAATCCCTGCTGAAAAAAATGTCAACGATTTTAAAAATCTCTGTTCGAAAAAATAATTTCCCTGCAAGTCGTCAAATCCCTGTCAAATAAGGTCAATCAATCTAAAAATCCCTGTTTTCCTTACAAATTTCCCTGAAACACGTGAACAAATTTGAAAATCCCTGCCAAAAAAATGATCAACGATTTTTAAAATCCCTGTTCGCAAAATACAATCCCTTCCCTTTGAGATTTTCCCCGCCAGAAATATTTTTCTCTGGGAAGAATCTTCCCGTCTTCCCACAAAAATCCGACCCCTGACCGGTAGATGTCGCATGAACTCGCAAACGAAATAATCAACTTTGTGAGGACATGCTGAATGATACAATACTACTTGCGAATTTAATTGCTCGTCAGGTATATATAAAAAAAAGTGCAAATAAGCATACATACGTAAATGTACGCCCGTATAGTTGAGTTTACACGTAAACCTTTTTAACCCCTCAGGTATGTCTAAACCTTCTAATGCCCATTAGTTAACGCTCCCTTGTAGGTTTGTCTTGTGCATAAACCTTTTACAGCTACTAGCTCGTGCTGTTATATCCAATGGTGGAACTTCTCCCCTTGTTGATTTAGCGCGTAGCGCTGATCACAGATAATGTTTTGCTTTTCTTTTTGCACTCTGAAGCCTAAGCACCTGAGTGCATAGTTGGAAGTCATTCAAAGTCAACGCATAAGAATATTAAAAGTGCAATTTCTCTTACACACCATTATGGTAAAGGAATCTGTTTTCGGTTTAGGTGGATAAATTACTATTTCGATACCGCAGAATCGAATTTTATGTCAATAAAATGAAACTGCATGTACCGACAAACGACCCAGTTTACAAATAATGTGCGATCCGATTCCAACGTCGATGCTGAGAACTGAAGGACCAGTAATAATTATAGGAATGAAGGCTGTCCATGTATTTTGAATGGGGTTAAAAGCAACAGCCATGCCTGAACTCTCTGAATATTTGTGAATTCAAAACAATGGGGAAATATTAGCCCTCTCGAAATTGTGTAATTACTCTTTTGAGAGTGAGATGAGAAAATCAGAAATATAATAAAATTACATTTACAAAATGGTTATAAAATGCAGATTTTTTTACTCAATAAAGAATTATTAAGATTTAGATTACATCTTAGGCGGGGGTAAATCTGAAGCTCTGAGAGTGTTCTGTTTTATGTCAACTACGGTATTTCAATTTGAAACTATCAAGCATTTTGGGCATTTTTGTTTCAGAGCAAATTTTGATGTTGTTAATTTACTGCAGACAATTTTTATGTATGTAAATACTTGCAGTAAATAAGCTGAACATAAAATTAGGCTTCACCTGCCGCTAAAAATTTGACTAGTCCCTTAGCCTCACAGAGAGTTTTACTACAAGCGAGTGCAAAACAGACACAAATATTATGAATTATAGTGTATGTGCTGACTGACGTCAACATTGTAATTATCAACTCTCCCTATTACGACACCCCAACGGCATGCATCTTGATGATATTATGAAAGATGTCGTCCCAGAGGTTATTTTCTATTCCAAGACCGTGAGAGGGGATTTTTATTTCGCATGATTGGGAAACGTTGTCTATATTAGTCCAAATAGAAAAATTTGCATCTAAATGATTATCGTATTTCAATATTCTGCCATTTTAAAAACTTGTGTGGACTTCAAATGAAAATCTTTTTGGTTCCCAATTCTAGAATGTAATCCAACATTTTTCAAATACATATTTTGTTCCTTGTTTTCTGCTGGCGGTAAACCTAGACATTCATTTTTTCCGAAGAACCAGAGGCCGATAAGCTATGTAAAGCCAGGACTGTGCGACCCACGGCCTGAAATAAACAAAAAAAAATGTAAAACATAATTCACAAACCCATCCAATCATATTGCTCAGGCCATATTCCTGCATAATAATCCTATCCCAGTGAAACTAAATATTATTAACTGGCCAGAGGCATTTAGTTACAAAACTTACGAACGTCTTGAGGTTTCAAGAAAACGTCTTTTGTAAAGTTACATTATATGTATAATTCTCCTGAAAAATGCCTTGCGAGATAAGAATATGCCGAAATAATATAGAAAATGTCGAAATATGGCGTAAATTCCCTAGAATATTTTGACCAGGCAAATCCAAAGAGCCATTGGGAAGTATACATGAATACAACGCAGAACCAACTCGCCTAATATGTAAAATACATGCAATTATCTATTTTTGTTTTCTATTTTCTAATCTACCCTGAATTTTCTCTTGGCGTTGAATTCCCGAATGCGCTCCTGCGTTCGTTTCAAATGAGTGTCCTGAGCAGAATGTCCTTTAACCCATGCATTTTCTAAAGCAGATTTAGCAGTGGGACGTTTCCGAGGGTCCACTGTCATCATCTGAAGAAAAAAACGCAAGGTCTAGTATGTATAATTCCTCATCAAAATCCAAATTTGATCTAAGCTCTTTAAATGTTTACATATTTTACCTCAATTACAAATTCTCTGGCTGATTGAGAAATGTCATCCCAATATGGAGACTCAAATTCATATTCACCCTTTACAATCTTACGAGTAACGCCGGGCTCCCCAGTCTCATCCCAAAACGGTTCATAACCACACAAACTGCAGGCATAAATAATAATTCAAGTCAAGTAAATATAATAGTATTATTCACACTGGAAATATCCGTAAAAAGAGGGATACTCACAGAATGTAAAGCACAACTCCGAGGCTCCAGATGTCAACTGCAGCAGTGTATGCTTCTTTCGTAATGACTTCAGGTGCTATTTAGTAATATAACGCATTGGAGGAAATTGTTTCAAGATTTAATTGGTGAAGTGTAATTACGAATATTCACAGGCTTACAGATAACATATTTATAAATCCGTACTTACCACAATATCCAATTGTCCCACAGAAAGTTGACATTATTGTCTTTTCATCGAATTCCTTTGCAAATCCAAAATCACTGATTTTGATAAGAGAGTCCTCTGAGGGTGACTGATATAAAATATTCTCAGGTTTGATATCCCGGTGAACGATTCCTTGGCTGTGTGAGTACTGCAAGGTCGTAATAACAAATCTTCCCTTGTAAATATGTTTCTCAAATTTCTCAAATTCTCAAAAATAATTGCTCTTAAATATGCACAATGGTTTGTATCAGTTAAAGCTGTTAAATACAGCTTTGGGTGTTGAAGTTGTACAGTTGTACTATTAACGGGTAATTAAATCATGTGCAGTATATAAACATATCTACGTGGGCTGTAAGGGATTGGATAAAAATTTTAAAAGCTTAATTTATATTTAAAAATATTACATCAAGAGCACTCATGACTTGTTCCACGACCCTGGCAGCTTCCTTCTCACTGTAATGACCTTTTCTAACGATCCTGTCAAAAAGTTCGCCTCCGTCCGCCAACTCCAAAACTATAAAAACTTCCATCGCTGTTTCGTATATTTGCCTCATTTGTACCTGAAAATTCAATAAGAGCAAGGGGCCAATTCCCAAGTCGAGAATAATTTTTCCTTGACCGGGTTGACAGTTTCATCAATCCGTTTGGAGATCGACTCATTTAAGGGTGGAACATAACGCAAGGATTAGAAATAAATACTCACGATATTGGGGTGTTGGAGTTTTAATAAAGCCTCGATCTCAGAACTAATCACTTTCCTTCTCTTTCCTTGGCCCTGAAAATTTAATGTGGCGGTTATATGTATAGCACTCATTAAATAACTTTTTGATGCATAAGATTATGATCAGCTTACTTCTTTTTGTATAACTTTGCAAGCCCAGTCTGTATTGTCAGAATTGCTTTTACAGCGGTACACGCAAGATGTAACTCCTCTGTAAAAGGCATAATTTTACTGTTCAATTAAATCAAGTTAGTTTTTTCCCTGGAATATAATGATTATGTACAACAGATGTGAGTCACGCACTTGCCCATAACACCCCCAATCACGTAATCGTCCATGAAACTCCGGGACTTCTCCCGACTTTCAACCCAGAACGTGTCACTCATTTTTGAATTATTATAGGGGCACCTGAAATATATTTTGTACAACATGAGTTTGCATTTTTTTAAAATTTCGTGTTGAATTAAATGTTTTACGAGCTCTCTCAGAATTTCTGCAAAGCTGGTCTCCCTTTTCATAGCTGCTTTTACACCTCTATATGTACACTACAATTTATTCCAAAACACAGCACCCACAATCAAGTAGCGGTGTGGAACATTTTGTAGTACTGTATTTGATACGCATGCATATCTATACATACCTGCTTACCTCTTTTTCCTGTCTCAATTGGCACATCTTTCTAGGTTATGGAAGGAAATGGACATATGTATACGTTTATATATTAGGGATGCCCATTGTGTCACAATTAGGGGAAGCTTCTAGGTTACCTTTAGAAAGCATTGAGTTACATCCAGGGGGAGCTATTACACACAGGGAAGTTTAATCCATTAAAGGTAAGGGGGAACTATAGACATGGGATTTATTGAGGTTTTATAAATCTGAGTGTCTTCTGGGTTATTCAATAGAGCTTCATAGGTTATACCGACAGGGCGAGCTTTGTAGGTATAAGGGATGATGAAGCACCAGAAGTGACCGACAGGGGAAATTGTTAAGTAAAATATATAATGACAGGTTTTTAACACGCAGGACAAGAACATCTTTTCAAGTTCAAGTCTGCTGTATTTTGTAATATACCAATGGAGTTCACCCATTTGACCCCCAGGGTTGACCAAACTTACTGGGCCACAATTTAAAAAATAATAATGATCCGAGCCAGAACACAACACTTGTATTAAAATTATAAGCTTAGCTCAAAAGTTGAGCGAGTACTGGAAACCCAACACGTGTCTAAACTTGGGTTCCAAACATTACCTGATACTTTCATTGACAAGCTTCACCTCCCACCTTGAACTCTAAAATACAACAATTCCAAATAGGTCTCAAATACTGCTTTTAAAACTTGAATCATAAACTCAAAACTTCTCTCAAGTTTCCACAAGTTTTGAGTTGAGAAAAACAAATCTTGTGATTATCGCAGCCAAAAATGAAAATACACTATACTCAACTTCTTACTCAAGTGAAGACGAAAGATTGTACTTTTTGCTTGGAAGGGAACGATTGACGGTAGAATTCTCAAATTTCGAGTGCTACACTTTAAACTCAATGCTTGTAATAAAATGAATTAGTATATAAAAATTAGAACCATACTTTGATGTAGTTTGTCAAAACATGGTCACTGAACACCGACGAACTCTTAAAAGACTGAGCTTTACTTGCGAAAGCCCTTAAGTGTAAAAAAAATTGGGAAAATTTGTCTTCCAAGGTTCTAAACCTATAAAGTTCTTCCTCAGAACATTTACAAAAGTGATAGGAGCGAGAATGCCAGCTCAACCGCTGGCGTTGACCGCAGACTAAATAAATTCTTTTTCCTTCCGTCAACTACAGCCACTAGTATGTATTACTATGCTCCAGTCCAATATCCTCTTGTATACTCTTCCACTGATTAACAATAAGAGGAAACTTTTACAAGAACAAAGTTTCGGAGCTCACAGCACAACTCATTAGAATAGCTGTCTCAGGAGAGTTACATTATATTACGTTATATTAAATGCCTAAGAGGAAAAACTGAGAACGTACATTCCCTTGCCTAAGTCTCAATGAATCAATCAGTACATAAAGGCCGTAAATGTGTTAAGGAGCAAGTGATTGTGAGTTAGGGAAATTTACATATAAAATAATATATTAAACTTGGCAGTCGAGTGCAGTGAAGAGCGAGCTCGTATATATTTGAGCATAAATCCCTCTCCCTTTTACACAACAATGTTCCTCAGCATTGAAAATACTTGAAATAAAAGTAATCACAAAATATTGAATAAGCCAAAAATAGGTATTGTTTATTCTAAAACTTACTATCACAAGCATCACTTACTTGAAAAAAGGAGGTTGGGACTTTCTGGCTAATGAGGACGGGAGAAGTAGGGTTGAACTTTTGTTTACAATAAATATCTATACATAATTATATCTATGTAAGCTTACCCTCCTTCCAACCTTTCAAGCCATGGGATCTGCTCTCAAGGATCTAATATTTCTTCTGGTCTGCTTTTGCAATTGTGAGATGCCTCTGAGTCGCCTAGAGGTCAAGCTAATACTTCACATGTGATTCTTATGTAATACTGCCAGAATAAAAAATTTCCCGACCTTGCCCCTTTCCTTCAGGTGCTTACATATACATACAACCATAAAGTTGCTCAAGTCAGTTTTCTCACAGGAGGGATCGAAAATGAGCTAGCAATCTTCGCAGAAGCAATGCATCCTTATTACATAATAATTCCTATCGCATCCTTAGTAATACAGCATCCCTCACAACAAGAATGTCTCGGTCAACAATATCAATTGCACGTGTAGAGATGTGAGGTTATATTTTACACACACAGAGAGAGAGAGAGATGAATGTTGTTGCTGTTGAAGATCGAGAGTACTAATTGAGACTGCACCTCCAAATAATTACTCAACATTTTTATCGGCGCGTAATAAACTCAGAACATATGTATGCATGTATCTAGCACATTTTTATCCTAATTGTCCTTAATCTCAATCATTAAATTCAATAATAAAATATGGAGCTCTTATAGTAGTGTCTTAAAAGCATTACCACATGATTCATGTAACCTATAGATAGAAATTGTAGATGCAATGGAAATAACATCTGTTGCCAATGTTAAATTAATTCCCTTCATTCAACACCAAGACTGATGGAATTGAAGTAGCATTTTAGGGGCGAAGTGACACTGAAAGTCTCTATTGCGAATATGGTGGCGCCTGCTTGTCTGCCGATATATGACGGACCAAGGGCGCCAGACCTTTTGCTGTGGATAGATTAGATAAAAAAAGTAAGAAGTTAATTGTTTTTGATGGAGATGGGGTCATCCGTTTAACCTCAGAAAATTAAATGAGGTCAGAGTTAAACACATATATGCATAGAAACTGGGAAGTAAAGCATGCGCCGTCTAATTGTAAGTATAGTCGGATTTGTCATTTTCATTAAGCTATAATAATTACCATGAACCGGTAGATGTCATATGAGCTTATACATCCTTGATTTGAGTGTGTACTTAAGTACATGCTGATGGATACAGTACGCGTGATTTAATGATTCGCTAGGTCCATATAAACCCAATGGTGTAAATAAAGATGCATATAGTTTGCTAAATTTTAAAAGATAACATTTGCATTTGGCAACCTGCTTTTAAACGGGATCTCCTTGAAAATGGTGCTTTTAAAAATTAACCAACGATGTGTACGTCCGTAGATGAGTTTAAGCGAAAATTGTCTAAGCGCTCTGGTATGTGTGTAAACCTTTTAATGTCCATTAGTTAACTCCCCTGTATGTACGTATGTATGTACGTGAACGTTTTAGGGTATTACAGTTACTACGTCGTGCTGTTACAACACTTGCTGAAGCTTAGCCCCTTGGTGACTTAGCACGTAGTGCTGATCACAGATGATTTGTATTCTAAGTACTAGCATAAACTCGTATATACAATACGCACTTAACATAATTGTTGAATCAAACTTCTAATTCTTTTTATTTTTCAACCTGGTTTTGTCTTCTGTGAGGATCAGGTGTTTTTTTATTTTTCTTGTCTAATATGATCACGCATAGGTGTAAGTTTTATACAGGTGAAGTAGAACTTGTGGAGTGAATCATTATACAGAGATTCTGAATTCATACATGCCAACAAATGGTATCATAAGCTCAATAGGTAGGTTATCCCGGGGTAATGAGACAGTCAGCGACATAGTGGGTGGGTTAAGGGGGTATTTGTTATGTGACGTCAACGTTGTATTTCGTCAAATACACGCGCTTTTTGTATTTCCCAAATAACTTTTGCATCCATTACAATTTTCTGGTTGTCATATAGGAGCGCATGCAGCGTTAGAATGTTATAAATTTAGTAGTGCTTAATAGCATATTACTACTGCGTCTTCCTTTTACAATGCGTTGCTCCATCTTAGACTGTGAGATGGTTTATGTGGCACTGAATTAATTCTTTAAAGAGTCTTACATAAATGTTGCTTAATACTTATTTAAAGTCGTACCAAATGTCAAAAGTATCCCCATGGAACGAGGTTTACATGAAATTAAAGAAACATGGAGAGACCCGATGTACTTAAAAAATCCGTGCACTGCACTGATTTGGGCAAACTTTGTTTGCATGTGCAGGAAAGTGAAACTTATATTTAAAGATTTTTAGTAGGGTAGGGAAATAGAGTTTGATTGTTAACTGTAAAGGACGCAAGACCATACGTCAATCCGTTGGAAAGGTATAGCAAATGCACGATTTTTTGATAATTGTATCCAGAAATAATTTTCAGAGGTCAAACGGTTGACCCTGGGTCAGGGAAAATATCAAAAGGCACATCTACAATGTATGTTCGATTTTTTGGGACAAGTCCCATGTCCGTATGTCCTTCCGTTGTTGAGTTGTGCGATTTACAAGATTTTGTAGACGGACGGACGGACGGACGGAAATGACTCGTCTATAAGAAAGTTTCACTTTCTAAAAACAATAAGCTTTCTTACGTTTTATCTAAAGTCTGTCCCTACAAATAATTTGAGTTGACCGATGTCCTTGGTTAACTTCGGGGCAGGCAACCAGACGATTCCAATAGGGACTTTCAGCTTCGCTTCGCCCCTCAGAAATGATGCCCAATGATGATGGAGTAGGTGATGATGTCATTTGTGTCACTCCTCAAGAGACGTTGATGAAACGATTTTTGGAAGATTAGAAACGTGTAATGCTGGAACTGGAAATGACCTTGAATGATGAACCTGATGCTCATGTATAGTAACTACTACTAACATTTAAATGCATATTTTCTTGCCATTGGTATAAAAAGAAATTTTATTTCATATTACAATATTAAAACGATCAGTCGAAAAATTGGCAGTCTGTATCACCAATCTGTTGGTAATACCGTAAAAAAGCCAAAGAGACGGACAGAGTTCAAGTTCTGCACTTGAAATTTTATCCCTTCTCAAATATTATTTCAGTCTTTGAAAACTTCCAATTTGTAACTATTTGTTTGCGCCATCATCAAGTATCCAGACGATTTAACAGGATTTAACACACCTAGCAAAGTAGCATCAAATTCACGTAGCAGAAAATAATTAACCGATATTGGAAAATATTGGGGCTAAGATTGAAGTAACTCCATTCAAGTTAGTACCCATAATACCGTAAGTTTGAGATTTTTATTTAAGAATCCAAGTAAGCATTGATTTTTATTGATTTTTTTTTATTGATCGAATATTTCGAAACAGAGACGTTGTTTTGGGTGGACTACAGTGTATGCATTTTATAACATCACCCCAGAATTGTTGCTCTCATTGTCAGTGCAGGACAAGAATAATAAAGTGCTTCGTGTGGGGCATGAACTGTATTTTCACATTTGAATGAATACAGAGTCATCCAAAACAATGCCAAGTTGCATCATAACAAAATTAATGTGGAAATACATTATGCGTATTTTTTGCAGCACTTAAATAATTATAGTTCTTTCCCACTCTTCATTAGGTCACTAGCCTGGGAAAATGGATTTTCTAAATCCAAAAGAATGGGTAAACGCCGTCGGGAAAATCGTAGGGAGCGAGGGAAACAAGGAAATTACAATTATCAACAGAGGGAACAACTCGGTTGTTTTGAACCATGTTGGTGACAACCACAACAACCTTAAAAATCGTCATCTCCCCCCTACTGGTCGAGTTATTTGGTCCTTCAATGCTTTCAACGGGTTATTCGGGGTCTCCACGCACTGGTGTATCCTAGTGGACAGTCACAAACGTCGTACACATTTTAATATTTTTAATGAGGGCGCACCGAGATCAAACAATACATTTGAAATATTTGATAACGAAATTCGTATGAATGGTCAATTGTACAAGCAGTATTGACTGAATGGCCCGGAAATATTTTTACAGAAATCCATCGGTTTAACTATTAGTGGGTAATATTCCGGCGCATAATCGTAATCAGTTGGATACACAATAAAATTTGAATAAAGTTTAAACTCATTCAAATTGAAACTTACAACACTGTTCAGGGATTTTTTTAGTACCGAGGTTTTAGCTCACAAAATTATTTGCTGTAAACTAATTGAAATATTTATTTTCGGATTTTTTTTCCTGAAATGAGAAAATGAAATCAACAAAAAAAAATCCCAAAAATTTTCAACCTAGTGTTTCAAACAGGTATTTTTGTGGTAAACGAAGAATTTTTTAAAATGCTCCTTTAACAATAGGGAACTTCGTCCTATCCATACCTATCCACAAACCTAACATGCTGATCACATACAAATCACATAAAAGATTCATTTATGGAAAACAAATTATTGAGGCAAAGTATAATTACATATAGGCTTGCTCCATTTCCTCCATAAAAATCAATTCTGTGATGAGAGATTAATAACAGAGAAGAGCACGCGTGTTATTTTTTGAGCATCAAATTGCTCATCTCACAATCATTAAAACTCTATTTTACTGATTACACTTTGAATGCGTGTATTTTGCTCAGATCCTGGATTATGAGAACACGTTCATAGTTGCATGTCTTTACGTTTCGTAATTTTACATTACATTACACCGCACTATAATTTTATGTCACATGAACTTCAAATGTAAGTACTTAAGTATGTGCATAATTTAGAAAATCTGTGCGTATCACCTTCTTCAAAAAAAATCTGAACTGCATTCATTTCGAGTTGCATAATTATACATAGGTTTGTAGGACTGAACAAAAAAACGTATTTACTGCTATTATGACAGCACATGTTTTTGTGTACGTGGGGCGTACACTTACAATTATATATATCTACATGTAGTAATATGTAGATGTTCCATATCTATCTTACAATTCAAAAAGCCGATGGAGGGGTGGAGATACGTCGATCAGTTTTTTTTTGGTTACCTTGGAGATAAATTCATAGTGTGTCGAACTCATAGGTAATTACAGTTAAAATAAATTGGGAAATTCGGACGATAAAAACGTATTATATTATAATAATTACAGGTACACGATGATACTTAACCTCGCAGCTCAAACACATAAGTTGTAGTTCTTTATTGTATTTAAATTATACGAAAGGGTTCAACTGACGGACTTAATTCAGTCTTCCTTATTTCTCAGAAATGTTTTTGTAATTAAGATTTATTTTCTTTTGTTACCATTAAATGCAGCTTTCTATAAATATTTGTTAAAACTCGAACGAATTCTCTGAACCCACCCGCCAACTATTTTCAGAGTAAAATTGTGCAAACCATAAACGAAAGGTTTTGACACTGGTGTCCTGTTTTGGTAAAATTGGTGACTTCACAAATGTCTTCCTACTCCAAATAGCTGCATCTCGATAGACCTAAAATGAGAAAACCATGTTTAAACAAAATAATCGAATTTCACATTTAACAGTATAATAACAAAGTACCTACAGAACTTCTGTATACAAATAAATCCGGAAAATTTTCTTCATAAGAAGAAAAGCAACTGACCATGTTCAAGCTGTTTGCAAAGAGTAAACTTGTGATCAAAGTAGGTATCCAATCGCTGGTATAGAGCTGAAACACTATCCTTTGCGTCATTGGCTCCAACGGCGTCACGTGGATAAACAAAATGGACTTAATGAAGCCAATGTTCAAGTGCAACTCTGATAACCCCGGCCCCTCCTGTATACAGTAACAGAATTTCAAATATTTAATGCACAAGATTTAATGGACCAACCAACCTTAAGAACTGATGTGCATAAAATATACCTCAATAAATTGAAGTGTAGTTGGAAATAAGCTAAATTTGTCAAACAGCATCAAAACCGAATGAACAACGGACGAAGTCATGTGATTTCGTTTCAGGGTAGTCTCATCCTTCATAATGGTCCATTCCCCTTGATACTTAAAGCTGAAAAAATTTAAAATACCTTCAAACATCCCAGGCGCATGGACAACATTGAAGTGATTGACATCTGCCAAGTTTTCCCGGACGTCCTAAAAAAAACATCTTAAAAGTTTAATCTAAATAATCGCTTGTATATAATTATCAAAAAATTCTTCAAGAATAATTATTTTTTAAAATTTCCAGTATGTATTGAACTTCAAGCAAGTGTACTTGTATATGTGCACCGATAGTCATTTCATGGCGATGACAAGAAGCCCACTGGCCACTTAAGATTTTTTTATGTTCCCCAGGGAACCAAAATGGCTCTTGGCCCTCGGCATGGTGCCAAAGATAAATGAAGCCATTCCGCTCTATAATCCTATGCATTTTAATCTTCGCACTAGCTTCCAGTGCTTCTGCATTTGAGTAGGGAATTTTGAACAGTGAACCATTTTGACCATGGAACTGCCATCCATGGAATGGACAAGTAATGCATTCATTCTCAACAGTCCCCCCGACCCCTAGGTGTGCACCCAAATGTGGACAGTAGGCATCCGCAACGTAAGCTTTCCCGCTTTTTCCTCTCCAGGCAACCAGATTTAAGCCTAAAATTACAATTTAATTGCAATTTTAATTCCTGTTTCAAAAAGGGAGCGTCAAGTGCACTCCGTGTATAAAACCTTCACGGAAATATTTTAAAATTTGATTTTATAAAGGGATCAGGGGGGAAATAACATTGTGGGTTCCTTATTTATTTCGAGAGGACCCGCTCTGAAGACGGGGCTGTAACTTGTGCCTGTACTTTTTAGTTAAGTTTAGCTTATACCTAAAACAGAGACCTCTGTAGCTGTTTCCTTTCCCAACTGCTCAGATCCAAGCAGAGTGAACCAACCGTTTGGGTATGGAGGTGGAATAGGCCCGAGCTTCCTTAGTTTTTGAAGACGATTAATTACTTCCCTTTTATGCTTTCCCTTCCCACTCTCGAAACCCACTGTGTTTGTGATGTCTTCTGAAGTCTAAGTAATTAGCAGGTAATAATTCAAAGTCAAGTAATAAAAATTATAAAATTAGTTCAATTTCTCTCACACACTGTTTCCATAGAATATCCTAATATTGTAAATCAAATGAAGCTACGTAATACCGGTAAACGACTCCACTTGGCCCAAATTTTGTAAACGAAGAGGGATGCAATTCCCACGATGATGCTTACCATCGTGGGACCCGTAAAAATTGTAGGGATGGACGCTGTCCAAGTGTTTTGAATGGGGGTGAAAACAACAGTCATGGCTGAACTCACTGAATATTTTTGAAATCAAAATCATGGAGAAATATAATAGTTTTCTCAAAATTATGTGATCTTTTGAGAGTGAAATTAAAAAATCAAAACATTTACTCCAAAAAAAAGATATTAAATCCAGAGGACTTATTTTTTCATTCAGTAAGGAATTCAGGTTTTGGCAAGTATGGGGCTACTGTAACATGCGATATTCTGAAAGTGCTTTGTTTTACTAGAGATTTACTGGGACAGTCAACAGTGGGGTATATGTAAGCTCAACTCACAATGTAAACATTAACTAACCTAGACTCAGGATCACTTGTGAGAATTATTACATTTTGGAGATCTCGTTCACGCAATCTTCCCGTCAAGGTTGACAAGATTGGCCATTTATTGGACACTTATGCACAAAAAATATCCTTCTGCGTATGTAATGTACACAACATGTATACACACATTTACTAATCTTCATGTTATACTAATAGTGTGTAAATATATAAGTGCTCGATTATGTATATCCGCCATTAAAAACACGGGATTTCACAATTTTGACAGCAAGAAACAAAATCTGTTTCCTTCACTCGTTTCCTTGTTTACAGGGAAAATTTCGTCCATGATAATGTATTGTACACATAGTTTTTTAACATTGTATCTCCCTTAAAATATACTTCACCTCTTCACATTGTAGCTTATTCACTCACCCTAATATTGCAAGATCGTATTCTATATCGTGTATCCCTTATCTCTATGTGTATACAAAAGTTTATTTAATATTCTCTATAAGATCCTCAAACCTAGCTTTTTTAACTTGCCATTAAAATATAAACAATGACTTGCTTCAGGTAAAAATTGTCAATAGGATGTCAAAACCTCTGGACTATTGTATACAAATGGGCAAGAAGTGGTAAGATTTGAGCATAATGTGAGATATCAGACAAATATAATAATTGCATGTAAACGCGTGTATATGCACATGTAATTAAGAAAATAGGAAGGATAGTAAACAATCAATACATCAGAAAAGATTGAAGCAATGCATTTATAAATTTTTTGCTGTCAGGTAAATACATAAATATACAAATGCCTCTGTCAAGAAAGCATTTCCTTATAATAATTTATAGAGGCATGGATACGGTAAGAATCGAAAAGTCTATTTGAGTAAAAATGCGAAATGAAAGTGACATTAGAGGTAGCAATTCTCAGAAGGTAAAAGTGACACAATTATATTGTCTCTTCATTACGGCTTCAGCTTCTATTCCCCTTTTACAACCTCATTCATTTTATACATACGTAAATGTGTTATTTATACTTTTATAGATTACAGAATGAATAACTGCTGTAAATTGACAGCGACATTGGCATTTGAAAATTAATTTAGAATCTATATGTAATTTCCGACGAATTTCTAAGTATATTGTATGTGCATTATTTCTCTGGAAAACCTTCGTCAATGTATTACAAGTATAGCGTCAGGGATTTAGCATTGGGGTGCACGTCCTTGGATTAATGTCTTAAACTGTCAACAGCATGTAGTAAAACAAGCTCTGTTGATCTGTTTCAATGTATGGATACGATGACTCCGAAAGTACTTAGAAACTTCACTTTTAATGTGCGAATTACATTGATGGGAATATGTAAGTGATCTATTTCTTTATTGTAAAGGTGTTAAATCCTTCCACGAGATATTCTGTCTTAAAAGCCTCCATCACATAAAATTTTAATGTAGGAGGACAGGATTACATGGAAACGTGTGTAGCTTCAGTTAATTCAAAGGAGGCTCTTCGGAAAAGCATTGATGGATTTTATGGCAATAAAATACTTGCAATTGTAAAACAAATACAGAGGTTACTCTCGTGATCCCTTTATATTCCACAGGATATTGTACGTATACTGTACATACATATATATATATGCACTTATGCAGATATTTGGTTCTTGGGAATACTGCAAGTCTGGATTCCCTATATATATCTATAGTCCGTGTGTTTCACTGTATATACCTATTTATAGGCACGGGGCTCTCCTGACGTTCGCCAGGCGTCCTTCAATCCTCGGGAAAAAATTTTTTGCCCCGATTCTGTCCCGAAATATCACGTGGACAATTTGAAGACGATTTTGTAGAGATTAAGTAAAAACATTTCAAAAATCAGTTCGTATAAAGGCAAGTTAAAACATCCACAGAATAAGTTTGAACGATGCCAAATTATAAAGGCTAGCGTAGTTAATTGTCCTTTCGGATGAGAATCGGCCAAGTTACCTGAATAGTGCATAATTTAGAGTGCTACAGCAGCAGATGAACCACCTCCCCCAGATCCAGGCACACTGCAATTTACAGTTGTTTTTTTGCTAGAAAGGAAAATAAGCTAATAAACGTCACTCACATTTTATTTAAAAATTAACGCTTTCTGGTCATCATTTAAAGACGTTGGAATATGAGGGTCTTGATTTTTCAAATTCTAGTAAAATTAGAACACATGGACTCTTTCCTAAAAATGCTCTTTCTAGTAAGGTATCCCTAATTGGTAGTTCTTCGACGGACTTGGGCACCTACCCTATATTTGTATTACATGGGATACAACGTAATAACTTAGAATTAACTATTACTTCCATAGAGCGGTGAATATTCTCATACCTTTCTATGGAGTTTTGGATACTCTAATATTAAAGATACTCTGAATGGTTATAACAATCATCTAGTTTCCCTAATGTCTGTTCGATTGTAAATGGTAATTTGGAGAATCACATATGTATGTACATCCCATGTAATATTATCGGAATTGGAGGCTCAACTTGGAAACTGGTATAAATAACTAAACTAGCAAATAAAAGCGTAAATTATGTTAGCAAGTAATTTATTAATAATGTATTATCTAGTATAATTAAAGTAAAAAATTTTCAAAATTGTAGAACTAGTAAAAAATTTAAATTAGGATTTATGCCGATCTCGTACACTATGAGCTAGAAGGTAAGTTCATGGCAGTTCATCATGTAGATTGCTATTAGACAGGAAAGTACGTTCCAACAATGACGCCAGAAGATATTTTAACTCAACGCACTCCCACGAGTTTATACAACTTAAAAATCCAATGCCATTGCTAAAAAGTACTTGAGATTCAACATCACCTTAGCTCTAAAATACTTTGTACTCAGCTAAGAACAAGGGATTGATGAATTAAATTGTAAGAAGTTTAAAACTAAATGTGACCCAGAAAATTGTAAGGGTTGTTCTCAAGATGAAAATGATTTATGCCATTTATTTCTAAATTTTATATAAATTTCATGTCCCTTATAGGCAAAGGTAAAGGACATAAAAGGCAGTCTCATTAGGGCTGTTTTATGTACAAGTAATTATACAAAGTGTTTCGAAAATTCTAATTCGTATCAATCGCTGAACATGATGCCTGGATACAGTTTGGACTCGTAAGAGGGAAATTTAAAAATAGTCTGTGAGTGTGATCTTTCGATTCGAGGTGGTTTGGATTGGTCAGGAGAAACATATACATAGGTGCTTGCATCTTGTGAGATCAATTCCAACTAGAAATTTTACGGACCTTTCTAATTCAAAATGGGGTGCATTTTGTGATGAAATGAGTTTCGGAACACTGATCTAACAAGAGAAACCTGTTTAAAGACGAAATTCCTAATGTTAATCTAAATTTAATGGGAACCAAGACATAAAGCATCTGGTGAATAGCAAGAATCCACCGTAAGAGATACGCCAATCTCCTTGTGTTTAATCTATGACTATTTTATGAATATCAGCTCTGCATTGGAAGCCATGCAAAATCTCTCGCCACATTTCACCGTTACCTTGGACGGAAATTACTTCATTGTAGAATTTCCTGCACAGCAACAAAGAGGGTCAAATCTTGGGAGACGTGATGTAGATACACGTGACTACATTGACCAACATGTAGCCAACTTTCATTGATTTCTTAAATAATTTCTCACAAGGAACGCTTCACAACTGTCCCAGAGAAATTTGTCTGCAACTTTGCTCGATATAACCTACAGGTAGTTGACTTCAGTAGCACGTTCCTTTGCTTTCACCTTTTGATTAGAACTGGGCTATAACGGGCGCAAATATTTGTATCCCGACAGTGGACTTTTCAAAAGTCGAACAGCAATCCAAAATTCACCCTTTCAGTTCAAGGACCGAATTAAGAAATTCTGGGACATTGGAATTCAAGTTTAAACTTCAATTTCAAAATTGTGACTCCGATTTTAGGTGTACATTTAAGTTTCATTTTAAGTTTACAATCAAGTTTCAAGATTAAACTCCAGTTTCAAGTTTACTCTCGAAATTCGAGTTTATTCTTAAGTTTCAGGTTCAAACTCTAATTTCAAGTGTTCCAAGTTTAATCTCGAGTTTCAATTTTACACTCAAAACTTGAAACTCGAGAGTAAAATTGGAATATTGAACCCGGAGTTAAAACTTGGAGCATTGAGCGGAGTTAAAACTTCAAAATCAAGAGTAAACTTGAAACTCGAGAGTAAACTTGAAAACTATACGCTTTCTTTTATGTTCGTCCATCAAACAGATAGGAAACTGAATCTTATCCTTGAAAAGGAATGGTGAATTTCGGATTACTGTTCGACTTTTAAAATTTGCACTCTCGGGATGCATGTCAGCCTTACATCTGTTTAAAACTATTTGGCAGCATTGGAAATAATAATCGGGTAATTTATTTGGAGTACAAGGTGAAGTTCCCGCCATATGTTTACACCTACGAACGTTCCTTGCCAGTAGAAGAGACGCAATCGTCAACTATTTTACCTCCTTTCCCGTCCTTTGTAATGCAATGTGACTTCTAGTCTAGGAAGATTTTAGACCCTTATTTTTGCATATATGTACATGAAAAGACTACAAGGGGTCAAAACACGTTTTCATTGAATTAATTTACAATCTAAACTGTACATAAACGTTAAAAAACGAACACGTGCAAGGGCAAGGATATTAGCAATTTAAATATTGACTCTTCCAAACCTGCTCAACCCCTTCATTGTTGAGTAAATAGTGCAGACGTACTGTCTGAAAATTGTTGGGAATGAAAACCCAGTAGACACATGATCTTGCCTCTACCCTCTAGTACAACAATGATCCTATTATCTACCCCTTGCATGTTTTTTGCATTCTGTATTTAAAGTATCATCAGCTGTAGTCATTTTAACTGTAGATAAAAGCAAAATCAATCAAAATGAAAGTATGCGCAATGTCGGTGTAGATAATTACGTCTAGATGCGTTTTGCTAGAATATTTTGCCTCTTCTTCAGTTAACAGTAATTATGTATATAGATACACAAAACGAGTTCCTTAAAATTCTGCCCCAAATTTCATTAAATTAAATGTTATGCTCAAGAATCGAGTCCAAGACACTTCTGCATTGAATTGCCTGGCTCTTAATTCTTAATTGTTAAGTTATCTATATTTCTGACATCTAATTTAAAGGTAGAGTATATCGTTGGCTAAATTCTAAAAAGTACCATTTTTATTTCATAGCCCATGCTTTTCAATGGGTTAGCAAATGAAAATGGTACTTTTTAGAATTTAGCCAACGATATATACAAATACATATCTATTGTATATATCCAGACTTGCTTGCTATTAATTGAGGACCTGTGTTTTCACATGACCGCAGTCGTCAGGAACAAGTTATAGCACTATAATTATGTATATAAATCTATATATATATGCTTCCCCACGAGGGTACAACAATCCCAACCAACTCTAACGAAACCTGCTACCGACATACAAAGTTTATGTTTCTACAACAAATCCATGCTCTAGAGATATTTCTAGAGTTGAGTAACCACTCACATGTATGTACGTGACAATATATGTGCCTGAATGATCATCTTTGAGCTCAGTCTAGTAGGAGGTAGTCAGCGGAGTTGAGAGATTCAAGTAAATAACATAATAGCTAAAAGAAACAATACTAACCAAACTGGAAGCCAAATCTATTTCCTTAATTTTTCTATAACATTTTTACATCCCAACAAAGATGCGGAAGCTACTGACAACTATTATTTCCGCACTAGCAATTGTGCTGATTCTGGATTCCGTTGCTGGGGAAGCGAAAATTGGAACTCAGGTATGTGGGAAAAAAATCCTATGCGTCAAAAAATGTACGAAGATAGTACGCAGTATTTAAATTATTTAAATTTCTGAATTCATTTTATATGTTTTTTGATTTCAAGGGAAAAAATATTTCTCTGGACACTTGGATATCCCCTAGAGAAATTTCATCCAAATTTCCATATTACATAAGCGGCTTTGATAATGAGAACAGGCCAAGTATGTGAATTTTAAAATTTTCTAAGCGTCTACAAAATACGTTATAAAAAAATAATAAAATAGTTAAGATAATATTTCAAAATTTTTGTAAAAAAATGTGTCTGTGTGATTTTTAATTCCCGTTCCCTGGAATTCTGTATAGTCTTCGTAATAGAAATGGGAAAGTGGGATCTTCGGACGACTATCGAGGCCGGAGGAAAGGATCTTGAAGATTTAGAACTTCACATCCTCCAGTTATTCTACCGGATGGAGCAAGCTGGGAAATATTTTCGGAATGGGGAAGAGCAAGGGGCCGAGGACGTGGCAATTATCACTGACTGGGAAGACTACAGCTTGCTCCAACTTGCATCTTCTCCAAGTGAGACAGTCCTCCTTAGACTTTAAAAATATAGTCCTTTGAATTTTAAATTTAATTCCCGTTTATATTTTTCAGCTGTCCAATTTTTCCTGAAACACATGGCAGGTTTCCAGAGAATTCAGGAACAAATTTCCTACGGGTTTTTTGTCAATGGTAAGTCTCAAGTTTTCAAAAGGCTTTGCAAATGGCAGAGGTGTATCAAACTAAAATATGCATATAATCTATATAATATAAATTTATGTACTTCAATGACACATTAATGGATTTTCTGTTCCCACAGCAAACTCCGTGGCAAGCACGCTGATTAATTTAGCCCGACCCATCATGGGAAGCGTCATGGAGCGGATCGAAGTCCATGGGACGCAAAAGAGCCGTTGGATTCCAAGGTTACTTCGGAAATTCCGCACAAGTCAAATCCCACCTTGGTACGGTGGCCAAGAGAAATTCTCTCCAATTGCAATTTATGGCTGATAATGAAATTTTCGCAGGGAGAATTATGTAGATATATGTACGTACAGATGTATCCACATATGTCATCCGCAGCATAATTTTTGTATGTACAAACTTACATTTACGTAATTATATGTAAATGTTAAAATTATTATTATTATTTTCTGACAACAAAATCCTTGTAAATCCTGACCAAGTCAGATTTGTCCCTATTGAGTAGTATTTCATACCCGTGAGTTTATTTTTTTTCACTACTGATAGCATTTGTATCCTATGACAATAAATTAAAAATACAAGAGGGGCGAATGTGACAAAGAATTTTCTAACGTGTGCACTCACACGTGAATTTTTTTACTTACTTGTTTTACAACAACCAGCTTTGACTTGTCTCACGTGAATAAAATTCATGAATCAATTTCATCAATGCTAATTTCATGACCCTTCTATATGTACCTTTGAGGTTCGACTATGGGAATCTATAGTTTCAGGCTTTCATGGCTGTATTTTGTCTAGGAAAAGTTCATGTTAGAAAGTATTCACAGTCATTAATTGTGAGGAGTTCAGGGGATGTTAGACAGCTCGAGGATGTTTTACAATATGTGCGTGATGCGTGAGTTCTTTGATGGACATGAGTAGCACACACAATTATTGCTAAAATAATTATTATTCCCGAATTTTTTGTAGACACTTTGATGATTGAAACAACGAATGGAGTTAATTCAAGTTATAGAATAATAATTATTATTTGCATGCGATATACATACATACATTTACATACCTGTATTTAGGGGGAAATCCTTTTGAGTTGTACTTCCAGTTTAATCTTTGATTGATATGTCAGTACTAATTGTAAATACTGGGTGCTTCATATTTTTTTCTCGCCCATCAGCTAACGCATGATGCAAGATCGTTTTATTTCCCTATTTTCAAGCAAATTCTTTTTCAGATTTTTCAAAATTTGTTTTAATGATTTAGTTCAAGAATTTTGATGGAATTCGTAAAAAATGTGAAGCAAATTTGAGGTACTTATTTGAAGGATTTTAGACGTTACAATTTTTACTTGAGTGAAAACATTTTGTTAACATATTGTCAAACATTTCTTGAAGCTCATTTGTTGCATATTTTGTTGTTTTCCAAACAGCAGTGTGAAAAGACTCCAGGTTGAGAAGAGGTGTATTATTGTTATGCAACAGTGTATTATTGTTATGTAACAGTGTATTATTGGTCTGTAACAGTATTATACATAAATAGCATTTCTTAGGGCAAATTCAGCCTCAGAAGCGAAGGTGAGCAAGATGCAGAAAGGAATATCCCAGGACAGTCCGGAGTTTATAAAAATACTTCAAATGTAAAATATTCCCTGACTTGCAGAACCAACACAGTGAGACGGAGATAGGATTAAAATATTTGTAAAAATCTTTTTAATGTCTGCACTTTAAAAGTTGCGTAACATTTATAATTCCTATATGCAATCCTTGATGTAAACAATTGCACTAAAAGGTAAATAAATTCCCATGGATTTCGATACAAGGAAAATGCTTTCAACTATTTTAGTGAACGCTAAGACTGTTCATAAAAAATTTCAATTCCATTTACTCAGTCATCATTATTTCTCAACTTCGCTCGAGGTGGATTTTCCTCAACCTTGTTTTTAGTCCAGTGACTTGCTTTTATATAACAGTTTGGGAAACCCAGAACATTTTCAACAGAAGAGTATTAAAATATTTTTGTGAAAATATTTTCCACTCTAAGAAAACATTGACATGTTTAAGCACCTTTCAAAATCTTGACTGTGTGTCTCTGATGATTGTGACCGTAATTCTTGACCTAGATGAAAAAACCAAATTTTGGACGAATTCCAGGCAAACATTTGTTCGAAAATAAACGAATTAAATATTTTTGCTATAATGTTAATTATTTGGAAAAACATTGTACGAAGTAATTTGTACGTTTGAGTACCTATGTATGTAAATGTTGGTATATAAGTATTCTTTAAACTTTTCCCATTATAACAGACGCAATAATAAAGTATTTGAATTCCAGACAGTTACAGTAAAACAAAATTTACCCCTAACCTGGTTAAAATTATATTTCAAGCTTTGTAGGAATGCTTGGCGAGATCTTCGTCAAATGAGCATACACGTTTTGAGTTTATGGTATCCTAATTATTTGTATACAACAGACTTGGAAAACCACAAAATATGGTTTTCGTTTGCCAGTCAAACGTTTTTGAGAATTTGTTTTCGGTTTTTGTTTTTGTTTTCGGTTTTTCGGAATACAGTTTTTGGTTAAAACGGTTTTTGCTCAAAACAAATTCCGTTAAACGGTTAATAACGGTATTCACAGCTCATTTAGCTTGAACTATATTTAGCTGTATTAAGTTTTTCCTATAATTTTGTAACGCCTAATACGTACTAAGAAAAATCATATGAAACCAATTTTCGCTTTTTATTCAAAATCCATTGGTTCGGAGGAACAAAACTACGAGGACTTCGTCCTTGGTTCTGCTTCATCTTTCAGAGAGTACAAATGCAAGGACTGAGAACTGACGTTCGAAACTAAAATGAGTATATGGGAGGCAAATAGTTACTCTATAGCTACAACTTTCAACGAAGCTGGACCATTGATAATCCATCAATAGAGTGAATCAAATTTAAAACCAATTTGATTTTTTCTCATAATATTGTCATATGTAACTGGAAAAGCTTCCAACAGTACACTGTATTTTAAACAATATCCGTATTTTTATATATTCGCTATAAAATTTCGGTTTTTCACGAACTATTCAATCACAATCTTTCACTAAATATGGAGATGTTTCTTCCTTACTTCTGAATTCAAAATTTTGAAAAACTACTGATCTTTTGTCTGCTTTGTAAATAACATCATGAACGAATATGTGCACTAAATTTGGTGTTCCTCTTGTCAGAATAAATGCTTTGATGAGGCTAACAATAAGCATAAATTGTCGTTGAGTTTTCAAGGTACGACATGACCTTGCCTTCGATAGCTCTCGTAAAATCAAACTTAAAAAATACAGAGAATTTTCAACACATAAGAAGTTTTATTTATTCCGGACCACAGAGTTACATACTTCCATAGATTTTTAATTGGAGATTTATTTCCTGAATTCCCTGTAACTGGTCAAAATATTTTCGAACAATAATTAACAAATGTCACTTCACAAAATGGCTACTTTACTTGAGCCCATTTATAATTGATCTAATTAAATGTGTACTACTAATAACACTGATTGTTATAAAATTAAATGTAAAGTGTACAAATTCAACTGTTCGAATTTTCTATAAACTGGAAAAACACAAAAACTTATTGTCACGCTTTCTTTTTCCTTCGGAGCACTTCTCGGACACTTCTTTCCTCCTTGGATGACTTGGATACTTCCCTCTCAGATCCGCCATGCCAGTCCTTTTTCCTCACCCCATTTTCTGTCCTATCGAAGCTGATTGGCTGATCACTCGCTCGGCCATTTTCATCTCCCTTCTTGATTGGCTGCTGCAACTCCTCCTCCAATAGCTTCTTCTTCTTACATTCCCTGGTAACTTCGTGTTAGGTTTTGAGTTGCTTAGGAACATCTGGAGTTTTCTGCAACTCTAACGCTTCAGTAACTCCAGTCGTAATTTTAGCCTCTGGTTCAATATATGTACCATCAATGCCAGAGGCATTATTCAGCATTCTCGACAACATAAATGAAAATATGTTTAAATGGTGATAATAATAAGGTACGGTAAAGTTTTGGAAAAACTAACAATTGAAGCAGCACATTGTGTAGAAGGAAAAAAAGTATGAGGTTTACTCCAATGTACGGATTTACAATAAACTGCAGCTTTGTATTCATGTAATGTACCCCTCCGCTGGTGCCAGTTGGCGACCAGGAGATAGCACTGTTCAATTTTGCAGTTGTCTTAAAAACGGAAAATAACCGTATTTTTTCCGTTTCTGTTATCGTTTCCGTTTTTAATTAAACCAGTTTATCATTTGTTTTCGTTTAACTGAATTTTTATGTATCGGTTTCCATTTTGGTTATCAAAAACCGGTAGGTCAAATTTTCGGTTAATAACGTTTTCAATACAGTAACGTTATCCGATAACGTTTTCCATGTCTGGTATACAACGTAGGAATTAATTATGACCACACAATTCCTACTTGAATCACAAGTTTTGATTACGACCGCCCGTCAATTATTCAAGCAATACCCCGGAATATAAATATGTCGGATGGATTCTGGACTTAATATTAGGAATAAGCCAGTATGTACTTTAGGGAATTTAATTTAGGAAGGCAAATGTAGATTGTGAGGTTTGGTAAGGTAATAATACAAAAATTTGGGTTAATCAGAAAATGGTTAGAGTTAGCAAGTGAAAAACCCAGTAACGTTAACTCTATGAAAATAAATAAAGATATTTGGTGTAGTATTAGGGTAGGTTCTCATGAAATCCAAGAAGAACACATGGGAATACATAATGAATATTAATGCTAAAATTGAAACAATAAATTTAAATTAGTAGGTTCTGGACTTACTAACTCGTTAAATACATGCATGTAAATATTTACTCCAATCCTCATATTAAATGCAAAGTGCCATATATAGGGTAAAAAAGGTAAACAAATATATGTTACGCGAAACAATCGGAAAGAGTAATGATCGAACTATACAATGCATATACATGGACCAAGTAATATACAGGCGGCACTGGTATTGCTGATCAACAATACGTAAAGTATGTACATACTATAAATGCCCCACAGAATTGTAATAACTAACCCAAGAAACAGACGGCCACAACGGTGCATTCCCAGTTCACGTGATGTGTGTAGAATTAATGACCCTGTCGGGACATTTCCAAAATTGTGTTCGGGATTATTAAAAGTAATTTAAAAATAAAATTGTTCAAATTACAGAAAACACTCTGTCAACACTCACAATCAGTCTTGATTGCTCTGAACTCGCATCGTCTGATTCAATACTACATATGTGTAATTATGACTCACGCTACTCTGAGTTCATGTGAATTTTATAGACGCTCACTTCATAGCGTTAAAACATGTAAGTTTACAGCTTAGGTTTACAATACGTTAAACAAGTTTATACAAGTCTACAAAATACTGGATGAAACCAACGAAATTGTATGTACATTATTATTTTTGTGGTATGAATTTGGTTGAAAGGAGAGAAAAATGCAAGAATTTACCTATTTCATGTTTACAGCATTCCAGGGAAACTCTGTTAATAAACTTAATTATATTTGCTACAATTATTACTCATTTAAATTTTATATCCACTTACATACGTGTTTGAATAATAAAACTAGCTTTGTATTTTCTGGTAATTGTTTTCTCAAGTTTTTGTATAAAATTTGTTGAGATGATATGATATAGAATACTGTAGAGCATAGTTACTGAAGAGGCAGACTGAATGGAGCCTCAACTGCAAAATTGCCTGGTAATAATAGGAGATACATATGTACAAATATCACAGGTTCCACTCCCATGCTACAGCTCAGGGAGACAAGGAAAATTAATTAAGAAAATAGAAATCTGAAATTATTCATAATGTTGTCTCGACATTCGATTACGAAGACCAGTCTTGAGTTAAAATGTGAATTGGTAAATAAATTGGAAAGTATAAATTTTCTTAAAATATTCGATTTTACTCATCAAGTAAGTCATTTTAATTACTCCACACAGAAATATTACACATTGTGACCGCACTAATCTCTAAGCTGGTCAATATGCTCATGCAGATTCATTCATGCAAATACCTCTTTCCAGGTGTGTCAATCAAATTCAAGTAAAATATCGTTGTTCGGACTGAAATTTATTGTAATTCCATGAGCATTGATTTAACCTAAATTACATATAGTCCGGAGCTGCTGATTTCGACTTCTCCTACACTCATTCTTACAATTAGTAGCTACGAATAACTAAGAGTATAACTATAAAAGACGTCATGCAATAAAGACGTACTTTTGTTACAATACGTAACGTCAAGCAAATATAAGCAAGTCTATGCATAACAGATAAGGTTGAATTTATGGGCTAAGATTAGGGGCAAAGTACACTGGTTTTTAATTCATTCATTTTAAGTGTTTTTGCCTTCGAATCAGGATTAAAGGAGAGAGAAAATGTGTAAAATGTGTGCTGGAAACGAAAGGTAGAAAAACATTTAATGTGGTAAAATTATTTTAAAGGACAATTTTGTTGAAAACAACATTTATTTCTTCAAAGTGTCTCAAGTAACCCCGACTACCACAACATTAATTATAAATCAAAACGATGGAACAAATTGGACAAATCTAATTTGAAATTTCCCAATTAATTCTGGGGTTATACAAACACTTGACTAAACATGTTTTTAAGATGTGATTATTTTGAATTCATAGTTTCTACTTTTTGTCTATATTTAGATACCATTGCAGAGGCAAAAGCTTGTAAGACGGAGCTCTTATAGCCATTGGTTATCATTGACGTGCACTGGCTAAATATGTATAATTATACGTGCACAGTAGCTCACGAACACATGTAAAAGTATTATAGAACATTATTTATAATTGTTGACAAGGAACCGCTACAGAAATTAGGATGCTAAAAATGCCGTACTAATCGCTTCCATTTCACTACCAAGGTCTATGACACAGCCTTGTGAATATATGCACCTACCTTTTTCAACATAACCCATTCCTATCTGAATCTATAACTATTGATTTTAATAAGGGCAAACTGAATTTTTAAAATCATTGTGTATCATCAATAAAGAAGTCTGGGAATTTTCAGGAATTTTCTGGATTTTGTTTTAGGAAAAGGTGCAGATAACACTAAGCAAATAAGTTTGTACAAACGGTCATTTCAGTATTGAACAAGCGTCGCTCTATTAATTCTTGTTTATCACTGTGTTTATAAAGACACGCCGGTGGCAGGAATATATCACGCAAACCCAATTAAAAAACGCGGATCAGAAATGTCACAAATTTTGCTTCAATACTCGTAACACATTTGTTTCCTTCTGGAGACTTCTGATGGAGCTCTTGTAATTCAAATATCTACATAAAATAAAATAAATAAAGTTTTGACCAAATTAAATTTACTAATTCATATACATATCCCGTAAAATTAAATATAGCAAGCACTGATTCAATCAGCGCTTGCTATTTGAAGTCAAATTCATTTAATGTGTTTTACAATTAACGGTACCCAACTTTAAAGTAAAGTAATTATTCCAGCTTGATCATTTTAAATTGACTTTGGGTAGGTTTGAGTGACACAAACTATTTTTAACGTTTACTTCCACAAATGACTGACTGTAGCTGAGTTTTGTAGTCATTTGGGGAGTTTCAGAATAATTTAATTACATATTATTATTCAGTAAGTTTTAATAAAAACCTCTGTTTTCATTCAATCAGGCTTGACTCAGTGAGTACTGTATTTACTCAGTAACTAAATTCATCAATGATTCCCAGCAGTCAACTGAAACCACAATAGTAATAATGAATTATTGAGTCCTTCATTCGCTTTATTCACTTGTTGTTTTGTTTGTCACTTGTTCACTGTCAAAAATTGACTGGTCTTCGCAAAGTATAACACACGAGCCTATCCCAACGTAACGAGGGTACAATGAGTCCAACATTTGGATATCTATACGCCCAAAAATATTTAAGCAAATTTTAATCTGAAAACATCCTTGGAAATTTCAGAATTTAATCTTGAATCCTTCATCCCTGTGATTATTGTTGATTTGGAAATTGACAAAAAATAAATTTGTTCTTCTATCTCGGAAAATGTAAATTTTGGTCAAAGCCTTGATAACTTTAGGGCGTTGTATTAAAATATGTTTGTCAGTTTTGGTTAGTAATAATAATAATTCTTACTGAATTCAAAGGACAATTTTTTAAAAATCAAAACATTAAAAATTGGGTAAGAATGCTTTCCCAAACAGAGCTTCGTTTGAACTATTGGGCTCTTAATTTCGTGTCAAAGACTGGTTTGATTCCTTTCCATTTCAATCCTGAGACGGGCGAGTCTAAGTTCATTCGCTCGAATAAAGATGTAACTGTTTTCAAAATACGGATCCATATTTTCTTGGTGTGCACGTTATGGAAAGTTGGTCGACTCATTCAGTCCTTCGTGGAGCCAGATCTGTTTGTTCTACGCAATTTGGGATTGCATGTCATTCTCAGCTCTTTTGCTTGCATGATGTTCTACGAGCTGAAATGCATCATTTACAACAACCGGTATCAGTGCTGCTTCTTGGTGAGCCAGCTTCATAGACGCTTGCCGGCAAGGACGAATAAGTCAAGTAATGATAATTTTAATATTGAGAATGTATTAATTAAATCTAAAGAATAACATCATATATGCTCGAATTAAATATCCAATTCCTTATTTTGGAATAGCAAAATTTTGCCTGCTGAAATGATAGGGAAATTCTATGTGTTTCTGGATCTTCTGCAAATTATAATATTACAGAACGTAATAATTATATAATTAATGAAATCTAACCATGCAGGCTATTTCTGCTCACAAATTTTTATCTATTGCAATTTTACGAAAATTATTTTTTTCCTAGTAGATAATTCTTTATGCTACTAGGAAACGTGAATAATTTCTAGGAAAAAAACATAATTCGATGTAACCCTTGTAACCCCAGATTCAAGTATGAAAAATTGCATTACCTCATTCGAATAACCGTAGAGGTAAACCCAAATCAAATTTTGATTTTGCAAAAAGGGTTGTCAAAATTTTAAATGGGAATATTTTTTTAAAAAACCTGAAAATTGCCTTCAATGATTACCCGTAGAAACGTACTTTTTTTTAATTCAAAAATTTAGGGGAACCGGGTCTAAATTTTCAAAAAACCGGTTTTGCGGGGGGGGGGGGGAAGTTATAAAACTATTGCAAAACTTAAAAAAATTTTGACTGCGATGTCGTAATTTTTTGAAATGTTCGAAACGTACGTTTTGAAGCTTAAGAATCATTCAAGATTTTGTGAGACCTCATGAAAATTGTCCTTTGATGGAATTTTCAACCTCGTTAAAATTTTTCACATCGACGTTGACAACTATTCAAAATTTCAGAAATATTTAGAATCCTTTTATTACTTTCGAAAAATAACATAACATTAGTCCCGGATGTCACATCCGGGTCATCAATAGCTCATCATTAATACTCAAAGATATATGTGCTTCACAAAGCAAACCTTCTTCAGCTGAAATTTCGAATCGTAGTAAAAGGTTTGGTAGGATATTCAAAGACAAGCATTTTCTTTTATCCAAAATTTTGGTCACGAAGATACGCTCATCTAAGACTTGGAACCACTCCCTCGGGATTAAATTTCTTTTGAGGAAGTTTTTAAATTAATTTTAAAATTTCAATGTTTAAATTTCAAATCAGGAAACCTTCACTACTATTGAGAGAGATGTGTCATAAAAAAATCCTTCACGGTGCCAGTTCCTCCACGGTACATTTCCCTTACGGTACCAAGCCTCACAGGGTACTTTCCCCTCATGGTACCAATTCACTTACAGTGCCAATACCCTCATGGAACTAATTTCTGTACGTGTTATTATTTTGGAGTCCATTAAAAATATTCCAAAACAATGCATGGTACAAATTATTGTGGGGATATTTAATATAATGAAACAATAATTTTCGTATGATACAAAAGGTGTAGAGAAAGTAATTCTAATTTAAAAACTAAGATACGTTCAAATCTTAGAAATTTTTGATCCATGTTACCCAAAGCCCAACTTTTTGATCTTGAATGATTTTATTTTGGGATCTTATAGTATTCGGAAATCTATTTCAACATTCATTGCTGGACCTGATGATAATCACCTACCCTCTGTCAATAAGCTCCTGCGGGATTGGAAGTATTTTTTGGTATCTGTACGACCCAAAAGCATGTCAACTATTTTATTCTGTGTTGCCTGAACACATGGAGACGCCGTTTTACTGGGCGTTATTAATGACCGTGGAAATATGGTTTATGACAGAAATGGTATCCTCAGCCTTTTGGTGTGGTTACGTGCTCCTTTCATATGTTGGAGTACATCTCACGGAAAATACATTAGGCAATCTGAAAAATAGACTACGGTAAGTGCTATTCCATTAACATTATGCTATACATAGTTGTTTCGTTGCTGCGACTTACGCCTATAGCCTATGATACTACCTGAATACCTTTTTACCTAATATCACATAGGTATATTTTCCGTTATGTATATAATTTTTATGAGAGGGAATATAATCTTTTGTGCAGATCTTGGCCTGTCAAATCTTTAAGGATTGATGGCGATGAAATATTGCAAAAGTTTTGTAAAGAACTGCAACGGTTATGGGTTGAGGTGAAACTGTACAACGGCACTTTCTCCGGTCTAACTTATGTGATGAAATTGGAAATGCTCATTATATCCATATTTGGACTGTTCACTGGCATTCGCTGCTTCTCCAGGATACCATTGCTAGCTAGCATTTACTTATTCATGGGCGTGTACGCCATACTCATGTTCATAAGCTTCTTTGGACACTCGTTCTTAGTTGAAGTACAAGTTGCCTCAATTAAAGAGATACTACTGATGAAAGCGAATTTGAGGGAGATAAGTCCTTTCACAAGAAGCCAAGTTGTGGGGACTTTAAAGGCCATACCGAAATGTTCGATCAAGGCAGGAGAGTTTTATAACTTGGACAGAATGACCACTCTTACATTTGTAGGATTTGTGTTTAATCAAGTATGTTCCTTGTTGCTCACATTTTGAATCGATGGTGCTGTTATGTATTTGTGCAACTAATTACGTACTACACATATATATGAATAAGTGTACGCTGCGTCGGTTAAGAAGCAATAAACTTGGGAAACTGTAATGGTATAACGTTTATAAAAATAATTGAATATCACGAAATTTCTACTAAGTAATTACTAATCTATGATGTATATTAAAATAAAACATGTTGTATACGTTCTCTTTTGCTTCTTAGGTTTGCCAATTTTCAGAAACTCATTACGCTCACAGTTTTCAGCATTAGTTATTCATAACTACGGAGTTTGTAATATTACATAATAATTAATGACTTATAAGTACAATCATGCTAGACTCGTCCGTGTATATAATTATTATTCCTTGGGTAAACAATAATGTCTAATATGTGTCATGTGTCAAAAATGTGAGAGTGTGCGGATGGAATGAAACTATAGATGATGAAAATGTAGTAATTACGAAAATATTCACCTGGAACTGTCTAAAAAGGTTGTCAGAATAAAAATATCCCATGATATACTTATTCCTGCACCAATCAGTAATTGGCTTTTAAGTCACTGAATATTTATTTTAAGCTTCTTTCATGATTTCCATCGACAGTAAATACTTTGGCAAAAATAAGCAAGCAACAACATTATTAATTATGTCACCGTGAATAACGCCAACAGTTTGCACTATACAAGTGAGTTCCATAAAAACTCTAGAGATTCCCTCCAAGTACTTTTGCAAGTAGTACTAGTAATAATTAATTATTTCCGTAAATAAATTAATTCATAGAAACTCAAACCAGAAACAATGAAAATAAAGTTTTACAGAATAAATAACACATGAGCATTGTACATACAAGAGTGTCCGCACAGGGGACCCACGACAGGAGTGTTTATATAGTATAACAAGAATAGGATATTAGAAAGGTTGCAAAAATATTAAGTGTTCACAACATGACTGGTCCAGCTGAGATTATGCTTTTTGCTCCTGAAATAAAAGCAGTGTAGCAAAATTGGCAGCTGCAAAATTTCCTTAGATTGCAAAGCGTTTCTTCTTCAATTGCTTAACAACAAATCAATGAAAATTAGCTGAGAAAGGAAAGTTAAAGCAGGAGAAGATCCTCAGGTTCTTTCAAAGGTACTCATTCGACATCTGCAGGATCATTTGGCTGTATGAGTTTGCAAGTTCCGTTCGAAGACAAGCTTTGAAGAACCTCGTATTCTCTTCTTCTTTGTCCAGTACTTCCTCCAGTTCGGTTGGGGTTAAAGTATTTGCCAGGAAAAGGTACACGCCTGGATTATTGCGGAAGAAATATTTATACAGTGAAGTAATAAAGAAAGTAAAAAGTGCATACAAAATTTAAATTTACATTGAAGACTCTTACTTTCGATAATCGTTGCATAAATTTCCACATCATCGGAATTTGAATAGATCTTTTCCTTGAGTTTAGTAACCAGGATTTTCCATTTGGAAGTTGATCTTCCAAACATTTCCTGTAAAAATTAAAAATTGTAAGTGAAATTGTAAGTAAGCAGAAATTAACAAAATATCAATTAAGTAAAAACACAATTTCGCTCCTGAAGAGGTAGATAAACTAGATGCCTTTTCGGTTAAAAGCAAAATGTTCTACATGCACACTCAACGGTGTGATACAAGTAATCAGTTAATTTTGCTTTTAGTGAAACAGAATATTTAGCTTTGAATCTCTAGTTCAATTCGTCTCATCACCAACCATTTCATTTTAGGAATTACAGTACAACAACAAGAAACGAGGTTTTTCCGAAAACTAATGGCATTCAAACTTACTTTGGCGTAATACATTAAAGCAAGAGGATACTTGGCGATGAGTGTCACAATGGCTTTCTCACAAGGCTCCGCTAGCATTTGCAAGCAGACATGCAAGGTTGACCCGGGTAGTCCCTTCGTCTCAAGGAAATTCAACACAATATCCCGAATACCTGGTGTACTTCCTAATGGTGAAGCTAGCAGACTCTGAATTATAGCAGAACATTATATGGAAATATATACTACATACCTAGATATGCCTCAAAAGTTAAACCATTAAGAAGTAAGGAAAATGCCACTTTCAAATAGTAGTTAAATTAACTTCACATGAATACTAAAATCTGTGAATACAAAAAACTTTGCCAAGTGTTAAGTAACTTTTTCCTTCCATATAGTACGTAAATTAATACACAAAACTTACAGACAATTTAATAAAGAACTCCCGCGTCTCCTCATTATGCATAGGTAAGTTAATGAGAACTTGAAAAGCAGTCAGATTCGTGTTGATATGCGACTGAGTATCTTTGATGATATGAACCAGAAAATTTGGGACTTTCCCAAAAGGGGTTAATTTCCCCTCTGAAAGTGTATTTTTATTTAGACTAGATCCGTCCTGCTTGAAATTAGCCGGCCTTCCAAGAGTATCTTCAAGTACAGGCATTGGCTCCGGGTTAACGCCCACATCATTTGCTTGGGAATTGGTTCGATTTTGTAATAACAGCACCGGAGCAGTAGTTCCACCTTTTTTCGTTTTCTTTCCTTCCGTTTTATTTCTGTCATCTTTGCTAGCTGTTTTGTCTCCCGAATTTCTCCTCTGCTGAGTTGTTCCCTGTGTGGGTGGCTTTAAGGTTATATGGGAGATATAGGATCGAACTAGAGCTTTCACCGCATGAGTTTCTTCATCATTGAATTGAAGGGAAATCGGTTGGGCAGAGATGACTTTATTTGAGATTAGATCATTTTCCAGGTTTGTCTTCGTTTCAATTGTTGATAGATTGAAGGGAAGTTGCTTCGGCCGAATGCTGATGTTACCTCTGTTTAATTTTCCAGTGAAAAATTTCTCTAGAATGTTCGTCAATGTTCTGGTTAGAGCTTGTTGAACTTCCATGTCTGAGTTGAGGTTGATTCCTTGACTGAAAGCCATCATTACTTGACCTACTGAGACCTCATTGTATTCTAGGCCTTGGCAGATTACCTGGATGTAAATTATACCTCTAATTTAGGAAATGTATAATTAGTTATATGAATTCTTGCATTCTAATTTCAAATGAAATTCTGCATATCATTTGTCCAGAAATAGAAAAAGTTTAAAACTACTTTAACTTTTTTCTCACATGAGTTGGAATTGACGATTGAGATGCGGACAAACAAACAGTCAAATCCGTAATTTTTGGTTTCGATAGATTCTTCAAGTCCAAGATCCAATTGACATGAAAACTACTTTCCACATCCGTTGCCTTGCATTTGCTCAGTATTTCCCTAACTTGACCCCGGGTAATAGCATCACATCCACTCATAGTAACTAGGGTAAGTAGGAGTGCAATAGACTCTTCAATTTTGAAATTTGAGGTCTCAGCCATTTTCTTTAGGATCTACAAATTAAAAATCAAAACACTAAACTAAAACCTCTTTATCTTAGAGTACAGCTTTTAACTTTTGCAAAGATTATGTTAAGCATTATGTTAAATTGAAATGCTTTGATTTCTCTATTTATTTAAAATGTAATTTAAAATTATTCACGTATACAAAAACATAGGTCTGTAGAAATGGATAAAAGGGACCAACCTGAATCAGCTTTGCAGAATTACTTTCCCTCAGTATAGGCACATTGATAACGAGTTGCACAAGTGACTCGGGAGAGTTCACAACCAAAAAGTCCGTTACGACCGCAGCCAACTTCGGGGATAGACTGGTTGCCACGGAGTCAACATATTCTGGAATGGCCACATTAATGAACCTTGTCACACCCTTTATCATCTTTTTGTCCCTTATAAACGTGTTAGGGTCTTCTTCAAATATATGCCTCAGATCCGTCCCAGCCATACTGAGGTATGTGACGCCCTTATCCAAGTGATCGTCCCCCAGTGCTTCCTTCATGTACTTGTCTGTGCCTTCACTCATCCGCGTGGCTTCAGTCAAAAGACCTGCCCCTACTTTGAAGTGCTCAATGCCTATGGACCGGCATGTTTTCTGGTAACGGCGAAGGAAAATAGACTCCATATCCGGATTGGTGTTCATGAAGGTTCGGAGAACCAAATGGAGCTCCGAAGTGAGTGTTACGAACGTCTCAGGATTAGCTGACTTGGCCAGGATTGCTGCTTTACTCATGTCTTCGTACAACATTTCCACGTTGGGGAGCTGCAAGGCATAAATTGTCCAGAGGCTATCTCTGCAATGAAAACAAAATAAATTGCAAAAAATAACTTAGTGTATATTAACAAATGTATTCATGCAGCAAGTTAACAAAATTAAACTAATAAAATACTAAAAATAGGAGAATGCAAACAAGAAATTAAATATGTTGAAATAAGTAGTGACCAACATACTCTGAACTAGCTCCAGCTGAGGTGCTTGTATTTGAATTTGCAGGTGAAGACAACAAACACAGTATAAGTTCATTGGCTGCCATGAATCGGACGCCCATGAAAGGCCGAATGCCAATGAGGCTAGGAGTCTCATTCAAAAATGGACAATCCTACAAACAAACAAATTTACTTACATTTAGCAGATTCCAAAAATACACGTTAGTTTTAAACGAATTTTCAGAAGACAAGTAATAATAACTACTAGGAAATATTATTAAAAATATTTAATTTTACGCATCAAATATTGTAGTACAATATCTACACTACACAGTTAGCCTACATTTTTGTAGCGCTGAAAGCCCTCAAAATCCTTGAGCGGGTAGTAAAGGCTTCTTGAAGTGTACGTCTCTAGACCGGTCTCAGTAAGAGCATGAAAGAACATAGAGTCAAAGGCAAATGACACCAATGGTGCCGTCAGAGGATAAGTCACAACGCGTGTAACAGTTGCGTCTCGCCTCACAGGCAAATGGTACACAAAGGCCTGACTGGATGTACCAAGAACACATGACACCCCTCCGAGGTCATCTATAAATGCAAAAAATATTTAAAAGCTGAGCAAGAAATTATAAATGTGGGTATATACATTTAAACATTCTCTAATCCTTTTTAAACCTCTACAATTAATACTTACTAATACTATTTTATGTTAATTTTAAGTAATTCATAAAACTCGACGGTATGAAGCAATGTAAACACTAAAATAATTCAACGTATTCCAGATTTTGAACTACATAATTTTTAATATCTACATTTATTTGAATCATTTATCTCACCTTTTATCTTAATCGCATACAAGCCCACTTGCACGACAGTATTCTGCTGTTCCGGCCCCAAGAACACTCTCAAAAGGTCTTCCATTAATAAAGGTGAGCTGGAAGTTGAATACACCAAACGACTCTTGGTCTGTAATCCTATCTCCTCCTGAAACTCCTCGTAGATCCCTGCCCCCATATCTGGGAACCTCCGTTTATGATTCGCTCGGGTGATCACATTCATATGGACCTTAACCGACTCATTCTTCGAGTCGAAGACCACCCTATCACAGAGATCCTCCTTATGGCTCGGCACTGGTGATGGTCCTGGCCCGTAACCAAAGTTTCCTGAGTTGACTGACCTCCTCCCTCCCGAAGAGCCACTTCGATCGGACTCATTACTAATGCTCCGGGTTCTCGGTCTATTATGTCTCAACAACCGGAATACTGACACTTGACTGGGATTCCAAATCGACACGAAGTCCGCCAAGAAAGTAATTTTAGCTTGCTCCAGTCCAAAGGAAAATATTTCAACGGAATAAGAAAAATCGAAGTCAGGGTATGGATTTTTATTTGCTCGGTTTTTGGTATCCTTGAGACGGTATGAGTAGATGTTAACCGTCGAGGCATCCGTGAGGGTTGCTAGGTGACCAAGAATATTACACGAAGAGACTGAAAGGATACCGGGGATTGCATTGTTGCTGGTGGGCTGGGTTGGAGGCGGGATTTCTATCATAACAAGGGTCTCATCATCCGGCTCCGCTCCAGTCGGAGAAACCAATCCGGCTATCCTAGCTCGCATAGGCTTCCCATCTGGAGTCCGGTCCCAATTGAAATATAACCGAACATTCTTCACAACTCTTTTATTATTGTCGCCCGCAGTGCTCTCACGCTTTTCAAGGCAGAGTAAGTAGTTGCCTAAACGATATCAAAGGGTCGCCTCATTAATACTAGTTCAACAACAAGTATGTTGCACAAATATGTCAAATATTTGGCAATTATTTAAAAGATTTTTCTCTAAGAAACCGATACTATTGGATTCAATCGGAAATTAAATATGTACATACCTCGTCGATTGTAGCAAATAGAGTCGATAAGGTCCACCGTGGGGAAGGAATGTGAGAACTTGATTTCCGACTCTTTCTTGGTGTTGGTATCGGAGACGCCTGTATCCTCCGAACTTGCTGAAATGGCTCGATCAAAGTAAATTGGACTGCTGCCGATATCACCTCCATCCCGGGTAGCCCCACGGGAAAATCCAGCTTTTCCCAAGTACGAGAAGTCATCAAGAAGTAACTCCGAAGAGTATACAGCAACTTGGTGCTCTAACGCTACCACAATGTAGTCATCAGCAATCGTCAGCTGCAGAGCTTCCTCACATTTAGTAATTTTCTGACCTCCAAAATGATGACAGGTTAGGATTCGCACCATTATTTCCGATTTTGGTGACCTTTCGCGGTTTGGAGTTTTCAGCTACATTTTCCTGTAAGAAACAGATCCACCGTGTAGATGTCGAAAAATAACTCCTTTACTTGCATTAATTATTTTAATTAGTGATTTCCACATGTTTAACAATACATACATGTCACGTGCGCATCCTTAAAAGGTAGTTTCATTGCCCCATTAGAACCTAAATATGTTTAGTAACCCCAAGAAAAGAAACGATCAATAACAACTAGCTATATTGCTTTCGTGTCCAAACTTATTTATGGAGGATTGTAGCAATACTGTATATTCAAGGTTCAGTTTGTTATGTATTTACCGTCTTACAAAGGGTTATATTATGTAGTATACAATTACATTTTTGTGCAACTTATTACTCACAAGTTACAACCAGCTATGAGCCTTCCCTACGGGAATGCGAAATCAATTGACTAAATGGGAAATCTGGGATCAATTGGCTGAAAGTAAGTTGCAAAATGTGAACGCTGAACAACGAGCTTAATTGAGTAGAACATTACATTGCTTCTTGTATGCATCTCATATGACGGTATTAGGGTAGATGTGCCTATAAATAGATATACACGATCAATCAGCTCTTCCAGCTTATGTTTCATGTTATACTTGGAAAGTTTAAACTTGGGATCAAGTTATAGTTCCGTTCAGATCGGTCATGTTATTCTTCCCATGTACTTGGTTGGTTCGAGTCAGGTACAAGTATATGATCAGGAACCAAACATGTGGGAAGTTCGGGTTAGGTCAATCTTTGAGCGAAACACCTCATTTATCTTTTTGCAGAAAAGGAGCTGCGCTCGAAACGATGCAGGAAATACTTTTATTTTATATTGTTTGCGTTTATTTGTATCCTGATCTAATACATGATGTAAACCTTTGGGCCTGCTGAACTTTATTGACTCAATCAAACACTTTAAGCGAATTTTCCCAGATCAAGTTCAGTCAAAACGTATCTTCACGTATTGATGCGACTTCCTAATCAAACAGATCTTGTTTAATCCTTTGATGTTTTAATCGACACTCAGCGAAATGTTCGATTTTGAGTACGGTTGGATAAGCATACAGAGTCATGTACTGAATCAAGATTCGGTTCATCGAGTTCACGTACGATTCTTTCAATTACGTGACCTACTAGAACTGAGAGTAATATATAATACATGAAGTTATACAAACAATAAAACTATGCCAACAAAAAAGCTACGCCCCAGACTATGTACTCTTGTAAAATTGTAGCTAGTATGGTATGTAATTCTTAACTCATATTTGGCTATTTTTAGCAGTTCCATATCCCTATGCGCATTTTAATAATAGTCTTTTTGATAAATCTCTCCAAGATTGAGGCTAAACTACATTTCCCTTCCATCCATTACTTCTCCAATGACTACACAAATATTAAGTATGTGCATTATACTACCCGTTATTGCTTCTGCTATCCCTATACTTCAATAACAAATTTCAGATCTTGCCCCAGTAATTTCCTAAAAGTATACTTCCCGTCGCACATTTAACGACCGGCAGACCATTTGTCATACTTTGCTAGATTGGTCTACATGTCCAGGAACAAGTTTCTACGATTCCATACAAAAAAGTTCCTATACCGCATACATAAAAGGATTACTACCCACCAAACCTATTTGTCTTGAAGTAATTAATTATTTACACAGACAGGGAAAGCCTCCTCGATCTGGTATACATATCCCCAGGGTATAGGAAAACAGCAGTAATAATTTAGTAAAGGTAGAGCTTGACGTCGAATTAATTTCCCCGATTCTCACTCTGCATCGAGGTGTCTACCCTAAGCAGAGTTGCGGTAATTCTCTAAATAAACAATGTACCTACATACCACTTATAAGAAAACAATGTAAAAGCCCATGTACCTACCAAAAACAAACAGTGATAAAAATAAATAAGACTAATGTAATGTTTCAAAATACGGAAAGCTTTATAAAACTAACAACGCGAAGCAAATAACTCTTCCATAAGAAACTGATATTTCTAGAACACTCACCTTCGTCCAAACATCTAAACGTTTAGCTTCACAGACACTTCTTTCTTAAGAACCTTCCTCGTCCGCTGCTGAGAACCGAATCCAGAAGGAGTCTCCAGTCTATGCCAAAAAAGGAGAAAAAAAACGATCACCCAATATCCCAGTCAACCTTCAAGAACTGTTGAGCAGACGGAAATTTAGCATATATATGCCGAAGGAAAGGTATTGGAAAATAATGATTGAAAACTGAATTCTCACCTAAGCGTTAAGCCCCAGCCCGGCAGTAAAAGTCGGAATATTTCAGTTCCTGTCAAGTCAACGACTGAAGGATGAATAATTGATGAGGATACCAAATCCTAGGGAATAAAACTTGTATAATATTACATGCGAAGAGTCACTGAATCGGGAATTTTTCCGCCCATTCCTACAAGTCTCACTTTAAATGGTACACATATACACATAAGTATCTTACCGAATTCCCCTATACCTATCAACCTCCTGTACCCCTATAATAAAACGAAAGGAATGAAAATATTGATTATCGCACACAAAATTGAGCCTGTCAAAAAGCCCAGCATTGAATTTATGCACACACTTCCTCACATACCCAATAATATTTTCTGTCAGGTTCAATTCGCAAAAAGCCCATACCTGAAAGTCCCTTTCCGCTCTAATTCCAATTTTGGTCTCCGACAAAAGTACTTTTGAAAAACACCCTACCAGACCATCAAAGCCCCTTATCTCCACCAAATAGCCAAGGAACCTACAAGACACAGTCAATATTTTATTCAAGTTTCTCTCAACCCATAAAGTTTCCCTAACTTCCGCAAAGTTTCCCCATACAAAAATAGCACATAAAAAGGATCCGAATGAGGTCCAGGAGTACTCCGTCGGATGGGAATGGGAGAGGAACAAACTATCATCCAACATATAACTATCCACATATATACAAATAAGGCAGAGAGAGAGCCTTCCCATTCCTATGCATAAGACTTAATGAGCTCCTGGCAAAAAGTCCGAAAGGAACTTTATTTTTATACCCAAATTCGCAATCCCCCTCGAAATTGAACTACCTCTGACAGCTGCTCTCCACCAAACACACTTCCTTCCCCCACTTTTATATTTCCAGCGTTAAACTCCCGGTCTCTCGTCTCCAGCAATATCCCTCTCCTCCTCCGACTTGCAAATTGGAATTAAAATTGCAAAACGCCATGAGCTGGCATCCACGATAATAACATTTTCTTTTACACACCTAATCTCCCCTCACACTGTATGTAAGTATCCTCCCAAGGAATAATAATCCTATGCAAAAACCCCCTCACAATATAGCCCCATTCAACTTTAAACTCCCTCCCGGAAATTTCCCAAATACTCAACTACAGCCCGGCCCGAAGTCCCCAACTACATATCCAGGGAATCAAGGAGTGTCTACGAATATCCGGTTCGAACCGAAGAGGACGTACCCAAGGAAATGTTTTAATTCCACAGTCACAGTCACTGCCACTGTCACAGACACAGGACACAGCCACAGTCAAAGCTTCATCCACAGCTCCTATTTAACTGGTTCAGGTTTGCTTTTCCTATTGAACTCCGTCACAATGCCAAAATCCAGCCACGACGAGAAACTTCGGGTCTTCTGTCAATGCCAGGGAACTGGAAAAAAAAAAGAGAACAGAAATTGTTCGGTGAATCGCCCCCATTTAAAATCCCATACTCAGCCCATGAAATTGTGTGGCTAAAATCTATAACATTAATCTAATACATGTATAGATACTTATATATCTATATATGGATCTATATATCCAGTAATTCTCATCTAAAATATAACTTACCCACAATAGAGCCTGGACAGTCCTCTCCACACTCTTTCCAAGTGTCTCAGGGAAGGAAAGGAAAAAGAGCCGAGTGAGACAAAACTTATGAGGGAAAACCCCGGGTATGTATTTCTCCTTTAATATTTATAAGTCAATGAGGTGACGGGTTTCGGGTACTTTACACACATCACTGGGATTTTGGGACTCGGAGAGATACATATGTACGTAAGTACTTACTACTTACTTACACTTGGCACTATATACACATACACACACACACACACAAACACACTAGTACTAGTAGCGGCGAGAGCCAGACGAAGAATAGTACTTTCACTCCTTTTCCCACATGTACTCATGTGCAACGTGCAACCTGTGTGAGACGAGGGACTCAATTGAGCCAGTGAAACAGTAGTGCGCTTGATGCTGCTGCTCCAGCAGAAGTATGTAAGGTTTTGAGACGTTGAGTGTGTAGCTCTCTCTCTCTCTCTGAGGGATGGTGTGTGTGTGTGTGGGCTCTGAGTCCGGCTCTGTCACTTCTCTACATCTCTACTCCACATTTTGAGCGTTCAGCCATATAGGCAGGAGTGGAGTGTGAATAGTTAATGCGTGTAGGATGCATTGCATTTAATGTTAAAGCCACTGTGTCGGATTTCATGCTTTCACGCTTTTAGAGTTTGGACTGGGATTTATTTTTATTTCAAGATTCTTTTTTCTGCATTGAGCTGGAAAATTGTCATAAAAATTATTTTTTTTTGGTATTTCAGAATAGTCAGTTTCTTTTCTGTTACGGAGGATCTTTAAGAATGGTTTTGTTTTTTCTTTTAAGGCTACGGATGATTTATTTACTTTAAGACAACGGATGATTTATTTGCTTTAAGACAACGGATGATTTTTTTCCTTTAAGACCACGGATGATTTTTTCCCTTTAAAACTACGGATGATTTATTGCCTTTAAAATTTCGGATGATTTTTTCCCTTTAAGACTACGGATGATTTATATTTTAAGACTGAGGATGATTTTTCTTCTTTAAGGATACTGAAGTGTGTCAATATTTTTGTCCCTTTTAAAAAAAAAGTTTTTTAAGGAGTCAAAATCAGTGAGAGAGAACTCCGAATGTAATGTAAAGTTTTTGGAATGTACTGAATCTGGAATTTTAAAAAATAATGCTAACACTGCGCATAAAATTAACAGCTTTTTATTGTTAAGGCTTTTGTCAAGAGGGTAAAAGGAGCGGTTGTTAATTCATCGAATTTTACATTTAGAGAAGAGGGATTTTTGGTGGTATTCGGGTGCTGTGATATGAAGGGTGTATTGTATATGTATACAGTTCGGGTTTTTCTGGATTTGAGAGTGGGATTTTTTTTTTGAAAGGTTGATTGGATGGATGGAAATGGGAGTTGCCGGTCCGCTGGGGTTTTTGAGATGGAGGTAAATTTTAAATGGAGTTGAGGGAAACGTTTTAATTTTCTCCAGGGAGGCAAGTTAGCAGTAAAACCTGCGTATGGCTGGACATCACAATTTTTGTTGTTCGGACTGGGTGGCTTATGAGGGGGATACCTTTGAAGGTGTCGGAGAAGAAAAATTATTTGATGGAGATAAAAAGGTGTTCTTGCAGTCAGAGAGTAAGAATAAAATGGAGGGTCCGGCTGGTGATGGGTGGAGGTATTTTGGAATAAGATACGATCAGTAGGATTTCGAGGAAGGAGAGCTACGGGACAACAAAATAGGGGGTGGAGCGAGACGGCGGGAGAATTTGATTGTATGAGATGGTGAGTTGACTGGGTCACTCGGAGGGACGCAATGGAGGCAGTTTCTCACTGGATGATTCAAACAAAATATTGACCTTGTCATTCAATGCTGCGCACAAGTTCAAGTAAACCATGAGTATTTCAAGTCATGGTCAAGTTCGGGTCATGGTCAAGTAAAAAAATAATTATAACTTGAGCATTCAAGTCATGGTCAGGAAATGTATAAACTTGACCATGATACTTGAAGTCAAGTAAGCGTCATGGTCAGGCTAGAGAATATTACTTGAGTGTCAAGTCATGTTCATGGTCAAGTCGGATAATGTAAAAACTTAACCATGAACCATGAGTATTTCATGTACAGATTCAAGTAAATTAAAGACACGGCGCATAAACTTTCAAAATAACATTTAGCAAATTATTGTTTTATTTTTTGACAAGTTTCAACTCACGCTAAGCAGGCAAATTTGGCTGCAATTAAATTTGTTACCTGTTTTAACATCTGGCGTGAATAGCGTTTGCTTCAAAGAATAAGATTCTTTGATAAATCTTTTTCACATGAAATTTCGTTTTGTTTATTATTATCTTACATACTATTTACAATTTTGAGACCATGTGAAAACAAGATATTGAATTAGTTTAACCATGTAGTTACATGTATATATGTATATACAGTGAATTTCTTATATAGTGGTTTACTCTCGGACAGCATATCCTTTAGATTAACATGGTTAAATATTCCCTTGTATTACATTTTCATTATGTAGTAGTAAAATACAATGACATCCCCATACATAGGCAGGTATTTTGTCATCTCTTGGGAACCACTATGTAGGAAATCACTGTACATGAACATATATATGTATTGTTCGGGTCAAGGTATGGTCAAGGCATGGTTAAGGCATGGTGAAGTCATGGTCAAGTCATGGTCAAGTCAAGTGCAATTTTGGTTGTACATGATCATGTTCAAGTGACGTAAAAAGTACTTGATTACTTGACCATGAAATTTCAAGTAATTACCTGAACATGAGTCGCCATGGTTCAAGATCGTATCAAAAAAATACTAGACTTTCATGGTCAAGTCAAGTTCATGGTCAAGTTTGGAATTTACTTGACTTGAGCGCAGCACTGTTAATGTCATTCCGCGATCATCTTCCTAAACCTAGATTTCAACCACAAAACCCACTCCCCTGTACCAGTGACCCGCAGACAAAGTGTGTTTTTCTTGAATCAATGTTTTCTTCACTCCAATACTCTTAGGACACATCCTTACCCACGCCCCTACAAACAACAAAATTGTAACGAAAAATTAACGCAACTGTTTATGTAGCGACTACTCTCTGTCTTTGACCAATACCTCATACTAACTATGCAATAATTTTAATCCACGCAAAGGCCTGACTAGAACTAAAAAAATATTTCACAAGTAATCATCGGTCAGTGCGATTACAGCTGCGTTATTTTCAATATAATCACTGAACTCAAACCGGGTATAAGCACACCACCCGGTAAAAGCAAAAGTCTCACAACCCCGGTTCCCGTGGTCACACGAGGTTAGTAATACAAAAAATGGAACGAGGGTACCAGTTTCCACCCAAATGCATTGTACTAGGTCCAAATATATCCACTAGGAATAATAATAAATAATAATTAATAGCCACATGGAACCCAGCTATTTCGTCACCCGATTGGCTCCAAAAATGTATTTAAGGTTCTAAAGTGCTATTGAAAGCTTTCCCGTCATTACTTGGGCTTAAAACCCCTTTTTTTCGAAAATAGCCCGAGGGTACGTTTTTATCATCATCACGGGACGTTATTTAGGCTCAAACCTTCCGGGAATTACGCAGGCCTGCCCCCCACTATCCGATGTAACAGCATGAACTCCAACTTTAAAGTACTCCTATAAATACCCGAAAACTATATACAATATAAGCACACCAGTGACCATAAAATATTGGTCATTAAATCCTTACACATACCCATACACATGAAAACCCTTGTGAATAAACTCATCCCACCCCTACTTAAACATTTCTTTCACACTGTTAGCATTACACCGATCTAACGCTCAAAGAAATTTCTCTCAGTAATCGTAATCAATATGCATCCACTAAATTTTGAAAATGAACATTTTATAAAAGATTTCAAATCACACAGTTACAATACTCACTACATTACTTCCTACTTAGAATATATCGTTTGATGGTAATGATCCTTTTACAGTAAACAACGTGTCAAACTATATAAATATACCCCAAGTCTTACCCCCTCCCAGTTTCTGTGTAAATATATATTTACAATTGCTTAATGGGCATCTCATTTAATTTTCTGGGGTCAGACGGATGATCCGATCTGCTTCAAAAGCAATGTGCTAAAAGGTAAAAATCAGAGGTAGTATATTACTTTTGAAGCTGATCGGGTTTGTTTGAAAAAAAGTGAAAAATTTGTATTGTCAGGTGCGATTGATTCTTAAAATATCCTACAAACAGACAACCAGATACGCAGACACTACCACATTCACAATAGGGAATAGGGACCCCCAGCTTCGTTCCGCCTCTCTCACTGACAGTGAGTCATTTATAACCTGAGCTACCTTCCGAGCCATGTATCTGGAGTGCCTGTATTATACGTTTGTTTAAGGAAATATAGGCACAGCGCTGGGAAATGAAACTATAGTGGAAGAGAACATTCACTCTACTTACGCTCTCTGCCTCACTCACTCACAGGTCTTGAGCAGAAGGAAGGGAATGTACTGAATACATTTTTCAATGCTGTGTAATAACTATCGGGTCTTTAATCCGTCTTTTGCATTGTGCGGCTTCAGAGGAACTGTTCATTAAAATAGTGAAATGCATTTTGTCTTAAAAATCAAACCATCTCCTGATTATATTCTGTGAGCCTCAAATGTAAAATAATGGAAGTTTAGAGAAGTTGATTTATGAAAAGTTTCTTATTTAATTTTTTTTTGTGGATTTTGTGGGAACCTGAATAATGTAGGCTTATTGTTATATGAGCACTCATTATTAAACGAATAATATTGGGGTACCGGATCATTTAAAACATTTGTAAACTTGGGAGTTACAAAACAAGCTAAGGACGAAAACTAAATCCGATGAAAGGAGTTATAATATTAATCAACGGATTTGAAGTAATTAATTAGTGGAATATGACATCAATTATCAAATTACAAGCCTTCTCAGGTGTGATGGGAGAAACCCCGCCATGCTATATATTGCAAGTGGATGAGTTCCGGTTCCTTTTGGACTGTGGTCTGGATGAGAGACTCAGCATGACATATATCAATGAGCTGAAGAAGTAAGATTCAAAAAAATAAATAAAATTTATAATTAGTTAAATTTATTTTATATTTAGATAAAAATAATTGGAGGAGCGGTGAGGATTCATGAAATATGATGTTTTGTTGGTGTACTTAAATTCTGGATTTAATTTTTTGCAGACATGTCAATAGGATTGATGCGGTTTTAATATCCCATCCGGACCTGATACATTTGGGAGCGTTGCCGTACCTGGTGGGGAAATGTGGGCTGAGCTGCCCGGTGTACACGACCATCCCGGTTTTCAAAATGGGTCAAATGTTCATGTATGACTTTTACCTGTCGAAGAGAAACAATGAGAATTTCGATTTGTTTAATTTGGATGATGTGGATGCGGCATTTGACAAGATCATCCAGCTCAAGTACAATCAGAGCATTAATCTGAAAGGTGAGAGTGGTTTACGAAACAAGAGGTTGGGGTTAAAGGTTACAATTAAGGAATTGAGGGGGTAGCTGTGATTTGAATACCTGATTCTGAATGCGGCTTTCTTTGAGAGTAACTTATTTGATTTTGATGGGGGAAATATACACTGTATTTTGGAAGTTTCGTGAGAATGAGTGGAGGAATGATACAGAGAGTGGTACTTAAACAATATTTGGATTAATTTAATTCTGTAGGAAAGGGATATGGTTTGACTATAACTCCACTTCCTGCTGGACACATGATCGGGGGCACTATTTGGAGGATAGTTAAAGTCGGGGAAGAGGATATTTACTATGCTGTGGATTATAATCATAAGAAGGAGCGTCACTTGAATGGATGTGAGCTGGACAAAATCCAAAGACCATCATTACTTATTACGGATTCCTTCAACGCCACTTATGTTCAAGCTAGGAGGAGGACGCGGGATGAGCAGCTTATGAGTAGGGGGGATTTCAATGAAATTACTATTTATTGAGTTTAATTTTCTTTAAGAATGGAAATTAGAGAGCATGTCGGTATTATACCTATTAAGACTGACTTTTGAATTTTTGCAGCGAATATCTTGCAGACCTTGAAGAACGGAGGTAATGTTCTCATTGCCGTGGATACTGCTGGGAGGGTCCTTGAGCTGGCTCATATGCTCGACCAACTTTGGAGGAATAAAGAGTCTGGGCTTGTTCAGTACTCATTAGCGTACCTTAATAATGTAGCATATAATGTTATGGAATTTGCCAAGTCTCAGGTTTGTTTATTTTACTTGAAATATGTATGTAAAGTACAAGATTATGTATTCAGTAGGCTGACATTACTCTTATAATTTTAGATTGAGTGGATGAGCGAAAAGCTCATGAGGAGCTTTGAAGGCGCTCGAAACAATCCCTTCCAATTCCGCCACGTACAGATTTGCCACAGACTGGCGGATGTCCAGAAAATACAAGGTCCCAAAGTCGTCCTCGCCAGCACTCCCGATCTTGAGAGTGGATTTTCTCGAGAATTGTTCATGCTCTGGTGTCAAGACTCGAAAAACAGCCTGATCCTAACCACTAAAACCAGCCCTGGGACACTAGCTCGTATTCTTATGGATGATCCTACACCGAAATTAATTGAAGTGGAAGTTAAGCAACGTGTAAAGTTAGAAGGACTTGAACTGGAAGAATTTTATCGGCAACAACGGGAGAAGGAATATCGCGTCAAAAAAGAAAAAAGGTATATACTAAATAAATGCCCGTCACTACGTCAGTAAATTTTTGTTATTTTTCATGAGTACTAAAAACTCTCGCAAACATTTTATTCAAAATTGTTGTGCAAAATAGTAGTGGCATGCTATGTAACTGATGTTTTTTTCTTTGGAACATGTGTCTCTTTAATTCTATTTTTTTCCTGAATTAACTTTATTCAAGGACCTCACAGTGGTTGACTTTTGACTTCTTTGACACCATCCCTATGTACAGCTTAAGTAATTGAGTAATCTGAAAATCCATAATATTACTTGAACGTGATACTCCATACTTGAATTATTATGTGCGAGTTGAAACGTGTATATGTACTTTGCATATATGATAATCCTTGGCTTGTCAAACTTGGTTTAGTAAATTGTAGAGTCAACAAAAAGATGTCTACATCCGAATTAGTCTTAAGCAGTAATAATCTAAAATTGGTAATTTAATTATTTAGTCCCGTTAGGGATTCCAAAGGAATCAGTCGCTATAATGATCATCGCATGTGACTGCAGTATGTTCCTTTGTGTGTTATGCCGTCGTTATTTTCCGTTTTGCATTTTGAATGCTCAAAGACTGAAAAATTAAGTAGGTATTTTTTCCCGTGACCTTATGTATCACATTCTGATATTACGTGAATACAACCTGCCTTTCTAGAACCTTCATACCTTGGACTTGCTAGTAAACATGTAAAAAATTCAATTTTGACATTATATTTTAACACGTTATTGGACAATTTGCCCTTCAAGGAAGTATTTCTTTTACCTATATTTGAACTTAAGCCAAGGCCGAACTTCTTTGACAATGTTAAGACAAAATTCTGCTTGGATCCTTTCTGCTCTTTCTTAGTAGGCCCAATAGTTTTTTACTGAGTGCTTTGTTCTCTTATTATTGTTATATTGGCTTGATGGGAAACAGAGAAGCAATGATGGATTCAGATGACTCTGACGATTCCGACACGGAAATCAAAATCACAGGGATCTACCACGGAAATCGTGTGTCGCATGATTTATTTATAAAGCCCGGGATGGAGCTAAAAATTGAAACTGGTCTTTTCAAATCCGCCAAAAGCAAATATCCCGTTTTTCCTTGTGTCGAAGAAAAGATCAAATATGACGAGTACGGAGAATTTATTCGGTATGATGATTCCTCCGCTGAAACTATAATGGATACAGACCCTTTATCAAAAATCAATATGAATTTTTCTTGTCTCTTTTCAGAGCTGACGACTTTGTCATTAGCGATTATGCAGTTGAGGATGTGAAGGCAGGAAATTCCCGAATACCCGGGGCAGCAGTGGGGGCTCCTGCAGGGGATCTAGAAAATGAACCTCCCACGAAGTGCCTGGTCTCAAAACAGAAACTTGCGGTAAATTGTCAAATCTGTTACATTGACTTTGAGGGAAGGTCGGATGGCGAATCTATTCGGAAAATTGTTGAACAGGTACCAATTTGAAGTAAATATTTATATCAACTTGCTTGTCGCCAATATTGTAAAACTGTTTTAAAAATAACAGGTGAAACCTCGTCGCTTGATTGTAACTCGTGGCCCGAAAGAGAGCACAGACGTTCTCGCTGGAGTGTGTAAACAATCTGGGGTCGGAACCAAGGTGTATACTCCATGTGTTGGTGATGTTGTGGATGTTACAACCGAAAGTCATATTTATCAGGTCATTATTATATAATTATTATTTATCTCTTCATTTTTGCATTATTTATTGACTCTTTGAAGTATAAATTTGTATTATTTAACTTTAGGTCCGTCTGAAGGACTCACTAGTCTCCTCACTGGACATGAAACGAGGACGAGATGCTGAACTGGCTTGGATTGATGCTTATCTTCTAATGGAGGAGGAACAAATGGAAGTAGAACCAGAAATAACTGATGACGATGCTAAAATTATCAAATCAGAGCCGGAGATTAGTCAGCTAGTACCAACACTGGCGCCCATAACTGATAAGCAGGTAATATTATATTTTTGAGTTCATTTTAATTTTTATTCATTTACAGCGTTATTTAGACATTGAATATTGATAAATGTTTCATTTGCACAGATACCACCTCACCCAACAGTGTTCGTAAATGAACTAAAACTTTCGGATTTCAAGCTAGTTTTAGCACGGAACGGTATTGTCTCAGAGTTCTCGGGTGGCGTCTTGTGGTGTGCTAACGGAACTGTGGCTCTTCGACGGGTATGTATTAAAAATTGATTAATTGATTTCATTCATTTGTCAAAAGTTACCTAGTAAGGATACAGCAATTTCAAATTGCTTGAAGCTGGGTGATAACTATTGGGAAACAGACCTATTTTTGTAACTGATTTACCGCTATAATCGGTGAACCGGGATTATAAACGTATTCGGAAATATCCCTGAAATGATTTATAAATAGTTTATACCTAATTATTATAGATAATAATACAGTTAAAAATGTCAAATTATAAGTGACCAAGTGTGATTGATAATTTTTCGATATTTTGGAAAACTTGCGATGAATCAATCACTTAAATAATTACTGTAGGCAGCCAACACTATATGACTATACGAAACTATATGAATGAAACGACTAGTTCGTAGTCGTAGATCCTTCGACACATGCGGTTTGTACTTATATGAAATGACCCTTCTGATTTTATTTCCTTACAGCAAGATGCAGGCAAACTCACAGTAGAAGGATGTCTCTGCGACGAGTACTACCAAATAAGAAGTTTACTGTATGATCAGTATGCTATTCTGTAGTAAATTATTGTTAGTTATTTTGTTATTTGTAATAAAAATTCGTTTTTCCTCTGGAACTGACCATGCTGTGGAAGTGTAATAATTATATTTATACTTAATTAATGTGAGTCAGTAAATAAGATTTTGTACCTAAGTGTGTCGTTTATGTAATTTTTATGATCAAATAAACTAATACTGAATTTTTAACAGAAATTCTCTGCTTGGTTTTATTATAATCCAGTAATCTTAATTCTCGGGTTAAAAACCAGTGCTACATATGTAATATCCATGTTATACCTACTATTTACTTGATTTTCATATTTAAAATGTCCAACCAAACTCTAAGATAGACCTCTATATCTAATGTATAGGTAAAAACTAAAACATGAATCAAGACAACGGGTTCAATATAAATTAAAATGTAATATTACGTTATCCCATGTAAAACAAATATCCTCTAACCTAACTATCATTGGTTGTGTCGTCTGATACAGCATCATCTGCTCCAGTCTCCTCAATATTCTCTTTAACAATTATTGTGACAGTACTTGTGTTTTCGTCTGAAGTAATGGCTGTCTCCTCTTCTTGCTCAGAAATATCCCCTAATATAATACTCTGACTATCCCCAGGAACAACCAAACTTAAAGACATGATTCTAGCAAAATGTACATGTGAGCACATGGCCCTGTCATCATTAGACATGGGACAGTTGCAAATAAATCTATGAAGGCACACTTCGCACTTAGCACACACGAACTTGCATCTACAAGGACTTTGCACATCAAAAACTGTGTAGGAGCAATTCTTGCTCTCATCCTTTACCAAGTACGTAAAATCATCAATAATTTGAAAGCAATCTGGAGTCATCTCTGCTGCCCAACAATGTTGTAGCTCCATATCTTCCATTACTTTCAGTAATTTTTGGTCACCTTTGAAAATCCGCTTACTCCTAGAAAAACACCTGTCATAGCCAATCTTCAGGACGGGATCAATACAAGAATTTAAAATTTTTGTCCCTTTAAAAGCAATGAATTTTTTTAGCTTTCCAAAGGCATAAGAGGCATGGATTGTATTAACAGGCGCGGCAACCCTATGAACTAAGTCCCAATCCCCAGCTCGAGAAATCCAATTGTCATGGAAAGACTTCCAAAATCCCGAACCTTTAGTTCCATGTTCGGATTCCAAATAATTTTTCATCTCTTCTGAAGCTTCTTCGAAAGTTTTCACGTGACAGGCTGTTATCATAGAATTAATCAGCGAATTCAGTTTCTTTCGGGAATTAGTATCCGAAAAATTTTCGGCAACTTCAATCCTCATCTCCCGTCTTGTCTCCTCTTCACTTAGAATCAGTTTTGGGTTACATTTAAATACAGTCGACCAGAGGTGGCAATGGTCGGATCCATTAGGAGCTTGGACAAAATTTGTATTCATTTCTCCAGTATGGGAGTGTAAGACCCGGAGGAAGACTGAAATGACGCGATCATCTACAGAGTTGGTAATTAGCCAAGCTACTGGAATAGCTTCTCTGAACTCATCTAATGCTATGACCCACATTAGTTTTAAATCCCTGGGTCGGCCTTTATGTCCATCAATGCTGACAACATCTGAGAACATTTGCATTAACTGCCGTTGCACTGGAGTCTGAATTACTAAAATAAAATCTTCCTTATGAATACGGGGATCCTTTCGACCGAACTCAGGGACAATAGTCCCAGGGCGTTTGTACATCAGAATTGTCGGCCCAGATTCTCCGTGCTGAAGTAGGTCCTCAATGGTTGCTTTTAAATCCTCGCTGATAATGTCCGAAGTGTAATGCGCGTCAGATTTTCTAGATTTTTTTTCGGGTGTTTCTTTAGGTAGTTGCTTATTTGGAGGATTTTTGTTAGTGTCTGTGGAACAATCTTGGATTACTTGTGAAATTTCAGAAGAACTTGACACTTGCTTAAGTACCTTCTTAGCACCAGTGCTCACATTTGTCAGCATGGGTGGACATGATTCAGAGTCCTGAGGAGGGCTAAGCAGTGGACTTAATTTTTTTAATGTTGGGGGATCATTGGAACTGTTACGTTTCAGGGCCTTAGAAGGAGATTCGGAGTTACTTTGAGCTGATGAACTGGCCACCGGTTCCGTGACTTCACCCGGTGTGGAATTCGAAGTTTCAGTCGGAGGATTGGTTGTAGCAGTTGGATTTGATTCAATTTTTGAATCTTGTTTAGCATCTGATTTTGTATCCTGCTGGGTACCTTGCTTCACACTAGGTTTCGGGTCTTGCTTTGCTTCACTTTTATGATAAGACTCTGAGTATTGTTTAGATTCAAGTTTAGGATCTGGTTTTGAGATTTGTTTAGATTCAGTTTTAGTTTCTGTTTTTGAATCTGCTTTAGATTCCGTTTTAAAGTCAAGTCTAGAATCTGATTTGGACTCGGATTTGTTCCGGTACCTAGGAGGTTGTTCTTCATCAGGAAATAATTTCGGTTTCCTTTCCCGAGTAGAACGACGAATTGAACAAGCTGAAGAGGTTTCTGGTTCCGAGGGAGAACTTTCCACAATTTGTTCTTCAGGTTTCAGTTTCGGTTTTCTTCCACGCTTCCTAGCTGGCGTTGAAACTATTACAACAGCTTCGGTTTCACCAGCTATTGCCACAGAATTTTCAGGCTTTGACTCAGAATTATTTTCCTCCTGATCCTTTTTTACTTTCTTAGCTGGACTTGTACTAGTGTCATCATTGGCAGGTACCGCTTCCTTATTTAAAACTTCTGAAACCGAATTTGTATCCAATTTTGTTGAGCAATCTTTTGGATTAGGAGGACTGTCTTCAGTTTCAACTGGTTCCTGTCCAGATTTCAAATGCCATTTCTGATTTGGGCGTTGTTTTCGCTTTGGTTGCACTCTTGTTTTTGTTGCTTGACCCTGTTTTGGTGTTTCTTGATCGACAGATAACATCCCGCGCTTTTTCTCTAGACATTTTGGCTCACTTTCAGCTACTTCCTCAGACTCGGGCGGCTCCGAAGCTGCGATTTCTTTAGGCTCGTCATCATCCACTGCTTGAATGTGAATTGTAACCACGTGAGCCTCCTCAGGTTCAATCTTGATCTCGGATGTACCATCTCCATGTCCAGACTCTGTCACAAGAGTGTTACAAGAGATTGGTGAGGGCGTCTCATCCATGCTCTGTGCCAGCTCATCATTTTCTAAATCATCCAAGAAACTCTTGTCTGGGTTCTTCCTGTACTTATCATAAATATTACGGACAGCTCGGCGGTCCAATAATCGCAGGCCTTCGAGACGGTCTGGGTTGTGATGCAAGTATTGCACGACCTGGTTAAATGACATCCCTGAAATTCGTAAAACATTGATAATTATTTACCCAACATTTACCTCTAAAAGGTGACAATATAATACAACCCAACTTCAAATCCTTGCAGTCCTCCCTTAAACATCTTTTTTTCTCTACATCCTATGTAACACCTACCTTCTTCAAATTTCTTCAGAATAATTTTTCTCAAAACATTATTCACCCTCAGATGAGGTATAGCTCCATTGTCCAAGGGATGACCATAGTGAGTATGGCAGATCTCACAGCGAATCTCCCCCGACTCCAAGCTCTTGCAAAGTTTAATCCCAGCAGTACAATAGCCGTTCATCTTACAACTCCCTTGCGGCTTCATCTTTCTCTTCCTCAAACTTTGGTCCTTCATTGTAGGCTTGTAATGGCCCGACCGATGACATATCAAATACGTGACCGCTTGATCCCTAGAAACCTTTTTCGTGCCCCCTCGAAATATAAAACTGACCATCCGCTCCCGCTCATAAGTCTCTCTCCATATCTTGAATTCTGTCGTACCAAACAAACAATTAAAAATCCGCCCTTCAAATCAACATCGAATCTAACCAAAAGATAGTCTACTACACAACTGCCAAAACCATCCCGATATATCCCCAAATAACAAACCTTTCTCCGACGAAAAACTGATAACTTCCTCATCAAAAGCAAAGTTATGAATTGTCCCCAGATGCTTCCTCAGTTCCGCAATATTCACTCCCGAGAAGGTACAGTCCGCCTCCATGCATTTGAGCTCATTCAAAGGTCTCTTAGACATTTTGACCGGCAAACTCTCCGCCCTCCCCACTTTCCCTTTCCTCTTCTTAAAGGGCATGGGCACCGGGTACTCCATATGAAAATGCTGCTCCTGCAACTCCTCCACCTCGTACACATTCCCATCCTCATCCTGCAAAATAGGGAGCTCCTCCACAACCTGAATATCGGAGTAGTCCTCATCCGGGACAAATGTCGGCTCCTCTTGCTCACAAATATAAATAGTATTCTGATCATTATCATCCCCATCCTCCAGAACCTCACAGAGTCTCAACTGAACATTGTCCTGCTCAATGATGTCAAACTGATTATCCCCACAATTGTACACTATCAGCTGTGGGGCCTCACTCGAGCCCGTGTCAATTGTCCGGAGGAACTGAGCCGATGCAGGGGGGAGCACTGACGGATTTCCTGTAATGCTGAACTGTGTCGGAACTGACACCAACTCAATAGTATTGACATTCTCCAGCCCACTAACACTCTGAATGGCCAAGTTTTGGATGGTGCCCACATTCTGAAATTTACAAAATATCACATCAATTCCATTCATTTCCATACAACCATCATATCACCCCCAACCGAAATCCATCCACAGAATTTCGAAATACAATAATTACAATTTAAACCCCAATATTTTTTGAACCCCAAAAATTTGAACATCAACACAAAACTTGTATTCAACCGAACATTGCTCCCACTTTCGAATTTTAAAAAATATATATTAAAATGTAATACATATTCAATTTCCTAAAAACTAAACAATTCGACACCCCACAATAATGATCAACATCAAAACTCGAATCTGTTGACACTGTCAGAGTAATTACATATATTTGATAAATTGTAAGAAATCCTTTACAGAAAAATTAATTTTTTACATTGTGAATTAGCTGACTATGACTGGCCGGTTGTCTTTGGGGGGTCCGGGAGTTCCGGAGTAGTGTCGGAGTATTCCGGACCAATGGACCGGACAAGAGAGGGGTGACCAAGGGCTTGACAATGCTCTGAGTTGTGGAGGTGGAGTTTCGGATCCGACGACGGAAGTCATCCACTGTGACGACCTCGACCTCATGGGAGACAGTCCCAAGGCTGGTGTCAACAATGTCCACATAGTCCTGGGGCAAGTACTCTATCTCACCGGTGGACTCATTCACAAGAACTGCTTTCAATTCAGTGGACATGATTTAGTCTCAGAGATAAATGGACAACTTGGTCAATTTTCAAAAGCACTGAGCTAAAACTTGCCAACGAACAGCACACATCGGATCTCTTGCTCTTCTTATGAGGATTTTGCATTTTCGTACCTACACATACTACACAGTACACACTTCTACTTTATTCATCTATATTTCCTATCCTGTGTATTTTTATGGGCTTTCTTACTTACTACTCACAGCAGAAGAGCACAGAACACAGCATAACACATCAGCGGAGTGCGCGTCTTTGGGGGTCGTTCACACAAAATCTTAAGGGCGGGCTACTATTTTGCCCCCTGGAATTTTTGAAAATTTTTAAAAATAAAAAATAATTACAGGAACGTTTTAGAAATTGTATGTCTGGAAGTGTTTCAGAAGAAGTATTCAGTAATATTAAAATTAACACCTGAAAAACAAACTCCGCACTTGCGAAGATCTGCACAGCCCCTTTCAGAACACCATGGGAATGAACGGGAAGGAGCAGGAGCATATGAGTACATAAGTGTAATTATACGCAAACGCGTGTGTGTGGCAATGCTATAGTTATTATGTGAAAGCACGTATTAAAAGGCTTTAACTCAGGGAGCTTGTACAAAATTGTGATGGGGCAAAATTTTATTTTGTGAGGTCAGAGACTTGAGTGAGGAATGGGAGTCAATAATTTTGGTGACGGTGTCTTTTGTTTATAGTATCATTAATTTACATGTTATTATAAGCGTCATAACATAACAGAATTTAAGGCGTTGATTTCGGTGTTAATTAAATGGGGATGCAAATGTAATCTGCTCATCACACTTGATGAGTTGCTTCGTGTGAAGTTACTGATGATGCTGGGTATATAAGAACAAAATGCATTGGTGCATCCTTATCTACAATCGTGATGTTCCAGCTTAGGTAGGAAATTAATGTTGGAGCAACACGGGGTTTAAATGAAGGCGGTTCCAGTATTGATGTAGTTGCAGGGTGTCAAATAGATGGGAGGTAATATTATTTGTGAAGATTTTGACACGCTGGAGCAGAGCTGTCCAAATGAAATGGCCTTCCTTCTGAGGGAATCCTGCAGGCCTACAAAGGCCAGTTTTAAAAAAACTGCCTCCATTCTGTCTAAAAATGAATGAAATCTTTAAAATTATTTGCCTTCCTCGAAAATAGCCTTCCTTCATCTCGAGCCTTCATTTATTTCAAAATTTTAGAAATGATATCAAAACTTCGATGTATTTTAAAAACGAAGTAGTTTTGATTAACAGTGTCGTCACATATGAGTGTGATGAATGAAATCTTGTACAAATATTTATCAACATTCACATTTCTGTCTTGTATTTTACGCATGAGGCCTTTCCTTAACTTTCTCTAATTCAGTGTATATTCCGTATTCCTTGAATTGGCTGAAAAAAAGGTCCGCCGCTTTCAATAAAACCTTATTTTAAGACTAGCCTTCGAAGTTTGAAGGCTGGACTTGTCTGTGCTGAGTGACTGAAGATGTGGAATTGAGAATCAGATCTAGTGCCCCGCATGGGTACAAAAATGTTGTACCTGTACCTGAATCATGGGTACATGGATTTTTTGAACCTGTACCCGTACCTGTACCTGAATACCTAGGTTCAATTTTCCTGAACCTGTACCTGTACTCAAACTAAATCAGGAGTACCTGTACCTGAAAAGTACCTGTACCCGGGTATATTTTAAAAGTACCTGAACCTACCCGGGTATTTTTGATTGTACTAATTTAAAGGATTACCAAAGATATTGCACGAAATAAAAAATTAAAATATCTGCGACCAAGGCATTTTGACTATCAAAATTTATTTATCATATCAGATTTATTTTTATTTTTTATTCTTCAAAAGCATGACTAAGTACTGGAATTATTAGTAGTTATAAATGATTACATAAAGGTTGAAAAAGTAATAGATAGCAAAATCTACGATATGAATAAGTTCAAGGCAACAATACAAATGCAGTGTAATATTTTCTAAACGTTCAATAATACCGAGAAATTAAACGTTTAGGAATTTGTTTTGTAACCTGTACTTTCGCAATGGAAAACATTTTTTTAGATTCAAACTCCCCAGATTTTAACTTCAGCCAAACCTTAAGACAAAAACATTTCCTATCGTATCTCCACTCTTATATAAGCGTTTATGTGTCGAAATATCTGGGTCACAGGAAAAGGCTCGCTATGTCTGTACTGCAGTTCCAGGAACTGCTAAAAAATCTCTGGTCATTCCAGCTAATGCTGTGTAAGTAACTAGCCACGTGTTCCTATATGGTGGAATTAGTTTTCATGACTGAGCTTATACATATAAATTTTAATGTAACATGTTTCAAGGTAAAAAATTCGGATGAGGTTTTAAAGCTCAACAACACCTTTACAGGCGTTACTTGGAAATTATTATTGACTGAGAAGTACCTGAAAGTTCAGGTATTTTACATTCAGGTTCAGGTATTTACCCAGTGCGTACCCGTACCTGATGGGTTTATACCCAAAAGATTGGTTTTTGTACCTGTACCCATACCTGAACCTGAATTTTCAGGTATCTAACGACTGAACCTGAACCTGTACCCAAATGGGATGGGTACAAAGAGTATGTACCTGATACGGACCTGTACCTGATACGGACCTGTACCTGATACGGACCTGTACCTGAACCTGTACCCAAATACCCGGGTAAAATCTGTACCCATGAGGGACACTAATCAGATAATAGGATTACTTGCGTAGAGTTATCCTGGAATAATGTAATAATCGGGGTATTACTGTAATAATCTGGATCTGACGTATCATCCATTTGAGTTGCAAATAAAATGTTGGATAATCAAGTGCGGATGCAGTTTTGAGAGATCTCTGAAATAAGGGAGCAAAATTTGTCTTACAATGATTATTATAAGGAGAGTCTTATGAAAAAACGTTTTGAGAATTGGGGATAATACATACTATTTGCCCCTGGAAAAATTCCTTATTTAATCGTTTTTCAAGAGAAGTGAGAGAACTTTACTTGTGTACATGCCAGGAGATTAATAGGGAAAGTTCAGGAAACCTGAAAAGCGTAAGTGTACATTTATTGAGACCAATAAAGGAAATTTGAGAGATAAAATATTTTTAAAATGAATTTTTAGTGTAAAAATATTCAGAAGGGTCTGAGCTAACATTGGGATACCTGTCTACAATTGCTACCCACTACTTTGGGGAGTTCGGTATTCTGAGAGCTGCATAAATTACTTTGGTTTTATACAAACATGTAAAAAATGCAGCATTGCTAATCAGCCAAATATGAGAGACAGACAAAACAAAAACAAAATACTTGTATGAGTACAACTCACACAGGGCTATAAAACCGCAACTAAAATCACTTGGTAAATTTGCAGTTTTTTGTATTTATTTACTAAGCTCCTGAAGCCTTTTGCCCCTGACCCGAAAATAATTTGTTGACATTTCAATTAAGAATATTTTTTACTTTTGTTTATTTGTTTGTTTGCTTATAGGGGTGATATGAACTTTTTGCTACAAGTGCAGTAAGGAATAAGCTTCCGTTTTTATATGAAACACCATATGGTAAATAAGGTGATTTTAGTTTTTACGAGCACAAAAAATTATCATGTGGAAAGTTTGTTATACACACAAATATTATTGTTGTTACAAACGTATAGTTTTTTAGCCTTACAAAAACGCGTGAGCTAATGGAAACTTCACGTGCAAGTTGTCTGTAACAGCATGTCGTGTGTCATTTAATAGAGATATGGATGATAGCTCACAGTCTTAATGCTACACTGACTGTTTAATTCAGTGGGACACACATCAAAGATAAATAATTACCTTATGACATTAAATTGATTATAAAATATCCACTTGCTTATTCTCTGAGCAATATCTGTATACATTATAGAATCCTCACGCAAACATGAGTCTGTAATTATATTCATCTGGGAACATCATTTTAAGAACCTGCTAAACTCTGCAACGTGAGATCCAATACCTAATAATGCCTGGGGCTTTCTTCTTACGGATTACTATGAACAATGAAGAAGAAAAATTCCTTCGAATGCAGAACCTGTTTCCTTCCCTTAAGAAAAAATATTGAGCATGCTGGAAGTGTGGATGGTTGAGACTTTGGGAGCAGGTACATTACATACGCTGAAGCGCTAAAAAAAAGTTATATCTGAGGGACAGGACTTCTTTAATGGAGTTTACAAAATTATAAATCTTTTAGCATCTTGTTTCAAATTAATAATTCTGGCAGAGCACTGCTCGTGAGAGTTTCAATAGATCCTTAAACCATTAGTTAATTTTATTGGACTTGACTGCTAAAACTTTGAGGGAAATATTGGACTTTCCGAATCAGCAAAATCCCAGTTCTATCATGTTTACTAGTGTTCAGCCCATTCAGAATCTTGTCCCGTTTAATTCAATAATATCAAGTGAACACTCACAAGCAGTCCCAGGTCTCTGCTACAACTTCCCATAATCCCATTTGAGAAGATAAAAAACTGGAGGCTTCATTGAGGAAAATGTGGCTCATTTTATTATTGTTAATACTCATAGTAAATATATTACAGACCCCAGTGACGGGTGCTTTCCAGAATGGAGGAAGTTCAGTGAATATAGACAAACATGACAATGTGAACAAAGGAAAAGGGAATTTTCCCAAGAGCTCCATTTGTCCCCAATCTGTAAATTTGTGTCCAGGAGTCCCGCTATCGTTTCTCAATGTAATTGACAGTTCTGGGTGTCCTTGCAGGTACAAACTTATGATCATCTCAACTTGCGTCATGCGATTTCTTGAGCTTGTACTAATTTTTGTCATATTTTAATGTAACACCTGCCCACAATTTTTTTCAGTCCTTCTCCAGGTTCTGGACTAATTGGTAACTGCCCAGAGTTTGAGGTAAAGACTGGTAATTTGATAGCTCTTAATGACGGCTGCTACTTCCAATATGGAAATCAGTATTTCGCACCTCAGGATTTTTGCTTAAATAGGTAACTAATTATCTCCAATCAAATCCATGCACTATATGCATAGCTTGTAAATATACTCGCTGAAATCTCTGTTTAATTCTGTAAAAGTTTATAAATGAATTTCTTCAAACATTCCTACATTTATTTGATAGTTGGACAGAAGCACGTATCTGCAAGGAAAAAACAATTATTCGAAAATGTTGCAATGTCACAGAGACTTACAACTCCGCCAAGTGGAAATGTCAAGGAGGCCAAGATTCTTATTATCCCAAAGTGAGCAGAAATGTCACTTCAAATAATTCTAGCGAGTATCCCGATCCAGACCAGACTTCATTAAGTTTCTGGATTCAACCTTTAAGTGAATCCATACCTTTGGGAAAAAAGTCAATGAGGAGTGAAACATCTAAAAATATGTAAGTGATAACCATGTATGATTTGTAAAATTGATTGGGCTATATAGACAGAAAAACAATTTAATTTTGCTGGTTAATTCTATAATATGGATAAATATTTCCTGTAGGTTTTATTTAACCCAAGATGGAGTTTACCATGAACCCGCGGGAATCTTTCTTCGAGGATTAAGAAAAAAATTCATGGGAGAATATTGTTTGGAGCGAAATGAGGATGAAAGTGTAGATGATGATATTTTAATGCTGTATGACAGTTCTGACGAGGTAATCGTTGTCTTTATATAATTGTGAATACCACGTTATATCCATATCTATACATACTTGCTTTCGCTATATATGCGGCCACATGGAAAAATATAAACTTTGTTTTAGCTGCTGACTTGCGATATTTTAAGTGTTAATTTTAATTTTTTAAAATTTGATACGAAGGTGACTCCTGATGCTTTAATTTTTTGACCCTTTAATTTGTCCTGCCCAGCTCCAAACACAAAACATGGCAACGGCCATGGGGATCCTGTGGTTGTTCTCAGTCCCATTTTGCCTTGTCACAGCATTGGCTCATGTCTTCGTTCTCCAGAGGAACATTCATGGCTTTGCACTAGCCGGCTATTTGATTAATACCAGCGTCCAGAACATCTTTGCGGCTTTACTAGTTTTCAATTTTAGTAGTGAGACTGTGGAGAACAGTTGCTCCAGCACAGGTTAATTGATTCATATTTTTTTAAAAATAATGTAATATGATTTTCCGAAGTTCCACAAAAGAAGAAGCTCTAGCTCCAAATATATGTAATTATATGGGACCGGGAATATAGTAAATAATAATAGGTCGTAATAATGAGTGGATTGTTGGTAATAACGTCAATGATACTAAAATAAATGAGTATGTAAATTCATAGATATCTTTTGATGATTCATTTTATTTGGGCTTTCAGATTTCATTCAGAAGATACTTTATTGCTCTAACGTTTGCTGGATGACAATAATTAACTTCGATTTGTGGATCAGTTTCCGGAAGCTCAATGTTGTTCCAGATGGAAGTAGTTTCATCAAGTTTCCGTTCTATGCCCTTTTTGCCCTGGTATTTCCAAGCTGTGTTGTTTTTGTGGATTGGATTGTGGGCAGGTAGTAAGAGTGGAGTTGATGATATTTACACACATTTATTTCCTCAGCTAACACTAAGAAATGCAATTATTATTATTGAAGGCGAAAATTGAATGTTGCATATATGGAGAGCTTCATTTGGATTTTTTTTCTGTTTCTTGCAAATATATAGGGAACTGGGACAAAGAAAATTTTGTGTGTTGTATGAAACACCATCGTTGATTATTTTCTCCGCCCCCATCCTAATACTGATTATTGTGAATGCAACTTTCTTCATACGGACTTCCTTGAATATAAGAGGACATTGCCAATCAACGGAGAACATCCTCAAGTCCAGTGATTGCATCAGTAGGAAATCGTAAGTTCTTTTCATAAGGATTTTATAGTCATATAATTATTTTATTCTGCCCCTATTTGCTCATGGAAGATACGCTATGGCGCGAATGATATCACGCATGTGTGAACAACGCCATCTGCAAAATAATATTTGTTTTCTTATAGATTCACAATTTTTGCCAAACTATTTCTGATGACGGGTTCCTTCTGGATTATTCGGATGATCCTTCTGTTTTTCCACTTCACTTCCACTTACCTAACCCTGGGGGCAGTGATCCTAGAGGCAGTTTTCATCTCCCCTGAAATTATATTCTTCTTCTTAGTATTCTCGAGTAGAGCCACATGGAAAAAATTTCGGGCGAAATTCCCAATTTTGGAAAGTATGTTTGAAACTGATAAAACAAATTCAGTATTTGAAGATATGTCTGTGCTATTTGAACTAAAAAAAATTCTATCACTTCTAGCTTACTGTTGTTGCTCAGGAGAAATCTGTCCTCCGAAACATCCGGAATCTAATTCCTCCAGTGAAGCTTCATCTACGCAACTTAGTGGCCGTGCTCACAAGTTCCAGTCATCCATATCCGTCGAGTCTATTGCTAGTCAAGAGAGTATTGAATCATATATTTAGATCATTCAACAAAAATGATCATCTGTAAATGTTAGTACTGTAATCTGTAATAATAATTATTTTCAAAGCACTGCCATAATTTGAATTCATTTGGAATATACGATTTCTCAAAAGACTGAAAATCTCAAATACTAAAATACAAAAGTGAGGAATAAAGTTTTACGTCATAATATTCACAGTTAATACACGTAATCTTGATATTCCTTCGATAATTCATTCATCAGAATTGAAATTTCTGTTGAATTCCTGTTTAATCTCTTTGCGTTCCTGGCAACCATGATAATTATTTTAAGTGGATTAATTATAAAGCATTAATTAATTATATATATTAATACTAAAACCGTTCCATGGCTCAACCGATAGTTATTCGGAAGCTTACGTAATTAATCATATAGCATAGGATGTTGACGCATATTCGTAAAGCATATATAGGATAATATAAACACGATATTTACATTCAGGCAAAATAGCACGATCTGAGGAAAAACTTGATCGGGGATTTTTAATTCTTATTTTAAAATCATTACACGGAATTAAATTGCATGCAAAAACTGGAGCCCGAAGATACCTTGTAAACTTGTTATTCTCATTTCTTTAAGACTTGAGCTTACTTTTTTTTCGAGACAAAGGGACAAAAGAATATAACAAGCTCAATCTTGTTGTAAAATGTACTTGAGCTTGTAACATATGTCAGTAATTAATACATAATTTGCTATATAAATGCTAAAATCGTATTACGTAATCTTATTGTCTTTTAATAGTGCCCATATCATTGTTTTTTTTCCTTTTGACGTTTTGGTAATAAAAACTCGAATTTTACACAGCACATGTGGTAGGGATTTTAATGATGAAATGTTTTAGATCATCTCTGAAGCTATATACTATCCTTGTGTGCATACTTGATAATGATGATGAGGTACAAAAGCAAATGCAGAACCAGTTCCTGGATAGCTTACAGATTTGTCTGATGGTAGAAATGACGTGAATTGGCAATAAGTAAGAAAAAAGCTATGCATAATTATTTAAACACAATCGGAAGCATCTCGTTTTTATAGCACTCTCTCTCCATAAAAGCACTTCTAAACGACGCCGAAGACCCTAATCATTGTATTGTTGCTGAAGAGCAAAATTGTTTAAGCTCGCATGGTTTTGTACAGCACTTAGACCATTTTTGTTTAGCTTGGAGTAAACACACAAAACTGTAACTAAGCTAAACTATTGAGTAAAACTGAATGATCCTGCTTTTGATAAAAAACTTCGATTAAAACTAATAAGTCGAAGGCTAATTATTTATTCTAGGAAATGAAAAGTGAAAGATTTGATTCAAGATCAACAACTACAAATAAGTATGTGTTAGGAATAACTCAGCACAAGAATGAGAGTCTCATAAATCAAACTTTACTACTACAACTTACTTTTCAGTCTAACATGAATGTAACTTAATTAAAACTATAGGGAATTACTTCTCATATGTCATTCTTATTCACTCCCATGATGGGTTTTATCTGAAATTTGTAGTGTGTGAGAACCCTGAGTTAGGATTTCTCGCTCTGCAATAACAACTGGAGAATGACTCATCATTCTCAATAAGGTTCAGGATTCTATTCGCAGAATAGATACCTTGAAGCTTAACTTATTATTTATTATAAAACTATGAATTTATACCTAACAATATTAACACTTTGGTATTGACATCTATAGGAAAATGTGTTCAACTATTTCAGCCCCTGGATAGTTAAAATTTTCTTTCAAGGGTGTCTCTTACAACGAGAGTATCCAGAGGTATTTTTTAAAGGATCCCCTTTTAATTTTCTTGATCATTTATAGTCAGTCACTAGTAAAAGCCCTGTGCTTCACAGGGACGATTACTTGAAGAGTTTGTCATTATCGAGACAAGGAAACCAATTGTAGATATTAAATTTATTTTCGGTAGGAATCCAAAAATATCTCTGGAATCGCAAACCGTGACAGCAAAATCTTATTAACATTATTTATTTTCCGTCACTCGAAATTCTGGAGAGAGTATTAAGGTTACGAAATACTTACAAATGGCTACAATAAAGATACAATGTATATTTGCCACCGGAGCAGAAAAAAACGCGCGTTCGTTTTTCCGTTAAAAATGAATGTTCGCAATGAATTTTTGAACTCTTTTTATGAAATGGGATATTGGAAAAATACTTGTTGCAAAATAGTTTACCTCCAGCTATAAGCTATACCTATAGCATTGTGCACAGTTTCATTGGACATGAATAGCTTAAGCATGGGGCGAAACAGAGGAACATCTCTGACGATATGGCAGACCGCTGCTCGGATTTGATAAATATTATAAAAGTAAAAAATGAATTTCAGTACAAAAAAGTATACGGTTTTTTTGTATCATTGAGTTGGAATTTGGCAGGAAAAGTCTTCAAAATTTAAAAAATTTAAATAGATTTTAACATGGTAGTTTTCCAATTATATGTATGTCTTAGAAAAACTCGAGACTTTTTGTCTTGAAATGAAACTTTTGTTTAAATAGGAAATAATAATAAATAAGACAGTTTTTTCAATAATAATACAAAAGTAAACATTCCGGGGTTTCTTTTAAATTTGAATTGATTTTCTAAATGTCTATAACATATAATATATGTTATACATGTATGTATGTCTATATGTACATACTATATATGTCTATACATATAATTCGAGTTCTCGTCCTAATGTTCTAGAGATAAATTCAGGAAGCACAATAGACATTTTGAGAACTTCTTCCCGGCAACGTGAGCAACAACTGGGTCTTTGAAATACTATCCAATTGGTCAAAAACAGATTACGATTGTTATTAATACAAAAATGTACACATAATATCAATGCAAGCTCAACCCCTATCACCTATTAGGGGATTTATAACGAAATTCCTGTAACGTATATCTACATATCTTGCTGTAGCTCCAGATAAGCTAGATAGTGGTAATAGAATTAAATAATACATTTAATTACACCGGCAGATAGATAATTACATCCAATTACTAATACGTTTGTCATAAATCAAATATAAAAATAGCTTCGCGTTCCTACAATCTTGTTACACAGAAAAACTACTTTTTATGACTTTTTCCCAACTTTAGCATTTAGATATATAAAATGAGTGTATTCCACAAACTCAAAGACTGAAAGTGTATGTAAACTAAACCTTTTGTTGTTGTTCAATGTGTACTATTTACTACCAAAACTCATTTTAATACTGCGTCCTGTATACTGTACGTATTCTGTAACTACTCACAAGGATTGCCTCAAGCTTAAGGAACCCAAGAGTAAAACTGTTTACACGGGATGCGAAAAATTCTCACGGATTTCGTAAAGGCTTATAATGTTGGCATTGAATAATTTCCGCCTTGAAGCCTGATTATGAGTCCTGAGTTTGAAGGTTAGGAGGAGCAATCCACATCCATTTCCATAAGTGCAAAATTGAACTGTATAGATATACAAAACTTAATGGTGTCACGTTATCTTCCGTTCTTGCAAAATACCACTGAAGAAGTTATGACAATGAGAAGTAGGAAAATAAAGCGCCCAATCAGCGAAAGTGATGAGTATTTATTTTATGTATTCTCAGAGACTCAAGCCGCTCGTACTCCAATATTACTGTGTTTCTTTAACCACTATGAAAATTCCGGTCGAACTTCTTTTTCCTCCTGGGAACCCAGGATTCCCACGCGGTTTCCCCTATCAACGCCACTCAAATGAGGCTACACTGGTATTAATTGCTGGGGGTTAAAATAACAAATCATTTGAGTGAATCTCCTTTCCAAATTACCTGCCTTTTGAGCTGAAGTTATAAAATATATAATTCAGATAACATTTATTTTCGCTTGATTGAAACCTTGGATTGATTTTTGGAGAAAACAATTAAGTACATTATGGACAGTCTCACGGGGCATTTCAAGAAAGACAGTCATTTACAACAACGGAAGGAGAGTCTAGTGAAGGATTTCCAAGAGTCTTTTCAAATTAGGCATAAATACCCGGACGTCATACCATTTCACATGCAGTCCTTTCAGCAGGAAAATATTTACACGGTGCCTAATCTCCTCTGTTTAGGACGCATTGGAGCCAGCCCTTTCCTCTGTTATTTTATTATCACAAAGCAATTCGAGTATACCGTTTTGCTAGCCATAGTCACAGCATTCACGGATTGGGTAGAGTTATTTTGTTTAAAATATATTTACACCTTCTTCATTGTTCATAGTTCCTCATCGTATCGCTCATTACTTTATTAATGGGACAATAAAAATTAGTCTTACATAAAAGCAATTTTATTTTGTGCAGTTAGATGGGTACGTTGCCCGAAAATTCCCTGGGCAGGCATCCGTCTTTGGATCTTATTTGGACCCTTTGGCTGACAAGATCTCCATTGCTACTTTGTTCCTGTCATTGTATTACATTGGACTGATTCCAGGTTAAAAGTTTTTATTACTCTTGATGTAATAATTATTATTAATAAAATGTGCTGTCGAAATTATTGCATAAACGCTGGAGATGTGACCCCCTTACAAGGGTATTTTAATTATAAGGCAAAAATATTTTGACATATTTTTGTTCAATGATATTTTTTATCCTTACGAGAGTTTATCATTTCAGGAGCCAAATTTAATTACTTTTTAAGGGCAGTATTTTATTTATAATTTAAGCCCGTACATATGGAATTTTCATTGTCAATATTTTGTTTTGAGCAGGACCATTGACAGCCATAGTTGTTGCGAGGGATGTTGGTCTTCTTTCGGCTACAGCGTACAGCCGCTATGTGTCACTAGAACCTCCGGTGAGTCTCAAATTTTGCCTGTAGTACTTACAATCATATAAAAGGCCAATGAAATGACGGAACAGTGTATGACTAAATTTTGACTTGTAGAAAAAAATTATTAAAATTTGTATTTACTGTTTTTTTTAGAGAACGGTGTACAAGTTCTTCAAAATAACGAGAGCATCCCCACAGATGTCGCCACTGTATATCTCAAAAGTAAACACAGCTTTGCAGTTCATATTGGTCTCCACGATACTCGCATCTACGGTCATGGACTTTCCGTTGGACCAGATTATTAATATTTTAAGGTAAGGGTAGTATAGTATGTATTAATATACTTACAGTAGGCCCGATACTAATGATTGGATTCAATTACAAATTTTAGCTGGAGCGTCGCAGGTACAACGACTTCCTCAGCCCTGGCGTATGCTATTGAATTCTTCAAAAAACCAAAATGCATTTGACCATATTGCTCTTTAACACTCGTATCATGTACTGAACCATTGCATGTTTTCAATTGCCTGACAATTATTGTGTCATTAAATTATTTGTAAAAGATTTTACAATATGCACATTTTTGATAACTTTTACCAGTGTGTATTTTCTTCTTCATAGTCTTCGTTAAGTTACTGACACTTGTCCCTTCCATTGGTTTTTTACGTCCATATTTAGGATGTTATTTTTGCTCTTTGTTGCCCCTGTCTTGTTTTTAGCTTTAATCTTTTTTAGGTTTATTCGTGGCTTGGTTGGACAAAAGTTTGTTTCGATAAAATCTTTTTATTAGAGATTCGCAAGGGAACAGAGATTTCTCATTTAAGTTTCTTATTTACACATTTCTTACACATACCTACATATGTAGGTACATATGTAGACAATGTACAATAAAATACTTATTATATATTTTCGTTAGAAATCCAACTGTTGTAATAATTCATCATCTAATTTATGTAAATAGTTGTAGAACCCACACATTTTTAATAGCGTCTCGCCAAACGATGATATAACACATCCTCATTTAGCCGGATCACAATTGTACATTCGGTTGATTCTTAAAATGTCCATTAGGCTTAGTTTATTATTCCCGATTTTAAGCCCGTAATTCGGCTTAGGAATTAATACTGGGACATCCGGATCGATACCACCCTCGTTATTTGAATAGTGCATGATGATGCTGACGTAGTCATAAGGGAGATCAAAAGTCGCTACAGAAGTTGAATTAACCTTGACAAATCTCCGGTGATACCCTGAAAGAGAAAAAAATAATGATTATCAAACCTAAAACGTATTTTTCCTAAAAAGTAAAAGCAATTTATTCTGTAGCAATTTTACCACAAGGGATGTTATCCCAATTGATAGTAATGTAGTCATCCCGGTCAGAGCGGTTCTGCTCATGATGGAATCCAGAGCATGTAAAGTTTCGTGGATAATTATTTCTATATGAAAACAATCTGCCTCTCCTTTATTTTTAGCAACTGACAAATCCAGGATTTGCTTCCCACCCTGTCTACCAACATCCGAGGCACAGCCTTGATCCACAGTACGCTCGAAATACACCCAATCTTTTTCTTTCTTTCTTTTCACAAAATCGACGCAGGTTTTCTTTCCAATTGCTTTAAAAGACCTCAAAATCATATCACGCTCCGATGAGGCTTTGTAAAATTCAAATAATGTCAAGTACAAAAAATTATTATTATAGTCTTGCAAATGGCTTAAATTTTTAATGTTCAATCATCTCATCAATTAACCTTTATATTTGTTAAATATAGTCAATGTTATTACAAAAAGCTGGATCGAACTCGTATGGCATTGTTCCATTTGGCCAGCGGTAGCTCTCCGGCATAATCACAGAACGGGGCTTCCTTTTAAAGCTGTCGTAGCTGATGTGATTCTAGAACCAGATTTAGGAAAAGCTATTTAAATTTCGTAATTCCGAATATCCGAATAATATTATCACCTTCACCAAATTGTATTTTCCCATTTTTTATGTGACAACTCTTTCTCTAATTTATTAGTAGAACTTCTGGGGTGGTTTGAACCTCTTAAAATGCTTTTCCTGGTGCCCGTCCTCTCTTTACATCGTTGTTCCTGGCAATTGTCAGAAGTGCAATCTTCTCTAGATTTGCATTTTTCCCCCACTTTTTTACAAATTCTGCAATCAGCAATGTAGATCAGTACTGCAACAATGAGAGCTAAATATGAAATTATCTGAGCCATTTTGACAGTCTTTCATAGCAATGACAAGAGCATCAACTCCAATTCAGCGATGCAATGAAAAAATCCCCAAATCCATTTCAGCCCCAACGAGTTATAGTAAACTTCCTTAAAAATGTTTTTGCTCTCGCTCTACCGAGTTGTTTCATTTAGCATGGGGCTAAACGGGGCGAAATCGATTACGATATATTGGAATGATGTCCGGATTTGGTGAATATGGTAAGAGCAAAATTGAATTGAGTACAAAAACATATGAACTTTTTCGTTAGGGTACCACACTTGGAATCACATTTAAATTTGATAGAAAAAATTCGTGAAAAAAGTTTAAAAAATTAAATGGATTTTCACGTGATAATTTTTGAATTACTACCCTGTAACAAATATAAAAAATCGAATTTTTTGTCTTTTTTTACCATTTAAATTTGGGCGGCAATTTTAGTACAAATTCATTGTAGTACAACCACGAATTTCAGAAATATAAGACAAATAGAGCCATTGCAAAAACATTTCCCCACGTGTTAAATTCTACCATAGCATTTAGTAAAATGAGTTTAAATTTTTTTTTTAAATTAAAAGCCTTTTAGTTTATGGGAACGCAATGTCAGTGGCTCTCCGTTGCTGTAGTCACAGTTTAATAAATTGCATAAAACAATTTCAAAATTTCGTAGCAAATTCAGTAAGTTTCAGTATAATCCAAATTCCTTTATTTGAATAATCGTTCATTAAAGAATCAACATGTTTCACCCACAAAACTTTCAAGAGATACTACTGATTAGTACATGCGTACCTAACTACAATAACTCGTTCAATTAAATGCACATCTAGTAGCTTCTCAAAGTCTTTAAAGAGGATGAAAAACAGTAAATTCTCATTTAGGAATAAGGCGAACTGCAATTGTACATTCGATTGATTTTTAAAACATCCAATTCGCTTAGTTCTTCATTCCCGATTTGAAACCCGTAATTCGGCTTGGGAATTAATACTGGGACATCCGGGTCGATACCACCCTCGTTATTCGAATAGTGCAAAACGCTTACGTAGTCATATGGAAGATCGAAAGTGGTTGAATTGTACTCGCGCTTTTCAAAGTTCCGTCGAGAATCTGAAAGAGAAAAATAATATTATAACTAAAAGCAATACCCTTAAAATGCAGACACAGTAATTGATTTTACAGACAAAAATAATCAGGCTAATTTACCACAGGCTATGTTATCCCAGTTGAGAGTAATGTAGTCATCCCGGTCATAGCGGTTATGTTCATGTTCGAATCCAAGAGTATGTAAAGTCTCTTGCATAATTATTTTATCTTGCAAACAAGTCCACCCATCTTCCGTCAAATTAACTGACAATGTCAAGGTTTGTGCCCCACCGATTTTACCAACATAGGAATCGCAATCCCCAGTCTCACCAAGCATTACGATCACATAATCTTCCTCGTTACTCCTCTCAACAAACGTCACGCAAGTATAGCTTTCGATCGTATAAAAAGTTTCCAAAATCATTTCCTTCTGTTCTAACGCTAGGGAAAAATTCAATTAAATAATAATTTAGGATATTGCAAACCGTACTATTTTGAGCGTTGGATGGTATTCAGCCATCAACTGTAATTTCTAAAGGCTGAAAATAATTATTGTTGTTACTAAAATCTGGATCCAGCTCATATGGCACTGTTGCATTTGGCCAGTGGCCCTCTGACAAGACACCAGAACGAGTATTTACATCAGGATTGGGTTTGATGTCATTGAGTAGTAGTTGATGAGAGCCTGGAACAATTTCGGAAAAATAAATGTTTTTAATTCCTACTTATTAATATCTTCCTGAAATATATTTTTCTCATTTAAAATCGACAAATGTTTCCATGAATAATGAAAAGGAATCTTGGGGTAGTGAACCTCTTAGAGTGTTTTTCCTGGTGTCCACCTTCTCTTCACAGCGTCGTTCCTGGCAATTACCCGAAGTGCAATCATTATTGGACCCGCATTCTTCTCCCACGTTCTTACAAATTCTACAGTCAGCCATGTAGATGAGTACTACAACAATGAGGGCTAAATAGGAAATTATCTTAGCCATTTCGAGAAATAACCACTGTGTGGAAGGTTAGCTCACTGCCAATACGACATAAAACGTGGTGCTTAAATAGCAGTAAGAAAATTGGTGACAAGCACAGGACTTAATACATGGGACAACTGTGAGTTTGGCTAAATGTATTTGTGGTTGGAATTTCTGAAAATACCGTGGGAAACATATAATTGCATAGATATTGTTAGTACTGGAATTGGACCTGCTTCACCGAAAACTATCTCCACATGACAGTTTCAAATACCACGACTTGTATCCAGTAGTGTGTAATTCAATCATACAAAATATCTATTTTGACAATCTGCCACTATGTTGGAGTTTTGCTCACTGAGACACAACCAGCGGTAGGGACATTAGCAGCATTAACGTCTTTTACAATTAGTTTATGAGGCAACTGTGAGAGCTGAATTATTTTGCAAAATTTTGTAATAATTACTGTGGTTGGAACACATTGGAAAATGCCAAGTGAGCAGAATATAAGTACTGGAATTTTAATTGAATGAGTCACCATCAAATATTGTCGGATGGGAAAAATTAGCGTGGATTAGGACACTAATTTGATTTATGAAGACCCTGCAGCTGATATAATCTTAGATAAGTGAATGTATAGCACATTTTTGGAGGATTCCTATAATTTAGGTTGAAGTAATTATATGAAGCGATAAGTTGGAAAACCTATTTAGTTTGTAGTTTAACGTAATTATCCATGGAATTCAAATTGAACGTTCCCTGTGTCAGTCATGTTTTAGTTGAAATTTGGACTGGAGTTGCATTTTAGCTGCAAGAAACTGAATCAGCAGTTTTATCGGTTTAATAAGAACAGCAAACAGGCACCATGAAGGTCCTTGAGGTGGTAATAATTTATGTTAATTGAATATGTGCCAGACCTTTTGTTTTAAAAATCATATCAATCTCTTTTACGGCTGAGGAAAAAATAAAACAATAGCATTGATCTTGTAAACTGTGCAACTTTAAACGTTAGATGAGACTCAACCTTTACCTTCAAGTTATAGGAGTTTAAAATAATTTTATTGTATTTTGCTAAAATATGGAAATCTTCATTGAACCCACATTTTCCTCCACGTTTTTTAAGTTCTACAATCCTACAATAATATTATTACAATGAGCTAAAAAGTGAATTATCTTGACCATTTTGATAATCCTTGATTGCGTAGAAGCTTTGCTCACTCACACACTTGAAACATTGGCTAAGTAGCAGGCATGTCAACGATTAATAATCACGATTAATGATTAACGATTTAACGATTACTAATTATTAATCATCAATCGTTAATTCAGTAACCTTGGATTTTTTGAAACAATCATTAATTGTTATCATCAATTAATCGTTTTCGAAAATCAATCATTAATTGTTATCATCAATTAATCGTTTTCGAAAATCAATCATCAATTTTAATCGCCAATTATTAAATTATAAACCATTAATCGTTAATTGTAATTGAAATTGGAAGTTTAGCAAAAAGTAATTTATAATTGTAATCGTAAATGGAAGTTTAGCAAAAGGTAATTTGTAATTGTAATCGTATATGAAAATTCATCAAAAAGTAGTTTGTAATTGTAATCGTATATAAAAATTCATCAAAAAGTAATTTGTAATTGTAATCGTAACTGAAACTTTACTGAAAAGTAATTTGTAATTATAATCGTCAATCATATTTTAGCAGAAAGTATTTTGTAATCGTAATCGTCAATCACATTTTCCCCAAAGTAACCATTAATCCTAATAAATAAAATGGAATTCGAAACGGGGAAAACTTTTCTTAATAATTTGTCTCGCCTGACGACGTTAGACTCGTTGTGGCCGAAAGTTTGTACATTATAAACTTTTTAATACACAATTTACAATAAATAGATAGAACTAGTAACCATATAAAGCAATTATTACTATTTTATTATATCATATTCAGTTACTACTTACTACAAGTTCGTAGCTACTATTTTTTGTGGAAAACAACAAAGTCTCACAAACTGAAGCTAAGATGTATTTTAAGACAACAAAAATATAATCTATACCATATAAAACATTCGAGTGACGTCTCACCGCCCGCAAGGATTGCTTTGCTCTGTTCAGCGATTAACCAAAGTAACAAGTAACAAATTTTTAAAAAGAGTCACTAATTGTAATTTTCAATTAAATATTTTATAAAAATACAATCATTACTTGTAATCCAAAATTAAATAATTGTTTAAAAGGTAATAATTAGTTGTAATCGACAACGAAATAATTTTTTAAAAGATATCCGTTAATTGTAATAGAAAATTAAATATTTTTTTCAAAATAATCGTTAATCGAAATCATCAATGAAAATTATTTTTGAAGTAATCGTTAATTGTAATCATCAGCAACAATTATTTTTAAAGTAATCGTTAATTGTAATCAACAATGTAAATTATGTTTAAAGTAATAGTTAATCATAATAATTAATTAGTAATAACAATTCAATGAATCATCAATTGTAATAATTATAAATTTATTTTGTTTCTGAAGTAATCATTAATAATTGTAATTTGTAATCCCAAAATTGAAAATTGACATAACTGATTATTTCGAGCCATATTATGCAATTATCCAATTATGGCAATAAGGAATCTTCGTAAGGGGTACCAGGTATATACTTGGTATCAATTCAGGGTAAACTGGTACTGGGAATGAAGAATGTCGTAAGGTGTACCAGGTATATAGTTGGTATCAATTCAGGTAAAACTGGTACTGGCAATGAGGAATCTTCGTAAGGGGTACCAGGTATATACTTGGTATCAATTGAGGTTAAACTAGACCGGGCCTGCGGTCTGGTGGTGTAGTGAATCTGTAAGGTTGCAGAAGAGTCGGCTTTCGACTCTAGCTCACCCCAAAATAATTTCAGGTCATTTCTATCTTTCTCTATACACTATCGATATGCAAATGAGGTCTGGAGGCATGTTGCGCATTCTTGGAAGAGTATCAGCAGGAGTAGTGTGTGCCGTACACTGATAATGATTCGTAAGATGAATTGGTGTATTTGTATATACTTCGACTGCTGATATCTCGGATAAGATTGTGTCCGTGGCATGTCCCGTGTCTCCTCCTTTGTCTGCATATCCTCTGTCTCTACCTGTAGCTTCACATTTCACTCTCTCTCTATAGCTAAGTCTGCGTATGTGTGTGGTGATATACATGCTTGCAAGACTGCGGGGATGCTGTGTGTGACACCGGGTATGTGCTTTGAAACTGTATGTGCTAATGTATAGCGGACTGCACACGTAGCGGGGGCCTAGACCTCTACCTTCGGTTATTAGTCATCTGATGACGAGTTTACATGCAGGCCTGTGGTTGAGTAAGTGTGGAATGGGCGGCCACCCCACTTCACAGTACGCAGCTAATGGGCCAGAATGGCTCCAATGTGTAAATAAATTTAAAAAAAGAGAATAAAGGAGGTAAAGAAAACTCTGTAAGGCCTTAAGGGCAAGAAATCGGAGTATAAACCCCAAATAAAAAAAATTGCGGTTAAACTGGTACTGGCAATGAGGAATCTTCGTAAGGGGTACCAGGTATATACTTGGTATCAATTGAGATCCCAGTGGTACTGGCAATGTAAATTCCTGTAAGTTGTACCAGGTATACATGTTGTATCAATTGAAGTCTATTAGGTAATTACATCTAAGAAGCAAGTGAGGTCAATGATTAGAAATTAACAAGTTGGGGTGCAATCCGGATTTTCGGATTTGGAAACCTAACCCGTCGTTTCGGATGTTCAGGTTAGGTTAGTTCGAGTGGAAAGGCATGCTATCGTCACCACGATGGCCCCTTCGGGGCCATCGCAGTGGCAGCGCTCCTTTCCACTCGAACTAACCTAACCCTCACTGTCCGAAACGACCACCAACACGAAACAGACCCTAGGAGGGTGATATCGTAATGTAATGGAATAATGGGGTAGACGAAAAAGTATGTTCTCGATGAGGAATTTAATCTGTGGAATAAATAGGTTTTATGGAAATAATTTGTGGAAGGAGCTGGGGGTACACGTGGTAGCTCTTTGCAAGAATTACCAAGTTTTGGTTTCACAAGTCAAATTATGTATTAACTTGGCACTACGTGCCAAGTACCCCGAAATTATTTATTGACTTGGCACTACGTGCCAAGTACGCCTAATTGCTTTGCTGGGACAATTAGACTATTATCGTGTTGATTCTCTGGATTAATGCTTGTCGTAGCCGCCATTATGTGTAAACTTAGTTGTTAGAACGTGTTCTAACCCTTACTGTTCGAAACGAACCCTACACATTTGAACATACACTAGGAGGGCGATATCTTAACGTGATTTAATAATGAAGAAGATTGTAGAGAGTGATAAATGTTCTAAGTAAAGAATATATTCAGTAAATATATTAAATATTTATAGACGTGATAATTATTAATGGTCCAGATGGTGAGACCAAGTAGCCCTAGGCTAGCATTACGAAGTAGTGGGTTAGTAAGTTGTAAGTTAAATATGTGAGATCAATTTGAACCGAGTATTTATTAAATTTGAACCGGTACCGATTTTACTATCATTATGTTAGACCTGCAGAGTTTTGCTTTTTCCTGTAACTTTGGGCATTAATTCATTATAAGTGCTAACATAGGAAAGTTCATTGCGTCAAAATATGAAGAGTTATTATGAGAGAGAATATTGAAATTGAACAATTGAGTTGGAAAATATTTACACGACTAATCAGGACTAAGAACTTATTGGTTGGCTGGGATCTGGCCGTATGGGTTATAGACAAGTGATGCGTTTTCCAAGAATGCATCGAATGGATCAATTTGCAGCCGGCGAACTTCTCGACGACATAAGTATTCGAAAAGATGGAGGGCTAAATTAGGGGTAACATTTCCAGATGGTTTTACAATGTCCTTTTTCAATGGTCTTCAGTTCGCTTCGACAGTTTGCGTGTTAGCTCCAGTAGATGGATCCACGAAGTTATGTGCATGCTCCACGACGTAGTGCTCATAACCGTGCGACTCGAGGCTGCCATATGCTTTCCAACCATCTGTGACGATTGTAGTGCCAGGTGCTACGTGTTTCTTAATAAGGGGTATTAGGGTTTCTGCATTCCGCTTATTATTTGGAATGATTTCCAATCTGAAGCGTCCAACACGACGTTTTCCCCCTTCGACACCAGTTTGAATTTCCATCATACCGAGAATCCAAGTGCTCGCGACTAGTCGCCCTGCAAATTAAATTAGAATGGCTTTTAGTACTTTTGAAATGTAAAATAAAAATTGCGTTTCTGTAATACGTCGTGTTTGGTACCAAATAACAAATTTACGATATTTTATGCGAAATTATTTTAGTAATGAGAAAATTGTTCTGGAATATTTAAATGCAAACTCTTGCATCTCACAATGACCTATTTAACGCAATTTTGGTAATTTAAATGGTCGGGTATATTTCCTACGTTTAAGTGCAGAGCTTATCAATGTAAAGACGCTCTTTATCTACAAGCTTTTATCTTTGCATAACATTTTAGATGTAAGTAGCGCCTGTATACATTGAAGCTTTATTTAGTATCTTTGTGCCTATGTTTGGCTTGGAATTTTCCATTAGTTTTTGTTGGAGCATTGAACTCCCTGCAGACTGTGTTGCTTCCCTGCTGCGAGAGAACACGGATGTCCGGTCACCTGAACTGGACCATTGAAGAGAGGTCAACCAATCATGTTCCTTGTTTATGATGCTGTTCAACCGCTCTACCTTTTTTGGCGTGGGTCATTGCTGTCTATAAAAAGACACTCCAGGCCCAGAGTCAGAGAGCCTCTACACCTCAGGTGAAACAATATTTTGTGAGAGTTATTTTGCCTGTGCGTTGAGTAGGGCCTCCGAACAAGCTAGCAGTGACTAATTAGCTCATTTTTATTGCAGAACTTGTACTACTGGGAGCCGACACAGACCAACAACTTAACGTTTAGTTTAATTATCTCCAGATCGCTTCAAATTATATTAATAAATGTTTGCAATTACTAGAAACTAAAGCTTTTTACCTGCTTTGCTTATTTCGAAAGAGAAATCGTGCATAGAGAATTTTGAACTGCATAAGGAACATTTGAGAAAAAAAACTTTTGAGAATAATTATGTATACAGTCCTTTAGCCCAAAACACCTCGATTATACGTTTTCCCATCACAGCCTTCATCAATCTCCTTTGTCACTCCCTCTCCTCCGATCTGATATTCCTGTTCCATTTTCTCGTCAAGCCAAGCAAAGCAGATTTCTCGGCAGTAGTTTAGCCAATCAGCGATGGTACGACGGGACGTCTTCTCAGTCTCAGATGTTTCGTGTACTAAGAAATCATAATTCGTCTGATTGTGAGCAAAGAAATAAAATATTCTCAAGATCTTGTCGAAGCAGATGTGGGCATCTGTAAAAACTGTCGACTTGGTAACAGAGTAGGAGTAAGTTTTTTTATCTTCGTGATTTTTGGTGTCTGCAAATCCAACGAGGGTTACCATCTTTGCGGAACTGCAGAGACAGTGCTGGCTTGTCGGGACATTTGTGGCATAGTTTTGTTTGACGGATAAATCCTTTTTCCTGTAAGAATTTTATAGTAGCTTCTTCGCCCTGTATTAGGACACTCGAAAGACTGCACAAAATTTTGGTTAGAAATACTTCATGAATTTCCCTTAAGATTGTTAGAATTAGCTAATACAATGAATTAAAGTATTACATACCGAAAGTAGTTCAAGAGACTCGAGGTAGTTGACCTGTCCGTTTGTTTGCGGAGTTGTGTGGATGTGGATTGTTCAGAGGGAGATGAACAGCATTCCCGAGTTGGTGATATTGTGGATTCACTCAAGGAATCTGAGGTTGAAGGTTCTGCTGAATCAGCACCAGCAGAAGTACCAGATCGAACCCGTTTAGCTTTTGAACCGTAGTATTCAGTTATTGTCGATTGTCTTGAGGTTGAAGGTTGTAAATTCGGAGGTGCTGGCTGACGTCTCGTATAATTCCTTAATACGAACATGAGGTGTAACAAGGCTCCAGTGAGCATTCAGATTAACTCTAAATGTAGCTTGATGAAATTGGTCTTTTATACCCGAGCCGTACGTGTGACTTACGGTCGTTTTACGTTTCTAAAATAACCGCAGATAAACGTTCTGTTTGCATCGTATCCATTGGTTGTTGCTCTTGGTCGTTGCCAAATTATGTGGACATAATTAGTACTACGTTGTTATATTGATTCCTATGAGTTGCACTCGTGGAAGCCGCCATTTCGTGTCCACTTCTGTGGACACAATTGGTACTACATTGTCGTTATGTTGATTTCCTTGCTTAGTATTTTTGAAGCCGCCATTTTGTACGAACTTAATTATTACGAAGCGTGTATTCGGTAGGGGTCAGGAAGTATTCTCATTGTCATTACAAGTTTAGCCTCACTACCTGGTAAACCTTACGGGAATTTTCATTGCACGCACCATGTAACCTCGATTGATACAAAGTATATACCTGGTATCGTACCAAGTATATACATGGTACACCTCCCGATAATTGCCATTTCCTGTACCAGTTTAACCTGAATTGATACCAAGTATATACCTGGTACACCTTACGACATTCACCACTCCCAGTACCAGTTTAACCTGAATTGATACCAAGTATATACCTGGTACCCCTTACGACGATTTCCATTCCCAGTACCAGTTTAACCTGAATTGATACCAAGTATATACCTGGTACCCCTTACGAGGATTTCCATTCCCAGTACCAGTTTAACCTGAATTGATACCAAGTATATACCTGGTACCCCTTACGACGATTTCCATTCCCAGTACCAGTTTAACCTGAATTGATACCAAGTGTATACCTGGTGCATTGAGTGTCTGGTGCACTGGTATAGTACCAGGTATTTTTCATGGTGCAACAAACGACAGTTTGTGTAGTTCGTACCAGGCCTTAGGAACCAGGAGTATATCTGGTGTCGTGTACCAGGAACCAAACTATAGCCTTTTAGTTTCAGCAGCTGCTTTTTCTAGGTTTTTGTGCATGGAACTTTCCATGTGAGTGTAGAAAGACCCAAATTCTTCATATTTCACAGAGAAAGTCTTTATACACACCAGAACCTAGTGAACCAGAAACTTTGCCATTTCGACGGAACCAATTTTTGGAATTGACAACGTCTTCCCATATAGAATTTAAAAACGCAGACCTTTTCACCGTCGCGATTCTGTTACGTTTGTACTTTTATATGTACGCTTGTATTTTTATGGTTTTATTAGTTTTATGTAGATGTCACATGATGCTCTCATTTGAATCTAGTCCCTCTAGAAGAAAATATTTTAATTTTCTCTTAGAAACACTATTAATTGTCATAATAAGTTTTTAAGATTGACGTTTCCGGGACATTTACGTGTCCCGGAATACATCCTTCCGGGACACGGGACAACTACTGTCATTCTGGGACTGTCCCGGGCATTCTGGGACGTCTGGGAACCCTAGTAGGAAAACTGGTGCCAATCGCATCACTGATTGTGAGTACATGGCTCAACTGTGAGCTTGGCTGAATTACTTTGTGGTTACAATTCGAAAAATTCGATGTGAGTAACATATATGTAATAATTATTATAAAAAACACTATTAGCACACTGGAATTGTAATTGGACCTGCTTCACCGAGAAATTTCGCCGTATGGCAGTTTCAAATACCACGATATGTATCCAGTTGTGTTTAATGCGGCATTAACATCTTTCACAATTAGTTTATGGGGCAACCGGGAAAGCTGAATTATTTTTCTAAATTTTGTAATATTTACTTTGTGGTTGGAACACATTGGAAAATATCAAGTGAGTAACATATGAGTACTGGAATTTTAATTGAATGATTCACCATAAAATATTGCCAGATGGAAGTTTCAAAAACCACGGCATATTTCCAGGATGCATTATAATTACCACAAATTAGAATGAAATATGATATCAATACGGTTTATGAAGATCCTGCACCTGATAATAATTAACAAAGTTAAATGAATGTATAGCATATTTTTGGAGCATTCCCATAATTTAGGTAAGTATAGAAGCGATAAGTTGAAAAACACATTTAAAATGTAGTCTAATGTAATTAGCCATGGAATTAAATTTGAACATAGCCTGTTTTAGTCATGTTCTAGTTGGAATTTTTGCTGGAGGGGCATTTTTTTCTACAACAAATTGGATCAGAAGTTTTTTTAGAAGGTAGGAAGTTGAAGGTTACCCCTTTCCCCGTTCCTTCATCCAGCTATGTTTGAATTGGATTTAGTGTCCCTGTGGCTATAATTTATTGTATTACAACTTATTATTATATCTTGGAGAGGCTGGGTGGGTCAAGTTTAATACAGTACATTATGCAATAATAATTCTACAAAAATCAAAGGGGGAATAAGACATTATGCAACGCTAAATTTGCTCACGAAAAATAGGTAACATAAATTCCATACTATCTGTATGTCCATCTCCAATGTGAAGGGGCATAATTTTTAAGATTTGGCATACAATGCCATTAAATGGTTTGTCCTGATTAAACCATACTTATTTTGAACGATTTGCAGTGCAGAGTAAAGTATCCCAATACACTTCCTACACCCAATAACATTCGAAGGAAGAGCAGCATTGACATTATTATATACTATAATATTATTTATAAATATATACTATTGGCTTTGCTTGGAGTAACTGTGCGTGCAAATAAACGGGGGAAATATTAACAACTTGAGTTGGTTGTGGGTACCCTGATCCCTGAGCATCATTTATGTACGTTACTGAAAACATGGCAAATTTCAATAGGAAGTTTTTGACCCTTTAGTTCGCTCAATCCACACGCTTTTGCTCACAAAAACACGATGTGTGATCGGCTTACGAATTCAGTTTTATTTCTAACGAAGTTTTTAGTAGATAAGAACTAACCATGGAGAATACTGCTGCTAGGAAAAGGAGAAAAATGAATTTGAAAAAAGGACAAATGTTAAAATTACCACACCGGGTAGTCGGGATGCGGATCACATTGCAGGTGAATCAAGAACTACACAGAAACTGTAAATTGCCTTTTGCTACATTTTCTGCATACCAGGTACGTCTGGCAACAGTAGTTGCTTGACATTTTAGTTTATAACGAGCGAACAATAATAGTAACGATAACGAAAAGTAACGGCTATTTTATATTTTTTAATGGTAACGAAAATTAACGCTGGAGTATTACCGTTGTCTTGTAGTAACGGAACGGTAAAGCTGAATTTTTCATACGATATTTAGTAATGTAACGATAATTAACGACAATTTTAAAACCCATCATAATAGTGTAACGTAACGTAACGAAACTGTGGGTGCGCATCTCTGCGGTTGACTCATCTCCGCCTGATAAAAACCAAGTGCTTGATATGTTTCCTACTTTATGCAGAGTTTCTTGGGCAAAAGTACAAGATTTCGGGAGTGGGGTTTCTGTGTATGCTAATATGTATGTTAGTAAATGTCAAATGTCCAAGCAGGGTCCAATGTCTCCAATGCTAATTGTATGAGATGTTTCTCTTGATTATTTGCTATCAACACTGGGAATAGACTTTTGAGTACCTCTTTTTCATGTGTACATATGTCACTACAACGCTAGCTTCTCTCCCTAAAGGAGCATGCCTTACCTGCAATTTAAATTTTGATATTTTTAGGAGTGCTCGTAATACACTAATCGCATTAAATCAAAACAACTTTGACTCTTAGCCACACCGTTTAATAAACTGTAATTCACAGCAGAAAGTATTTTGTAACTGTAACGCCAAAAATTTTAAATCCTAGATCAAATTGAAAATGAAATTTAAAGTAGGAATGCAACAACGGCCGTGTAATAGAAGCAAGTCTACAAATTTTATTGAATTCCAACCTTTATTTCCACACATTGCTGTAGAACTTTCAATAATGACACTAATTTAAGCCAGAGACTGATTTAGTGTACCTAAAATTTATTGGTGGCTACCCAGGTACATTGTTATCCGTCAAACATCCTGCGTATAGGCATATCTGCCAAATTGGACTAACGTTGTTGCTCGACTGAAACTCGGCTCTCAAAATATAATTAATAATTGTTAATCGAAATGCTTCCTGCCGCTTTCCCCATAGCACCAGTACGGGACGATGACGCAAAATATATCTGCAGTAAATACACCTACCCCTTTCAGGTAATGTACTGTACACTCTCGTTCTAACAATAAGAGCACACCAAGTAGGAGCAGATTCTATAATACATACATATACATAGCATACATATGTATACCATTTTTTATGAACGCTCTAGTCGTTCTATTTAATAACATTGCAGTCTCGTCTCCCTCCTCAACCATTGTTGCCCCTGCTGAGAATTCAGTGTATAAGTATATGAAGCTGTACGATTTCACGTTGAACTAAAAATAATTCGAAAATTAATTCATTATGCTTTGCTCCTAGCCAAGCAGACATTTCATTTCCTTTTCACTATGCTTTATTTGTCCAAAAATTTTAGTGACAGAATTATTTCGTGCATTTTGTATAGTTTGCGTCCTTGTACACCAATAATCGGATCATAATTTTTGTGGAATTTCTCTCCAAGAAAGCTATATAAATGTCGGTCAGGAAATAATTTCCATAATGGTGGAATTAACAAAAGAATCTATTCATAATGGCATTATCAAGCATTTTGTAGATTAGTTAGTTCAATTCTATTTAATTTGGGAAAACTGTAATTTTATTGCCACTTATTTTATAGTTTCACTTTTTAATTCCGTTTTTACTTTCCGAAAAGTTGAAACGGTTTCAACTTTGGGAAAAGGAAAACTGAGTGAAAATTTTCACGTCAGTTTGGACTATATCAAAATTGAGTGCAGTTACGAAATAAATACCCAACGTTTCAAAATTCAATATTTACGTATGTCTTTTTAGGAACCATTAGATTGTTCACAATGAGTTTCCCTTCAAGCTATTTGCGTGACCTTTACACTATTATGTTGTTACATCTCGTAACGTATAAAAGCTAAAGACAGAATCATAAGGTCTAAAGGCATAATTGGCTAAAAACATACGGTATCCAAAGACAATCAGCTAGTATTTAAAGACATCAGGGGTAAAAGAAATACTACATCTAAAGGCATCTTGAACAGCGAAACTAATCCAGTAATGAATGTACTCAACTACCATCGTTGAGGAATGGCTTCAAAGCCTAGTGCCATTGATGTCGGTACTGTGAGTAGTGACAGAGATGGATGTTGCAGTTGGAAACACAGAGCACTAACGCTCACTCTTACAAATGAGTGGAGTTGCGATTGGCTGGACTCTACTGCATCTGTGCTTTAGGGACATTTCATTTATTACGTAACCCCAGCTGGGGTTAGGGGTGTTTAACTCGTTATGTTACAAATAGTTAGAAGGGGTGGATGGTGGTGCACTTAGTTGCACCGTAACAATGCAGTATACCCGTTATTTCTTAAAGTACAAATACGCTTTATTGCGAATTAACTTTATGCCACCTGTGGTGTATTTGAATTTAAACTACGTGCAAATTCAAACTCACAATCAGACTTTATTAACTTGTATACTTAATCATTTAAAATGTTTTTCAAGTGTTTAAAATAATAAATAAATTTAATTACTTAACAGGTCCTCGGACTATCAAACCTGCCATCAGAAAAATTCCAGAAATGGCTGAAATTGGTAGGGCAAGTTAAGCCGTTTGTTAAACTACCAACTGCGGACAACTCCGTCTCACCTATTACCGACCCCTCTGGGGTAAAGGCAGAACAAATCTGACAGGCTGTTCCTTATAGTCATACATTTGTCCCAGCAATTTAAAAAAATTCGGAAACATACCTGAGGACATTTTCGAAAACTCCAAGTGAGGATGTTGAGGTTACAGTTGATATTAAAGAGTGGATCGCAAGTCCTATTACAAATATATTCATGAAAAAAGGTCTTTTTGCACGAACGAATCATTTCAAGAATATGATACTGTAATTTATTATTCTAATGTACGAATTAAGCTTGTGTCACAGGCAAGGATGGGAATCGGAATCGGTATGGGAATCGGAATTATATTCGAAAATTTGAGGATTTTAATTCATATTGGAATACCAAATAATTCCCAAATTCAAAATCGCATTCAAAAAATTTTTTGGAATCGGAATTGGTATTCAAATATTTTTTACTGAATTCCGATTAAAATAAAGTATTGTTTTAAATGGTATATTTCATCAAGTGTACATACTTAAATATAAATTTAAAATTGTCGCAATTTTTTACTTCCAACGTAAAGATAATCAAGGAGCATTGGCGAACGTTTTCTTTATCCGAAATGAACATGCTTCCGCATTCTACGTAAAATAGAGTCGAATTATTAACACTTGTCAGAGGCTTTTAACGGTTGTGCTCAAAACTATTGTTTGTCCTACAAGTTAATGACTCAAGTAATTTAAATCGTTGATGTGTATAGAATGTATATAGGGAACTAAAAATGGGCAGAATGAAAATTAGAAATTTTGGAGTTCAAATATCAGTTGAACGTTTTTTTTTTCAGCTCCTAAATTTATACTTAATGACCTGCGGGGGAAACCCCAAAACATTGGTAATATCATGTTTCTAAGGTTGAACTTTTTCCGTAATTAAATTCTTTGTATTTTCAGTATACTAGGAGTATTCAAATAAATATTCAAATCGGAATTCATAATGAACGAATACTTGAGGATATTTAAATCCGTATTAGAATTCATATTTTTCAGTATTGCTATAGGTATTTTAAATCGGAATTCTTCGCCTTGAATATTTTAATTCGAATTAGAATTCATATTTTTCGGATTTCCCATCCTTGGTCACAGGGGTCATATATGTAGACGTTACGGTCGCGTTACCCGGGGTGGATGTGGGTGGTAGGGTACAATGTGCCATACTTAGCGTTACGTATTAAATACATGGTCCCTTGCTCATAAAATATTTTCAACACTAGGTGTCGATGCATGCTTGCAGTTGGAAAGGAAGGTTTCGTACTGTTTGTTCAAATAAGTAGTAAGGGTTGGACTACTCCCTTGGCGTATTAATTCTTTCACTGCTCATTGTCAGACTACAACTTTCACCTTCACCACTGCTGTCAGGCATCATTCATGAGTTCAACTCTTCTTTTTTGTCTTGCTTAATTTCTGGATTTACGAACCACATTCCTGATGCGTACATACTGTAGACATAGTGCACTCATGACCATTCAAAATGAGTCAACTTCCCCTATGAGTTCGTTTTTCAGTAATATGTTCATTACAAAATTTCAACATAATTTACAATGAATTGCACACTTACATTGAACAGATACATTTACGTTCGTACAGTGCGTATTATTTATGAAAGCACCCCTTAAAGTCAGTAAACGTTTATCTCACATTAACTTGCCTTTATTAGGAGAAGAAATTGTTACGACCTGGAATGCACAAACTGTCCTTACGCAATCCATTTCATCCTTAATAAGTACTTGAAATACTGCTCTTAAGTGTTTTCTGGGGACAACACACTGTGGAGAGAATCATATATGCTCAATTAGCAAATTCATTCTATATTTGTCAAAATTCCATACCGGCAGCCCCGAGTGGTCGTCCTGGGTACAAAAAGTTTGTTCCCGTCCCCGTTCCTGCTCCCACTCAATGGGTACTCGGTACTCCCCTTAAGTGTTCCCGTACCCGGACCCGTTCCCGTGATAGCAGCAACAGTATTTTAGGTACCCGTTTCCATGAATTTAATAAAGATTCGTACCCGGACCCGTTTCTGTTCCCGTACCCAGAAAATAAAAATGTGAACCCGTACCCGTTCTCACAGCAGGTGTTACCGGTCACGTTTCCGGGTCCAGGTCGTGTTGTTTTTATTAGTTGTGTTAAAAATTATTATCAGGATTTCTGTAACTACCAAACCCTTCGTTTTGCAGAAGAAAACAGACAATGTACAGGGCGGCTGAACGCACACCTACAGTATAGCAAACGTAACAGCATAATACCTAATTGTTTAATTATTCAGAGATTATGTACGGAGTAGACCGAATATTAGCACTACCATGCCATACTAGGAAAGCATGTAACAATGAATGGAGCAGTGATGTCGCTTTTCCAACAATAAAATTGAATGTTGATAAGGGTTGATGAGGCGGAACAACGGCAGGATTGTGTTGCCTGGTTTACTTAAATCTATTTACGTTTTTTAAATATTTTTTGCCAGGTTGCATTTTGAAGGAATGTAATGAAGCAGATGCTGATATTATGTGTTACTGAAATTCTCCATTTACAGGTAGAAATTGGGACTACGACAGAGCTGATGACATACATGGAATTTCCAATGTAGGGATTTCCTCTCATTATCGGATGATGTTCCCCAAGTATTCGCATTATTAAGTGCTCACCATGATTAAATAAACGTAATACAGCACTGACCTATGACTACTCCGTTTACTGACAGGTATTTTGACATCCCTTGGCAATCATTGTATTGGAAATTCATTGGTCAGTGTAACGTCGTCATAAGAATCGTACTCTCTCCGGAGATTCCAGTATAGATATACAAAGCCCAACTATTTTCAACTGATGACGAAAGGATTGCTTTGACCCTGCTGCAAGCACCATATTCAGTGATTACAGTGTTCCCTTTATATTTCCATGATTAAATGCTCTTAGGGAATAAATAAACATTATACAGCAGTAAACCATGGTGGCTTATCCATGTACTGGCAGTTGTTTTGACATCCCTTGGCTCATAATAATCCTACTCTCTCAAGAGATTCCAGTATCTTTATAGAAAGCCCACTGTTGTAAACTGATGGGCAAGAGATTGATTACAGACATTAAAAGTTCTCATCACCTGCCTAAACATAAAGCATTTGCATTGCGTTGCAGTGCTTCAAAATGTAAGCCAATCATAACTTAAATGTCACCGGACTATGTACAACATACAATCTCAAGAACGAGTAATTTCTCCACCTTCTTCTACCTTGAAATGTACATTGCATTTGACTTCCATTGATTTTTTCCATCTCCAAAATATACTTGCCGTTCCATCACTGTACAGGATTATGTGATTGCAATGCCTATACCTAGTTTCATTGTATGGACGTACATAATATCTACATGTTTCCTTCCAGGAGCATATGAACTTGAATTTAATGTAAAGCTTGGCCAATGTTCGTGGATAAGCAGTCGGATTATGTTTTGCTGAAGTGAAATGTTAAATGTAGTTATAAAATATGTGGAGCATGTTTTGCAAGGAGTCGATTGTTGAAGCAAAGTTCCCACTCATACATATGCTCGATACCAGATTGATTTCTCTTTACAATTTAAAATTAGTTTTGAAACAATGAAAGACGGTCAGGAGTTTGGACTCTAATGCAACTGTACAACGTATGTAGCTCTAATATTTTCATAAACTTTTGAATAACTTTCCAAATACACTGACATATGATTGAACAAAAATGAAACGGATTATTTAAGCCATGCTCTTATTCGATTACTACTTCATTACTACTACACAGTACAATTTCTGTATTGCATATCATAGTGATATATCCTTTGCATGCTTCCATCATATGTATGCTAAAATATAAAAGAAATTCTTTTGTAGATAGTTTCTCTCTGTATACGATTATTCAGAGGAATGTGTTATTAAACACCCCTTGTGTCACTTCGTTTGTACATTTTCAGAGCAATTACACATGTTTAAAAAATAACAAATAATTTAAAAGTGAGAAATTGAAAACGAGTGGATAATATTCTATAGCTATATCTCATCTCAGTGTCTTGCTCATTCCGACTTCTAATGTTAGGTGATATTAAATAACCTTCTACAAAAATCAAAGGGAGCACGAGGCAAGGACAGCACACAAAGCTGGTCTTATTCAACATGAAATAAATATGTAATAAACATTTACACCTTTTTAAACATCTACAATGGGAACGGTCGTATTGTTTTTAATACTTGGCATAAAATGTCATTATCTGTAACGTGCTGAGTAAACCATATTGCTCGTTTTAAACAATTTGTAGCACAGAACAAATATCCAAACATGTGTATACTTCAATTTACATTCGATGGAAGAGTGGGCAAGAGAATATCAACTCATATTATTACGATCAGTCAACTACACGTTCATCGGCATATTTATGTTATTTTTATTGTTCGAAAGAGGCCACAAAAGCCGTGTAAATCATTGAGACGACCATTGCCTGCACTCTGTTTGCTTACGTTTGCACGTAAACTTTCTGAATACACATATGTAATTATGTATATGCAGTCAAGATTCTTTGAAATTTATTGATTTGAAGCCACTATTGAAAACATGATGAATTCAAAGCAAGGAGGGGGGCAATAGGGTACATTCTTAAACTTATTTGCATAATTTATTGTACTGATTACGCTTGCATCTGAATATATGATACCAGCTTTTGGGGAGCTTATCTGGGGATGCTAACTTCCGACTTCCTTGTATCCTAACTTTTCAAGAATACTTGGACGTTATTCTAATTAATGTTTCCTTTAACGTTACAACCTAATTAATGAGTTTAACTACCGGTCAAGCTCAAATCTTAGTATGCAACTATTTTTGTCACCTATTTATGTAAATGTAATTACTAATTTCATATGCCTCATCCCATATGTATACTATCCAAATTTAAGCGCTATACTTATGTATAAGAAATTAGTTTATCCATAGTTATTTGATTGTAATACGTTTTTCTCAAAAGACAAAAAACTTCAATCTGTAAAAAGGCTCCGAGATTATAACTCGGGAGCGTTTCTTCTCCAGCCTTCCCCCTGTTAGGACCTCAATTTCCTGTAGCACTTTTTCTCCAACCTTCAATTAGTAACTACCACAATTTTCTGGAGTACTTTCTCCAAATTTCCTACACCTCATTCTGCACATTTGTATTCCAACTTGACATTACGTCCTATTTTTAGCCCTAACTCACATTATCCTTGTCCACATGGGAGTGCACTTTTTCCAAAGATACGTAATTTATTTGTATTCTTTTTAATCTAGCACAAAGTGCTTCTAAACTTTAATTAAGGTTCTAACTAGTATTGTTACAGAAGTTAAAATCAGTTCTAATTGAGGTTTAACCTATTGCTGTTAACTCCACTCTATTTCAACCAGGGACGGGATATCGGAAAATACGGATTTAAATTCGGATTCGAATACTTTCTAGTTTCGATTTCAATTTTAATTATTTTTTATAATACTTAAAAATTTGAATTCCGATACGGATTCAAATATATTTGAATACTTCCTGAATTTGAATTCAGATTCAAATACTTTTCGGATATTCGTACAAAAAATGGGAATTTATTTAAAAGAACAATAAGCGATGCATAACACATTAAGTGTTTTTGCATCTACACTACCACGCAAATCATTTAATATAAATTTAAGCGCAGAAAACACACGCTCAACCGAAATTTCAGTAACTAGAAAAGGAGTAAAAGTAAAGGATAGATCCCATAACATTTCTAAAGAATTCGAAGTAACCTGTCTAACTACTTTTCCGGTTAATTCTTTCTGACAGTATCTATTTACAAATCGAGTTTTGATAACACATCGTAACTAAAATGCACTTCTACGGAATTAGTTTTAGGCATCCCCATGATGAGAATAAGATTTAAGAAAGGATAAACTTGATTCACTTAATCGTCCAGTAAGAACTTGTAGGAATTTTTGCAAAACGGGATATAAATCATTGCCCACTACCAACCATACAGCTTTCGTTTACCAAACGTTCATTACTTACCCTTTAGGTTTTATAATTGCATGTGTGCGGCTTTCAAAAAATGCTTCCTATGAACATTTTCTCGCACGTGACAGTATAAAACCCAATGAAATCGATACTTTATTGGAATCGGAATTCTTTAAAAAATATTCGAATACCGATTCGAATACCCTTGTTTTTATTCTAATCCAATTTTGGATACAAATACCGTGGTGAATAGTTTTCCGATTCTAATATCGATTCGAATACCCGAATTTTTTGAATATAATTCCGATTCGAATTCCGATTCGAATTCGAATTCCCGTCCCTGATTTCAACACATACACAACCAAAACATTCACTCCATCTTTCCATCATTACAACCTTCATCTGTCACAAACAAAAGCTACTCCCAAATACATGCATTAAAACAAATCATCAGTATGTAACGTACAAGAAACGAGTTACTGGGTTGTTAATGTTTCCAGATTTTCACATTCCCAAACCAGGACTCCTGACTTAGAACAGAATAATATAGGGGGAAAACAGTAATTCCTGCTTTGTGTTTAAAGCTTATATGAGTTTTTTTACTCTATAATATGCATGCATAAATAAAACTATCTAAAGCTTGCAACGTCACTCAGTAATTTTATTGAATTAGTTCCCCCAACTTGTCTAATTATAAAAGACTGAAAACTCTACCCCTGCACAAACTCACATTGTAGCTTAAGCAGAAAAACTAGCAGGGTTATGAATGGGAATGGATCAACCTAATCTAATAATTGCTACTGCAACATCCACTACTGTATCGTATTGTTTTAAGGTTTCCTTTGCTAAGTCTTCAGCTTTCACCAACAATACTACTTGGAATAGCTTTCGTAGATCTACAGCTACACGCTTCCACTTCTCGTAGACAACACCTCATATTTTCATGCTTCAACCGGGTAGCCTTTGCTACCCCGTGAGTGAAACGAATGGAAGGTATTAGTATGGAAAATTACTCAAAAGGTTGCCCAGTTTTATTAAACAAAGATGACTAATAAACAGAAATAGCAGATTCAAGGCAATTTCAAGATCTCACTTTGTACTTACTAAGTGTCAACAGAAATTGACTTCCCAACAACGGGATACAATGAAATTGAAATTATGCAGAAATAAATAATTACATATGTATACGTAAGAATGGATGAAGTCACAAAGGGTACAAGATAATCATCAAGAGTTAGCGTGGCATGTTTAGAATGCAATCTTTATTACACATACATTTTAGATATTATGGTATTAAAAGTATTAATGTTGACGGACCCAAAAAGTATGATGTTGCAACTCAGTCACAACGCAGTCAATACAGTAGTAATTATTCATAATTAAGAAAGCCCCAATCGTATTGTTTTATAGGAAACTGAAACCCTAGCGATTATAGAGTCGGAACTTGATCAGAACTTCTAGTGATTAGGGACATTCACAAGTGGTGCAAAATGTAAATCCCTCTTGTTCATAGTCCTAATTGAGAAGTTCTATCCGGGAATTATCTGGATAGGACGGTGAGCATTGTAAGCTGAAATCTATGAGATCCGTCCATTTGGTCACTCCTTGGTTTCGGATTGATTCTTCCACAGAAATGCTAATCTATCATTTCTCAGTCGCCTCTCTTCTGAAAGGATCAAAAGTTGCGAGCTTCTGTTGGCATGCCCTGTTAATACAACAAAATTGTCATAAATGGGATTGCGTAATTACATTCAAAGGGGTTTGATCCACAGTTGTAAAAAATGTTCCAATAAAGACCATTAAAGAGAGACTGCACTTTATATTGAAATATTGATTGTTTCTTAACGTTGGCATAAACATTTAGAAAATATATAAAAATATGTACATATATGTATTTCCGTCCTCGTAAATCTTGGACATAACTGGGTCAGTTCCACAACCCATCATTAGCAGTAGACTTGATAGCAGAATGTCATGAAATACTAAAAGAAGCAATTAGAATTAGTAGTGACACATATTTGTGTAATATTGAAATGTTAAAATGCCTAACGTAGAGATGCAGAGTAAAGCAATATAGTATACTCCTCATCTGTAGACCATCACTACATGTGATTTCTATTAAGCCGCTCCTGGCAAAGGTCTTAATGTTTTCAATAATGTTTCCATTTGAAGTGACAAGAAAAATGATTAACCGCAATCACATGTAGCACATACTTACACAAATATATATCAATTCAGATAAGTTTTAAAGCGAAAATTGTACACATAGATGTATTAAACTGAATAACGTCGCTGTATTGCTGTTAATTGATACCATAAAACTTGTTTAGAATTACTTCCAATTAAAGATAATATGTTCAGTCGTATTTGAAATAAAAAATATGCGTGCGTCCTTTCAAATTAAGAACCAGTAGGTTTAAAGAACTATCCTGAAGGTGACGGAATGTTTACGATACAGCCTGTGAATGGTTGACTGTGGAATTAGTCAGAGAAATTAGATATACCACACGATTTCCTGGATAAGTCCAGCTCAGACCTCTGCTTCGAAATTCTGGAAATGTTCACCACAAATTAAATGTTAGATAATCTGAAGAAAATCAGGTTCTGAATGAGGGGTGGTTGACAAATTTCATTAACTCACTAGCTTGCCCGGTCTAAAAAAAATTCGAGTATAAAGTTATTTTGGAACGAATAATTTGTATCGTAATGGATTTATTCCATCAAATCTATGAGTACGTAGCACTATAATTTGCAGCTACAGACAAAAATGCAGGTATAATTTAATAATATACCTATTGGATTTTTCGTGCTTCAACCAATTTGGGGCATACTGAGACCAGAGTAAGTTCCAGGAAAACAAATAATTTAGCACTCTTTGAACTAATGCGGTGTGAAATTATAGACTTTACGTTCAAGTTTGACCCACAGTTAAACTACGCAAGTTCTCTCAACTGCTTGCAAAACTGGCTGTTGCTTTTTCTGATGGAATCTTATAAAAAGTAGAAAAACTCATTGGGCTCCCGAACATGGAATTGCTCTCGGAAAGGTTCGAATGAGGCGGAGTGAAAGCAGCCATCATGCTCGTATTCAAAGTTCTCAACGTACATATGCATATATGTACAAGCATACACAAGGGATTACGTGTTATGTTTGGAGTGTCACTAACTGTAACTCGTCTTGTCGGTAAGGAAGGTAAGTTTTCTACAGGGTGTTTCATATCCCTCTCCTCCCCCGCCTAGTCGTAAGGGAGTAATTAACTCACACAACAATTGATCTCCCCAGTTTGTAGAAATCTCTGATTTTATTAAATTTGTTACATTGACCTCGGTCAGTTTCTGGAGTCACCGGAGTCAAGGACTTGAACCAAGTTGGAATTGTTTATGTAATTTAATTTCAGCAGTTGCTTATTTTAATAACGTTAGTAAGAAACCTTTCGGATTTTTCGGGGAGTCATTACACAAATGTCATGTGTTGAGATAACTTGACATGGTCTGTAAGAATAGAGAGCACGGTTGGGGAAATGTTACGTCAGGAGTGAAAGCAATAAAGATGTGGGAGAAAAGAGTTTGTCATCTCATAATTTTTGTATGGATCACCTGGCGTTCATGAAAATGTTCCAGAGTGTTGTAATTACCGTGATTGCAATTTGAGTCTAATATCATCTTCCTAAATCAAAAACTGGGCTCCCGGGACATAAGAATATGTCGAAAGATTGAATCAAAGATTTCAGCTCTTTAAAACAAATTGTGAATATTGACTCATAATCTGAGGTTTTAAAACCGCAGATTTTGACAAAGAAGCATTCCCAAAGTTTTAGAAACACCATGTCGTCATGAAATAATACACAGATCTTCAAGCAAAATATCTACAACCTTCTCTATTCTTATAGATCATGACCGTTTCTCACGGTGGAGACCAGGGATCGGAGGAGAAAACGGGTATGAAACACCCTGTATAGTGTCAGGGGTTTCTGATGAGACTAGTACATCTCCGATGTAGTGTTATATTTCTAATACGAGACCAGGAGGCGTTACATATTATCTAGTAGCCACAATTAATACCGTCATAAATTCAAAATTCGTGATTCACCAACTCGGAAATAAAATTAAGTTTGAATATAATCAATAAAGAAATATAGAAAAAATAAAACTGAAATGTAACTTAAAAAATTTGTCTTTAAATTGCATTTTCCCTCTTCTACCAAGTATTTGATAAGCTGTTCAATGAGAGTTCAAGACTAGTTTAAAAATGTTGGACACGACCGGGGAATGTGGAGACCCAGGTTGATGAATTTCAGCCCCCTGAGCGGAAGTGAGAAGTTTCAGTTCAGACTGCATTATCCTAAAAACTACATTTGTATTTTCTACAGGGAGTCCAGCTCCTTTACATATTAAGTACATGTTTGGACAGCTCACCTGGGGCTGCAAGACGTCACTACCAATGCCAGCATTTCCTATCCTAACGTTTCTAAAACACCTGGACATTACTCTAATCAATTTTCCCTTTAACCCTACAACCTAATGAGTGAGTTAAACTACAGGTCAAGCTCAGCTCTTAACATACTATAAATTGTTGTATATTTATGTATGTGCCATTTTTATATACCTATCTTATATGTATTTTAATCTGGTTTACGCACTATACCAATGAATAAGAAATCACACTTTATTCATAATTATTTGATTATAACGCGTTTTTCTCCGAAAGTCAAAGAAACCTAAACCTATAAAAGTGCTATAACTCGGGGAGCACTTCTGCTCCAGCCTTCACACCATTAAGACCTCAATTTCATGGAACATTTTCTCCCAATTCCTACACCTTTCTCTGCACATTCTTATCTCCTGACATTACCAAGTATTTTAAACATAATTTACCCATATTGAGTTCATTTTGGGGTGTATCTATTATTAATTTGTAACCCTTTAAACCTAGTACTTTGTAGTAACCATTATTGTTGCAGTAATTAAAATTGAGTCTGATTGAGGTTTAACATATTGTTGTTTGCTCCACTTTATTACAACGCATTCACTCCGTCATTCCATCTCGTACCATACATCCTTCATCTCTCACGAGCACCAGTTACTCATTTTTCTAACGAAACAATTTCTGATACTGTGATTATATCCCGGACGATATGGAGCTTTTAAAATTATTTCAAAACCCTCCTCTAGCAGTAGATTTCATGGAGATTTAATTGAGCTTTATTGCATTACCTCAGGTTCAAAGTTGCCTTCACAGGATCCTTTAATGTGAGATACCTACTACATACAAATAGGTATGTATACCTATATACTTATGTATATAATAGGGATGTTGGTTTTAGCAGTATGCAGTGTTTTCAACTAAATATGTTTTTCCTGGGTGAAGAGGCAAAATGATCTACAAGCATAACATTCTCTAATTTGTATTTAATTTTTACACTGTTAAAGTGTTTTACCTTTTTACACAACAAATAAGACCAGTTTTAGGAAATCGCGTTATCCAAGGAGGACATAAAGCATTTCAAAATGATTGTAACCCAAGATGAACTTCCCCACCTTGCTTTATAGTCTACAGTGAAAAATGTTTGTCGGTTCCTTTGATTTTACCGTCTCCAACATTTATTTTTCCCATCATCACGGGTGAGATGTGAAATAAATTGGCTGGATCTTATTCCGGCTAAGCATGTACATATATAAAATTTCCTTTCATAGAAACACTGCAAATAAACTTGTATTTTATTCAAAAAGTTGTACACATTCCAGAGATCTCCCTCAAAGATAAAAGAGAATTTTTCAAACTTGAGAAGCAATCCAGTACATGAGAACCCTTACGAGTATTTCAGACCAAAGTAAATATCATATAGAGTATTCAATTCTGCATCTCCTTTATAGCAACTAAAAATGTCATACAAATTAATTTCTAATCAATACCTCAATGACATTTTGACCAATATGACATGCGTAAAAGGGCAGTTTATATCTAAACTCCTTGATTGAAATTCAGCCTAATAAACTCACTGGAGTTTCTCAGTGACGATACAAAAATAGTTAATGCAACAATTTTGAAGTGCTTTTCAAAGCATACAGGAAGAACTTGTGAATACAAAGAGGATATTGGGATTAGCACAGACTCAGCATTATAGGTTTGCATTAAATAAAAATAGTATTACATTTGTGCAAATGCAAGGAAATATCATTTAATGCATAACATAATTATGTATGTACATGATATACACAACACTTCCATTCTTTTTATTGGTGTTTCACTATACACAATTTTAGTACGCGGAATTTATTGTACAGTGGTTCCTCTTAGATAGCATACCCTGTATATCGGCAAAACTTAGTAGTAATTTAATAAAAAATAGTACAAAAATTTCCCAGAGTGAGAAAGACTTTATTGACTCTGCTTCTCAATAGAAGTAGCCCTTATGGACTCAGTATACTATTAACAATTTTCAATTAAGTAACTTATTAGTATAATTTATGACATAAAGATGATTATTACAAATTAATGCACTGTTCTTAAGAACTAAAGATACTATTTCTTCAATAACTTTCATTGGTATCCTAAATCGTTTTAGGAATGATACAACAAAATTTGAAATTGTTCCTCGTGCCCCAATGTACAGTCCAATTGTTTCCACTTCTTTTAGATTGAATTTTGATTGAAAGTAAGGGATGCATGGAGCATAAATTGATTTCTTTTCTTGATTCACTTTTTCAGGCTGGTGAATTTTTTGTTCCATTCTTATTGTTGGATCTAAAATGTATCTTTTTAGAGTTTATATAATAAGTTATATTATACATATTATAGTTTATATTATAGTTACATAGTTGTAAGATATACATAGTAGCATCTGCATATTATTGTAGATATTTTACCGTGTTAGAATAATTGTGTAGGGAAGTCACTATTATATACATACATATTAGTAACCTTCCCGTGTTAAAAAAAGAGTAGGCTACCTATTTGAAAATACACAAAATAAACATACAAGACTTTTTACACCAATTTTAAAGCATTCCTATATTGACTTTTCTGTGAGAACTACTTTCACTATTCTATTTCAATCAAAGACCTTTAATAAGTTATCAATGTAACTCCCATCCTTGATTATATAATTAGTTACAGAAATAGTGAATATGGTCTAAAACCGTTTGCACTGGGTAAAATTAGGACGTTCGTTCAGGTGGAAAAGTGTAATTTCATGGATAAGCAATCAGTTAATATGCAGCTCAAAGGTGTTTCAAACTTGCTCCCTATCATTAACAATTGATTGTATGAATGATACAGTGTAAAAAAATGTGCAAGGACTATCTTTAGCTTTACCTATTCCCTTAGCTGGGTGGAAGGTTTGTAAGAAATGTTTGGGAGTTATTGTATATTGATTCTTATTAAAGTTATTCAGTTCTTTTTGATTCTTATTAAGTTCCTTTTGCGCTATAAAACACATGCTTGTGAGAATTTCATTCATCTATGCAAAACCATATCATTACAGTGCACTCTCTCTAAAAGAGCACCCCTAAAAGCACTCCAAAAGCGCTCTTATAACGATATGCTCTTATAAGGAATATGTAACTAAATGCATTTTTTAACACTGGTTATACATTAAAAGAAGTGCGCTAAAAATGACATCACTAAATAACACAAGATTCCAGGGTAAACCAATTTTTATTTGTAAATAATCTGTTATTATACAGATACTATTAATTTTTGGTTGGAATGAAATAGTAGTTTGGGTATGTAGAGAAATCATTGCAAGATTTTTACCTACAATATTTTTATTTACATCCAAAGAAGCGATTAATGCAGGTTCATGTGAATCTTTACAAAGGAGCCTCTTTTGTTATACATATGAGGTTGTGTATTATACTCCGTAGTCACCTGTAACCTATTCCACTACACTGTAGACATTGGCGCTTTTGGTGTTTTTGTGCAAACGTTTCATAATCGTTTCTATGTCTGATCATATGCTCTTGTAAAGGATGTTTTTTAACGCGAGGAAGTAGATTTCCAGCTCTTACATCGAAAATGCTCTTATAAACGGTGCTCTTATAAGGAACAATTACATCACTACAATCCCATTGGGAGGACCTGGGACGCCTGGGAGTGCTCTTATACAGAACATGCTCTTATACGGAGGACTCTTATAGCGAGAGTGCACTGTATTGTTTTGCATTGTAAAACATTTCTATAGTATATAATTAGCGTAGTTCTCAGAAAAGAGAATTTTGCTCCTCTCAGAGATGTTCTTGTCCAGAATGCATTCTAGGATACCACAAAAACCATACAATTATATACCATTATCAATAATGTCTTAGCGCTAACTTGGATGACGTATATGTTAGAGCTGATGATTTAAATGTCATTTGTAATCATTCCGGTGTGTGGTTACATGAAGGGACATATAAGATACTAGATTTCAATAATAAATTTAATAAAAGATAGAAAATATGTATCTTCAAAGTTTGAGAATCTTTACAGAGATTACGGCATGGGACACAGTGAACTCATCTCACTATATAGGAGCAACCCTAAAAGTTGAACAAGTTGGCTCCATTGCAATGCAATAAGGTCCATGCTCAAGTGCATAAAGAGATAAATTTTCTGGCAAACGCTAACATGCTCCATTGGTGTGTCCCTATTTAGAGATTCCTCTTGGAAGGTTGGATCGTATTATGTACAGATAGTGTTTATAATACAGAGTCACAGACCTGAGATATTGAGATGCCTCATAACTTATATCTCCCAAATCCATGTACACACAAGTGTTTTATGACAAGTAAATAATTTTTAACAGTCTCTGAGAATAATAAACAACATTAAATAGCCAACTACAAAACAATTTTTTAAACAGCGTATCCTTTATTTGTACATCAAAAAGTCAAAATAATAAGAAGTAACAATTACGTGACGTTCCAATGGAACAATTCACATTTTTGGTAATTTCCAATATTAATTGCAGATACAAGGACTGCACTAAGTTTTTGTAAAAGCCGCCTCGTCATCACTGTAAAACACATCAGCTTGAACTTGTATTTGTAACAAGTGCAAATTAAATACAGTCACCAACAATGGATACATACATTATATACTACGGCTCTATGCAACATCAATCACAATGTGTACATTTAGTTGTATCAGCTTGCCCCCATAATGGACTACAAATCCCTTCCTGACCTGGGTGCTCTTGTGCATTAACAGATAGAGCAACTGTAGTTACTCCTTTATAAAATAAATGTGGACTTACATACACACATGATACAGCAGATCGTGAAGTCCTTGAACCTTTTTCATATGAGCATGAGCTCCGGTTGAAGACCCTACAGTGTCAACCTCGTCCTTGTCTATGTCAAACCCACCAGGTCCAATGATCCAAATGCAGATTTCTTACACTGAAAAAATACAGTTGATAACGTCGACGTTGGTGATGGTCGGAGTACCCCACATTACAAAGCTGCATTGTACTCAATTAATGAGTTAGACCCAATCCAGATTGCAAAGCAACGGCTCCCTTACACAAACAAATACAGTATCAAGTTGTACCATATAAATCCCAATACCCAGAAATACTATTGCATAGCTTGAGTAATAATTATAATAAACTAGAAATAAATCTAAGGGTGAAATCTAAGCTTACAGCAAGATTCCCAACCGGCGTCATAGATCCATATACAGATATGCAAGGATTAACGACACATTAGAGTATCCTATCATTAGAGATCGTTGCGTCTTTATTATAGGTATGTTTTCTTGCAATGAATACCATCATGGTCAGAATAAAGGCAAAAAACAGGACCACCAAAAAAGATGCAATCTGAAGGCCGGAGATCAATGCACCACAAGAAGTACACTCTCAGTTTAAGAGCACCCCTAAAAGAAGCTCAATTTTTTATCTGCAGGGGGGCGTTTCTATTAGGGAGGAAATATTTTAATTGTGACCAACCGGAGAGAGTTCGAACATTCTTTCCCTTACAGAGAAATATCTCGTAAAAAGTTTTCCACACTACGATGCAGGCGTGTAGTTGAAAGGGGAGAGTTCCTGAATAAACCTGAACTGAACTGTTCGTACTGTGTGTATGATTGTATACATAAGTTAAGTAGTAAGGGCTTGACTTTGGCATTTAAAATTTTTCACTGCTCTGGCTGCCTTTTCACCGTCACCACTATGTACTGTCTTCTCTTCATTTCGGTATCAGTCAGGAGTTCATCCCCTCTTTTTTTTCTTGCTTAATTGCTGGATCTCCGTATCAAATTCCTAGTATGCACATACATACGGATAGATATACGGAACTCATGACATTCCATGATGCGCCAGAGTTTCCTCTACTCTAGTTAGTTTTTCATCAATATTTTTTCATTACAAAAATTCCACCTCATTCACAATCAATTGCATATTTAGACACTGAGGCAGGAAACGTTCATTTTTTCCGGAAAAAAGTCGTGTTTTAAAATCCTTTCGCATTTCCGGTAGTAAAGCTCTCTTATGTTGCTGAGTAAAGTTTCTCTGTAAACGTTGCTGAATTCCTGCAACATTCTTCTTTTGTTTGTAAAAGCACCCGTTAAGGATAGTAATTGTTAAGCTCGGAGTAACTTGTAATTATTAGGAGAAATTGTTACGCCCTGGAATGTACAATTCTCTGTACGCATTCCATTTTATCCTTGTACATGTATTGAAAATAGTGATCTGAAGTCTTTTTTGGGGACAGCAGACTTAATAGTTAAGAGACTTAATTAGTTTTGAGATAAAGTAAGACGGTCAGAAGTTTGGACTCTAATGCAATTGTACAACGTAGCTCTAACTCAACTTTCCAAACACACTGACATATGCAGTGCTCGGCACGGGTATGGGTAATACTCGGGTAAACGGGTATGGGTACGGGTATGGGTACTACCCGGGTACGGATTTTGTGTACCCGAACAATTCGGGGTACTACCCGGGTACACTTTGGTCGGCTCAAAATTTCGGGTACGGATACGGGTATGGGTACGAGTACAAGGATTTCAAAATGGGTATATACCCACCGGGTACGGGTATAATGGTGTCATTTACCCGTACCCGCGACCATTGTACCCGAGTATTTTTTGAGATTTGAGACATTTTGATGAATTTTATGAAAATAATGGAACTTCCGTTGGAAAATTCTGTCGGTATTTTTAGTAATTCTGAATGCATATAGCTTATTGTTAATACCCTTTTAACCTTACAACATGCAGTAACTGTATTTCAGACTGTGTTGCTAAAATATATATTTATATCTATAATATATATTTTTATGGAAACAGGTTTTAGGAAGAATAATTAATAAACAGACGATGAATAATATCAAAATAGAAGTGGAGAATAGGATTCAACGAAATTTTATACAAAACGTCTTCATAATGTAGTAATTTGTTACTAATTGCATAAATAGTCTGATTGACACGTATGTACATGATACTTCATTAGCCACAATGAATACAATTTAAAAATTAGAGTTCCGATGAGTTGGATGGCAAGACATTTTTTGTAATTGGTAGCTGATTAGGAAAAGGCGGATATTTGTAACAAGATATTAATGAGTTACATGTACACAGAGCTACTGAGGTGAGAAAATTAATGTAAAAGGCCGAATAAATCAAGAAGTGAAAAATCGAGACGCCAAGTCCCAAGCCAAAAAATGCATGTACATATGGACTGGGTGCTATAAAATACTTCGCCCATCAGCCCATAAACAATAAAATGGGGATAATTTTACTTCTGATCAAAAACGCTTATAGTTTTCTACACTTCAATAAAAATATATAATGTCAAATACCTCTCTAGCTAGTCAAAATTACCCACTCAGGTGTCATACATTATTACATATAACGTACTATGTATTACATTCAAACAAATCCGGATGAAGTACCCGGGTACGAGTACGGGTACGACACTGAGATACTCGAGTATGGGTACTATTTTCGAGTATTTTCGGGTACGGGTACAATACGGGTACAGGTACATGGATTGAGATAACATTGCGGGTACGGGTACGTAAAATTTATACCCGGATACTCGGGTATGGGTACGGGTATAGATACAAGTTATTGAAATACCCGCACTTCGGGTACGGATACGGGTACGGGTACCGATTTTTCGTACCCGTGCCGAGCACTGGACATATGATAGAACAAAAATGAAACGGATTATTTAAACCATGCTCTTATTCGATTACTACTTTATTACAGTACAATTTCTGTATCGCATATCATAATGATATATCCTTTGCATTCTTCCATCATATGTAAGCTAAAATATAAAAGAAATCCTTTTGTAGATAGAATCTCTGTAAACGATTATTCAGAGGAATGTGTTCTATAACACCCATTGTGTCACTTTTTCTGTATATTTTCACAGCAATTACATGTTTAAAAAATAACAACTAATTTAAAAGTGAGGATTTGAAAACAAATGCATAATATTCTATAGCAATATATCAGTTTCTTGCTCATTCCGATTTATAATGTTAGGTGATATTAAATAACCATGTACATAATTATAATAATACTTCAACAAAAATCAAAGGAAGCACGAGGCAAGGCCAGCAAACAAAGCTGGCTTGTTCAACAAAACATAAATATGTAATAAACATTTCTATGTTTAAAATTCTACAATGGGAAGGGTCCTATTGTTTTTGATACTTGGCATAAAATGGCATTATCTGTAACGTGCTGAGTAAACCATGTTGCTCATTTTAGCACAGAACAAATATCCCAATACGTTGTATACGTCAAGCTACATTCGGTGGAAGAGCGGACAAGAGTATCCCAACTCATAATATTACTAACGTTCCAATAATACTTGGACGTTATTTTAATTTAATGTTTCCTTTAACGTAACAACCTAATTAATGAGCTTAACTACCGGTCAAATCTTAGTATACAACTATTTTTGTTACCTATGTATATGTACTATTTTTATATACCTTATCTCATATGTATACTAACTTAATTTAAGCGCTATACTTATGTACAAGAAATTACAGTTTATTCATAATTATTTGATTGTATTATGTTTTTCTTCAAAGACAAAATAACTTCAATATACAAAAAGCCTCCGAGATTATAACTCGGGGAGCGTTTCTTCTCCAGCCTTCAATTAGTAACTACCTCAGTTTTCTGGAGTACTTTCTCCAAAGTTCCTCCACCTTATTCTGCACATTTTCATGTCAACTTGACGTTACGTCGTATTTTTTACCATAACTCACACTATCTTAGTCCACATGAGAGTGTACTTTTCCCAAAGATTCATAATTCATTTGTAATCTTTTTAATATAGCACTTTGTATTAACTATTATTGTTGCAGAAATTAAAATTGAGTCTAATTGAGGTTTAACCTATTGTGGTTTACTCATTCATCTATGCAAAAACATATCATTGTCGTTTTCCATTGCAAAACTTTTCTATAGTATATAATTCGCGTAATTCTCAGAAAAGAGTATTTTGCACCTCTCAGAGATGTTCTTATAGAGAATACATTCTAGGATACCACAAAAACCATACAATTAATTAATATTATCAATAATGTGTTAGCGCTAACTTGGCTGACATTTTTCTTAGAGCTGATGATTTAAATGTCATTTGTAATCATTCAGGAGTGAGGTTACATGAAAGGACATATATGACACCAAATTTCAATAATAATTATTAAAAAAGATCGAAAATATGTATTTTCAAAGTTTGAGAATCTTTACAGAGATTACGGCATGCGACACAGTGAAATCTACATATCTCGCTATATAGGAGCAACCCTAAAAAGTTGAAAAAGTTGGCTCCATTGCAATGCAATAAGGTCCATGCTCAAGTTTAAGTGCATAAAGAGACATTAATTTTCTGGCAAACGATAACATGCTACATTGGTGTGTCCCTATTTAGGGATGTCACTTCTAAGGCTGGATCGTATTAGTGTTAATACCACAGAGTCACGGACCTGAGATATTGAGATGCCTCATAACTTATATCTCCCAAATCCATGTACACACAAGTGTTTTATGACAAGTAAATAATTTTTAACAGTCTCTGAGAATAATAAGCCAACTACAAAACAATTTTTTAAACAGCGTATCCTTTATTTGTACATCAAAAAGTCAAACTAATAAGAAGTAACAATTACGTGACGTTCCAATGGAACAATTTACATTTTTGGTCATTTGCAAAATTATTTGCAGAAACAAGGACTGCACTAAGTTTTTGTAAAAGCCGCCTCGTCATCACTGTAAAACACGTCAGCTTGAACTTGTATTTGTAACAAGTACAAATTAAATACAGTTAAAAACTAACGATACATACAATACATACTATGGCTCTGTGCAACATCAATCACAATGTGTGCATTTAGTTGTAAGAGCTTGCCCCCATAATTGAATAAACATCCCTTCCTTACATGGGTGCTCTTGTGCATTGACGGACAGAGCAACTGTATCTGTAGTTACTCCTTTATAAAATAAATGTGGACTTACATACACACATGATACAGCAGATCGTGAAGTCCTTGAAGCATTTGCATATGAGCTCAGGTTGAAGACGCTACGATGTCACCCTCGTCCTTGTCTATTATTTGTGTTCTATTTTACAGGCACTTACAAAACGAAACAAATAATGTACTTGGATGAACCTTTCTAGCAAGTTTAAGTTCTGTTTACCTTTGCAGTGAACTAGGGAAGTAAATGTCCATTTGTGAATTACATAGATTTTTATTTTTCTATAATATTGTTTTTGCTATTATTTTTATTCAATAATTTTATGAATCTTTATTATGTAACAGCTATCCTATTTTGAAACTTATGACGAGATTGCTTGAAATATAGGCATAGGTAGTCCTTTCAAATGTGAATGTTAAACTTGGTTCAATGATGTACTAATAAAAGCGATATAGAATTATAAAGAAAGATTTTCACTATTAGTAATTTCTTTCCGTAGATTTTCTACAAATAACATTGTAATACTAGGATTAAATATAAAATTAACATAATTCAAGTTGACGATGTACTTATTTTGAATACTTAGAATTTACTCAGGATAGAACGATCAATGCACCACAAGCAGTACACTCTCAGTTTAAGAGCATCCCTAAAAGTAAACCAATTTTGCTTCTGCAGGGGGGCGTTTCCATCAGGGGGAAATATTATAATTGTGACAAACCGGAGCGAGTTCGAATATTCTTACCCTTACTGAGAAATTGCTCGTAAAAAGTTTTCCACAGTAGGAGTCGATGCATGCTTGTAGTTGCAAGGGGAGAGTTCGTACTGTGTGTACATTTGTACAAATAGGTACATAGTAAGGGCTGGACTACTTCCTTGGCGTTTTAAATCTTTCACTGCTCAAACTGCCACTTTCACCCTCACCACTACTGTCTTCTCTTCATTCAGGCATCATTTATGAGTTTAATACCCCTTAGTTTTTTCTTTCTTCATTTCTGGATCTTCGCATCAAATTCCTAATATGCACATACATACAGTAGATATACGGAGCTCATGACATTCCATTATGCGCCAGAGTTTCCTCTACAAGTTAATTAATTAAGCTTAATTGGTGGATCTCCGCATCAAATTCCTAATATGCACATACATATGCAGGCATATGATATCTACTAATATATATACCTACTGATATTTTAATTAACTTTCCAAATACACCGACATATGATTGAACAGAAACGAAACGGATTATTTAAAAAATACTCTTATTCGATTACTACTTTATTACAGTACAATTCAGTGTTGCATAGCATAAAGAGATATCCTATGCATGCTTCCATCATATGTAAGCTACAATATAAAAAAATCTTTTGTAGATAGTTTCTGTCTGTGTACAATTATTCAGAGGAATGTGTTATTAAATTCCCCTTGTGTCACACCTGTGTATTTTCTGAACAATTACATGTGTTTAAAATATAACAGTTACTTAAAAATGATAAATTGAAAAATTAAATGGATAATATTCTATAGCTATATTTCAATGTCACACGCATTCAAATTTATAGTGTTAGGTGATATTAAATGTTAATTATCTAATTATACAATAATATTAATGTACATGCAATAATACATATAAAAATATATATATAAATACGTATAATTAATATTTATATATTTATATATATATTATATTTATTGCCAGGCAGTGGTGGCTGAGTTGTCAGAGCGTCTTGCGATTGGAGTCGATTTCGATTACAGTAAATCTCTGATACTTTAATAATTTCCACTGCTCTTTCTGTCTTCTACTATAACTTTATGTGAGGTGAGGAGCAGGACTTAAAAGGGGCTTGCACTCTGAAGACTGAAACCATGGCCCGGATGCACACACGGACTATCAGTGGACATTCTTTAGATGAAGGGAAACTAGGAGAAGCTGCCAATCTGCATGGTTCGCTAGACATTCCATTCTAATGAGCGTCCGATAATCTCTTCCTAGCCCAAATCTTCTCTCCCTCCCAATTACCTCCTACTCTGCATTTCCTAAAAAGCTGGAGCAAAACTTGTGTTATACTCTCTGAGAAAGGAATGGACTGATGGGTATTTGTCCCACTCGTCTAGCTCCATGCTTATACTTAGTGCCGGTACACTGCGGCTGAGTTTTACTTACCACAAAACTACCTACCACCAACCTACCACCTCATAAAGAAACACTATCATACATATGTTATTTCCACCAACCTACCATCCTACCACCCAACTACCACGAGAACCTACCAACGTGCCCTACCATCATACCTTGCCAACATACCCTACCAACATACCTTACCAGCATATCTTGCCAACATACCCTACCAACATAGCTTGCCAACATACCCTGCCAATTGACCCTACCACCATAAACTGTCGCCATATCCTACCAATTCCTTACCACCATAACCTACCACCAACCTACCACCAACGGACCTAGACTTGGTGGTAGTTATTTTTGTGGCCGGGAAAGTAAAATTCAGCCTACCTTGCGTACGATACCCAGTTCTCAAGGTTTCCACCCAACTTTCAACCAAAGAGGACCGGTATAAGCTTCTCTTTTGTTACATCACAAGTTCTCAAAATTGTGTATGGCATGATGACTAAGGTTAAATGCAAGAATAAAATGCGCCCCTGTGGGCCTACATTATTATTATCCAGAAAATACAGTATTCTCAAAGTATTTTGACATTTCAAACAGTAGGCAAGTGAAAGTATTTTGACAGTGCAAACAGTAGGCACGTGCAAGTTTTTTATTCTTACTATTTTAAATGCATGTATGTAAGTACAGCAGTATTTTGTTTTTGCTTACTTCCAAAGGCATGGAAAATGTATTTAAAATAAAGTATTTTACTCAAAATACTTTTTACCAGTATGATTACGACTTTGACACAGTATATAGTGTAAATGTTGTGTAATACCTGCGAGAATGTTGTTGAATTTTAGCAAATGAATAATCTACGTCGCATATCTAATACTTCCGAATAAATTACGGCAATGACCACAAAACTGCTATATATTCCCTTAAATATAATTTATCAGCTGTATAATCTTCATAAATCCCATTTCTGCCCTATTTCATGCTTATTTTTGGTGATTATATTACAAGTCGAAAGCATGTCTTGGTTTCTGAAACAGACGTGTATTCTATTTGTTGGGGAAACAGCAGGTCTCAATAAAAATCTAACACCCAAATGTTTCCCTTGTGATATTCTCCGATGATCCAACCATGAACTAATAATTGCAAAACGTAACGAACTAATAGCACTGCACAATCAACTGATTTTGGATAGTTAAGCAACTTGAAATGTAGTACATTGGACTGGCTTCTTCAGCAAGAGTTGTAAAGTTTATTACCACACAGGTTTTATAAGCAATCTTTGAAGTGATTCGCTATCTGATTAAGGTTGCATGTGAAAGCTATCTATATTCTAGAAACCGAAAAGAGTGACATTAGGTGGGCATTTTAAGAAATGTACGACTTCTCCGTGACAACTACTTTTACTTTTACAGAAGCTGCTCAACCCCAATTCATTTCCAGACCTTTCCTAAGTTCTCAATATAACTCCCATCCTTGAAATCTTATTACCTAACGAAATAGTGAATATGGTTTAAAACCAAGGAAACGTTTGCAGTGTGTGTGAAATTAGACACCTGTCCAGCTGGAAAAATTTATTGTCATGGACGTGCAATCTGCAATCAATTATGCATCTCAAATGTTATATCTAGACTTGCTCCCTATTATTGACTATTGATTCAAACTCATTGTCAGTTTGTCACAGATTTAGGGACTACAGAAATGCTATCTCAATACCTATTCATTTAACTGGTTGGAAGGTTTTTAAGGTACTGCAATAGGTATGGGAGTTATATTTTTTAATTATTATATTATTATTTGTCAATACATTGATTTTTATTAAAGCATTTTTTTGTTCTATAAAGCACGTACTTAATTGGGATCCCTCTAAACAAGAACATATATTGTTTTACATTACAAAATGCTTCAACACCATATACACATCTAAGTAACATAATTTTTGGATAATAGACTTCTGCGCCTTTCAGAGATTTTCTTATAAGGAATGTATTCTGTGATAACACAAACAATACTATTCTATACTATAATCAATGACAAACTTAGCGTCACGATGACGTATGTGCAATATATTGCTTCAATCTCCAAAAGCAATTTAGAGCGTGTCTAAAAATGTTTCGATATATAATGCTAAATTATATATTTTTAATCCATCTTGTTGACCATTACAGCATAAATACATAAAGTGTGTCGCTCACATCCTTTGAATTGTTTGTCTCACTCTATGAAGCCTATTTTACGTGGGAGACAACTTCCAAATTAAAATGAGTTTAGGTGACCAGGGATTGTTCCGACCAGGTGTATCATAGGTAGGAAGTTGAAGGTTACCCCTTTCCCCAATCCTTCATCCAGCTATGTTTGAATTGGATTTAGTGTCACTGTGGCTATAATAATTATTGTATTACAACACTATTAGATCTTGGAGAGCCTGGGTGGGTCAAATTTAATATCCACCCTGTACATTATACAATATTACTAAAAATCAAAGGGGGGGGGGACAAGCAAAGCTAAATTTGCTCACAAAAACTAGGTAATATAAATTCCATACTATCTGTAGATCCATTTCCAATGTGAAGAGACATATTTTTTAAGATTTGGCATACAATGCCATTAAATGAGTTGTCCTGATTAAGCCATCCTTATCATTTTGAACGATTTGCAGTACAGAGTAAGTATCCCAATAACATTCAAAGGAAGAGAAGGCAAGACAATGGCAACTTATAATTATTGCGATCGGTCAACTACACTTTTATGGGCATGTTTGTGTGCACATGTTATTTATAATGCGCTAAAGAGGCTACAGCTATAGAGGCGAAAGAGCTATTTGAAAATCTTTGAAATTACCATAATTTGCTTTCGTTTTGTAGCCGTTTCCATGTATACTTTTGTAGATACATACATATACAGTGAAAGCCCGTTATAAGTGATCTCCATAAGACTGAGTCATTTCGTCACTTATAAACAGCAATCCCTTATAACTTACGTTTTCTGCATATACAGTCAAGATAATCTGGATTTTATTTTCTTGAAGCAACTTATTGGAAATAAGATGAATTCAAAGTAAGTAGAATTTGAAGGGCAGTATTTGATATTTCCCAATTTTAATTCAAAATCATGTTTTTGTTTGTTAGGAATAATGAAAGCATCGTAGTTATTATTTTCGAGACATGTTTAATAAACCCATAGATTATTACTTGTACAAGAATCAACGTTAGGGTCTGGCTCCTTGTAAATAACAAATACCATTTATAACCATGTTGTGTGTGGTGTCACAAAATTAATTTTTTAATCCCTTTAGTTGAAAATTTTACCCGATTAGTGCATGTATGAAATTGTATGAGTATTATTCTATAAGGTTATTAAATGGGATAATTACTTTTCTTACAAGAATTTCTTTCGGAGTCAGTTTTATTGTTGTTGAGTCAGTTGACTCATCTCCGCCTGATAAAAATCAAGTGCTTGATATGTTTCCTACTTTAGGCAGAGTTTCTTGGACAAACATACGAGATTTTGGAATTGGGGTATCTGCGTATGCTCATGTTAGTAATTGTCAAATGTCCATGCAGGGCCCAGCGTCTCCAATGCTAATTGTATGAACTCTTTATTCTCTTGATTATTTGCTATCAACACTGGTATTAGACTTTTAAATACCTCTTTTTCATGTGTACATATGCCACTTCAACGCTAGCTTCTCTCTCTAAAGGAGCATGCCTTAGCTGCAATTTAAGCTTTATTTGTGCTAGAGATTGGATGAGCTTCGGCGAGTAGCGAAACTTATATTTACAAGTATAGTTACGAAACTTAAAATAAATAAATTATTTCGAATCAAAGCATGTATACCTTTTACTGTCTAGTGACATAACTTTCTCATTTTCATAAAACAAATGTATAACTTTTTTCTGGGGCTTTCAAGGTTTTCCTCAATGCTGGTATATGGGCCAAAAAAGGAAACAACATCGTTGATGACCGTGCAATTTTAAAAAATGATCAAAATTATTAATGCTTTATCAAATGATGTACGATTGACAGTTACAAGTAAAACCTCATGACAGTGCTACGTTATTTGTCAATTCAAAATGGTTAGATGAAATGTTCTTTGAACAACGGGCTCGACTGATTTGCAATATAGCGTAATTTAAAATATTCAGAAGACTTAATTTAATAATCAAAACAGTGCTCGGACTGGGTACAGAAACCGTGTACCCGTACCCATACCCGTACCCGAATATCGGGTACTACAAAATGCTGTACCTATACCCGTACCCATACCCGAGTACCCGGGTAAATTATTTCAGTACCCGTACCCGTACCTGAAAAAAGAATGTAGTACCTGTACCCACAATTTACCCGTACCCGTAATGTACCCAAAACCTGTACCCATACCCGAGTATATATTGTGTGTACCCGGGTATTACTCGGGTACTGGAAGTTTGGCCGATTTAAAATCCCCGACAACATTAGCCTGCCCAGCTGAAAATTTTTAATTTGTCAATTTTTTGACCTCCATTAAAAGTGTCCGGGGTTTTGGGAATTTTCCCTAGGCGTTAAAGACTTCCTATTTGAATTTTTTGAAAAAATTATTTAAGGCATTTTGTGGTTTTTTTAATAAACTTTGACGAAATTCAAATCCTACTACCCCTAAATAATAACTTGCTGAATGAAATGAAATGTGTTCTCGCTTATTGGAATTGGGACGGATTCTTTAATACTAAACTCTCCATAACTTGCTTTTTAACATGGAGAACAAGAAAAAATTTTTTCCGGTTAATCGACCTCTGTGTATAGAAAATGTTATACGAAAAAATTGAGTTGATCATAATTTTTCCAAGTCAAATATTGCGGTTTCAGGAAATAAATGTGGGAGGCAATATTGAATATTCAATTTATATTACAGCTTTATAAAACAAAAATTAACTGTCTCTCACATTTATGAAGCCCGAGACGGAGATTTTCGAAAGATGCAGGCAAAATAGGACTAAAATGCAACCCCATGGAAGTTTTGAACGCCAAGTTCAGATGTTTGTCAACTTCTTTTAACATCAAAATTATCAAGATTGATCAAAGGGACTGAAATATAAATATTGCGTGCAAGGAATGATATTTTTCATTCTAAAATGTTATAAATATTCACCTCAATAAATACTAAAAATGTCATAAATACCCAGAATTGAAAATGCTCAAATTGCCTGCATAAAATGCCTTGGCGTTTTCAAATGCGGAACCCTGGGTACTTGTAACGTTAAGAAATGTATCTGCTAATAATTGTATATTTATTCCGATCTTATCTCGTAATACGTCTTCAAATAATTGTAATGTTACGCTCCCAATGAAGCTAATTAAATTGAATCCCAAGAACCTCCCTCTTGAAATTCTTCGTTGATGAGCTTCACTATTTAAGTCGATAAACAGATGATTTCACTGACTCTATTTCTTTATTAGATTCCTTGGATGAATTATTAGAAGCGTTAGATTGCAACTACCACGTAATCATAAATGAGACGAAGCCACTTGGCTCTGTCACTAACGCAAGTATCTGTATACTACGAAATAAGCAACTCCACGGTTGGTAGGTTTTATTGTTAGCCATAGTAATCCATCCCATTATGGAATCTTTGAAGTACCCAAAAATACTCGGGTACATCAACCACGGGTACAGGAATTTTACATAGTGATACCCGTACCCATTGGGTACTACCCGATTGCCACTGAGTGAGTACCCATACCCGTACCTGTACCCACTTTATTGTCTAAAATCAAGAGTACCCGGGTAGTACCCGCGTACTTGCGAGTACGCAACTTCTGTACCCGGGTAGTACCCATACCTGTACCCGTACCCATTTACCCGAGTATTACCCGTACCCAGTCCGAGCACTGAATCAAAACAAGACCTATATATTCAATAAGAATTTTTATTTTACTTAGAAGTTCAAATTACCGTCTGGTGACGATACATTTATTATATAGAAGGATACAATTATTTTCGCAGACACTCTTTAATTGAGTTGATTAAATTTCTGAAAGAAGGGTGTAAGTGCATCTCTTAGTTTGAAAACAGAGTTTCATCTGAACTGTGAAACTATCAGCTTCCAGAGATACCGTTTGTCATGGCCTTAATCCACATCTAAAGCAGTGACTGCGTAAAATATTTGACTGAATGTAGAGGAGGCAATTTACAAATTTTGAAAATGGGTCGTTAGTAAAAGGTTTTAGGCCATTTGTATTCTTTCGGGAAATCGTCAGCAACAGGCGTAAATAGGTATACAGCAACGTATATTGCCACAGCACCAACTGCTGCCACTGCAAGGACCACCAACTGGATGACAATATGGCTACTCCGTAAAAACAATACAAAGAAACATTCCTGTATTTTTTATAGCATGTCATTTATTGTAACACAGAACCTCCCCGATTCTTAGCACGTCAAAATTTTAATAGCACCATACTACTTGAATGTATAAAATACTCCCAGCATGTTTAAAATGCAATTTACTATCCTGAGATCACCTATTCAATAATGTAAGTTCAAATTCACCGAAAAAATCAACAAAGCTTCCTGGACTAACATTATTACAAATTTGTATTGATTACATAAAAACAACACAATATACATTTATATGACTTCTCGATCACTGATATGAAAGGCATAGCCTTACCCTTGGGATTATATATTTTTTTATGCCTAACCCTCTATAAATAACTCCCATATCAGCTCTACTCTACCGTCAATTGAAACGGGGAATGTATAACGAACGTTATATCATTTTATAACTGCAAAAATTATTTAACAAATTATTTTCTACAATCGTGTGAGTTGAAATTGTTACATAATTGCAAAATTAAACATGTGAATGAACGATATCCTCTTGAAAACGATAATCATAGTAAGTTCTGGTTTTAAAACAAAGATTATTACCTCAGTGGTTGGAGGACTTGCGATTCCTCTCCCGGCGTGAAGCACAACCAACGCAATCATTGCCAATAGTAAAATGAAAACACTGTAAGTAAATAATATAATTGTTGATGAAAGTTAATGATGTAAGTTTGAAGATAAAACACTTACCGTGAATAATTCATTCTGGTGTCGACGGTTGTGGATTTTAAAAAGACAAGAGTAAGGGGTATGATAAGTGCAGTCGAGTCCAATGTTTGCAAATGAATCTAAATTATTTGCGGAGAAGAATAGTGTGGTAGTAGCTATTCAGTTTGCTAGAATAATTGTATAATATTTCATAAACTTTTGATGGTCATATGATGGATAATTACATGTTAATTGTTCCAAATTTAATGTCTTTATTTGTCAAAACAAGAAGAACATTAGCGTGAAAGGTTATCCCTACTATAGTTACTAGTACAACAATTACTACTATACTATTCGGGTACCAAAGCAGCAAGTTGTTTTTTTATTATCATGTCAATATTTTACACACTGGAAAATATTTCATAATTTATTAAGTATTCATGATCATGTCCTAATTCTTAAATCACAATGTGTTATAAATAGATAGACGTATTACCATTACACGAAAAGTGCATATGAATATGTTCCCAGCGTTCACAAATAAATGCTTAAAGACCCCATCCAATACTTACGTATAGCTGACCGCCATCGTGACTTGACTGTGACTTGACCATGATTCGAAATTGAACGACAGAATTTTGCAAGTATAATCCAAGTAACGAAATTACACATAGACTACAACAATATATAGAAACACGTATGCAAATACGAGAAAATACAATACATATAGATTACATGGACATATCTCATCATATATACGTAAATGTGGAGAGACAACATATACATTACTAGGGAATATAGAATCACATACATATAAGTGTACACATTTGTAGACTTACATTACATATCGATTACATTTCCATGTAACCTCATACACAGAACATACAAACAATTGTTTCATTTACAAATCCATTAGAGCATAACATGTACACAACGAAACGCATTCTCCTGCTCTATAGGGAGTCAGCAGTAGCGAGTTCAACAGAATGTTGACAGCACGTTTTGCTTGTTTCACAGGTATGTAGCATTTTTAGTAAAGCTTCCTGAAACCAGAATAAGATGCCGTAATATTATAATCAGTATGAGCCCTGGATTTTAGCAACTTCAACCTAAAACAATGCACATTAAACTAATTAACGTAATTTTTAATAACTACATATAGCTGAATCATAAATATATTTTGTTTGTTAGATTTAAGTAGTCGTCATCCGAATTAATTGATGATGATTTGAAAATGGCCAGCTTATTAGCACTTTTCTGCCTGCAGCCAAGGAATGAAAAGCCGTAGAACATGTACATGCCTACCAACCATGCTTTCTCTAATGTGACATTACAAAGTGTAACTTAATTTTAAAACCGGGACGTCGTATATCAGGGGTTAAGAGCTCATTTAAGATTATTTAATTTATCCAGAAGGTAACATCAACAAAATTTTAAAATTCTAGTTAAAATTGAAACTGAAATTCAGAGTAGAAATACAAAAACTTCGGTGTAATAGAAGCAAGCATACCAATTTTATTGAATTTCAAGCTTTGTTTCCTCACATTTCTGTACAACGTTCAATACTGACAATACATTTAATCCAGAAAAATTCGAAAATACAAGTTCATATTGAGGTTCCTGCATTGCTTGGCAAGTTATTATTTCGTGTAACAAGGAATGGTCTGGAAAAAGTTCTAAACATCCGACTAACCTAAATTGGGACTTCCCCGACTCAAACACAAGATTTCCCAACGACCATTTTCAAAAATTTCCATGACTGCGTCAAATTTTCCCGGCGACCCCGGCAGGCAAATTTCCACAAATATTCCGACTTCGTCAAATTTTCCCGACGACCCCGCCAGCCAAATGTTCGAAAATATTTCCTAAGTTTTTATTTCCATTAAAACAGCTTTATAACCTCACAGGCAGAGTCTGAGTCCACACAATTCCCGAATCAGCAGGCACAGTCAGCAATTATCCCGACTCAACTAGGAAACACTGGCATCAAAATATTTTCAAACTCCAGACTGATTAAAAAATTTCTCGATTTCGTCGAGCTTTCACGACTCTAGTAGGAAACTTTTAAAGAAATTTCCAACTGCTTCGATTTTGAAAAAAGTTATTACGACCCTGCCAGGGAAAACAATTGAAAAAATTGTCACACTTCATCGATTTTTCCCAACGCCCTCGGCAGGCAAATTTTCACACATATTCCGACTTCGTCGAGATTTCCCGACGACCCAACCAGCCAAAAATCCAAAAATTTTACTACTTTCCCGGTATCTAAAATATGATGAGTAACTTCCCGACTAACCGGATTCGCAGATTAGGGAACTTTTTCCAGACCCCGGTGTAGGATTTGGTGTAACTAAAACTTATTGGTGGCTACCCAGGTGAATTATAATCCGTCAAAAATCTTGGGTATAGGATTACACCTCTAAACGCATAAAAGCTAAACGTATAAGCCCAATACGCGTAATCAGCTAAACGTATAAGGTATCTTAACGCATAATCATCTATACGTATAAGGTATCCAAACGTATAATCATCTATACGTATAGGATGTTGAAAAGCTTAAGGAGCAAAATGTATAATAATACACAAGTAAATATTGACATTCGTTTGAATTATGCTAGTGTTTTAATTGAGTGAAGAAAACAATATTTCGCGTTCTTTTTAATACATTCCCTTGTAAGAGCATCGTCGTTAAAAGAGAACACTAGTAGGATTCAAACGAATGTCAATATTTACTTGTGGATTATTATTAAAGCTGGCAGATGACTACTTTTTAGAAGACTAGGTACTATTTGGGAAGGTATTTTACTAAAAATTCATGAGATCTACTAAGTCAATTTGATTGAAAAAGCTTCTAAACTTTACACACTCTTTAACATTTGTCTAAAATTATTGTAAAATTATTCTGTGCTAGGAAATATGAGCGCGATCAAGCGACACTTTTCCGGCATTTTAGAACTTGGTACCTGCAAATGATCGAATCATTAACGTCTTTCCATGTAAAAGTGGGTCTATCATTTGAACTCAAATTATGTTCATTTTTTCATTTCTACAGCTTACTGTAATAGTGCAGTAGTAGAAATCATAAAATGAAAATGAAGTGGAAATCATCATTAAATATTTTTATTGTATCCGTTAGTACTGAATAGTTGCTTTTATTTAAATGTAAGTACCCCATGTGCTATTATTTGACCTGGTAAAATTAAAATGGGAGGAGATTGTACTTTCAACGATGGCTTACAAAAAATACATCTAAAAGTAATTACTTTAGCATCGCAGAATCTGCTTGCGAGAATATGACAATCCTGTCCTAGTTGAGTACTTACTTGCGCTTCCAAGTAAAATTGTTTCAACATTTATTTTTTATAAAATTGTCTTGCTGGAAATATTTTTGTCGGCACAAAGAGTGTTCTGCTTCCTTACAGGAACCAACGCTGTCACTGAGTGCGTACTCGTTTTTATCAATAAATTGTGAACACAGGTAATATCTAAAATGTTTATGGAATTCCTGGAAGCAATGACAGCTGTAAAAGTTATTCTAGAAAGGATTTGTGTATCATTTTATTATATGCTAATTGGTAACACAAATTTGTTGAAACAAATTCAATTCCTCGGACAAATATTAGTTACTAATATTAACATACAGAAGTATTTGCCAATAAGCAATATACCATAGTTATTTTCAGAGAATGGCTGTTAAATCGCTTTAAGAAATGCTAACGGTAGAGTAGATAAATTGTTTTTATACAACTGAATAAATTTTGACATAAAATTAAAAGGCCTTCTATTTAGCTTATTTGAATCTGGCAGCTTTAATTATTATACATTTTGCTCCTTATGTGTTTAGATACCTTATACGTATAGATGATTATACGTTTAGATACCTTATACGTACAGATCATTATGCGTTTAGATACCTTATACGTACAGATGATTATGCGTTTAGATACCTTATACGTACAGATGATTATACGTTTAGATACCTTATACGTTTAGCTGATTATGCGTATAACTCTATGCGTTTAGCTGTTATACGTTTAGCCATTTATGCGCTTAGCTATTATACCGCATACTCAGGAAAAGCAGAGGAGTGCTCCGACAGTTTTCCCACTCATCATAGATGTGCATATATGTATATGTTAAGGTGGGAACAACTGTAAAATTAATAAATGTAATGCTAAACAAATGGCACACTGTTAATTGAGGAAATTATCAAGGTTGTGATAAATGCATAAATGTGATAAATAGATTCATCTCAATCTGCATGATATACGGTAATTTCAAAATTAATTCATTATGCCTTGCTTCTAGTTAAGCAGACATTTCAATTCCTTTTCACTACGCTTTATTTGTCCGAAAGGTTTAGTGACACAATTATTTCGTGCATTTGTAGTTTGCGTCATTGTACACCAATCATCGGGTCATAGTTTTTGTGGAATTTTTCTCCAAGAAAGCCACAAAAGTCGGTCAGGAAATAATTTCAATAATGGTGGAAGTAAATTAAAATAATGTGGTCATAATGGCATTGTAAATCATTTTGTAGATTAATTAATTAATTCAATTTAATTAGAGACATAACTGTAATTTAATGCCACTTATTTTATAGTTTCACTGTTTAACCCCATTTTCACTTTCCGAAAAGTTGAAACTTTGGGGAAATGAAAACTGAGTGAAAATTGTCAGGTCAGTTGAGACTGAGCACTAAAACTGAGCGCCGTTACGTAATACCTACCTAACGTTTCAAAATTCGGTATTTATGCATGTCTTTTCCGGAAACAAAAGATTATTCACAACGAGTTTCCCTTCAAGCTATTTACGTGACCTTTACACTAGATGTGGCTACATCTCTTAACATATAGAAGCTAAAGACAGCCTCATAAGGCATAAGGTCTAAAGGCATAATTGGCTAAAAAAATATGGTATCCAAAGACAATCAACTAGTATTTAAAGACATCTGGGGTTAAAGAAATACTACCTCTAAAGGCATAAACCTTGAACAACGAAACTAATCCAGCAATGAATGTACTCAGCTACCATCGTTGAGGAATGGCTTCAAAGACTTGTGCCATTGACTTCGGTGCTGTGAGTAGTGAGAGAGATGGATGTTGCGGTTGGAGAGACAGAGCAATAACGCTCACTCGAACAAATGAGTGGAGTTACGATTGCCTCGGCTCTACTGAATCTATGCTTTAGGGGCCGTTCATTTATTACATACCGGCACTTGGGGTGCGTAACTCGTGTTATAAAACGTTAGACGTGGTACAATGATTTGTAACGTAACAATGCAATGCACAGATTATTTCGTAAAGTACAAATACACTTTTTTGTGAATGAACCTTATGCCACCTGCCGTATTTTTTAATATAAACTTTGCGTGCAAATTCTAAATATCAAACTCACAATCAGACTTGATTCACTCGTACAATTATTTGTACTTAATTATTTAATGTTTTTCGAGTGTAAATAATCATCAGCTTGGAGGTTTTTTTGAGGAACTGGGATTTTCTTAATACATTAAGATAAAAATGTCAATTGCGTGTATAGTATGTAATGAATCAATTCGGGGGTCCCCGTTTGTAGATTCAGACATTTAAAATACAAATGCAGATGGAAATTGTACCCCATGTGTCTTGCAGTGTTTAAGACGTCTCACTTGTGTCCCATGGCGTACGAATAAGTAAGTAAATTGGAAACAATTTAAATTTTAGACCTAACAGAAGACTAATTAAGTTTAATTACTTAAGAGAAACTCGACGATTTTCTAAACTGCCGTCAGAAATATTCCAGAAATGGCTAGAATTGGTGGGGCAATTGTATACAACCATAAAGAACATTTTGGCGAAATATGTTTACCCTTACTTAGGTATCGGTTAAAAGTGCAGTTGAGCAAGTGATCTTTGTCCCAAGATTGTAACCGTATTTACCTTCCAATTCTGCTCGATTTGCTCAGAATACAGTGCACATTATTATACAATTGGGTTTTAAGGCATGCAAGTTCACGACCCATGTTATGACCTCCACGGCTCATTGTGGTACTTCCTGCGTTGAATATCATTAAAACATTTTAACCTGTGGAGGTCACACCTTGGGTCATAAACTTTCGTGACTTGAAATCCCCTTGTACAATCATATTTACTCCACCCTGACCAATCTGAACAAAGTGGACGCTAAATACTGTCACCTATTACCAACCCCACTGAGGTAAGGGCAAAACAAATCTGCCAGCCTGTTGCGTTACGGGGGTTTAAATGGTAGGGTACAATGTGCCGTTTTTAGCATTACGTCTTAAATGATTGACCCCTATGCAAGGCTGTACTCCGTCAGTTCGTCGTGGGATATCATTACATTCAATGCTACCTTGCTCTCTAACCTCCACCGATTAAGCGTATTAATTATTATTTAGTTAAATAAATATATACAGGCAATGTATGGGTGATATTGGTTCAGCCGGAAAGAAATCCTGAATAAAGAACTTTAAAAACTTATACAATCTTCAATCAATCTATTTATGATCATCTGTCTTTACAATCTGCTAAAGACACGCTATTTAAAGGCATTACGTACAAAACATACACACGCATTTTGCCAGTTGTGTTTGGGTTTGTACAGGGGTTGTATTTGTAAACCCTGATATAAGACAGTAGTAGAGAGATATATGCATAATATTTAAGCAAGTGACAACACAGTTGACGGATACAAAAATCCTCACAAAACATCGGAACGCGAAGTGGTCAACAAAATTGTCCCCACATAATACTGGGCAGGGATGGGGCAGCAATACTGTCCCCGCGGGTAATGGAGACGGAATTTCTGTTCATAAAAGAAGCTCTAGTCTACAGGATTTCCTCATCCAGAACCATTTAGTCTGATCCATCAATTGTCCCAGAAAATTTGAACTTAACAACGGGGCGTAAATTATATGCTACAGATTATTGATAAAAGCTCCTGAATTTGCTTCACCATCAGAGCTATGTAAAACGCTTACGAATCTGCGACACACAAAATACATACAAAATAAATTTATTCCGCAAAAAGATAAACACAGCGACGAAAATACATGTCGCTAAAAAATGAAAATTCCATATAAAATACTTTCCAAAAAATACCAAAATACAAAATAGATAGAAAAAAATTATCTTTTAGCATTTTCCAACAAAAAAATAAAAACAATACATTTTGAGCAATCCAAATTATAAGTGCAAGTTATAAGTACAAGACACTGTATTTTAATTACAAGATACTTTAAAGACAAAATTCTATTAACTTAAGTAGAAAATATTTCAATTCTTATGCTTTTCTCTCCATGGTCCATTTTTGTACGGTCAACGGCTCCAATACTATCATAGCTCCAGCGATTTACGTATGAAGTATTCTGAGCAGAATTATTTTTTCAATTGCATTTTGTATGACTTCGTGTAAATACAAATTACTTCTGCTATTTTCAGTTTTATACAGTAATATCTGCACAAAAGATTTTTGCAGTTGAGAAGTTCAAAATACGAAATCTAACATCCATTGAGAAATTAAAATTTAAATCCATGAGATTTTAAAATACTACATAGGTCTGAGTCATCACTATAATTCTCAGACCAAAATGTTTGACCTATTTTGGTGAAACTGTATTAATTAGTATTGTTGTAAATACAAGCAATGTGCTTGGAAATTTCAAGATATATTGAATATTGATTCTCACATGGACTAGTTGAACGTTACTGTTTTATAAGCACACGTTCAGTATAAAATCATAAATATTTGAACTTTATCTTCTTGATCTTAAATCTTAATAAGTAAAATTCCTAACTGAAGTTGAAGTAACGCTGTGTGTGCAGCAAGTTTGCATTATTGTGTCAACTGTGTCTACCATCTTCGTGAATTATAATCTGCGTTATGTAGGTATTTAAAACACAAGTATTAACAAAACAATTTCTTACTCGAATGTTCCGAAATCTCAGCGCGTACAGAAACGGACTGGATAATGCCTTCAGGGCAACAAGTGATGTTGTCACCCAAGCACTCACCGACATTTCTTCCTTAGTGATCTAAATAAATAAAACACAATAATTAGTAGCATAAACATTTGCTTTCATAAGTCGCTCATTATAATCATGCTCATTATCACTCGCAGCTCATTATATACGCTCATAAATTAGAAAATAATAACATCTGTGTGTCCCCGTTAAGCAAAATCACATTTACGTTTTTTCATAGCTTGTTGTGGTTTGCTTTATACAGTGAATTTTCTCTATAGTGGTTTTCTCTTTGACAGCATTCCCTTTATATTGGAATGGTTAAATTTTCCCTAGGATTTTATTTACAACAAATAATACTAACATATAGTATTATCTCTATTTATTGATAGGTACTTTGCCATCCTTTGGGCCTTGGGAACCACTACATAGGAAATTCATGTTAGCGTCATTTAAATAAATTAGCAACATTACTCACAACTCACAACCATAATTTACTGTTACATAAAACCCACTAATTTTCAATTTACTCATGATGCTTTTTGTTTTAGTATTCAGTGTCATTCATAAGGGGCACGTTCCATTAATTTTGAATGATTTTAGAAATTTTCAAATATTCATACCTGATAGCAGTCCAAGCAAGTTATAAAATAGACCAAACAAAACGGCCCCCATCCTATCAAATAAGAAATAAGAATTCCACTTGAAGTTCGCCTAACGTATTTTTGACTCTTGCCAAGTGATGATGGATTTCTGTTATGACTATTATGTTCTGACATCTCTTGTTCATTTTGTTGATGCTGTTGCTGTTTCATCAGCTTGTTGGTTTGTAAATTCATCAATGCAATGAGTATGAATGAGACGAGGAAAACAACAGCTAAAATTATTCTCCATATAGTGTCATTCCGAAAATAGTAGCTATGACATTTCCAACCAATAATATCCGTTCCAGCATTTGTAGCGAATCCAAAATAAACAAAAAGTAATGTGACAGGGCCCACCCAGACGATGCAGAGTATTACTCTGATAGTTTTTCTAGTCATCACGGAAGTAAATGTTAAAGGGTGTACTATCGCATACCAAATATTAAATTCTGCAGCAACAATATGTAAGATTGGGATTATTATCAACGAATGATTAAGAATATTAGTGATAAGTGCTGCACATTTTTGCATCTTCCAGCTCAGTTGAAGTAAAAACGACAACATCATAAATCCATCCGCCAATGCTAGAGACAGTGGAAAATACAACGCTGGTTTCACGGGCCTTTCGCACCAAAATGTTGATAAGAATAATATAAAATTCAAAAACGTTGCTGCTGCAAACATTGTCAAATGCACTACTGTTAAACTGATACTGGTACTGTTAAAGTGTTCATCGCTTGAAAAGTACGCACAGTCGCCTCCTGACAAGTTAGTTGTGTTGTAACAGATAGATTCATTCTCCATTGTAAAGGTAAGAAACAGCCCTGAAAAGATTAACGTATTTAGTATCATATTTGACGGTTGATTAAATTTTTAATGTGTCTAACTAATGTATTTGACAAGCAAATAAACGCAATATCAATGCAGCGAAGGAAAAGTCACAAATGAGAATGTCTGGTAATTCGCTTGTTCGTTAATATTAATTGCAGAAACATTGACAAATCAATTCAATTTCAATGACATGGGATGATATAATTTATCTCGCCTATGATAATCAATTTCAATCATAGCATTGATTGATGTGCAGAATAAAAATATATTTAACCCAAATTACTGGAAAAGAGTAAAACCCAATGTACACCCTCCACACAGGTTCCCAAATATTGTTTGTTTAGTTTACCTGTGTAGACAAAAAATTACTGTATGGGTTCAAATTTGAACAGAATACATGTACATATCTGATCGCCCATTAGCAATATAAATAGTAAAACCTGTATATAATGGTTTTCCTAGGGACGCCAAAATTTGCCCACTATAGACAAAGACCACTATATAAGTATATAGTGGTCAGGGGTCACTATATAAATACATTCACATACTGGCATACCAGCATGAATCCGGCAAAGTTGTACTTATTGAAAATCAGTTATTTTACAGTTTTTACAATAGTCACTAATTTGTTGGCAATTTCGAGCTCTTCAGCAAGCTCACTCTGGGATTTCCAATTTAGAATACCTTCAATAATTGTAAGTTTCGTAGAGAGAGTGAGAACTTTGCGCAACTTCGGTCGAATCATTATTAAATTATTTGAGTTCTTGCAAAGCAACTAATAATAATATGATTAAAAGGCAGTGTAGTTAATTTAAAATACTTCAAAACACTAATAATGAATAAGAAACAAAATATTTAAATACATTGGACTTAATAAATAAGCATTTAATGTAGGTAGTGCATATACAAACAAAACGAAACCGCTGCAAATAAAAACGTACTCCAAATTCTTTAATTGAGCTCAACTTAAGCTGTGTTATTGGTTCGGGTATCCCTTTGTTCTGATATGTTGACCACTATATACAGGTCCTTCAAGCTGCATTTTTAACTGAAGGGGTATGATCATTAGTCCACTATGATCAGGTTTCGGCTATATAGAAAACCATTATATGGAGGGAGTTTCATAAGTTAAAGGATAGGAGGTGGGACCGGGCGGTAAAAGTGTCCACTATTAACAGGAATCCATTATATGAACGGCTATTATATACAGGTTTTACTGTACATGTACAATCAAACATCTATAGTCACTACCGTTATAAGCAACTTCTCTCTATAGTCATAAAATAATTCCGGCGATTCTCCCGTATACTGTAATGTTAAATAATTTCCGAATAGTCAACTTCCCAGTAGTCATGACCTCTCTATTGTCCAGTATATTTTCTGTCACGAGGAATCTGCAACTCTCCATGTAATCACATTACTCAAAAAATCCGGGCCCAGGCGCGATCATAATCCCAATATTAACGAGTAACATTTAGGCCTTACTATGAACATACAATGTAGATCATAATATTTTGCCAGTACATTGATAGCACGTGACATTTCTCATTCATTCATTGTTTTTACTAGTACAAAAACATAGCTTATATTCATGCATTCCCACCAAAAATGGCTCTGAAAAGCATGATCATATCCTTAATTAGTTATACTTATTAAATTATTTTGGATATCAATAACGGGAAAGAAACAATTTCAATTTGATATTATCAATATTCTTCCAATAATTTTATGAGTTTTAGAAGACTTTGCAGGACAGCGCAAGCATTCAAGTCATGAAACAAACTGTTTTGGCAGATTGTTTACTTCTTCAACTTCCGATTGATTTATTTATTTCTTACGTAGCAGTTTCTACATTTTGCAAAGCCCAGTTTCATAATAGCTTATTCAGCAACTAGTTGTACATATTCCGAATAGTCAACTAGTTGACTACTTAGTATCAGTGTTGCGGAAAATTTCAAGTTCTGGTCAAGTTCAAGTAGGCCAAGTTTTTTACTTGAATCATTCGGGTCAAGTTCAAGTACGTACTAGACCATGACATTCTAAGACAAGTCAGGTTCAAGTGCAAGTAAGACGAATTTACTTGACCCCCAAGTCAAGTTCAGGGTCAAGTAATGGAAAAAAAAACTTGAACATGAACTTGAGATTTCATGGTCAAGTTCAAGTAATTTTAGATTGCGCATGCCATAAAGGACGGAAGAAATTTCAAAATCACAATCAAATGTCTTGTCATGTTCAGGGTATTTGGTTTGCGTATGTTATAAATCAAAAAACAAAATTCAAACCCAGAGTCCGTTTTATAGAAGTTTTGTTTAACTGACGTTGTTAGTTGTTGCAGTAACCTCTCCATGAGATGATAGAATTATCTTGATAATTCGTATCATTACTTAGAATTATTGGTTTCTTTTTGGGTAAATAGTTTTCAATATAAAATGAGCTTGGATTGCTCATTACAAAAATCATTTAATAAACAAGTAAATACTAGTTTACTTTATTAAATATTAAGTTAAGAATACTGGCAATGCTCAAATAGGTATATGTATAATTACATACATATATGAACATTAAATAAAACTTGACACCATATAATACTCGTCAGATATACAGTGAAGGTCCATTATAATAGATCAGCTTATAAGGAATGTATCGATATGGGGGATGAATTTTTATGACCTCAACTTTCATTTACATAGTCTCTTGTAAGGGAAATTCCTTTACAAATTGTACTATCCTTTATACCTAACTTTTAATGTATTCAGTATACGCTAAAGTATGTCCTTGAATGGTTTTAAATAAAAGGTATTAAAATTGTTTTCTGAATGCGTTTTGGTTTTCAGTCCGACGGAAATAATTTCCCGATGTATGCTAAAAACATTTGTGGACATGTTTTATTTCTTGTAATACTTAACTTTAAGTTTAAGAATTATCAAGTTCAAGTCACGTTCAAGTCATGGTCAAGTCAAGTTCAAGTTTGGAACTCTAACTACTTGATCAAGGTTCGGGTCTTAGAAAATTTACTTGATTACTTGAACTTGACAAGTCAAGTAATTACAGGAACGCGAGTTATTAAGTTCAGGTTGTGTCTTGAAAATTACTTGAAGTTTCATGGTCAAGTCAAGTTCATGGTCAAGTTTTTAAATTACTTGAAGTTTCATGGTCAAGTCAAGTTCATGGTCAAGTTTTTAAATTACTTGAAGTTTCATGGTCAAGTCAAGTTCATGGTCAAGTTCAAGTAATTTTAGATTGCGCATGCCTTCAACTTCCGGAGCTATTTGTGAAGGCATCGGTGGGAGTAGCACGTTGATATTCAGTACACTTATTGCTAGTACTATTATCAAAATAATTACAAAATTATGTAACTGTAAATAAAGCGCGCTAAAAGTTAAGGTGCAATCCGTCCCCGTCCAAGGAAGCTGCCTCGGCCCTGTACTTGAAGTTTCATGGTCAAGTCAAGTTCATGGTCAAGTTTTTAAATTACTTGACCCGATCGCAGCACTGCTCAGTAGTCAACGTTCTCTATAGTCAACTTTTATATCTTTTATATCGTCCCCTGCGATGTGACCATAACGAGGTTTTACTGTATAGGGGTATATATGCATATTTTCAGAAGGGTCCAGGTACACATTTTTATTAAATCCATTGGAACGGGTACCTAAATGCTGTTCCCACTATGACGGGAATGGGTCCGGGGATGGGAACACTTAAGAAGAGTACCCGTTGAGTGGGAACAGGAACGGGGACAAATATTTTGTACCCATCATGAACACTCACTAAATGCCATGCAATCTCTTTCAATACGCTCAGGAAAAAGATTTTGACGATTATGATTGTTTCTACAATCAAATGGTGCTCTTACAACAATTAATGCTTTATAATTTATTTTAAATCGCCATGCCCTTTGCAAGTTGCACCGACGAAATTGTGAAGTAAGTACAGCAATTATACTTGTTAAGACAATACTCGTGATTATTAGGTACAGAACAGAGCGGAAGACATTTTGTCGAATTTTGCGCTCAAATTTGAAACGGTTGCAAGTTGCAATTAAGTTGATAAGTACCTTTTAAAATCACAACTTTTTGCAGTGCAAGCACTTGTAATTGAAATTGAATTTCTTGCAATTTCAGTTGTGCTTAACCGATAATCGCGAGTATTTGATGATTTTTTAATTGCTTTTTAAGTATACAGATTTCGATTTGTCAACTATTTAGCTATTCGCAGTATTCAGGTTCTTTATAGTCATCTTTTATAGCCTGCCCCCAGCGATTTGACCATAATGTTTGACTGTATACATGATTTTTAATGCCCACTGTGTGAGCTAAAGTCGGGTAGCAATGGGTTCTTCGCGCATTGTATAACGTACCTACATAATAGTTGTTAACGCCACGTTAACAACATTCTAGTTGGGTGTGTGTATAGTTGCAGCATGTAAATTACCAACATTCAGGTTTATCATGTTTCCAGACAAGGGTCAATCTTGACCTACTTATTTCATGTATTATCTCAGGTGTTTTACCTAAACTGCAGTCCCTCCATTAAGACAAAGAGGTTTAAATATAGACCTATTTAAATTAAGTAAGAGAAAATGTTACTCCACTAAACCTTATAAATAGCAGACTGTAAGAAAATGATTATTGACATTCACAAGTTCTTGTTGACCGCAAGTTGCAGAGGTTCTTTTAAATTATTGAAAATAAATAATTCTTGCACATATAAAGAAAAGACAAACTCCAATTCTCTTCTCTCATTTTTTCCATCTACGCTCACATTTTCTAACCTACATCAGTTCTCTAGCCTCATCACCCTGGCTAAACATTGGTCCTTCGAATAATTTGGTGGAACTAGTTGAGATTAGTGAGTGAAATAGAAGAGTTAGGAGATTCGTGAATTCAAGTCAGCCCTGATCATGGCAGCCGCTCTGAAGAGTCAGCGCGTTGGTTATAAGGGCAGCTTAACCAAGACGAAGACGATGTTTGCGACCTACAACAGGAGCACTATTGACCAAATTTCTTGGGAATATCTCAGGGGCAAGCTTCAAACATGCGAAAAGAATCTGAAAGAGAATCATATGGCAGTCATGGCACTTCTTACAGACGACGCAGCGCTACAAGCCCAACAGGATGACCAGGACAAGGAGTCTGACAGAGTACATGAGATGGAACTTTTCTTGCACGAATGTCAACGAAACATCAAAGCCAGGGAGAGAGCAGCAGGTGAACCGCCTCCGGCGACGGGAGCACCTAACCCAGTCATAACACAGGTACTTGGTCACAAACCAAAACTTCCTCAACTTCAACTCCCTAGGTTTTCAGGCAATCTCGAAGAATGGCTCACATTTAGAGACCGGTTTACACAAGCAGTGCACAACCGCTCTGACTTATCTGGAGCAGAAAAGCTTCAGTATTTGTTATCGTCTCTGGAGGGAGCTGCCGCCAAAACGCTGGAAACAACGGCTATTACGGACGGGAACTACATGAATGCTTGGGCAGCGCTCAAAAACAAGTTTGAGCATACCAGAGAGATCATCCTGAAGCACATTTACCGGATCCTTGATCAACCTGAAGATGTAGAGCGCAGCGCAGAAAGCATCCACCAGGTTCTCAATACCACAACCAACGCCTTGCAAGCAGCCAAGTCGCTTGGAGAAGATCCGGATACATGGAGTACCCTCATAACCGCTATCATAACGCGCAAAATCGATCCGGAAACCAGGTTTCGGTTCTACCAGTCACTTCCAGACAAAAAATTCCCAGCCTGGAAGACCATGGAGGATTTCCTTATCAAGGAGGCCATGGACTTAGAGACGATACCAGTAGCAACCAAGAAATATGACGAGAAAGTCAAGACCAAACAACACACAAAGGTTAGCAATTTTAGTAACAAAAAGAGCAACTGCAGCTTCTGCTGTGACAGTCATCCTAACTTCAAATGTCCAAAGTTTATTAAAGCAAAGGATACTGAGAAGTTAGAGATACTTAAACAGAGCAAAGTATGTACAAATTGTCTGAATATAAATCATACATGGAAGAACTGCCACTCAACCGGGACTTGCCGTGAGTGTAAGCAACGACACAACAGTCTTCTTCACAGTATTTTTGGCGCCAAGTCAGACAGACCGACAGCGACTACACTAGCAACTACCACAGTTGCAACAACCCTCAAGCCCACAGCAATTGTGGCAATCAAGGACAGTCGTGGGGTGAATCAAAACTACCGGTCTCTACTCGACAGTTGTTCAGACAACGCCTTTGTCACCAACGAGGTCATCACCAAGCTTGGTCTTCCCAAGAAGAGACTCGAGCAATCACTCACCATAACTGCTCTCGAGGGAATCCAGGTGAAAGAAATCAAGGAGTATGCAACCATCACCCTTATTTCATTGCAATCACTTCAGCCAGTAACAACAGTTGATGCCTTTATTGTCAAGACCATCAGCTTACCATCTCCACAAAATCGTCTGGATTGTTCATCCTGGACTCACATTCCGAAATACGCCCTGGCTGATCCTCATTTTTACCTACCTAACAGAGTGGATATCCTTTTACCCACATCGGTCTTCTACGAGGTTATGCGACCCATGCTCATTAAAGGTGGTCCAGGCATGCCAGTGGTACAAGAGACAGAGTTCGGATTCGTAGTAGCAGGAGGACAGATGAAAATGAGACCCAACGTAAGCCAATGCAGCATGACTGTTTCTACGCTAGAAGAGGACATGCGGAAATTCTGGGAGCTGGAGCAAGGTGACAACAAGCAGCACTTCTCCCCGGAAGAAAAGGCATGTATACATCATTTTGAAGAAACTACCGTGAGACTACCCGATGGAAGGTTCCAGGTTAGGCTACCCTTTAAGTTGGACAGATCACCATTGGGAAACTCCTACAATCAAGCCTATCGTAGGCTGCAGAACCTAGAAAAACGGTTTATCAAAAATGGCTCACTCTATCAAGATTATGTCAACGCTATGAATGACCTCATGCAACAAGGCCACATGGAAGAAGTTCCATTTCAAGAAATTAGAAAACAAGAGGACCAGGCATACTACCTTCCTCACCATCCTGTAATTAAGGAGAACAGCTCAACGACAAAGCTACGCATTGTCTTTGACGCCAGCTCAAAATCTTCCACTGGAGTGTCCCTGAATGACCAACTTATGCTGGGACCAGTACTTCAACAGCGTCTTCATTCACTTCTGGTAAGATGGAGATTTTGGCGCGTTGCGATGACAGCAGATATTCGCCAGATGTACCTTCAAATAAAATTACATCCCAGCGACAGTGATTACCAGAGAATTCTTTGGAGAAGCAGTCCGAAGGAACCAGTCAAGGTATATAGGATCGGGAAGGTGACATTTGGAGTGTCTTCGGCTCCATTTCAGGCAGTAAAGACGTTGATGACACTTGCATCAGCTCATGAGGTTGATCTTCCACTTGCAGCCTCCGTAGTATCATCCGATTTCTATATGGACGACTGCATGAGCGGAGGTAACAGTGTAGCAGAGGCCCTAGAAAAACAGCAGCAACTTCTAACACTTATGAGCAAGGGGAAGTTCACTTTAAGAAAATGGGCATCCTCACACCCTGGAGTAACAACTTCCCTTCCAGAGGAGCTTCGTGAAGATGTCAACAGCTATCCCATTAACTCAGGGGAAGCCTTAAAGGCTCTAGGAATCAGCTGGTACCCTAGCAGTGATCAGTTTCAGTTTTTTGCTCAGCCCACCAACGAGAAAATCACCAAACGCAACGTACTTTCCGACATTTCCAGGATATTCGATCCTTTGGGGCTACTGGCTCCAATCACAATAAGAGCGAAAATGCTGATGCAAAAGATATGGAAGGAACAAATAGGATGGGACTCAATCTTACCATCTGACCTTCAACTGGAGTGGAAGTCCTATCTTCAAGGCCTCCAGGACCTTCAGTCAATATCGATTCCACGCTGTGTAAATTCTAAAGATGCAAGCAGCCAGGAATTGCACCTATTCACTGATGCATCAGAGAAAGCTTATGGGTGCTGTGTATATTTACGGTCAGTAAATATAACCCATGTCACTTTACATCTTATTACAGCAAGATCTAGAGTCGCTCCATTGAAACCGGAGACCCTCCCCAGGTTGGAACTCTGCGCAGCCCTTCTTGGAGCACAGTTGTTGGAAACTGTGAGGACGTCACTTCCGATCACAATTCCCCAGTACGGATGGACGGACTCCACCATTGCGCTGCATTGGATTCGGTCAGACGCGTCAAAGTGGAAGACATTTGAGAGAAACAGGGTGGCAAAAATACAGGAAATTCTTCCCGGAAGTAACTGGAACCATGTTCCAGGGAAAAGCAACCCAGCTGATCTTCCATCCCGAGGCCTTTCTGCAAATGAGCTCGCCCAAAGTCCCATGTGGTTCAGCGGGCCGACGTTCCTCCGACAAGAGCGATGGACTATTCCTCCTATTCCTCAAGTAAACCAAGCCTTACTTACTTCACTGGTGGTAACCGAAGACAAGGTAGCAACACTTTTCATTCAAAATCCGAAGCTAGACACGTTCCTTGGACGGTATTCTTGCTGGACTAAACTACGAAGGCATACCTGTTGGCTCATCCGACTTTGGAGATTTTACTTAAAAAAGGAAATCCCTAAACAGCCTCACCTCCAGCCTGACGAAATTCAAAGAGCAGAGGATATGATACTCCACTACTTACAACAATGTGAGTTTCAGCAGGAGTACACGGCGCTTAAACAACTCACGTCACATCAGCACAAGATGCCAAAGGTACCAAAGCTTTCACGCTTTCTCAACCTTGACCCATTTGTGGACAAATCGGACCTCATACGTGTTGGAGGTCGACTAGAAAAATCAAAACTTCCTTACAGCGGCAAGCATCCCATCATCCTTCCAAGACACCACGTCACAAAGATCATGGTGCAGCAGCTTCATCAGCAACTACTTCATGGAGGAACTCAGCTTTGCCTTAACCTATTTAGGAGGAAGTTCTGGATGTCCAGAGCAAGAAGTTACGTTCGAGCAATCATTAATAAATGCAAGACCTGTGTCGTTCAGAGGGCACTCATACTGGAACAGAAAATGGCATCTTTGCCGGAGCCTCGGGTTACGATGGCAAGAGCATTTTCCCGGGTAGGAACAGACTACGCCGGCCCCATCACCATCAGGGAATCCATGGGAAGAAGCCCAAGGACTCACAAAGCTTACATAGCATTGTTCGTATGCTTATGTACTAAGGCGGTTCATCTGGAGCTCGTTAGCAGCCTCACTACTGAAGCCTTCATCGCAACTTTCAGGCGGTTAGTCTCCAGACGTGGAATCCCTGAAGAAATTCGAAGCGACAACGGCAGTAACTTCCTTGGAGCCAAAAGAGAAATCCAGGAGTTGCTACAATTTACTAGTAGAGCAGATGTTCAGCACAGCATTTCGAAATCATTAGCAGCCAATCAAATCCGATGGAGCTTCAATCCTCCCGGAGCACCGCATATGGGTGGAATCTGGGAGTCAGCGGTAAAATCTGCTAAGCATCACTTGCACCGAGTATTGAGAGAAGGATGCTACACATTTGAGGAGTATTCGACGGTTTTAGCAGAGGTCGAAGCGTGTCTCAACTCCAGGCCCCTGTGTCCAATCAGCCCCGACCCAGGAGACCTGGAAGCCCTAACCCCGGGTCACTTCCTTATTGGAGCCCCACTGAAGGCTCTACCGGAACATGATCTCACCATGGAGAGGATCCATTCCTTGTCACGTTGGCAGAGGCAACAGCAAAGTGTACAACACTTCTGGAAAAGGTGGCACGAGGAGTACCTCACACAACTCCAGAAGCGAAACAAATGGCAAGGAGCACGGAGCAATATTACCGAAGGTTCTATGGTGGTCATCCGGGAAGAAAACATTCCCCCACAAAGGTGGAGATTGGGAAGAATTGTTGCGTGCCATGGAGATCCCAGCGACAAGCAGCAGTTAGTGAGAAGTGTCACTATCAAAACTGCCAGTGGAGAGCTGAAAAGACCCGTCGTCAAGATAGTTCCACTTCCGATGGATGATGAAGTAGACGAGTAAAGTTTTAATTTAATACAATGATGATTCATTAAATGACCAGTAATAATTTAATTTTGTAATTTTTCCCCTCCTATTTTTTACAAATTATACAACTATATAATTTGGCGGGCGGAATGTTAACGCCACGTTAACAACATTCTAGTTGGGTGTGTGTATAGTTGCAGCATGTAAATTACCAACATTCAGGTTTATCATGTTTCCAGACAAGGGTCAATCTTGACCTACTTATTTCATGTATTATCTCAGGTGTTTTACCTAAACTGCAGTCCCTCCATTAAGACAAAGAGGTTTAAATATAGACCTATTTAAATTAAGTAAGAGAAAATGTTACTCCACTAAACCTTATAAATAGCAGACTGTAAGAAAATGATTATTGACATTCACAAGTTCTTGTTGACCGCAAGTTGCAGAGGTTCTTTTAAATTATTGAAAATAAATAATTCTTGCACATATAAAGAAAAGACAAACTCCAATTCTCTTCTCTCATTTTTTCCATCTACGCTCACATTTTCTAACCTACATCAGTTCTCTAGCCTCATCACCCTGGCTAAACAATAGTGAGTTGTACACAGTGACCATAGAAGCTCGAAGGTAAGCCTACTAATGAAAATTTTCTTCATAATTAAATAGATATTTGCTCAAGTGCGAAAAAGTTGGATAAATGTAATTATACGAAACAGGCTTGGTCAAAAATGAATTTTGAATTCTTGTTAGATAACAGTACATAGTAGTAGACATATACGCCTATATCTATCATTCAAAAATGCACATACATATGTATATCAATGTGCCACTTCATCTGGCGTGAGATTCTTTTTAAGTGAAAAAATACCTTACCGATTTGCCGATTCAAGTTGAAGAGCAAGGGCTATTTACTGCACATTAATTTTTAATTATTAAATCAGGGGGAAATTTCACTATTGTGAACATTAATAATACAGTAATTGTATTTGCTGCGACATTTAGAGCGTAGCGAGCGATAAGTTATCTTATTTATATAAAATTATCAGAGCGACAATAAGAAGGAAATAAAGATATTGTATTGTTAATATTTAAAAAAGTGAACTTTCACCCTAAATTAATATATTATATTCACTTCACGTCTTTAATTATAATAGTAGGTATGTGGTTTGTACTATTAGTGGGCAATAACAATTATTTTCTCCAGCAATGATTATAGATTTTCTTTAAAAGTCCTATTCGCTGTTGTGTTCCACTCTGATTGCACGATTAAAGTTTGATTAAGAGTAAAACGCAAAGGTGTTCGCAACAACTTGCAGAAAAGTCAACTGTTACTCCAAAAGTCCAGCGTCCTTTGGTAAATAGAAAAACTCACTATGACTGGTGAATTTTCCACGATTCGGAAAAATCGAATAGGCTCTTACAGATGTCTCACGCCCAAAGTAGTTTTTATCAAAGGAATTCAATCTGACGAGAAGACTACTATAGGACTTTGCTAAATATTATAGGTAGAGTTCATGCTATATTTTGGAGAATTGACTTGAGTTAGTTGAGCACCGAAAATATATGATAAGCATGCGTTATCATTGGTATACTGTAAATAGTATGAACAACGTTAAATACGTGCAAGGTTGGAATTACTTGTAAGTGGATTTTTACATGTAAATCGCAAGATTTGGCCTTCTTTCACAGCATTTTATTTCTTTCGTTGCAAAGGCTATGTAATTAGCGTTTCTTGTCAATTGCAAGTTAACCGCAATTGCTAATTGAACTTGCAATTTCGGTTCAATTCCGATTATTTTACACCAGGAAATTGCAATTGTCGTTCAATTTGTGTGTACTTATGCAATTACAAAAACATTAAATACTCGCCATTACCGGTTAAGCACAACTGAAATTGCAAGAAATTCAATTGCAATTACAAGTACTAGCACTGCAAAAAGTTGCAGTTTTAAAAATACTTATCAAGTTAATTGCACTTGCGACCGTTTCGAATTGGAGAGCAAAATTCTACAAAATGCCCCAATAAGTCGTTCCGCTCTAATAACTAATGTATGTACATAATAAACACTAGTATTGTCTCAAAGGACGTAATTACGGTATTGACTATATAATTTCGTCGGTCAGGAGGCAAATTGATCTAATTGTAAGTGAATTTTTGATTAGCATCAAAATGTTCCCATTTGCAAAAAATTATAGAAAAATATACCAAATAAAAAATTAAAATTTCATTTGTGTATCTCTGTTTCATTATGCATTTTATCTAGATTATTTTATTTAATACACTTAGTTTAATTTAGTGAAACAGCATGTATACCATCTTGCTACCAATCAAAAATGCACAGATCATTTTGTCTCTTCGCCGACGATTTATACTCTGTATCAGTTAACTTGCAATTACAAATTGCAATTGCACTTGCAATTGTACTTATCTTATCGGTGCAATTACTTCCAAATGTTATTGCAATATAAGTTCAACTTCGGTTATTTGCATGATTAAATTGACTCATTTTAGCAAGTACCAGTTACGGCATTACTGGTACTTGCATTATCAGTTATAATTATAATTGCAAGTTCGGGCATTCCCAATACTTGCACCGGCAGAAACCGCCTATGTACTTTCACCACTTCTGTTTTCTCTTTATTTAGATCTATCCTGGGTATCCCCCCTCCGATTTTTTCCTTGTCTTGTTCATACCTGGGCGCACTCAGGAGAGATGAGGGCATGCCTCGCACTCACCTCGCACTCAATGCACTCTTAATTTCTCGTGAGTGCGAGTGCCAATGTAACCGTCATGCACTCAACTTAACGAGGTCGAGGTTCTTTCAATAAAGTTTATGTTGAAGAGGCAGAGGCTGAGTGCAGAACATTGCACTCTGCACTCCGCTAAGCTAACGGTTTTTTTTCAAAATTCGGTACAAACGCATGTCAGCCAAAGCGTGTTGACTTTGTGTACATTCTGTTTTGCTACCGTGTATAAGTTAACAACCGTAGGTTAACCAAGTGAGTTGTGTGCACTTCTTTCTACATTTAGGGCTTCCACAATATCCAAAATTGAGTGAAAACGGAAGAAAAAAGCAAGCGAAAGAACCTTGTGAAGTCACGAATTGTTAATCCAAAAATTAAGGTACGCAAGTTAGTTAGTGTGGCAAAATATGTAAATTATCTTTTTTCATTAATCACATCACTTTTTGAAGGTTTTTAAAAATTGTCAGCGCTGACCTAGGGGATGTACCCAAATAGGTAAAATCTCCAAAACCACAGTGAAAATGTGAAAACAGGTGGATTGAGACTTGTGGCGGGAATATAGGAAATTAGATACAGTAAAACACCTAATTTCCTCAATGTTGCGACTTCCGAATTAATCAGGAAATCAGAGTTTATTCAATCCAGCCATAAAATTATATCACTCACTCAGTGGTGCAAGAGGGCTATGAGTGCACTCAAGGTTTGAGTGCGAGTGCAATAATTTTGGAACAGTGCTTTGAGGTAGGAGTTTGAGTGCAGTGGTTCAGAATTCATGAGTGCGAGCGCGAGGGGAGTTCAAAGGTTCACCGTTGTAATTGAGTGCGAGGTGAGTGCGAGTGCATTGTAAACGCCCAGGTATGGTCTTGTTTGCTGGAAATCCGCACAATTTCAAATATGTAAATATCGTAAACTCATTGAGAGAACAGCCCTCCGATTGTTGTTTTTCTTATTTGCTGGATTTCCGTAATACATTCCAAATATGCAGTAAAATCAATTTAAATCTAATTTGTAACACTGTACGCTTTTTTAAACAGAAAATGTATATATGTATCCGTATTTAACCAGCTTGGCTGTCATAGCTTGGAAGTACGCTCGTACTTGTTACTGTAAAACAGAAGTGAACTTGTGGCAAGTTCCGAACAAGTAACAATAAAATACCTTCATTTAATAATATACAGAAATTCTTTGTTTTGGTTTTATCAAATTTTAAATCAATTTAATCCGTGCGACTTCTTTTATAACCATATTTGCTGCTTAGCTTTGCCAAATTTTTGGTAGTGTAAATAGGAATGGGACTGTTCTGGTCCCGACCAGAAATTTTGGTCCGTTCTGGTGTGTTCCATGGTCTGTTCCGGTCTGTTCCCTGGTTACGAAAGGACCAAATGTATCTGGTCCAATAGTTTGGTCAATTGGTCCATAGACCAATTAAACCTGGTCCAGCTCAAAGAACAGACCAGAATGTTTGGTCCTTTGTTTGGACCAGACCATTTGAAACGTTCCAGCAAACATGTAAAATGGTCGGACCAGATTCGATAGATGACCATTTACGTATTTCCAATTCCCGCGAATAGAATAGCATTGCTAGATTTTGCTACACGTTGTTTCAAATAATCAAATAAATTATTCAAAACATTATCTAAATTGTCAAATGCTTGGATGTTGTGATAGTATTATGAACCTATTCGGTCCTAGTGGTCTGGTCTGTTCTGTTCCGGTCTGGTCCGAGTTATTTTGAGGAACAGAACATATGTTCCTGTTCCAGCAATTTGTACGGACCAGATTGTTCCGGTCCTAAAATCTAAAAGACCTAATGGTCCTGGTCCTACACTGAGAACAGATCAAATGGTCTGGTCCAGGCTCAAGGACCAGACCATTCCAAGAAATCCTGGAACATTCCGGAACAGTCCCACTCCTAGTGTAAAAGTCATATAAAGAATTTATTTAAGACAGTAAGCATTCTTGTTCGTAGTCCACAGGAATTAGAGTTTTGGTCCTTCCAGAAAAATTAGGCAACCGATGTGGTTCACTACGTCCTAAACTGCAATTCCTCTGGATCCTGTTCACTACTATTTCTATAAAATATCCATACAGGTAAAAAGCAATTTTGTCAAGAATTATTATAGTTTGGAAAGTCTGAAATTTATTTATCATTTGAAACGCATACATTCACCAGCTCACGCTGAAAGGAATTATCATGATGGAGCTAAAAAAGAACGGCGGATCCAAAAGGAGGATTCTCCCATGTGTACGGATCATAAACATCCAAAAGTTTCATTATTGTGTAAATTGGTAGGTTATGGGCGGAGTTGAGGGCTAGTTTTGGTGAGTCTTTAACCTCAAAGCTATATTATTCGTTTATAGCGTTTAAACGTTTATAGTAAATAAGTACTATATCTGTACAACATTCATTTTGCTAGTAATCAAAACTATTCATTGATTGGAATTAATTGTTTTAACCCCCAGAGTTTCACAATGTACTTCATTCTCTGATATACATGCACTATTGGTAAAACGTTATTAAGAACGTTGGCCTAACAGTTTAAGAAGCATGGCTGTAAGGCTTCCATCCGATCGGATGATCCTCGGATATCCGAAGATCGGATATCCGAAATTTCGGATCGGATACACTACTTATCCGATCCGAACACAATCCGATCGGATCGGATACGTACCCCTTATCCGGTCATCGGATTCGGATCGGATCGGATTTGGTAACGACGTTATCCGATCGGTTCGGATCACAAATAATAAATATCGGATAATCCGAAGGATATCCGAAAATCAAATTTTTAGCGCGTTCGAGCGTCCAATAAGAACGAAGTGTGCAACAACAATTTGTCCAAGGAGTAACTGTGCCGCTTTTTACGTGTTTTATTCTTATTTCTGTGCTTCACATTTACAGCGGTGTTTGTAAAGTTTTTCTTCAGTTTGTACATATGACGTAAAAAGCTAATGCATTTTTGCAGTGAAAATTCCTAATACTTTTCTTATCATCCAATGGTATCAATTCGGATAATTTCGGATATCCGCGGGTCGGATCGGATACGGATGAATAAATTTTTTATCCGATCCGTAACGGTCGGATCGGATAATAAGAAAATTTATCCGAAAATTTCGGTTCGGATCGGATTCGGATCGGATATTCGATTTATCCGGTCGGATGGAAGCCTTACATGGCTGTAATAATGCATGGTAATATATGTCTTCTTCTTCGTAATAATTTGCTGAGCTCGAACGAATCAACCGATTTCATTCAAATTCAATACCAAAGTTACACAAAAATTTTGAGTTATCGCCACCGCAGACACACGGACAAACCAATCATTTGTAGTGGATTTGTAATGCCTAATGACACACTAGACTGGCAATGCCCCTAGGGATATGCCACAAATGACGTCATGCATTTAGTCAGTCAGTCGGATTTTCCGTGCATGATTTAACATGACGTACTCAGTCAGTCCCTTATTCATAACATGACGTCATCTTCTGCACTTATTTAACCTAGACCTTTTGTTACTCTTACCTCAAATCTTCATGACTTCATCATCCAAAATCATAAGTCCTGGCCCTAATTCACAAAGTTATATCGATAAGTAATATAAGGGACAGAGTAACTGATGAGTTTTTTAAAGCAGACAATTCCAATACAATTTTAGTACTGCGAATTAAAAGTGTGCTATAACAATTTTAAATTGAAATGTGTTTGTATTTATTGACGCATCTTGATACTTCTCAACTAAAAGTTATACAAAAAACGTCATCTGTGGGAGAAGTATGTATAAGCAGTTGTGTTCTGTTTAAATTTCCGTACATCATACGGCTGAGCCGATCTTCTAACAAATAACGTCTGTTGAATATATTTCTTACCTACGAAAATCAAAATGATCACATACAAATACATAATAATACCTGCATCATCGACAGATGTCGCAGTCACCATTTATCAAACTGTGAAAAACTGTAATGGTTCTTATTGCAAACCCATAATATCAAATACGAGCCTAAAGTTGGTAGGGTCATCCATCTAACCTTGGAAAAGTATTTGTTACATTTAGAATAATTGCACATTTTTATACATTCTTACTGTGGTGAAAGGTAATAAACTCACCATTGACTGGATGTTGCAAATAGATAGGTCATGCGATTTGAGCGAATTTTCTAATTAAAAATGCTTTTAAATAAAACTTACGTATACGTCCTTCTCCCTGTCAAATTACTTTTTATGCCGCACGTGGTTTAACACAATACCTGACTCCGCACCTTCGTAATTTTGTTTATATGAAGATGTAAGGTGCAAACAGGCCTAAGTTGATTTAAAAAAAGTCCAACTGAAATTTGTTTTCTAATGTAAAATGTATTTGTTACAGTATTTTAAAATTATTAACCGAATGAGTGACCCACTTCACATTACCTTTGACCTCATTGTTAATCTTCTACTTTTATTATGGTTATAACCGATGGCTATTAAGAAAATCTCGACGATAAAAACGAGGTAAACAAAACCGATTAAATGGTGAGAATTAATGTTTTTCGCAAACGAGCGCAGTTTTGAATAATAAAGCACCCTGTGGCATTATACTATACTCATGCATACATACACACATGACGTCATATACAGTCAGTCAGCCTTCGTCGTGACGACGAGTGATCATTCAGTCAGTCAGTCGTAATTTGCCAGGTTTTTGGATGACGTCATTTGTGGCACATCCCCTACCATAGCCGCTACATCCGTGCAGCCGTTCAGGAGATACACTTGGTTTTGTGTGAGACGGGAGTTTACACAGACTGTAGCAAAGGTGGGCACATATCCGATATTTCTGCATAAATATACGCAGTTTTTTATGTATGTTCGCATGTTTTCCGAATATTTGTATGCAATGTATGTAGGCTGCAAGTTTCTACTAAAACCATTTATGATAATTATCTGTATGCTATGAATACTGTATGTACGAGTATGTACATATGATGTATAAAAGGCCGGGAGATTTAGGTATGTTTGCACCCTGTATGTTCAGCGAGCTCCTGTATTTTCTTGGCACAGTCTGTGTCTACTGGTGTATTCGCATTTGTTATTTCCTGCTGCAATGCAAACGATTTCTAGACGTTGTGACTGAAACCTACGACACTAGAAGTTAATATTTTTAAACTTAACTATCATAAATTGTATTTAGTTTTTAACGTTCAACATACTTTTATAGGCACGTGTACATATATTTATGCATAAATATATTTATATGCATATATGTATGATTAAATTTCTGGAAAAATTTATGTATGCAAAATGTATGCTCTTTGAAAACTATAAAATGTATGTATGATTTAGGATAGGAAATGTTTTTGCCCAGCTTTGGACTATAGCATTAACGTTTAATTCGCCAGAGCACTCATTGTCAGAGCAGATTATTTTCGCTCTGTACACAAGGCGTAATAAGGGAAGTTATTCCTTAGAAATCATGTAGTCTAAAATATTTCGTATTAACACAACACATTGTATGCAGGGACCGGACGAGCAAGGTCATGTTTTTTAGCTAAAACCATGTTTTGCTGAACTGAAATAGTGGGTATTTTATTCCTACACTTCTCATGCTGAACTATTTCTCTTTATATTATATTATTATTATTTATATTGGATTATATTAATAAATAAATTATTGAAGGCTGGAAATTATTTAAAGTACTTGTGATGAATAGTTATTTCGTAATTGGCATTAATTTTAGCATCGGGGCACACAGAGCGATCAATGGATTCCTTGAAAACTCATCCTGTCAAAATATATTTGAAAAGGAAACATACACTGAAGTAAATTAAACAACAAAATCTTGACTTTGTTCCACCTCCTTGGCAAATTTTTGCTCCCCGGGCTTTGGGCGGGTACGGGTAAAAATTATTTCGCCTGACGGGTTACGGGCGGGTACGGTCTTTCCTACGCGGTTAAAAAAGCCCGTAAAAGCCCGTGACAAATTCCATGTGTGGTGTATGCAGGATCAGTGATTGTGAATATATGTACGTAGACTTAAATACATTGAACGAATTTCAACCGTTTGTAATTTTACCAATAAAACAAAGCACGACTTTGTGTGCTGGGCTTCTAGCAATTATTGTTTTATTGCACGCCTGCTTTTGTTATTCATCAGTACTAGTTTATATTTAATCCAGAATTTATCATTATGAAATACTCAGGAAAATCACCAAAAGTGCTACCTAATTCCGAAATGAGTACAGGAATAGTGTTAGCATGCAATCAGGCCAAGGAGGAGCAGCAACTCTGGTCAAACATAATTCTAAGATTTCTGCAGTGGAACAACCCGACTTAATACCAATTTCATTAAAAACAGTCGGAAATGAAAAATTGAATTAGCAAATTTATCTGGGTCTCGGTAAGGATTTACAAGCTGAACTGCTATTTACGGGCGGGCTACGGGCTTTCTTAAATTTTGCGGGCCGGGCCGGGCTTTATTGTTGAACTGCAATTTCGGGCCGGGCGGGTACGGGTAAATGTTTACGGCCGCGGGCCTAAAATATCCCACGGGGTGATGCTCTAATCTCCACAGTGTGTTGTCCCAGAAAAGACTTCAGAGCAGTATTTACAATATATAAGGATGAAATGGAATGCGAAAGAGAATCGTGCATTCCAAGTCGTAACAATTTCTCATAATAAAGTCAAGATACTCCCAGCCTAACAATTACTATCCTTAACGGGTGCATTTATAAATAAAAAAACGCACAGTACGTATGTATGTATACATGTATATATGTATCTAGCTGTACAGTGAAGAATCTTGAAGGAAGTTTACACAGAAAATTGACTCAATAACAAAAGAGAGCTTTACTACCCGAAATGCGAAGGATTTTAAAACATAATTTTTTCCGGAAATTCAGTGATGCTTCCTGCCAAGTTGTAACTGCCTAAATATGCAATTGATTGTGAATGAGGTTGAATTTGTGTAATGAAAATTTAGTTGAAAAACTAACTTGTAGATGAAGCTCCGATGCATAATGAAATGTCATGAGTTCCCTATATCTACTGTTTTGTATGTGCATATTAGGAATTTGATGCGAGATCCAGCAATTCAGCAAGAAACAACCGAAGGGGTTAACTCATGAATGATGCCTGAAGGAAGAGACAGTAGTGGTGAGGGTGAAAGTGGCTGTTTGAGCAGTGAAAGATTTAAAACGCCAAAGAAGTAGTCCAGCCCTTACTATGTACTTATTTGTACAAACGTACACACAGTACGAATTCTCCCCTTGCAACTACAAGCATGCATCGACTCCTACTGTGGAAAACTTTTTACGAGCAATTTCTCTGTATTGGAAAGAATGTTCCAACTCGCTCCGGTTTGTCACAATTATAATATTTCCTCCTAATGGAAACACCCCCCGAAATTGAGCTACTTTTAGGGATGCTCATAAACCGAGAGTGTACTGCTTGTGGTGCATTGATCGTTCTACCCTGACACTGAATCCTATGCAATCGTATCTTTTGAAGATATATTTTTGACTACACGAGTGGCTTATGACGGAATACTTAAAACCCTTGGAGCCTTTATTCAAAATAAGTTCATCGTCAACTTGAATTAGGCCACATGTGGTAATTTTAAATTTATTCCTAGTTTCACGGTGTTATTTGTAGAAAAACTGCGAGAAGAAATTACTATTTGTGAATGTCCATCTATGTATATGATTCTATATCGCTTCAATTAGCACATCATTGAACCAAGTTTAATATTGCTTCTGTCGTACGTTTAAAAATATGATAGCTGTTACATAATAGAGATTAGTGGTCGTCACGGGAACGGGTAAAACCCGGGTACATGGGAACGTGAACGAGTACAGGAACGGGTACGGGAACAAGTATTTTGTTCCCAACCAGTTTGTTAACAGGAACACACTCAAGTGAACCCGGCCACCGGGAACAGGAACCGAGATTTTCATTTTGTTCCCGTTCCCATCGGGAACGGTTACAGTCTACGCAAGATCCCGTTCCCATACCTGTTGTTCCCGGGATCGAGTGGGTACTTTTACCATCTTCTAGAAACGCACTCAAAATTCAATTTGCATATTCCATTCCATTCTTTTTTCCAGCAATTTCTACACACATATCCTTGCCTTAAAGATAATAATTTTAGAACTCGTGTTTAGTACAATAATTGTAGTAATTTCTAGAATATTTCTACAAGTTAATATAATTAGTATTAAAATAATTATATATTATTAGTTTATACTTTTACTGCAAGTTTTACGTTTGAAAAATTAATTGCTTGATTTTGTTTTCAAATTAAGCTAAAAAAGGGATACTGATCCGTGCTGGCGCTGCGCTGGCATATATTTTTCAGATATATTTTATATGTAGAATAATTATTTTTGGGCCAGCAATTGATCTTAAATATTAAGTACTATTTTGAAATCCTCATCAACATGTAATTTTATTATTGGAATAGCATCATCAATACTCCCATCATGATTGCATTCTTCCACAGTATAACATTTTAAAGTGTTGATATTCGGTCTACTCGGTACATAATCTCTGAAGAATTAAAAAATCAGTTATTATGCCGTTACATTTCGCTATTGCTGGGGAGCGGTTATCCACCCTGTTTTTATCTGCAACACGAAGGGCTTGGTGGTTACCCAAATCCTGATAATAATTGTTACCGCACTAATCGTAAGTACAATACGGCTTGGGCTCGGGAACGAGACCGGGAACGCCAGCTGTGGGAACGGGTACGGGTTCAAAACACTTTAAATTCCTGGGTACGGGAACAGGAACGGGTGCGGGTACGCATTTTTATTAAATTCATGGGAACAGTTACCTAAAATACTGTTCCCATCATAACGGGAACAGTATTGAGTGGAAACAGGAACGAGAACGGGGACAAACTTTTTGTACCCATGACGGCCACAGATAGAGATTCATACAGGTTGTAAGGGCTAAGGCAAAATCGACCAAATAAATTATCCATCTATCTAATACAGATTCATAAAATTATATAAAAATAAAAATCCACATAATTAAAAAATGAACACATTGTGATTGATGTTGCATAAAGCCATATTATGTATTGTTTGTATGGATAGTTTGTAACTGTATTTAATTTGCACATGTTATAAATACAAGTTTAAGCTGATATGCTTTACAGTGGTGATGACGAGGCGGCTTTCACAAAAACTTGATGCCGTCTAGAGCTACTTTTGGGATCGGGATACACCCGGGAATTGGGTTCGGGAACGGGTTCGACTTCGGGTGTACAATTAATGCTCCCAAATACTTTGGGACCAGGTTCAGAAACATCAGCAGACCCGGGATTTCGGGACAGGGACCGGGTTTGGGAACGCGTTCAACCTTGATGCAGGTATTTGTGTTCCCGTCGGGAACCGGGAACATCTTCGTTCCCACACCCGTTAAGCGCTTGAAGTTCCCGGGAACTACGCAACCATCTAGCGGAGAAAAAAATACAAAGCATGTACGGCTTCCCTCGTTAAAGTGTTGAGATAATAATTTTACGTAAGCGACTTGAGCCGTTTCGCATATTGTCAGTTGGGATCGCATAGTAGCGATTTCCGCCCACTCTAACTGGCAAGATGAAATTCATTGCAAAACTCATAGTGGGAATCGTTTAAGCAGTCTTCCTGCATCTTTTTCGGCAACGCAGACCCGAAGTTTAGTTTGATGACAATTTTTAATAGTTCCTAAATCTATTGTATCATGGTACGCATGCATAAGTATTGCTAAATCAATAAAAATGCGAATCGGGATTGGGAGCAAATTTTATCTGATTTCGGGTTCGGGACCGGGATCGGGTTTTAGATCAACGATTCGAGCATATTTAATATCTGGGTTTTTGTGCACCCGATCCCTTTATTTCGGGAACGGGTTCGGGTGTGAGTCCGAAAATATTGATGGCGCAATTTTCGGGATCGGGTTCGGGAATGGGATCAAACTTTTCGTTCCCACAAGTAGCTCTAAGCCGTCCTTGTATCTGCAATTAATATTGCAAATGACAAAAATGCGAATTGTTACTTTGGAATTATTGAACGTGACGTAATTGTTACTTCGTATTATTTTGATTTTTTGACGTACGAATAATGCTTAGTTGCTACAGTTGAGATGCAGTATTAAATACTCTATATGATCTGCCGATCTCAGGTCTTCACGGTGAGAAATGTGGACATGACCTATTAGAACACAGGGCAAGGTTGTAGAAATTTTGCTTGAGGATCTGTATATTATTTCATAACGATCTGGTGTTTCTAAAACTTTGGGAATGCTAAAATTGTAGCAAATTTCATGGGGAATCATTTGAGTCTATTCTTGTCATTCTGAGTCAAAATCTGCGGCCCTAAGGCTTCAGATTATGAGACAATATTCACAATTTGTTTTAAAGAGCTGAAATCTTGGATTCAATCTTTCGACACATTCTTATGTCCCGGGAGCCCAGTTTTTGATTTAGGAAGATGATATTAGACTCAAATTGAAATCACGGTAATTACAACACTCTGAAACATTTTCATGAACGCCAGGTGATCCATACAAAATTATGAGATGACAAACTCTTTTCTCCCACATCTTTATTACTTTCACTCCTGACGTAACATTTCCCCAACCGTGCTCTCTATTCTTACAGACCATGTCAAGATATCTCAACACAAGACATTTGTGTAATGACTCCCCGAAAAATCCGAAAGGTTTCTTACAAACGTTATTAAAATAAGCAACTGCTGAAATTAAATTACATAAACAATTCCAACTTGGTTCAAGTCCTTGACTCCGGTGACTCCAGAAACTGACCGAGGTCAATGTAACAAATTTAATAAAATCAGAGATTTCTACAAACTGGGGAGATCAATTGTTGTGTGAGTTAATTACTCCCTTACGACTAGGCGGGGGAGGAGAGGGATATGAAACACCCTGTAGAAAACTTACCTTCCTTACCGACAAGACGAGTTACAGTTAGTGACACTCCAAACATAACACGTAATCCCTTGTGTATGCTTGTACATATATGCATATGTACGTTGAGAACTTTGAATACGAGCATGATGGCTGCTTTCACTCCGCCTCATTCGAACCTTTCCGAGAGCAATTCCATGTTCGGGAGCCCAATGAGTTTTTCTACTTTTTATAAGATTCCATCAGAAAAAGCAACAGTCAGTTTTGCAAGCAGTTGAGAGAACTTGCGTAGTTTAACTGTGGGTCAAACTTGAACGTAAAGCCTTTAATTTCACACCACAATAGTTCAAAGAGTGCTGCTAAGTTATTTTTTTCCGTGAACTTACTCTGGTCTCAGTATGCCCCAAATTGGTTGAGGCACAAAAAATCCAATAGGTATAATATTAAAATATATATACCTGCATATCTACCTGTAGCTGCAAATTATAGTGCTACGTACTGTTTGATTTGATGGAATAATTCCATTACAATACAAATTATTCGTATCAAAATAACCGTATACTCGGATTTCCTTAGACCGGGCAAGTTAGTGTGTTAGTGAAATCTGGCAGCCACCCCTCATTAAGAAACTTATTTTCTCTCAGATTGTCTAATATTTAGTTTGCGGTCAACATTTCCAGAATTCCGGAGCAGAGGTCTGATCTGGAATTATACGGGAAATCGTGTAGATGTTGGACTGACTAATTCTACAGTCAACCAGTCAACTATCGTAAATATAGCATTAACTTGAGGTCAGTTCTTCAAACCTGATGGTGCTTCATTCCAAAGGAGGCACTCACTATTTTTTTATTTAAAATATGACTGGAGATGGAAGTAATTCTAAAGTAGTTTCGTGCTATCAATTAACATCAGTACAGCTACGTTATTCAGTTTAATTCACATATGTGTACAATTTTCACTTCAAATCTTATCTGTATTTACTAATATGTAATTATATGCCACTTGTGGTTGTGGTTAATCATTTTTCTTGTCACTTCAAATGGAAACATTATTGAAAACATTAAGACCTTTGCCAGGAGCGTCTTAATAGAAATCATATGTAGTGGGGGGTAACAGATGAGGAGTACACTATATTGCTTTACTTTGCATCTCTAAAGTTGGGCATTATAACATTTCAATATTACAAAAATATGTGGCACTACTAATTGTAATTGTTTCTTCTAGAATTTCATGCAATTCTACTGTCAAGCCTACTGCTAGTAACGGGTGATGGGACTGATACAGTCATGTCCAAAGTTTCTAATGGCGGAAATACATAAATGTACATATTTTGCAAATGCTCATGGATAAGTTAAGAAGTAATCAATATTTGAGTATAAAGTACAATCTCTCTTTAATGGTCTTTTATTGGAACATTTTTTACAATTGTGGATCAAACGCCTTTAAATGTAATTACACAATCCCATTTATGGCAATTTTGTTGTATTAATAGGGCATGCCAACAGCAGCTCGCAACTTTTGATCCTTTCAGAAGAGGGGCGACTGTGAAATGATAGATTAGCATTTCTGTGGAAGAATCAATCCGAAACCAAGGAGTGACCAAATGGACGGATCTCATAGGTTTCAGCTTACAATGCTCACCGTCCTATCCAGAAAAATCTCGGATAGACCTGCTGGAATAATATTACGAACAAGAGGGATTCACAATTTGCACCACTTGTGAATGTCCCTAATCACTAGAAGCTCTGTTCAAGTTCTGACTCTATAATGGCTGGCGTTTCAGTTTCCTATAAAACAATACGGATGGGAATTTCTTAATTATGAATACTACTGTATTGACTGTGTTGTGACTGAGTTGCAAGAGCATAATTTTTGGGTCCATCAACATTAATATTTTTATACCATGGAATATAAATGCAATTATTTGTAATAAAGATTGCATTTTAAGCATGACACGCTAACTCTTGATGCTTATCTTTCACCCGTCGTGACTTCATCCATTCTTTCGCATACAAATGTAATTATTTATTTCTGCATAGTTTCAAATTTGTTATATCCCGTTGTTGGTAGTCAATTTCTGTTGAAACTTACAATTAGTAAGTACAAAGTGAGATTTTGAAATTGCCTTGGAGCTCGAAATCAGCTTTTAATTTTAACTTTATTTTACTTGGCATTGATGTGAATCGTGAACTTTAAAGTAACATTAAAATCAAATCTTCCTCCATAGGACTGTTTCTGTCTATTAGTCAGCTTGGTTTAATAAATCTGTGCAACCTTTTGAGTAATTTTCTATACTAGTACCAGAGCTATGCAGTATTTTCAAATACAGTATTTTAAAATACGTATTTTCAGACCACAAAGTATTTTGTATTTCAATGTTGGTGAGCAGTGAGCAAGTATTTTGTACTTAGTATTTTGAGGACCAGTAAGTACAAAAGTATTTGGTATTTACTTACTCTCACTGACATGTGAATTGTATTCAAATAAAGTATTTGACTCAAAATACTTTTCACTAGTATTAATTCTTATTTTGACATTTTATGCAGCTTGTATGATGTGAAATATCTGTGCAAATTCCATTTTAGCATTGGAATGACATACGTTGGAATGAATCCCTTTACTACATCTAACATTTTCAGGTTCTCGATACTGCATTACGTCGTTGAAGAGGCGGAATTGTCTACGCTCGCATTCTTTTGTGCAGCACAGACCATTTTGCCTCTGCAACAACGATATTTAATATAAGCCGAAGACCGACTCGATTTAATTTTTAGATAATAACTATTTTTTATAATAATCATTTCGAAAATACATCTAATTACTAGTAAATACAACTTTTATATTAATCTACTTCATTAACATTCAAAACGATTTATAATATAATACATTTTAATGGACTAACCTATTTGGCAACCGTTGAACAATTTGTTACTACACATGTCTTATATGCATTGTCTTTGAAGTAGCTGTTTTAATAGGTTTGTGTTCTAGAAACCAAAAAGAGTGAGCATTATGTAGGTGGGTATTTTAAGGAAAGTATTGCATTTAAAATACAGTATTTTGTATTTGAGTATTTTAAAATACCTATAATGTTTTGTATTTTCATTTGTATTTTAGCAATATAACCTGAAGTATTTTACTTTGTATTTTGTATTTTCCATATTTTATTTCAAGTACTTTATTTTGTATTTTGTCAACGAAGACCAAGTATTTTGCATAGCTCTGACTAGTACCTTCTATATGTTTTACTCACGGGGTTGCAAAGGTTACCCGGGTTGAAGCATGAAAATATGAGGGGTTGTCTACGAAAAGTGGATCTACGAAAGCTAGTCCAAGTAGTATTGTTGGTGAAAGTTGAAGACTCCGCAAAGGAAACCTTAAAACAATACGATACAGTAGTGGATGTTGCAGTAGCAATTATTAGAGTAGGTTGATCCATTCCCATTCATAACCATGCTAGTTTTTCTGCTTA